>OZ007596.1:181511356-182122745 GCA_963931845.1 Maratus michaelseni | reverse complement strand
TTAAAGATGCATATAGTGGCTCTTTTAATTTATCATTTTCTGAAAGGCACTTGAACATCCGCTCCCCCCGGCCCCTCCCTCAAGGCTTTTTGTCTAATTGTACCCTGTTTCCATATCTCAGCAACTAATTTTCCGATTTCAGTGCAACTGATTCCAAACATCATATTTAACTTAATAATCAACGTCTATATCATTAAAATAATTTTGTGAGTAGCGGGTACCCCTATTTCCGAATAACAGTCTAAGACAAATTTCTAATTAAGTTCCTAGCTTAACCAAACGAACGAATTTTTAAAGATGCATAGTGGTCCTCCTAATTAGTAATTTACTGAAGTGAACTTAAACATTCGCTCCTCCCCGGCACCTCCTTCAAGGTTTTTTTCTCTAACTATGCCCCGTTTCCATAACTCAGCAACTATCTTTCCGATTTCAACGCAACTGATTACAAACATTATAATTAACTTAATAGTCACCCTCTATAACAGTAATGTAAATTTATGAGTAGTAGTTACCACTATTTCCGTATAATAGTTTAAGCCAAATTTGTAATTAATTTCATAGCTTAACCAAACGAACAAATTTTTAAAAATGCATAGTAGTTCTCCTAATGAGTCATTTTCTGAAGGACACTTGAGCACGCCCTCCTCTCGGCACCCCCCTTTACTGTAATGTCAGATATACATATGACGGACGCCACGCTGCAATACTAACAAGCTGTAGCGGGTATTACGATAATTCTTTTACCTCGTATGCAAATAATTAGAGATTATTTAATTGCTCTTCATTATTTCAATTTTTTTAATAAAGAAAAACATTTTATCACAAACAGCAACAACATTTTTATTCTATTTATTCCCTTATTCCAAAGATATCGTTTTATCGTCTGCTGCCATAGCAACATAAATTAAGTTTCATTAAAAAAAATGCACATTAGTATTTTTTTTCTAAATCGTATAGTTATTGAACAACCCAACACTTTAACAGGGGAATTAAATTCATTTTATTCACATTTTAGAATTAAATTCATGAACTCCCGTCCGTAGAACGGGTTAAACAGCTAGTACTATTATATAAAGAGGAAACGGTGACTGACTGATTGACTCATCAACGCCCAGCCGAAACTATTAAAGACAGGGTCATGCAATTTGGACTGTAGATTGCTGTTATGGCCTAGGTAAGCAATAAGAAGGGATTTTTGAAAATTCCCCCCCGAAGGGGGTTAAAGGGGGTTTCGAATGTTTTAGGTCATTTGCCATATCTCAGCAACAGTTATAGGTAGAAGCTTGAAATTCCAGAAAACAAATCTACTAAAAAAATGATTAAACACCTAATTCAGAGATTTCAGAAATTCCCCCCAGAAGGGGGTTAAAGGGGGGTGGTCGAATGTTTTAGGTCATTTCGCCATATCTCAGCAGAAGTTATAGGTAGGAGCGTGAAAACCAGGAAAACAAATCTACTAAAAAATGATTAAACATCTATTTCAGCGATTTTAGAAAATCCTCCCAGAAGGGGGGTTAAAGGAGGGTGGTCGAATGTTTTAGGTCATTTCGCTATATCTCAGCTGCAGTTATAGGTAGGAGCGCGTATATCAGGAAAATAAATCTACTAAAAATTGATTAATCATATATTTCAACGATTTTAGAAATTCCCCACCCGAGGGGTTAAAGGGGGGTGGTCGAATGTTTTAGGTCATTTCGCGATATCTCAGCTGCAGTTATAGGTAGGAGCGCGAAAATCAGGAAAACAAATCTACTAAAAAAATTATTAATCACGTATTTCAACGATTTTAAAAATTCCCCTCAGAAGATGGTTAAATGGGGTGGTCAAATGTCTTAGGTCATTTCGCCATTTCTCAGCAGCAGTTTTATGTAGGAGCGCGAAATTAAGGAAAACAAATCTACTAAAAAATTAGTTAAGCACGTATTTCAGCGATTTTAGAAATTTCTCCCCAAAGGTGGTTAAAAGGGGGTCGAATGTTTTAGATCATTTCTTCATATCTCAACAGCAGTTTTAGTTATGAGCACAAAAATCAGGAAAATAAATCTACTAAAAAATTGGTTAAGCACGTATTTCAGCGATTTTAGAAATTTCTCCACAAAGGGGGTTAAAAGGGGGGTCGAATGTTTTAGACCATTTCGTCACATCTCAACAGCAGTTTTAGTTAAGAGCGCGAAAATCAGGAAAACAAATCAACTAAGAAATGAATGAAACACGTATTTCAGCAATTTTGAAAATTCCTCCCCCGAAGGTGGTTAATTTGGGAGGGGGGGGGGTCGAATTTTTTAGGTAATTTCGCCTTATCTCAGATTTTATGTAGGAGGGCGAAATTAATTAAAATAAATCTACTAAAAAATTGGTTAAACACGTATTTCGGCGATTTTGGAAATTCCCCCAGAATGTGGTTAAAGAGGTATTCAAAAGTTTTAGGTCATTTCGCCATATCTCAGCAGCAGATTTAGGTAGGAGCGTGAAATTCAAGAAAACACATCTGCTAAAAAATGAATAAACACGCATTTCAGAGATTTTAGAAATTCCCTCCGAAGGGTTTTAATGGGGATGGTTTCGAAAATTTTAGGAAATTTCGCTATATCTCAGCAGCTCGAAATTAATCAAAACCATTCTTCTAAACAAATGATTAAACACGTATTTCAGTGAATTTAGAAATGCCATCCCCCCACTCCCGAAGGCGGTAAAAGGGGATTCGAAAGTTGTAGGTCATTTCGCCATATCTCAGCAACAGTTTTTGGTAGGAGCGCGAAATTCAGGAAAACAAATGTACTAAAAAAAACTACATTGTCTACCCGTGCAAAGCCGGGACATTTATAAAATACATAACGTAATTAAGTATTTTTATGTTATCTGGGCGCAAATCTCGGCAATAGCATTTTTAATGTCGTCAATACCAGCTTTTATACTTCACGTGTGCAAATTAGAAACGATACTTTGATTTTGAAATCAAATGTTTTGATTTATGATATTATTTTTTATTTTTCTATTTTCTATTTTAAATGGAAAGTGTGAACGGCATGCATTTTAAATTGGAACAGCTGTCGCAGACGCACCAGGGTTGGCGCGATTTTTGTTTTATTTCATTTTGGCGAGAAAATCCCATTTCAGGTACCTGTTAGAGATTGCTAAATCGGCATGTTACTTTTATTTTATTATGAAATAGTTTATTTTATATTAAAAAACACACAATTTTATTATAAAACATACACACAATGATTAATTTATTATAAAACACACGCAATGATTAATGTATTATAAAACACACAATATTTAACTTATTATAAAACATACGGAATCTGCTCTACCGGGTTGCCATACGAAGCAAAATCTAGCCGAAACCGCCGGATTGGCCAGGCATAAAATCGCCATTTTGGCGCCAAAATGGTACACTGGTGCGTGTGCGAAAACTGTACCCAAAAGGACCCATTGTTAAAAATGGTAAATAATATAGAATAAAATAAAATTAATATAGAAAATTTGGTACTTCTCTATTATCCCGTCAACCACTTTCATAACAAAAAACTATCGCCTAACTGTAACGCCAAATAAACGTGAGAACGTTGCCATTGGAATATCAAAACAAACAAATAAATAAAGAATACGAATTTAAGGACACAATTGTTATTTTAATTAATGAAATAAATAATAAATCAGTAAAACATAATGAAAAATACACGCAAATGTCGAACCACTTGATGACATAACAACCACGTATAATGCTTCTGTCATCCAGTCAATGGGACTGCATTTTTCGCGTTTAATCTTACAGTTTGGCGATAGCTTTTTGTTATGAAAAGTGGTTGAAGGGATAATAGAGAAGTACCGAAAATTATTTTTGTATACATTTATTAAACACATAAAATCATATTGATGGCTTTTAGCTGAGATATTTACGATGGTAGTTTTAATTGCGTTATGTTATATCCACCGGAATGAATATGACATATATATTCTAATCACACACTATATACCTATGAATATGATTCACATATCTATATCTACTGTATCAATAGAAGCGTCTTCAGTAGTCTTTTATATTTCTTCTACATAATATTAAATATAGAGTTAAATTATAGAGAGAAAAAACGGGTTGCTGTAATTTGTATTATAGGCGCCAACGTTGGCGCGGCGTATTTTACCTGTTACGGATCTTAATAGTCAGTAAACATTAAGCAGAAATGCCGATACATTTAAGGAAGACCAAACTGGTCTCCAGTGGCCGCTAGTTAGAAATAATGGCGTTACTTCGATGCAGACACAGTAAAATCTCTTAGCTTAAAAAATAGGACAAACGTTTTCTTTATCGCGAGTTATAGAACAATATACTATTTATTTGACAACTAGCCGCACTGGCGACCAGCTTGTTCTCCCTTAAATGTAAGTTAAGCACAACATTGCCATGGCGCCAATATTGGCGCCTATAATTCTAATTACAGCAACCCGTTTTTCCCTCTATATTTAACTCTATAGTTAATATTATGTAGTAGAAATATAAAAGATTATTGAAGACGCTTCTATTGATATAGTAGATATAGATATGTATATTATATTCATAGGTATATAGTTTGTGATTAGAATATATATCTCTCATTAATTCCGGTGGATATAACATACAAAACTATTGTAAATATGTCAATCGTACCATCGTAAATATCGGTACTCCTCTATTATCCCGTCGACCACTTTTCATAACAAAAAACTATCGCCAAACTGTATCGCTAAATAAACGGAAGTACGTTGCCATTGGAGTATCAAAATAAATAAATAAATAAAATATAAAAATTTAAGGACACAATTGTTATTTTAATTTGTGAAATACCTAATAAATCAGTAAAACATAATGAAAAATACAGGCAAATGTCGAACCACTTGATGACATAACAAACACGTATAATGCTTCTGACATCAAGTAAATCGGACTGCATTTTTGGCGTTTAATCTTAAAGTTTGGCGATAGTTTTTTGTTAAGAAAGGTGGTCGACGGGATAATAGATGTACCTAAATATCATACCAAATATCGTAAATATCAATATGATTTTTTGTGTGTAATAAATGTATACAAAAATAATTTTCTCTATTATTTTATTTTGATTCTATATTATTTAATATTTTTAATGACGGGTCCCTTTGGGTACAGTTTTTGCGGACTCACCGGGGTATCATTTTGGCGCCAAAATGCCGATTTTTTGCCTGGCCAACCCGGCAGTTTCGGCTACATTTTGCTTCGTATGGCAATCCGGTAGAGCAGATTCAATATGTTCTATAATAAATTAAATATTGTGTGTTTTATAATAAAATTGTGTGTTTTTTAAATAAAAAATAAACTATTTCATAGTAAAATAAAAGTAACATGCTGTTTTAGCAATCTGTAACAGGTGTCTGAAAATGGGGTTTTTTCGCCAAAATGGCGCAAAACAAAAATCTCGCCAAGCCCCATGCGTCTGCGACAGCTTTTCCAATTTAAAATATATGCCGTTCACACTTTTCATTTAACATAGAAAATAGAAAATAAAAAAAGTGGGTAGGTGTGATTGAAGATCGCTCAAAGGGTTTCGTTTAATATTCCTTTCAAAACACTTTATCCTTTCTTTTAATAAATCCAAATAAATTTCTTTTAGCAACAACAAAAAATAAAAGTCATGTTTTTTATAAAGTAAAAAATTACCGGTCTATTTTTTCTTTTTTTCGAATATCTAAACCAGCCCGATAGCGGTCTAAGCCAGGTATTACATTCTCTCACTGTAATATCTGTCATGCGCACTAAATGCGATATTTAAAAAAATAATAATTTCAAAATTAAACATGTTGTACACCTTCAAAATGTTAAAATATGCGAATACTTCCATAATCGGATTTTTATCAAGATTCAATATGTTTCTCAAACTCATATATTTACTATTCTCTATTACTCATATTGATACACGCTTTGTATTATTCTCAAACATTTGAAAAATCCGTTAAACTTCCAATATGACGTCAAATTTTCGTTTTAATGCTCTAATGACGTGATATTAATTTGCTTTGTGTACATACACATACCCGAACTCCTTGTATTATTGAGAAATCTTTGAAAATTTCGTTTTATTGCCACTATGACGTCAATCACTCTTATTTCATATTAATTTTTTTTTCAATTAGTGAAACTTTTTATTTCATTTTTGGATACGCCGATAGCTCAGTTAATAATAATTATCACTACGAAGAAAAAACACACAATCTCAAAATAAAATAAACTCAGTTGCGGACTGTAACTCATTTAATTTATCACAACACTAAATAAAAATGGTCGAGAGCCGAGATTTACACAACTCCTCAGATTGGCATCTCGAACGCAACTCACAATTACAAGTTTTTTGTTTTTTTAAACATTTTACATAGACGGCGCTTCTAGCGGCAACAATTTTCATTTTTCACATGAAAATCGTCTGATGGAAAAATAATTATTGTAGAAGGAATTTCATCGTGGATTTTTAATTTTTGGCATCTGCTATAACGAAAAATGTTTAAATTTAACAGGAAAAGGCGTACATCCACATACTCATACTCCTTGTATTATTGAGAAATCTTAGACATTTTCCGTTTTATTACGACTATGACGTCAATCAATTTTATTTCATATTTATCTTTTTTTTCAATTGGTGAAACTTTTTATTTCATTTTAATTTTTCACGTGAAAATCGTCTGATAGAAAATTAATTATTGTAGGAAGAATTTCATTGTGGAATTTAAATTTTTGGCATATGCTATAACGAAAAATGTTTAAATTTAATAGAAAGAGGCAATTAGAATTTTGGTTTTTTATCTCTATTTATTAAAATAATACGAATTTTTCAAATTTTAATATTTTGAGCTCTTTACATCTGGTATTCAGATTTACACGCGAAGTTTCAACTCTGTAAGTTACATAGTTTTCGAGAATGGCTCTGTGACAGACAGACAACGGAGCGGGAGCAACAGGGTTTCGTGAGATGAACGAAACCCTAAAAAAACGTTCATAGTGAACACTGAAATCTTAAAATTCGCCACCATGTCAAATTTAAACTTTCTAGACCAGCAGCATCACTAAAATCGCAATTTTAGAAAGTTTTTTGCTTCTACGCCTTTTTAAAATTCGAATTTTGAAAAAACTGTTCTGTGCGAGCATTTATGTCTAAAAAATAACAGGCATGTCAAATTTTAAGTTTCAATCGCTAACGATTTAGAAAAAACCATTATTTATAAAGTTTTCCACTCATTTTGCACCTTTAACTTTTGAACCAGAGGGGAGGATTTCGCACTGAAATCTAATATTTTTTAGGCACTTCTCTATTATGTCGTCCACCACTTTTTATAACAAAAAACTACCGCCAAACTGTAAGATTAAACGCCAAAAATGCAGTCCCATTTACTTGATGTCAGAATCATTATGCGTGTTTGTTACGTCATCTAGTGGTTTTACATTCTACATTTGCGTGTATTTTTCACTATTTTTACTGATTTATTAATTATTTCATTAATTAAAATAACAATTGTGTTCTTAAATTCTTATATTTTATTTATTTTGATATTCCAATGGCAACGTTCTCCCGTTTATTTGGCGATAGTTTTTTGTTATGAAAAGTGGTCGACGGGATAATAGAGAAGTATAATTTTTTATCAATATGTAAAAGTTATTAGATGCAGGTTTAAACTTCTAAAGAAAAAGCAAGGATAAAAATATCTGCAAACAACATTTAAATGTTAGTCAAGCCAGAATATCATCTAATTTATTCCATCAAAGTTAGAGTAAAAACTGATCCAAGATTGCTGAAGGCACGCGCGAGAAAAAAAAATAATAATCGTATTTTGAGTGCATTAGAGGATGATGTCATCCGCTTCGGGAAAACCATGGGACTTAGAAATATAAATCTAAACATTTCAATTTCAATTTCGCTTTTTAATCATAAGTATAAAATAAACCCGTGCGGTGTTTTTTATTATAATTGCTAAGCATCATATAATGTGGTATTTTATTTTTTTGGCAACAATAATTTCAGGAAACCTTTCATTTATTTTATGAAAACAATGCCGATTTAATTTTTAATTTTCAGCAAATTTTAATCAAAAACATGTTTTAACGAATTGTTAAGTGGGCTATGTCAGAAGCCGGTTCAAAAACCTTTCATATGGAATCTCATTCGTTGTTCTGCGTTTCATATTTTCTTAGAAAAAGGGATGTTGACAGGAGAAATAATATATATGATTTTGAATGATCTGTTTATACCGAGAATCTGTATCTTAAAAGTCGCCACTATAGTAAATTTCAAGTTTCTTTCCCGAATAAATACAATTAAATCATAATGTAGAACGTTTTTTGAACATTTTCCGCTCATTTCAACCTGTTAAATTTCGAATGTCTTAGAAGACGGTCTATTCATTTGCATTTTAAGAGTAACCACCATGCCAAATATGAAGTTTCTATACCAGCTGTACCACATAAATTACAATTTTAGAACGTTTTATATTCGCTCCAGCCCTTTTAAATTTAGCATTTTTAGTAAACTGCTCTGGGGTTTCATTTACGTGAGTAACAGCGAAGCAAAATTTCACGTTTCTAGTCTTAACAATTCCAAATAATTCGTAATATAGAACGTCTTTAGTACGCTATTCACGCTTTCGCACTTTTAAATTTCAAATTTTCAAAAAACCCATCTGCGTGACCTGTTTAAAGGCAACATCCATGTCAAACTTCAAGTCTCAACACTTCCATAAAAATCATCTCAATTTAGAACGTTTTTAGAATGCTTTTCGCGCATTTCACACTTTTAAATTTTGATTTTTTAAAAATTGTTCTGTGCGACCATTTATGTCCTAAAAACAATCGTAATTTCGAACGCTTTTCCGCTCATTTCGCCTTTTGAAATTGGGATTATCTTTACAAACCATTGTTAGCAAGCATTTGTATCTTAAAAGTAACCGACATGTTAAATTTGAAGCTTCTAATCCAGTCAGTATAAAAAAAATCGTAATTTACAATGAATTTTCCATCTTCACACTTTTAAGTTTCGATTAAAAAAAACTGTTCTGGGTGTGCGCTTGCGTCTTAAAAAGTATTAGGTATGTCAAATTTCAAGTTTCTGTCTTTAACAATTTCATAGAAATCGCAATTAAGAATGTTTTTATAACATTTTCCCTCATACCACACTTTTAAATTTCGAATATTTCAGAAACTGTTCTTAGAGAGCATCTTATAAGTAACTTCCTTGCCGGATTTCCATTTTATAATTCCTTCAGTATCACCAATATTGCAATTTTAGAAAGTTTATCGCTTCTGCAACCCCATAATGTAGTGGCACTGACATAAAATATAGCCTATGTTAGAGCAGAGACTGTCACCGTAAATTTGCAACAATTACGTTTAAAATACGTTCGGTAGTATCAGAGATTCCATAGAAATTGCAATTTATAATGTTTTAAAAACACGTTTAGCTCATTTCACCCTTTTAAATTTTGAATTTTTTAGAAACTTTTCTTACAGAGTATGTACATCTTATAAGTAACTACCATGTTAAATTTCAAGTTTGTAGCTCCTTCAGGATCACAAAAATCGTAGTTTTAGAACGTTTATTGCTTCTGCAACCCCTGTGGGTAGTGGCACCGACATAAATTATAGCCTATGTAGGAGCAGGGACTGTCACCATCAATTTGCCACCATCACTTTTGAAAAGGGTTCTGTGATTCAAGATATTCCATAGAAATTGTAATTTAGAATGTTTTTAGAACAATTTCCGCTCATTTTACCCTTTTAGTTTTCGAATTTATTTAGAATTTGTTCTTAGAGACCATATACATCTTGTAAGTAGCTACCATTCCAAATTTCAAGTTTATAGCTCCTTCAGTATCACAAAAATCATAATTTTAGAAAGTTTTTCGCTCCTGTACCCTTCTGGGGTAATGGCACCGACATAAAATATAACCTATGATGGAGCAGGGAACGTCACCAGTAATTTGCCACCATCACATTTGAAATCGCTTCGGTAGTTCGAGAGATTACCTCCTATAAACAAACAAACGTTACTTCCTTATAATATTAGTATAGATTGACGGAGTATGTTATGGAATATTAGCTGGAAACAAAATCTGAAATATTTAGTTTGTTCCAAGTATAAACATACCAATTTTTCTTTAATAGGCTGCACGTTACAGATATAATTTTTACAAAATCATGCTTGAAAATTATTTTATAACCAATAAAATACCAGTAAATTGAGATAGTTTTAAATCAAACTGCATTTTAAAGTACATTTTTTCCCTACTACACTTGCAAAAATTGAAATTGTAATAAATTAATAAAGCTGCAAAGAAATGAAATATATTATTTAGGTTTTACCCATTATTAGTTTTTTGTGAATATGACGTCAGGGTTACTCACATATGTTTTTCTTTTTCATAATATAGAAATTGTGCATATGCAGTTACTTTTTGTGACAACGCTAAATAAAATGCAGTCTTTCCAGCCTGTACCCCGAGGAGAAGATAACTTCCCTATTCCTGATTTTTTCGAGTTTAACTAATTTTACTCAAACACGCAATGCTAAAATGGTGAAACTTGTTTACAGAAAATACTGAATTCTCGTAAATGTTGAATTTGGTTCTGCGTCAATTCGTCGCGCACAATTCATCGTGGAACAATTCATCGCGCACAATTCGTCGCGGCGTCAATTCGTCGCGGGCTCAATTCGTCGCAGGCTCAATTCGTCCCGGGCTCAATTCGTCGCGACGTCAATTCATCGAGGTATCAATTCGTCGCAACGACAATTCGTCATAGCGAAATTGTCTTTGAAGGCTATTATGATAAAAATAAGGATATTTTAGTAAAAATATTTAGCGCCGTTTGTTATCAAACCGTTATACATTTCTAAAAATTGCCCTGCGTTTTGGCTGGCGTCCAAAAGTAGACTACCATTTTTTGACATCAAAAGAGAAATTCACAGTGAAAGAAATAGGACTTTGCCGCTAATAAGGAACTGTTAAATGAACTTATAACAAACCTACCAAAATAATTTATCCTTACATTGTTAGGTGCGTTCGTAATTATATAAATACGTAGCACCTATAGTCGTCGTTTGGTCCGTCCGTCTGTCCGTCCGTCTGTCTGTCTGTCTGTCCGTCCGTCTGTCTGTCTGTCCGCATATAACAACTCAAAAACTACCCAACCAAATGGTTTGCAATTTAAAATATATTATCTTTGCAGAATTTTGTCGAGACATTTCAAATTTTTTTAAAAATCGAATCAAAACTTTAGGAGATATTAATAAACATATTTATTAAGAAATTTGAATTTTTTTTTTAAATCGGTGCTTTCTTATTAGAGGAGCTTCCGAGGTTTAATCGTCAAGCGACCGAGATACTTATTTTATGACAGAAATTAATCTGCAGACGATATAATCCATTTCACAGAATTAAAAATCATCAAGATCTGAATATTTATATAACTAGCTATAGTACGAACGCACCTCATTTGTCACGTTTGACGTACAATTTCCAACTTGTTGTGATAGTCGTTGAACTGATCGCTGCATGAATGCAATTTCATTATATAGTATTTTCGTTTTAAATGTTTTTTCATTTATTTCATCTATACTAATAAAATAACCCAGCTAGAAAAAGTTTGAAAAAAAGTGCAAAAAAAAAGTGCACAAAATCTGAGCGTATTTGGCACCTCTACTTGTGTATAAAAAGTGCAAACTGAATTCTGCAAAAAAAGTGCAAACTGAATTCTGCACAAAAAGTGCATAATCAGAGGTGCCAAATACGCTCAGATTTTGTGCACTTTTTTTTTGCACTTTTTCTGCATACGAAATAATCCCTGAATTTTGCAGTTTTTATGCACAATCAGAGGTGCCAAATACGCTCAGATTTTGTGCACTTTTTATTTTACACATTTTTTGCATACCAAATAATTCCTAAATTGTGCATTTTTATGCATAATCAGAGACTGTGATTATGCATAAAAAATGCACAATTTAGGATATTTTTGGCATGCAAAAAATGTGTAAAATATAAAGTGCACAAAATCTGAGCGTATATGGCACCTCAGATTTTGTGCATTTCTTCAAGTAGATTTTTTGCATACCGAACATTTTAAGCATATATTTAAATCAAGATTCAGCTTACTATGAAATTTACAGCTATCAATGTATATA
The DNA here is from genome assembly GCA_963931845.1 of Maratus michaelseni. Classification (NCBI taxonomy): domain Eukaryota; kingdom Metazoa; phylum Arthropoda; class Arachnida; order Araneae; family Salticidae; genus Maratus; species Maratus michaelseni. Next base: position 182,110,572 of record OZ007596.1, on the reverse strand, counting down.
TAATAAACCCAGTTTTGGAAAGATGCATAATTATACATAGGATTATGAACAATAATTTTATCAGACATGGTACAAGTTCACCAACATGCGGAAAAAGATAATAAGCTTAAATTTAAATATATAAATTTTATAATTAAATATAACACTGCATACAGTAAAAAACATGTCCAATATTGTTAAAACCCAATAAGAGAAAATTATTACACTTACTTGAAAAGAGCTGCACTAAATTCTAGTTATTAGTTGAAAATGTTTTAACTAATGTATTTGAACTTAGAAAAAGGCATTAAAAAAAAAAATCAACTTTACTTATTTTTGTTTATTTACACAAGTGCGATCAGCTTTTTCTCATCATTTCACTTCCAATCCAGTCATTGAAAATTTTGATTGTTGCAACTGGATGCAATCATTTTTCTGATTGCAAAGAGCTTTGATAGACGACTGCTAAAATCTAGCTGCTGTTGGGAAAATGTGAAAGAAATCACAGCACACACAAAAAAATGACCATTGCAGTACAGCTGCTGCATTTATTTGAAATCACAACATAAATAATAAACTAATGGTACTCTGTTCCGGTAATGTAATGTATACAGTAAATGTTCCGGACTTAAATTTTCTTGCTTTTAGATTTAAACAAAATAAATTCTGACAGTCTGACAGTCACATTGTCGAGGTGTATCTTTGGATGATTTACTTTTATCACACCAATTTCAAGCTGTATCCTGTTTGTTTCCTGTGTAAAAAAAAATAATAAATAAATAAATAAATCATGCAAAAATATGCAAACTGAACTACTTTACAGACATTATATAAATATAAGAATTCAATATTAGATTTTATTAAGTAGTTTGTTTTTCTACAGGAAAAAATTATAGTTAAAATTCACTTATTTTCATGTGTAATATATGGACAAACTGGAAAATGTTGTTCATATAAACAATTTCTCAAATCTCAAACTTGAAATTTACTATCTATACTATTAAAAATGCATGTGTGTAACTATGTATCTATATTAACCTCAAAGGCTCAGACTGTTGGGTGCAGAGCTGAGAAATTTTTAATAAAGTTGCATAATAGGAAGGACCATAAAAAAAAAAATCCAAAATTTTAATTAGATTTTTTTTATGTGATGTGAATTTTGTTTATGTTTTGTGATTTTTGCTCAGCCAATTTATATTCAGAGTCGCTAGAGGAAAGGGGGGAAGGGAAGAAGTAGTTGTCAGAAGAAATATATAAAATTTAGGAAGCTTGAACAGTATTTTTTAAAAAAAAAATGTTTGTGTGTGAATGTGAACGAAAAATTTGATTTTCAATTAATTTTTAAATAAAAGATCATTTTTACATAGTGTTCTCATTCGATGTTTTTCAAAGGGTGCTGCACCCTGCCCTTTTCCTTTAAACCTGCCGATGCACCCTGTCCGTTTTAGATAATGATATTGTAAAAGCGCCCGGCTCGTTTTCCCCCAGTAGCTTCTTTTTGTATCTTCTACATATTTTTTAATATTTGGCTTTTTCCTCTCATACCTCACCCCCCCCCCCCCCATAAAAAAAACAGATGCAACAACTGCATATTGTATTTCTTTTAAATGCTAAGATGTAAATTAACAACATAATACAAATATAACTTTTATTAGGTTGTTCGACATGTTTTGACTCACTCCGGGTCATTTTCAAAAACATTTTGAACAACATTTTCCAAATCTCAAACTAGAAACTTACTCTAGATTAATTTTAACACAATTATTCAAATTCTTGGCCCGGACATTTTTTGTCCAGTTGGAAAATTACAACTAGTGATGCACAGAATATTTGGTATGTATTTGGCCATACTACAAATATTTAATTAGGCTGAAAATAGGTCGCACTCGGCCTAACCAAATATCAAACTATTCAGTTTTGCTGAATATCTTTATATATCGCCCAACCAAACCAAACAGGCTTTTAAAAATATTTTCAAAAAATTTAGTTAAATTTTATTTTTAACTGTTAATAAATAAAGATATCCCGGAAAATTAAGAAGTAGAATTATATTCAAATAAGAGAGATTACTTGTACATTTATGTATTTCCTGTTTGAAAAGTAACAATTAAGAAAATTAACTGTTAATGATGACATTCATAAGAACTAATAATGCATAAATGTAAGATCGTGAACATTGTTTTCTTTTTCAAAACTGAGTGTTTCTAAACAAACATAATGGAAGATAATGTGCAGCTTTCAGGGTAAAGGTGAAAATAAGCACTCGCCAGTCGCCATTCATCGATTAAACTTTAAAAACTGGCCAAATGCAGGATTTCCTGATTGCCCTTTTTCCCTAAATTTTGCAATTTTTCAGCATCCATTCGACGAAATTCGTAATTTTTATGTACCCGTTCGAAGAAATTCATGGCTTTTATGTGCCCGTTCCAAGAAATTTACGATTTTCTGTGCATAATCAACAAAATTCATGATTTTTTACACAGCAATCGATAAAATTCATGATTTTTACGCATTCGATCGATGAAATTCATGATTTTTAGACGTTCGATCGATAAAATACATGATTTTTACATGCTCAGTTGATAAAATTAATTTTTTTTACACGCCTGGTCAACAAATTTCATTATTTTTATGCGTTCGGTCGATAAAATACATGATTTTTACACGCTTGGTTGATAAAATTAATTATTTTTACACTCCCGGTCAATGAATTTCATTATTTTTACATGCTTGGTCAATAAAAATTCCTGAGTTTTACATGCTCGGTCGATAAAATTCATAATTTTTACATGCTCGGCCGATAAAAATCATGATTTTTTCACGCTCGGTCGATAAAATTCATGATTTTTTTCACACTCGGTCGATAAAATTCATGATTTTTTCACACTCAGTCGATAAAATTCATGATTTTTTCACACTCAGTCGATAAAATTAATTATTTTTACATGCCCGGTCAACGAATTTCATTATTTTTACATGCTTGGTCAATAAAAATTCCTGATTTTTACATGCTCGGTCGATAAAATTCATAATTTTTACATGCTCGGTTGATAAAATTCATGATTTTTACACGCTTGGTCGATAAAATTCATGATTTTTTCACACTCGGTCGATAAAATTCATGATTTTTTTCACACTCGGTCGATAAAATTCATGCCTTTTTTCACGTTCAGTCGATAAAATTAATTATTTTTACACGCCCGGTCAACGAATTTCATTGTTTTTACTCGTTCGGTCGATAAAATACATGATTTTTACATGCTCGGTTGATAAAATTAATTATTTTTACACGCCCGGTCAACGAATTTCATTATTTTTACTCGTTCGGTCGATAAAATACATGATTTTTACATGCTCGGTTAATAAAATTAATTATTTTTACATGCCCGGTCAAGGAATTTCATTATTTTTACGCGTTCGATCAATGAAATTCATGATTTTTACAAGTTCAATCTACAAAATTAAGGATTTTTACGCGTTCGATCTACGAAATTCAGGATTTTTACGCGGTCGATCGACAAAATTCAGGATTTTTACGCGGTCGAACGACGAAATTCAGGATTTTTTAGAGTGTCAACAATACTCCAGATTGTAAAACATGCAATGGGGAGTTATGAGATGAAAAAAAAAAGCAAAATATTAATTGGTTATTTTTTTAAACCAAAAACATTGGGAAGGAGGTGTCCATTAATGGCATATCTACATAGCTGCAACCTTGGCATAATCGTAATTGTGAGGGCCGCAAGATAACAAGAAGATAACAAAATTCCTAAATAGCGTAATTAAACTGGACACTGTAATAAAATATAATGTAATAAGATTTATTAAATTATAAAATAATACTTACATGAGATGTATCAACAAGTCTCTGTTCAACCACATTTTACTAGCAGCTAAGCTTCCACTCTGGAAGGTAAGAAAATCAATAACAACCCAATACAAAATGGCTTATAACTGAATATAAGAACATTTTATAAATTTATTTTAATTCACAGAAGAAGCTACAAAGTTTAATTAATCAAAGTTTAACTAAATTAATTTAAAAAGTTTTAAGACTATACTCTATTAAGTTATAACTCAAAGCTAAAGCATAGTTTGTTTTTTTCTGTAAAGGCTTCTTGTAAAAAGGTCTGGTTCATAAAATGGCAGTATCTGTGTTAAATATTATGTAAAATTGTTTTATAATTTAACTTTTAATACTTTAGTCTGAAATATAAAAATATTAGGCCAGCCGAATATTCGGTATACTTGTGGGCTGAATATTCAGTATTCGGCCAAAATCGCTATTCAGTGCATCCTTAGTTTACAGTAATTTAAATTTACTTTATAAGCTTTTTAAATTTTCGTAATTACATTTTAAAAGTTACAGATTACTAACTAATATGCTAAAACATATGTATCAACAATTATACATCCCAAGAAGGAAATCCATATACTGCGATATTTTTTAATATTCCTTTAGATTCCGGTTTCAGAGGTTTTATCAAATAAATACTTGACAAAGTTGATTACATAGTTAAATATTATGTACTTTATGATTAAAATAAGTTGGCTATTATTTACTTTGTGGAGGAGGAAGAGGGGAAGGGGATCAAAAAGTATGTTTACCTCCTGTGAACAAAAACAGCATTTTGGCCTTGAATGAGGGTTCCTGCAGTGGAGTTCCCCCCCCCCCCCAACAAATTTTGACAAACAAAATCAAAGCATATTTTTATATATTTTAAATAATTTTTTTAGTTTACTTTCAATTAATAACTCCAAAATAATATTCATCCACATTTACTTATTATAAACACATTATTTAATTTTATTGAATAATTTATTTATATTTAATAATAGAAGTTAAAATGTTTTGATTTAACTTGGTTATTAGGGTGGGTCGAAAAAACCGAAATTTATATAATCGAAACGTAATAGTGCGGAAAAGTTGCCATTGGTAATAAGGAATAAATTCACAAAATATTACACCAAATGGTTAATATCTTTTAAATATCTTTTACCGCTGCAAAGAGGGCAAAGTTTAAAAAAAAACACATTTTTTTTTTAAAATTAAATTATCCAACTATACCAATACAATTTCTAATAGAATGCAAAAGCTACATCAAGATGTTAGTAATGTTCCAATAAAATGTCATTATGGTGAAATTATTTCTATTACCGCCGCAGGGGCAGCCAAAATTTTTAAAAAAAACGGCAAAAATTTCAATTTTCCGTTTTTTACTTTTTTTTCAAATTCATATTATATGTCTACTATTAAAAAAATTTACATTATATCTAGTAATACCTAATAAATGTCTAGTAATTTTGATGATCGGGATTGCCAACCAAGGGCGAGAGGGACCCGCCCCTCTTAAATTTTGGAAAAAAGGGCTTTTTGAAGAAATTTTTGCGATTTTATGGTAAATTTAAGGATTTTTTTAGTAGGGGCGACCTCTTACATAAATTCCCCTCAATTTTCACTTTTTCTCCCCCCTCCCAACAAAAAATCTCTAAAACGTTCCGGAAAATCACTTCAAAAAACCCCTTTCTCTCAAATTTAGAGGGGGGGACGGGGGACGGGCCTCTCTCGCCCCTGGTTCGCAATGCTCATGATCAAAATTACTACACATTTATAAGTTATTACAAGCTATAATGTAAATTTATTTAATTCTAGACATATAATAAAAATTAAAAACTTTAAAAACGAAAAATTGAAATTTTTGCCGTTTTTTTTTCAAAATTTTGACTTCCCCTGCAGCGGTAATAGAAATGATTTCGACCCGATTGATTATGTCAGAAACTAAACAAATGTTTTGATTTATCACTCAAGGTCAGAAATCTCATTTTTTAAATCAAAATATTTTTACTTTCATTATTAAATATAAATAAATTAGTCAATAAAATGAAGGGGGGGGGGGGGGGGCTTCAAAAAGTATGTTTACCTCTTGTGAACCAAAAAAAAAGAGCTAGTTTTGGAATTGAATGAGGGTTCCTGCAGTAGAGTTCCTCCCCCCCCCCCCAACAAATTTTGACAAACAAAATCAAAGCATATTTTATATATTTTAAATAATTTTTTAGTTTACTTTCAATTAATAATTCCAAAATAATATTCATCCACATTTACTTATTATAAACACATTATTTAATTTTATTGAATCATTTATTTATATTTAATAATAGAAGTTAAAATGTTTTGATTTAACTTGGTTATTAGGGTGGGTCGAAAAAACCGAAATTTATATAATCAAAACGTAATAGTGCGGAAAAGTTGCCATTGGTAATAAGGAATAAATTCACAAAATATTACACCAAATGGTTAATATCTTTTAAATATCTTTTACCGCCGCAAAGAGGGCAAAGTTTAAAAAAATCGTTTTTTTTTTTTTTTTTTTTTTTTTTTTTTTTTTTTTTTTTTTAAATTAAATTATCCAACCATACCAATACAATTTCTAATAGAATGCAAAAGCTACATCAAGATGTTAGTAATGTTCCAATAAAATGTCATTATGGTGAAATTATTTCTATTACCTGCACAGAGGCAGCCAAAATTTTGAAAAAAAACGGCAAAAATTTCAATTTTCCGTTTTTTACTTTTTTTCAAATTCATATTATATGTCTACTATTAAAAAAATTTACATTATGTCTAGTAATAACTAATAAATGTCTAGTAATTTTGATGATGGGGATTGCCAACCAAGGGCAAGAGGGGCCCGCCCCTCTTAAATTTTGGAAAAAAGGGGTTTTTGAAGAAATTTTTGCGATTTTATGGTAAATTTAAGGATTTTTTTAGTAGGAAGAAATCTTACATAAATTCCCCTTCAATTTTCACTTTTTCTCCCCCCTCCCAACAAAAAATCTCTAAAACGTTCCGGAAAATCACTTCAAAAAACCCCTTTCTCTCAAATTTAGGGGGGGGGGACGGGCCTCTCTCGCCCCTGGTTCGCAATGCTCATGATCAAAATTACTACACATTTATAAGTTATTACAAGCTATAATGTAAATTTATTTAATTCTAGACATATAATAAAAGTTAAAAACTCTAGAAAAAACGAAAAATTGAAATTTTTGCCGTTTTTTTCAAAATTTTGACTGCCTCTGCAGCGGTAATAGAAATGATTTCGACCCACCCTATTGATTATGTCAGAAACTAAACAAATGTTTTGATTTATCGCTCAAGGTCAGAAATCTCATTTTTTAAATCAAAACATTTTAACTTATATTATTAAATATAAATAAATTAGCCAATAAAATTAAATAATGTGTTTATAATAAGTAAATATGGATGAAAGGAAATGAGAAACAAAACAAATATGTCTTGATTTAAAAAACAAGATGGCACACAGCAGGTTAATCACAAAGCTGTTCCTTTATTACTTTATGCAGTTTAACCCTTAATTGCTGTCACAAAAACTGTTGCATACATACTGTGAGTGGTTTTGGTTTCCAAGACCGCTTGATTGAAAGATTAATAAAAAGCTCGAATAACTAATAAGATACTGCTTCTGTTCTAAACTTTATGTAGGGGAGACCGGTACACAGTGGACCACTTTTCCAGTTAACATTTTTTTTCTCTTTAACAGACTGACTGATCTGTATGAAAATATTTTTGAATATTCCTTAAACCTTCTTACATCCATCATAATTTTCTCACAACATAGTTTTCAATACATTTTTCAAAAAAAAAAAAAAAAATTATATACACTTGTGAAGTGGACCAGTGTACCCCGGAAGCGGGGTACAGTGGTCCACCCACCGTGGTACAGTGGACCACTATTAGGTATTATCTAAAATACAATATAAATCTATTTTTCATTAATCTAATTATTTTTTGTTGCCCCTTCACCCACAAAATAACATAGTAATATAAATTTTGAAGCAAAAACAAAAAAATTATATTTTGAAAATAATAACAGATTAATACAGGAACAATTGCAATTTAGTTGAAGTTATTACTTAAGTACAAAAAAATCCGCTCACATTATAATTTGCAAATTAAATTCTTAAGTACTTATGAGTAAGATTGAGCCTGGAATTTTCAAGAAATAATTTTGGGTCTGAGAGCAACATTATGAAATCATTGACATCAACAGCAGATTCATCTAAAGTTTCAGAAGAAATAAACTGATTCCCATTCAATTTGCGTCCCATAAATCTTACTTGAATAAAATCATCAACAATTAGACTACAGTTATATTTATCAAAGGCAGTAAATACAAAACAAAATATTTCTTACTATGTTAAATAAATTGTTATTTTTATTTGTTTACTTTATTTTACAGTTAAATCTACTTTAAAACAATCTTTCTTTATAGAAAATAAGCAATTATTAAATATTTTGAACATTCTGCATTACAGGAGCAGAGTGGATTGTGGACCACTGTGCCCCAGGAGTGGGTGGTCCACTGTATACCCCATGTTGAAGTTCAATAAATAATCATATTAATATTGTTCATAGCTTTCTTTTAAACATATTAACTTTAAAGTAAAATAAAAACAAGTATCTTAGCTTTAGTCATATATTACAGATACAGAGGACAGTCAATTCTCAAATACTAATCATACATCACATGCAGATAGATTTTAAAAACCAAATTTTGAAGGGAAAACTTACGGGTATGTACAAACAAAACAAAAACACAATTTGATTATTTTTTTTTTCTTAGGACAGTAATTACTTGAACTTCATTTTTATAAACATGGGAAGACTTATTTTACTTTCTTTAATCATTGTTGAACGCTAAATTATACTTTGTGATAATTTAAGAAGTATTTTGTTTTGTTTATTTAAGGAGTTTAAGTATCTCCTTGGAAACTTTTTAATTTCTATGGAGTTTCTAAGTAGTGTAAGGCGTCTGTATGACCCCTGCTATAGTTAAACTGAAAATCACAAGTTACTGTGAAAATTGATAAAAGCAGCTAAAAGATTTTTTTTCCCCAAAAGCCGTAGCATTTAAGCCTAACATTTATAACTAGGATTAGGGTGGTTTTATTCCAAACAAACGTTCATTTACAATGTTTTTTAGAGAACATTACAACATAAAATTGAATAATTTACCTTTTTTTCTGTAAAATAGACAACATCAGGCGAGAAAAATTGGGTTAGAATCTTGTATATACAATTCTTGTTTACGCTTGCCTCATGTATCTCGACAACAGAAGGAAAGGCACCGCGCACGCGCAGATGGAAACTAATATATCCTCCACTCCTGTCGGCCTGTCACACTGTTCAAAAAATTAGCAGTTGGAATTTTATTTAATTAGTTTTAGAATATATGCTTTATGTAATCTAGATCATTTTCACTGTCTCTGGGAGATGTAGAATACCCCAACTGTGCATTTGAGAGGGGTAAAATTATAAAATTTCAAATCTTAAAAATTTAAATAAAAAAAAATTAAAATTTTTGAAAATTTACCGAGAAGAAAATTTTGAGATATTCCTCATTTAAGTTTGTAATTTTTAAAAACTTAAAATTTTAACAAAAGTTTTTTTTTTTTTTTTTTTTTTTTGAAAAAAAAATTATAAAAAAAAAAATAATGTACAGTAAAATATGTGTTTTAAAGCTGTATTTTTCTTTATAATATCTATATAATATATACATATGTACATACGTCCAATTCAATGAGGGGGTTACCCCCCCCCCATTGAATTATTATTAAAAAATGTTGAAAAAGAATTTAATCTTATATTATTAGTCAAATTGCAGGTCATAGAAGAACAGAAAGTGTGAAATATGTTTTATCCCCCCCCAGCCCCACCTTCACATCCCTCGAGGGGGTGAGGGAGGCAAATATTGCTGGAAGGGGGGCACGAATCTGTGACGTTGAAGTGTTTCTTTTTAGGTAATATTGTATTCTCATAGGAAATACATGCACTTTTGAAAAAATTTACAGATTTGAATTGGCACCATTAAGCATAGAAATAATCAAAACTTGGAATATAGAAATTTTTACATCTATAAAAAGTAAAGACTTTTGTGCATAAAAAATGCACACTTTTTGCGAACACGGAACAGGCAGTTATTTTATGCAAAAAATTTGCACAGTTTTTGAAAACAAAAAATATGCACTTTTTGGAATGCATAAAAAATGCATATAATGTGCACACATAGTGTACACTCTTTGAAATATTCAAAAATATTCATTTTTTTTGCACAAATTGTACACAATTGAAACTTTTTTGCAAAAAAAGTGCAAACATTTTCTAGCTGGGAAAGGTGTTTGTCTGTATGAGTTTTGAGTGTGTGCGCGAGATGACAAGCGAAATCTACCGCACGTAGAAGTCTGAAAATTTGGGTGCAGATGGTCCAAGGCATCTGAGACCTGAGGCTCAGATTTTTCATATTTTGAGACCGGCTGGGTTTCATATTTTAGATGCAAAAACCTTAAAAGTGCGCCTGAAGACCGGCCGGGTTTCATATTTTAGATGCAAAAACCTTAAAAGAGCACCTGGCGCACTTTTAAGGTTTTTGCATCTAAAATTGTTAATAACGTGCCCATTTTTATCCAATATTTCCAGTAAATTCTGATTTTCTTATTTTTCAATTCCAAGCTTTTTTAAAAGTGCCACTCTTTGAACAAGTACTCCGGTAGTCTAAATCAGTTGTTTGAGAAAAGGAAGTGTCATCACCCTTCCCCCTTCTTCCCCCCTTCAGCGTTTTTCCTCTTAACTATGGTCTGTTTCCATAACTCAGAAACTGTGTTCCGGATTTCCACCAAACTGATTCCAAACATTATAATTAACGTAATAAGGACCCTCTATAACATTTTAAAAAGTTTCTGAGTTTATACCTATATTTTCGAATAACAATATCAGAATTTGTTTTTTCATTTCAAAATATCTCGACTTCTACGAGTCCAATCGCAACGCGGTTTGGCTCCTTTGAATTGATATCGATAGAGCTTACATATTTTGGTTCCATGTTTCACCACCAGGGGGAGCTTCCGTAATTCGGGTTACATGGGACCTATTATGACGGGGTTTGGCTCATTCAACTGGATTTCGATAGCTCTACATATATCGATTATGTTCGTAAAGAACAGATTGCCCCCCTGGCGGTAGAAGGTGTAACTAAAGTATTTTGCAGCTAACTCGGGTTTTAAAGTTCACATCAAGACTTGGCTCATTCGACTCGACATCGATAGAGCTTACCAATTTTAGTTCATTTTTTCACCACCAGGGGGCACTTTTCTGTCTCTGGTTCTATGGGCTAACAATCACCCCCTCCTGGACAACCAGCCGTTGCCGGCTTAGATCTGAAAAATCCAGGAGGTAAAGACCATATCCATCACCATCTAGGCCACAGTCAAGACCGGGCAAAGAAGAAAATGGAAAGGCCAAAGGAACTCGAATAACCCAGAGCGGTCGGCGCCTCCTGATTCTCGGTGAAAATTTTATTTTATAATTAAAGAGAAATACAAATGACATAGAGTGATCCGCATTCGGATGCACTGAATGCGGATCACACGAAAGGGTATAGCACTTTCGATTCGACATCTGTAGCCTTAACGATTTCAGTCCCCGAGGTTCGTATAAAACAGATTGCGCCACCTGGTGGTGGAAGGCGGAACTAATATATATTTCAACGCGTGCGCAGCACTACTGCTATGCGGTGCCGCAGGTACCTGAGTTGGAGGTTCGTACAGTAAGAGGTTTATACTATTCCATGTGAAAATTAAGGAATTATCTGGTACGTGCGTAGCACGACCGGTATATAGTGCCTAAGGCAGCGGGGACCCGGGTCGGAGGTTTGTTCGGTTGCAGGTTTATACTATTTGATGTTCAAATTAAGGGATTATCCGGTGCGCACGTAGCACGTCCGGTACACGGTGCCGAAGGCAGCGGGGACCCAAGTCGGAGGTTCGTTCGGTTAAAGGGATTATCCGGAGCGTGTATAGCACGACCGGTATACGCTGCCGACAGCTGCGGGACCCGATACAGAGTTTCATTCAGTTCGAGGTTTTAGAAAATTCGGTTCGAGATTTGTCGTATTCTAAGTTTTCTACAATTCATCAGTATATAGTGCCGAAGGCAGCGGGATTCTGATCCGGAGTTTCGTTCGGATCGAGGTTTATCATATTTGATGTTTTACAAGATTCGAGGTTTTACGAGATTCGGTTCAAGATTAGTTATATTCGTGGTTTTCTACATTTCGAGGCCAAGATGTAAATTAGGGGCCCGCTATAATGACGTATATGGCACATATAGAAGTGTTTGTAATATATATATGCGTAAGTAGGATGCATATATAAGCTTTGCGTCGGGCTACGCACGGGCCGGATAATCACTTAATTTGCACATCGAATAGTATAAACCTCTAACTGAACGAAACTCCGGATCGGGTCCCCACTGCCTTCGGCATTGTATACCGGTCGTGCTACGCACGCACCAGATAATCCCTTAATTTTCACATCGAATAGTATAAACCTATAACGGAACGAACCTCCGATTCGGGTCCCCACTGCCTGCAGCACCGTATAACAGTCGTGCTGCGCACGCGTTGCAATATACATTAGTTCCATATTTTACCACCAGGTGGCGCAATCTGTTCTATACGAACATCGGTCACTGAAATCGTTAAGGCCATAGATGGCTAGTCAAAAGAGCTATACCCCTTCGTGAAAAACCTAATGGTTTGGTGCTCCGGCTGGGTGCTTCCAGCCCATAGAACCAGAGATAGAAAAGTGCCCCCTGGTAGTGAAAAAACGAGCTAAAATCAATAATCTCTATCGATGTCGAGTCGAATGAGCCAAATCACGTCTTGATGGGAACCTTAGAACCCGAGTTATCTGCAAAATCCTTTAGTTACACCTTCCACCGCCTTGGGGCACAATCTGTTCTTTACGAACATAACAGTAATGTGTAGAGCTATCGAAATCCAGTTGAATGAGCCAAACCCCGTCGCAATCGGTCCCATAGAACCCGAATTACGGAAGCTCCCCCTGGTGGAGAAACTTGAAACTAAAATTGTAAACGCTATCGATATCGATTCCATTGAGCTAAACCGCATTGCGATTGGACACGTAGAACTCGAGATATTTTGAAATGAAAAAATAAATTCTGATGTTGTTATTTTTAAAGAGTGGTATAAACTCAGAAACTTTTTAAAATGTTATAGAGGGTCCTTATTACGTTAATTATAATGTTTGGAATCAGTTTAGTGGAAATCCGGAACATAGTTTCTTAGTTATTGAAACGGACCATAGTTAAGAGGAAAAACGCTGAAGGAAGGGGGTGGAGGGGGAGGTGTGATGACACTGCCTTTTCTCGAACAACTGATTTAGACTACCGGAGTACTTTTTTTTATACCGCTAACCAGGCCCCTACCTGCCCGGCATGAATTCCTAGCTTAACGGGTTAGTACCTCGGTGCGGGGCGGAAATCGCCTGATCACAGCATGGCTGTGATCCACCTGACTATTGATTTGTTCACATCGCTGCTGTGCTTGCTCTCTTGTGATTTGCTACCGTTATCTTTGTTTTCCGGTTCAAGGTTTCTGTTTAACTTTGTTGAATTTAGAGATTTAATAGGTCTCGTAATTTAGAACCTTGATCATGTGACGAGACCATCACCTGACTAGGCACCCCAGAGGTATAATTCACAGGTAACTTGGAGGACTTTGCACCCACGACGAGTTTTACATGCACCAGGTGCCATTAGCGTACATACATTTGCGTATTTACCATGTCTGTTGGCTTGTCACGTTCATGGTGGGTTGTCGCTGTAGTGTTTATCGCCTCTTTTATGGGCTGATTCCACTTCTTGTTGTATTTGTCTCTGTCAAGCCTTTTTGCCGTTTTTATAGGCTCACCCCTGTTGTGGGTTGTTTTTTGTCTATCATTCATTGGTTTTTTGTCTCTTTCTTGATTTATTTTTACCTCTAGCTTGTGCTAGAGCTGATTTTCACATTTTGAATCTTGGTCTTCTTTCGAGAGTTTCACTGGTTATTATGTCACTATCGTGGGTTTATCACGTTGTAACTTTTGTTACTGGTGGTTGACACATTGTAACTTTTGTTACTGGTGGTTGTCACATTGTAACTTTTGTTACTGGTGGTTGTCACATTGTAACTTTTGTTACTGGTGGTTGTCACATTGTAACTTTTGTTACTGGTGGTTGTCACATTGTAACTTTTGTTACTGGTGGTCGTCACATTGTAACTTTTGTTACTGGTGGTTGTCACATTGTAACTTCTGTTACTGGTGGTTGTCACATTTCTGGATGTTGCACACTCATTTTTGTTGTCTTTGTCACTTTATCTCACCCAAGCATTGGGGATTTGATTTTTTTTTTCCTTCGTGAATACGCTTTTTGCGATCAGTCCATTGAATCCTAATGGCTGTTATCACTGCTTTTGAATTTTATGCAACTTGTTGATTTGTTGTTTGAGAAACGTGTCGCACTAATGGAGTGGGGCTTGTTCCGTGGCCGTTAGTCCGTCATGTATCTATGAGGCTGTATTCACTTGATGTGACACTGTTTTTTTCCCATTAACTTTCTTTGGCAGGTGTGCTTTGTGCATTCACCATTTAATTATTTTGTTGTGTTTTGTTCACTTTTTGTTGGCGATTTGCCTTCATCAGTTGGTGAAATTCAGTCCGTCACAGATGACTTCCACTTCTCACTAGTGCTGAAAAAAATCGATTTTAAAGAGGTTCCATTGCTACTTTTTTTTTTTTTTTTTTTTTTTTTTTTTTTTAAGATATATTAGAAAATATACTTACCAAAGGGATGGCTTTTGAGGGTAGGAAATGCTTTTGAGGAATCTCGCTGCTGGGAAGGTGTATTTATTGTGATATGAGATCGATGTTTTCTACTAACCATCTCATCACTGCTCTTCCTTTTGTTTGTACTTGTTTGTTGCTCGCTAACTGGCTGTGCCATATTTTTTCGTTGTTCGGTATGATGTGGATCAGATGTAGTGTTTGGGCTAGTGGGCAGTCTGTTAGATAGTGTTTGGGGGTTCCCATCTCCCCGCATGAGCAGTTTGGTTCGTCTTTGCGCTTAAACCTGTGTAAGTAGTCCGGGAATGCTCCGTGACCCGTGTAAACTTGACTTAGTAGATTGCAGCTGATGATTCTGCGATAATCTACTTTTGGGAAGTATTCATATGTCTTCCTGCCCGTTTCCCCATAATCCCACTCGAACTGCCATTGTTTGATAGTGAGTTCTTTTAGTTTTCTTTTTAAGTTTGATATCGGTCTTTCTAGATGGTATGGAATTTTTTATTTTGGTTTTCTGCAGCCTTTTTTGCTAATTCGTCGGCATCCTCGTTTCCTTGGATACCCACATGTGCTTTGACCCAGCTAATTTTGAATTTATTGTTTGAGTCTTTTACTGTTTTTTGTATTGTATCGATTAATTTTGCTACATTGAAGGGTTTACTGAGTGATTGGATGGCTGACATGCAGTCCGAGCGAATGCTGTATTCCTTCCCTGTGCTATTTCCCCATTCTGCTATTTTAATATAGCCAGTAGTTCGGCTTGGAAAACACTGTTGTACTTCCTTAATAGAGCTGACCATGTTTTTATTTTTTGTTCATTTTTGAAAACTACGAATGCCGAACCCGTGGCGCCTGATTCCAATTTTGAACCGTCCGTATATATTACTATGTCCTTGTAATTATGGCCTATTCTTGGTTCTATGGTGCCCGCGGGATGTGTTTCCCATACATTAATCTTTTTTATATAGTCTGTATGGTGGATAGTGGTTCCGTGTATTTCTGTCGTTTCTCTTAAACGTGATATTGTGCCGTATTCTGCCTCGTATTTAACTTGGAATCAGGCCAGCAAGTACCTGAAGGGCCGCTGTTGGGGCAGTTTTATATGCCCTAACTATAGCCAGCAAAAAGTGCCTTTGGCATGTTGTTAGTACTTGTTTACTTCTTTGGTTTAGCTTATGTCCTCATATTGAGACTGCGTAAGTCAGTGTTTTCTCAGCTACTGTTCTATACCATATTTTTAAGATGCTTGGTTTCAATCCCCAACCCCGTTTGGCCATTTGTACCATCATCCAAAACGCTTTCCTTACTTTGGCTGTTTGTGCTTGGCAGTGTGTTTCTCAATTAGGTTTTTATGTATGATTACACCTAGATACTTAATGTTTTCTTTTCCTTTAAATTCCCTTTCTTTGAATTTAATTCCTTCAATTTTATATGTGTCTGCTGTTGGTAGGTTTCTTGTGTGTGTTCTATTAAGGTACAGTAGTTCTGTTTTGTCCCAATTAAGCGTTAGGTTATTTTCCGTTACCCATTCATAAAATTCTTTTATTATTTTGTTTGCTAGTTTTACTAATTGTTCATTTGTTTTTGCTTTTATTATTAAAATAAAGTCGTCTGCGAAGGCCTGTATTCTTAAATTTTTACCCCAATTTTTCTTTAGGGATGTATCTGCTATAAGCAGCCACAGCAGTGGTCCCAGACAGCTGCCTTGTGGGCAGCCGCCAAGTGTTTGTTTTGTTACTTTAAGGTCGTTTTCTTCTAAGGATACGTATCTATCTTCTAAAAAGCTTAGTAGTTCTCTTCTTAGTTCTTTTATATATTTGTTTCTGATTTGTTTTATTTTCTTCTCGAATTTTGCGTGTTTGCCGTGTATTGTTTGTAACCTATGTCTTTGATAGCACGTGTTTTTATTTTTTATATTAAATTTTATGTATTTGTGATCACTGTTTGATTCGTCGTCGCTTACTTCCCAGTCTATTATATTTTCTCCTAATTTAGCTGTTGCTATTGTTAGATTCGGTCATCCTTCTAGCTTCCTTTTACCTCTCATGGTGCTGAACGATGCTTTTGCGTGTGGTGGGTTTTGTACAAAGAGGGAATTCAGGAGGAGGAAGTCTGTAAGTTTTACCCCCCTGTCATCTATGTTCGCATAGCCCCATTGTTGAGAGTGTGCGTTAAAGTCCCCCGCCAGTAGTACTTCGCCCTTGGCTATTTTCAGAGTGTCTTCTACCTCCTGCAGCACATCTTCGAAGTCTTCTACTGAGGGGGGGTGTATACATTGATTATTGTTATTGTTTCTTTTTTATTTTTGATTTTTATTGCTGTTCTGTATTCTTTTTCTGCTATTGTTATTGGATTGGTGCCTGTGTGAGTTACTATTGCTGATCGATTTCTTTTTGTTTTTGTTATTTTCCAATTACCATTATTGAAACCTGTTATTTTTCCTGTAATTTTATTTTGGTGAAAGTCTTGTAAGAGTCCAATATTTATTTGTTTGTCTCCCATATATCCCATAAGTGTTTGTGTTGCATGGAGACTGTTATGTAGGTTTATTTGTATTAGTTTGATGTTGTCTTGATTTTATTGTTGGAGTTTTCTTTTGGGTTTTTATTAACACTTTCCAACCTAGATGAAAAGTGTTTATGACTTCGGTTTGTCTGGCCGTCTGCCGTCTGGCCGTCTGCCGTTTGGCCGTCTGTCCGTGCTCTAACTCCCGTAAATATGCTCGGATTGCCCTGCAATTTTTATATGTTATAATCGTTATCTATAGCATGTTCCCTATTTCAACGGAAGTGTATTTCACTTATAGTTTTTTTACAGGGACACTCAAAAGAATTCCGTTACATTGCGGTCTATGGGGAAAAATCATTTGCGGTTTACTTAAATAATGTTTCACTATTTTAAACGCATTGAAATTTATATATATCACTAAGGTGCATTAGAAGAAGCTTAATATGGAATAGGGTGTGCATAGCACTTATACTTACTTTACAGGGATAGTCAAAAGAATTCCGTTACATTACGTCTATGGAGAAAAATCGTCTGCGGTTTATTTAAATGATGTTTCACTATTTTAAACGCATTGAAATTTATATAAGGTTCATTACAAGAGACTTACTACAGAATATTGTGTGTATAGCAGTCATCGTTCATTTACAGGGACACACAAAAGAATTCTCTACTGTATGTTAACAATAATTCCTGCAAGTGCGTTTTAAGTTACTGAATGCGATTTTAATTTTAAATCGCTTTTTGTATATTACGTGGTGTGTATAAATTCTGTAGATCCTGTACAGGGAAGCACAAAAGTTCGGGAACACATTTCCGTATTATTTAACTCCAGACGGAGAATTTTAAACTGTGCTACGTGTTTCCTAACTGAACTAAAATTTAGCATCCTATGTAGTATATATACAAATCTATAGATCCTATACAGGGCTGAATAAAAGTATTCGGATTACTTAGATGTTATCTTTTAGATTATTAAAGAGTATGATTCGTAAAATTATTTTGGAAGCGTTGGAAAGTGTTAAATAATCTATGCTTGACGCATGATTTTTCGTTCTTGTTTTCATTCAGGTTTGGATTGTCTTGGGTGCCGCTTAGGCACACGTCTGTGTTAGCGGCGTTGATATTCAACATAATTCAATTCGTGTGTCCTTTGTTGCCTGTTGTTAAGTTCCTCCTGTGACCTCCTATGCACCCGTGTCACACCCCGAGTTGTGTTTAATGTGATTTTGTCGTTTAGGACATCATTACCTGTAGTTAGTTTTTCTCTTCCTTGTTCAATTTCAATTTGTCTAATTTTGAGGAGCTTTCTGTACACCCTGCACTGCCCATCATGAGCCGTGTGGTCTATAGGGATTTGTGTCGGTAAGTGCGCCTTATTCCATTCGTTAAATGTAGTGCAGATGATACACCTCTTCCTTCCTTTTGGGCAAACTTCGTATTTGTGTCTACCTGCACATATTGGGCAGTACTGACTCTGCTTGCATTGGTGCGCCACGTGGTCAAAACCTTGACATTTGTGACACCTTTGGATCGTCACATAGTTTTTTATCGGACATTCCTTGAGTCCCAGGCAGATCGTTCTCTCCTTGAGAAGGTGATCCGCCAGGGGCTCAGGGAGCGCTACCGGTATATGCAATCGCCCTGCTGGTGCCCGTAGCGATTTTAGCAGCTGTATTTTGTCCTCGTTTTGTTCTATGTCGATGCCTAGTTCTCTGCATATTTTGTGCTTGATTATGGCTGGCTCCACCGATTCCGGTACATGGAAGATGATGATTCTCTTCTTCCTTAAATTGGCTGTTTTTATTTTCAGGCCACTGTTACTCTCCTCATTCTCTGCCAGGGCTTCCTTTATCCTCGTGACTTCCGTTGCGTTTTCGCAAACAATTTTTATGCCGTTGCGAATCCGTTTGACATTCCTGACTCCTTCCTTGTTTTCTACCGTATTTGTTATTTGTTGCTCTACTTCCTCTGCTGTCCGCTCTTCTGTAGCCTGAATAATTACAGTTGCCGTCGCGGCTTTGACCGCTTGTGCATAACTGTGAGCAACTGCAGTCTTTTTTGTTGCCTTTTGTGCTGGTAGCGATGTTGTCTCTTCTTCCGTTGGTTGGGTTCCTCTTTTTGCTGTTACTATTTCCAAGGCTTCTGCCTTTGCCTCGGCATGTGTTGCCCTCAACTCCATCTCAGTCAGTGAGTTTATCACTACCTGCAGAGCTTGGTCCATGGCCTCACACGTCGAGGCTGGTATCTTAGTTGATTTTGATTGGATCACCTTGATGTAGCTTATTGCCATCATAGCCCTCTCTATCTCTAGGGATCTCCTTTTAGATCCATCTGGTATGTCGCAAAGGGTTATTAATTCCCCTCTTAACCTCGTGACTTCTGTGTCTTGTAGTACCGGTGTTTCTTTATCTGGCTCTGTCATTACACTATCCACATCTGAATCTGTCTCTTCGCACGTATCTTCCTTTGTCAATTCGTAAAATCCCTCAATGTCTGTCATCTTTAGTTTTGTTTTTCCTACTTTTTCGGGGGTTTTTGCTTTGCTTTTTACCTGCTCTTTCCGGGAAGTTCCAGGTGTACTACTTGCTCCTGTCGTTTTTTTTGTGTTTTTTACTTCTGTTTTTGAGCCTTTTTGGGCGGTTTCTGTTGACGCATTGCGCTTTTGGTCTATTGGTGTCATTGTTTTTTCGCGGGAACTTGCACGTGTGCTTAGTTTCATTTTTTGTATTTGGTGTTTCTAGTTACGCTTTTATTAGTTTATTTATGTTTTATTCCCAGCAGGGGGAAACATGAAAATAACATTACAATTATAGACATCTTTTTCTAACGGTGTGTGTGTGTGTGGGGGGGGGTTAACTGAAAGATTATACTTTAAGAGTTTGATCTGGGAGATTAATGCCTTGAGGCTTTAGAAAGGGGAGAGGGAATAGCTGGTAGAAGTAGGGATTAGTGGGTGATTGACACCCAACGATGAGCTAGTTGGTAGCTGTAATGAAGTTAGGATTATTGAATGATTGACACTCCCTTCTTTTAATCTGCACTGGAATGTTGAATTCACTTATGTGAGCATTCTTTAATTTAACTAAAACTTCCTATGCATAGAGAAATTGTTGCTATTTTGACGAGATTTTTTTTTTCACTTTGTGGCCGCTTACCTGTTAATTTGCTTATTAAAGTAAATTGGATGTCTAGTTAGACATGTATGGTTAGAGAAAATATTCTGGGGGTACTTGAGAAACTGTTTAGTTTCTTGATTTTTTTCCGGGGTTTTATTTAGATATTTATGAATTATTTGATTCTTAGCTAATTAAACTATTAAATGAGATGAAAACTGGGGGTGGGGAGGTTAAATTTTACACTTTAGCTTAGTTATGTAAATGCTTAGTTGAAGAGATTAGTTTTAAATTGTTCTATTGGGAGGATTAGAGAGGAATTACGATTTAATTATTAAACTGCTGTTTAGGCTGTTTAGTTGAATTTAATATGGAGTGGGGGAGAAAAAGATAGTTGAATACGCTAAGGACTTAAGTTACTATTAAAATAACAAAGGGCAATTATTTATTTATATTTTTGGGAAAAGGGAGTAGGGGGAATTATTCATTGAATTAAGGTTTGTTAATTGATATGATGTTATGACTCGTTGAGTCCTAAACTTTTGAGTTAGAACACTGGGCCTACTTCGCGATGAGCAATTAGGTAAAGGACCTAATTAACCCGAGATGGCTGGGGATGTAGCTTCCAAAACTGCCGCAATCAGTAAATTAATTCACTAATTGAGATCGCTTTGGCGTACCCATCAGCCGCCAGTGTTTAAAAGATGGTCAATTAAGCTTTATACTTACATAGGCAATCCCCGCCAGGTACCAGTTACCTTAATTTCTGCTGCTGATGATTTCTTCCTGCAAAGAGCTGCTATGTTGATCAAGGCAGGGGTGGCTATTCCGTTTCTACCGGGCGAACATCTTTCTCCCGCGGTCCTGTCTGCTAGCGTCTGTCCGCAAAGCCGAGAGTGTCCTTCCGCTAGCTCTTCCAACACGTGGTCCCTTGATTACACTAATTAGTACATAACTAATTAACCGTTGGTCGCACAATTGAAAAATTAATTTCCACGGATAGGAAATGTTTTTCTCTTTCCGGGAATTCAAAAATCTGAAAAAAATCTCAGGAATTCCGGTGCTAAGATAGCAAAAACCAGGAGTCCAAAAACATGCGTGCTTCCTGTACGCGAGCGCAGGAAACCTGGACTACCGGAGTACTTGTTCAAAGACTGGCAGTTTTAGAAAAGCTTGGAATTGAAAAATAAAAAAATCAGAATTTACTGGAAATATTGGATAAAAATGGGGCACGTTATTAACAATTTTAGATTCAAAAACCTTAAAAGGGCTCCAGGGGCCCCGTGTCTTAAAATATGAAAAATCTGAGCCTCAGGTCTTCAGCACCTGCCTTGGACCATCTGCAGCCAAATTTTTAGACTTCTACGTGTGGTAGATTTTGCTTGTCATCTCGCGCACACACACAAAACTCAGACAGATAAACAACTTTCTTTTATTAGTATAGATGAAATAAATGAAAAATTTTTAAAGCCAAAATATCATTTAATGAAAATACATTCATGAAGCAATCAGTTCAATCACAATAACAAAAAGTTATTTATGTTTACATCTCTCAATACTTTTTTAACTTTCTAATTCTTTCAAATATAAAAAGCAGGGGTTCCTCTCTTGTGCCCTGTGTACGCATATGTATTTCTTTTCTATCATTTGTATTTGTCATTTTTTCATGCTCTGGGTAATGATATACTAAATCTTCCGATATTTTTTCGGTAATCTAACGCAATATTTGTTCTATCTCTAGTTGAAATAAGAAATGAGTTGCTCTAATTCATTAAACCTTCATGTTCTCATCAAAGAAATTCACAAAAATACCATATGAAAAAAAAAAATCCTCCAAAATCACGTGTAAAATGTTAGTTATAATTCTGTATATCTAAAAAACAAAATATCATTAAATAATTTTACTAAAATATCGTTATTTTTATCATAATAGCCTTCAAAGATATTTTTGCTGCGACGAATCGATACCTCGACGAGTTGACGTCGCGACGAATTAAACCCGCGACGAATTGAGCCTGCGACGAATTCAGCCTGCGACGAATTGAGCCCACGACGAATTGACGCCGCGATGTGCGCGAAGAATTGTTCCGCGACGAATTGTGCACGATGAATTGAAGCGACACCGTTGAATTTGTATGGGAATTTGAAAAAAATATTTCGGCTATAGCTAAGATGGTGTCATTTATGATGACCTACGTTTTTCTCCAAATTTGGTGATATTTCGTCGAATATTGCCAAGCAATGAGAGAACTTGAAGGTGGTGGATAAGGTGGTATAGTTTTAAGCGTAATCTGAGTTGGAATAATGGTTACTACAATAAAAAGAATTGGTTAGCTAATCGGTTAGCTCCTATTTCACTCCACCATTTGGTGAAATCTTGCAAAATCGTCGATAGTCAGCCAGATGTTGCTCTTTTATTGATGGAAAGGCTGAGCAATGATATTGTTATGAATTTTGTACATTTGTAAATATTCCATTTTATTTATTGTGAAATTGCAGCATTATTTAATGTATTTCCTGTCAAAAATTGTAACTCAATGCAAAAGGGCTCTGGTGCTTTGCAAGAAAAGCAACCTTACAGCATCGTCTTTACAAGGGAGGTCTATGAGAAAATCGCCAAGGAATGGGTTTATCGCCAAGTTGGCGATGGTTTTGGCGACTTTTTTATCGCAAAATTTGGCGTTATACTGCCAAATGTTGCCAAGTTGGCGACGGATTTGGCAACATTTTGGGGTGACTCCCCTGTCCTTGTATTGAGAAAATTGGAGAACTTCCTCGAAAGTTCTGGACATCTGAAAGTTCTCGAAAGTTCTTGAGAAAATTTCTAAAAACCTATATAAGGGCGAGCCAGATCTCAGGAGTTCAGTTGACTGTCAGCTGCGATTGAATCCACACGAGAGGCTTTTGTATTGAGACCGTGTTTCTCTGGACGATTTTATATTTGATACGCCGTATTGAACGTATTGTTCTGTTTGAAAATTTTCTGCGTTTTGATTTTATTTGAAGATTCTTGAATATTGGTGTTTTAGTGAATATACCAGTGTTCTCATCGAACCATTTAGTCTCAAGTGATTCTTTATTCGACGTTTATCTGTATTTTTAATGATATTTAATGATTTATTAGTTATTTAAAACGTTTTTTTCTTTTTTTATACAATTAAATAACACTTACGTCATTAAACGAAAACATTGAAAAAATTTCATAATCTACTTGTTTACTTAAAGCTTTATTTCTTTTCTCTTTTTTATTTATGTGAGTGGCTACTCTTGTTACTTTAGAACAGTATAATGTAACTGACTGCAGTTTTAATTGAAGTCTCAAGATCGCGAAGCAATCATACATGTGGTATAGTGATCCACCATTAACGTATTCCATGTATTTTTGGGATTCCGATATAACGAGGTTGCTGTATCCAGTGATTTTCTTTTCGGTTTCATGTTCGCGAAGTAATCATACATGCAGTACAGTGATGGCGGCATTAATGAATTTCGTGTATTCTTTAGGTTTTCTATGGAACAAGGTTTCTGTATCCAGTGATGTTTTCTTTCAGTTTCGTGTTCGCTAAGCGATCATACATGCGGTACAGTGATCTCGGCATTAACGAATTTCGTGTATTTTCGTTTTTTTCAACTTCACATTAATCGTTGACATTTATGCAATATCGATGAAATGTGTATAAAATCGTTGTTTTTTACTACTTATACTATCTTTTTTACATCTACCTTATTAAATTTGTCAAATAAAATATTTTATTTCACTCATAAATGTAGTATCTAAAAAAATCACCTGTGTGTTTATGGTTTAATTTAAAAATCTGTATCTTAATTTAAAAATCTGTAAAAATCTGTCCAAATTTTCGGCTGGAAGAAAAGTTTCATTACTTTTTTATATCTTCTTTGTTTTTGCATTACGCGAATTTGTCGGTAAAATTGATTTTCGTTTCGATAACATTGTTGTTAAAAATATTGTAATTTTACTTAAACATTGCGTTAAAATCTATGCCATTTTTCTCAACCTACAAGACTTTACAAAAATCTATTATGAAACCTTTAAAAAAAGCTATATTTAAAAATGACAACAAAGTTTTTACTATTTTAAAGCTAAAAGAAGTGTAAAATTAAATTCCGGTTCGAAACGACCATTTACAAATGTGTTTTGATTGTGGGAAAATGATCGAGGAAAAATGCTATTACTTCGACGCAATCCTATTAAATCTTTAGCTTTTATGAAAAAATGCAACTTTCTTTAAAAAATAAAGTTATTTTTATTAAGATTTTCTGATTTTCTATACGAATAATTTTGTGGTGCATATTATTGACATTTGCCATCCAATATCTTTTCAAAGTTTTTTTTTTTTTACTTACCTTTATGTTAGCCGTCTGCAGACGATAAACCGCCAAGTATTATTCCTATCACCATCATTCGTATTAAATTCGTATTAAAATATAAATCTTTCACTCATTTCATTTAAAACACAGAACTTTAATTTACAACACATACATTTAAAATAATTCATTTCATGTGAAATAGGAAAAGAACAAAAATATAGAAATTAATCCCCAAAGTTTTGATAACCATTTTATTTCAACATCAAAGCAAATCTGTTTTATTTTCGATATATGACATCATATTCGCTTGCTTTCCATACTTACTCGTATTTACGCACCTTGCATTATTATCAAATATTTGAAACGCAAATTTTATTTCTAATATGACGTCACTTCATATCCTGTTTCTTAAATAATTAATTTCATTTTCATTTTTCACGTGGAAATTTTTTATTTAAAAATAAATTTTTGGGTAAAAATTATTATTCCAGGTTTTGATTTAGTTTTGGCAACGATGAAGTATTAGAAACGGTAAAGTAAATTTAACCATTTTAGAATATTATACGAAAAAATGTCCATTTATTCTCTATGAAAATAATGAAATTTTGAATTATTAAAAAAAATATTTGAATAAAATACATAAAAACCACCCTATGTTCATTTACGGGTTATAATCAACCTATATGCAAAGATACATGATAATTAAATTCTCCATTTTGACGCTGGCTTTAGCCTACATTTGCACACAATCGGATTTATAGGATTAGGATTAGGATTCTGTAATAAATTCAGTTGAAATTAGGTTCGATGATCAAATTCTCTATCCATTTAAGTAAACAAAAAATAAAGATTTATTAGTCGTGAACGTTTAAAATATTAAACTACTGATGTAATCGTTCGTAAAGTAAGTTTTCCTCGAATGAATTTTCGGACCGAGGCCTGGTGTCAAAAACATAATTCAAACCAGTGAGACAATCAAACTTTACCATAATTCTAAGGTATACAACTCAACTTCCTTCGGATCTTTTCTTGTCGTAAATTAAACTTATCTATATAATAAAACCGTAAGTCATGTGACTGTCATCAACAGTTCCGGGATGCCCGTTTCAAAATGAATTTAATTTATTGTCATTTTTACTGTTTTTGAACCACGGAGAAAACGTAGACTTTAATCGCCTGCAGAGAATAAAATCAGAAAACACCTTTGACGTCATTAATTATGAACCAATGAAATTCGTTTTAGTTTTAGAAGTGTGACAAACATTGTGAGCTCGCTATTTACTGAACGCGAATCATTTTGTTGTCATTATTATCTAATGGTATCCACGCAAAAGATCTTAATTTGCTATTTTTCGAATTGCAATATTTTTTAAGTTATAAATTACATTTTTCATTGACGCTGAGATGAATTTACCCATTAAGTAGTTACCTGATAATGATGAAGCCGCAATAAAATTGTTTCAGGACTATGGAAATGCGTACATAAATAAAGTTTTTTTGGTACTTCTCTATTATTCCGTCGACCACCTTTCATAACAAAAAACTATCGCCAAACTGTAACGCCAAATAAACGGGAGAACGTTGCCATTGTAATATCATAATAAATAAATAAATAAAATATAAGAATTTAAGGACACAATTGTTATTTTAATTAATGAAATAACAAATAAATCAGTAAAACATAATGAAAAATACACGCAAATATTGAATTAAAAACCACTTGATGGCATAACAAACACGTATAATGCTTCTGACATCAAGTAAATGGGACTGCATATTTGGCATTTAATCTTACAGTTTGGCGATAGTTTTTTGTTATGAAAAGTAGCCGACGGGATAATAGAGAAGTACCGTTTTTTTGGTTTGTTTGCGAGATGCCAGCTACAACATTAACAATTTCATGCCTGCACTTTAAATTGAGTTTCATTTTATTATTTTATTGCATAGTATTTATTTCTTTTTTCATTTTAAGTATATATTTGAATTGATTTAATAAGATAGTTTGGGAAAGTTTGCAATTTTCAAATGATATATATATTTTTTTAAATCATCACTATTGCATCAACAATTTCATTTTTATTTAATTTCAAATGTTTCATTTGCTGCCAAATATTATGCTTGGCGAGAATGATATCAGTGTAACAAAATTTGCCGAAATGTTTTTATTAGTGTAAGAGGAAAATGTAGAGAATATTTGGATTCACTGTTGTCTGGAATTAACGGAAAGAACTTTTCTGCGGAAATGAAGCAAAAACCCTTTACCAACTTGTGTGTGTTAGCGTGCGTGGTTTGGCGCAAAACTGATGTTATTTTTGTAACTATTGTTATCACTCTCAGAATCCTGAAGCTACATTTTTGCCAGCATCGATAATTTTTGTTGCCAAACTTGGCTATGAACCCGATTATGAAAGATTAGACGAAAAAGAAAAGTATTGCTGATTTTTGATTAAATATTATGCGCAGGACATTTTTATGGAGAAAATTTTGCTTCGTCTTATTTTTTTATTTAATTTCATAATTTTATAAATTATTTTTACGCTTTTCGTCTTTTAGCAATCAGATTTCAATCTGTATAGAAAATATAGTACATTTCCTCCTGATCTCAAAGAAAATGTTTTGGGAGTATAGGTTTACGATTTACATACTGATCGCCATGTTTATGGGGGCTTGAGTATGCACGAGGCTCCGTTATAATGATTGCTGTATAATTATTTTATAAGTGTGAAATCCACAAAGCTCTGTTAAAATAATTGTCGTTTTAACCGTTCATGTACGCAAAATTCCCAGAGCCCCGTTATAGGATTGGTGTTTTAATGATTTATGAGGCGCAAAATACACGGAGTTCCGTTATAGTTATCGCCGTATTGACCATATATGGCTGTGAAGCACACAGGGTCCATTATTTGTATCACCCAATTAACAATTTATGTGTGCGAAACCCTTATTTTCAAAACTCGCCATATATCTTAAGTTATCCCATTTTTGTTTATTTCAACCGAAAGCTCTCTCTTTTCCTAAGATTAATACCGGCAGGGCTAAACGGGTTTTTGTCAATGGGCTTAGGAATAAAAATTATTTTTTATGTCGTGAAATCTTTATTTGTATGCTTTTTTAATATTTTTATGAGTTATTTTCGTATAATTTAAAATAAAGTATTATTTTTTTATTTATTATATGTTTGCATGTAAAACGCACTTTGTGAGCTCTGGCCAATGACCGGGCTATATGCAGCAAAAGTCATCTGAGCCCATGAAGCGACCGTCTAGACGGGCGAAGACCGGCTAGTGTAATAATATTTAATGAATCAAATTTCGAAACGAATTGTCCGTTAATTTGGTATTTATGTATTTTACGTGCCAGGAAAAGAAATCACGGAAAATGATTGTTAATCGTCAATCATATTTACCATTCTTATCACCAATCGCGTTCAAAGTAATTTAGGTACTTACGTATTACCCGTGCCAGTTTTAAGCCAATTCCGCCAAGCATGGAGCCAATATTACTAATTACAGTAACCCTTATATTTTTTTCCCTTGCTACATGGTACATGCCTGGGAATAATCTATAATATTATTCTTTCTTATTTACTATGATATTTACCATTTATTAATTTTACTAAAATAATATTATTTACTATTTTTAACAATGTTATAAATTTAATAAACATATATTACATTTTATTTATTTTATATTACCATTTTTAACAATGTTATTTGATAATGTTAAATTACTGCGTTTGAAAACATTATTGGCAACGATAAACAAGATTGGTACTTGGCAATCCTTTTTGGCGATCAATCTCCTGGCACGGATAATACGTAAGTACCGTAATTTAATATACATTTATAAAATACATTATTTAAAATAAATCTTATATTAATATAAAACACATCATTAAGGCCAATAGCATTTTTTAAATCGCCGATACCAGCTATTATATTTCGCGTGTGCAAATTAGAAGCGACACTTTGATTTTGAAATCAAATGTTTTCATTTATGATATTATTTCTTATTTATTTATTTATTTATTTTATATTTTAAATGAAAAGTGTGATCAGCATGTGTTTTAAATTTATGTAAAATAAGTATTTTAAATTAAAATTAAGTATTTTAACTGACAAGTTTTTACAAGTTTATAATTTAAAATTAAATTAATGCGGTATGAATGATGGTGATGGTGTTGTGGGTTTGGGGTTCCTTCTAAAATAATTTACTTAAACATAAAAGGCTCATTTGTTACTCAATCTTCACTTGACAATTAAATATTTAAAAAAAAATTAGTATACCCTGATTAGCTCTACTGAAATCTGTTGCCATGGGAAAGGGAGCAAATTATATTAAACTAATCAAAATATCAAAACTTAAGAATCCGAATAGGTTAATACAACAATGATAATTTTGAACTCATCATTTTAAGACAATATTAAATGTAGTAAGGGGCAACAGATTTCTAAATCAAGTAGCATACTGGATTGCATAAAGAACACCCAACTCCACTCCAACCCGATCAAGCTCAAATCTCCATATACATTAAATTAACAAAAGTGTAATCATCATATAATTTGGAAAAATGCAGACAACCTGAAATTCCTCCAATATGAGGACCAAAAGGAGAAAGAGTTAAATCCGTTAATAGAATAGGGATATGATGATATACTAAAATTTTAGAACAATTATGGAGATTCTGAACAAGATCAGATCGGTTAACCAAGAATCGTATAGTGGTATAAAATAACTGGATACTTTTTTTTTTTTTTTTTTTTTTTTTTTTTTTGTTAAAAAACAACCATTTTGTTGTTTGTTTTGAATAATACTTCAAAGAAAGGATAATTAAAAATTAAATTAATCAATTATGAAATTAGACTTAATTTTACTTTAGCATCAATTATCAGTATATCCATTACTGAGATAGGAACAATAATTACATCTAATAACCTTACGTAAACCTCAATTAATTTTCAAATAAATTATTACTATGAATTTAAAATTTAAGAAATTAAAAAAAATATTAATTTAGTAAGATCATAGCTTTCATAACCTTACTCACAGTAATTGAGAGGTTAAGCCTCTCTTATAGGATTGCTGTAGATATAAGAATACTAATTAAAGATCTTATAAAGAAGAACATACCAAATTTGAGAATGAACAAAAAAAAACAATCTTTATTTGAATACTTAAAATTTATAAAAACAATGTAATTCCCCCAAAAAAATTTACTATAACAACACCAAATAAAAGTTGATTAATATTGATTATTAAATGTCTTTAAATCAAATATTAAAATTCTCAAGACTAACATAACATCATAAATTAAAGGATGATCAACTTTTCTGAGATAAGTCATTAATTACCTTTCAAATACGCATTGTAATGCTTAACATATTATAATATTAATATACATATATGAATTTACAAGTTATTTTTGCTTATTTTGCATCTTACTCTCCAACTCTAAATCACACAAATATATATATTCCCTCATCAGGGAGACATGTAAATAAAAACTATGTAATTTCTACTTACAGAGGATGAAGAATTCAATGGTTGAATCAGTGGGCAGGTTTTTACACTCCCCTTTCCTCTTTTAATGTTGCAGCCGATTGCACAACATATTTTTCTTTCCTCTTTGTTTTGAGAGAAAAACTATTGCTATATACCAGCAGGCGAGCTGACAGGTTTCTTCACAGTCGTGGGTTAGATCACTACTCCGCACATCTTATTAAGCTTCACTATCAGTCACCACATCGTCAATTATTGGCTTTCGCATCTTGTCAGGAGGGGGTTTGTCCCACAATAGAGACCTTTACAGTCAGATTTCACACTACCAGCATCAACTATTGGGTCACTGAATTTTTACTACTGGGTTGACTGAGATGTATCTTTATTCTAAAATAACAATCATGTTAATTTGGAACGACACACTGACCACACGCTCAAATATTCGCAAGGGCATACTCGGCGTCACCGTATCAGAACTTCACTTAAGTCCTCTTTCATGCTTTTCACGTATCTCTGATAATATCACTTCATTTCAACCGTTCCTCGCCGGACTCCTTTCTTTTTACAAGAATTTATTTTTTTCATTCAGTCGCATTCTACCGGTCACGAATCAATAATTATTTAAACACGAGAACCGACTGCCGTCATAAAACACGGGTGTTCGCATGCTATTCCCAGTGTTTCATCCTCCAACCAGCTCACGATCCAAACAACCAGTCAGTTTACGCGCCAAGTAATAATTCGTAAACATTCTCTCTCCCGCGCTGCTTACAAAAACTGGCCGGAACCACTCTGTCAAAGGGGGTACGGGAATGGAAACAAAGGAAAAATGGACTCTTCTTGAAAGCAACAGCTTGTCGCTCCACTCTGCCGGCCGCTCCATGGGGGAAGGCAGCCATGCTTCACCCCCATGGCGTGTGCTGAAGGGGGGTCCTGTGATCCACTGTTTACATGGGCGCCAGCTATCCGCCTGATAGCAGAGCCAATTGAAGCCTGTCGTAAACTTACAAAGCCTAATTGCGTGTATAGTACACTCATAAGATAACGTAATTCTTATACAGGGCGGTCGGTCATTCTTATATCAAAGTCAGACTAGATGACTCCAAATTTTCCACCTGTGCGGTCTTTAACTGACAAACATCTCTCCTTGCTGTCTACTTTTCGTACATGAAAACAGGAAGCTACGTTAGACTATGAAAGTTGAAATTGCTTTGCTTAAAAGAAATGGAAAGAAGAGGGAAAAAAAACTGCTTTTATTATTAATATTACAATTACTTTTATTTATATATTTATTTAAAACAGAAACAAAAAGAAAACTTCTAAATAAATGTTGAGAGAGTGATTTAAGGTAATTAATATAGATTAAAAAAAATTGGTTGAAACCAACCGTAACAATGGAAACAATCTTTGGCGATTTATAATTTGCTCCCGGCAAATAAAAATACGCATCATTAAAAATGGTAAATAATATAGAACAAAACTAAAATAATACACAAAATAATTTAGTATGCATTTATTAAAGATATAAAATCACATTGACAGCTTTTAGCTTAGATATTTACGATGGTAGTTTTATTGGCGGTATGTTATATTCTTCGGAATGAATATGAGATATGTATTCTAATCACATATTATATTCCTATAAATATAAAATACATATCTATGTCTACAGCAATAAAAGCGTCGTCAATTGGCTTTAATATTTCTACTATATAATATTAAATATTGAATTACAATATAGAGAGAAAAATGCGTTGCTGTAATTAGAATTATATGCGCCAATGTTGGCGCGGCTTATCTTAAGTGCGTCAAGGATCTTAAAAATCAGTAGACATTAAGCAGAAATGCCGAGGTAAGGGAAATACGCAATTATGAAAACTCCTGAACTACATAAAGATAAGGAAGCAGCGAAAAATAAAGTTGGACAAAAATCGGCATCTAGAAGAAAGTTCGAGAATTTTAATCAGATTGTACGCCACGAAACAAAAGTGCTCACAGCAAATATAGTTTAAAGGGAATGTGATTATCAAAACTGGCTTCCAAAAGTTCAATGTTTCACGAAACCATACTCGAAAATTAAGTGTAATAAAATGCAGTCTGATTATGGCACATTATTCAAGACCTTTTAGATGAGAATAATGATAGATATTCTAATCTTCCGTAATCGAATTTATAGCCAAAGTTAGCAAGAAACAAAAAAAAAATAAACGCCCGGCTAACCGAAAAGTACCAAAAAATATTATAGCAACAATATGGTTCAGTGTAAATGTCGATATCATCAAGGACTTTTCACAAAATACACTTCATTGCATCAAATCGTATTATCTATAATACGTCAATTGGCAATGGACGCAGGGCAAAGTTCACTTTCAGGGCAAAGTTTGGAGTTTGGTACGACAAAGTTTGGCACGACAAAGTTTGGAGTGGCGGAGTCCGTGGTCGCCAAAAAAAAACAAGGTACGGTCCGAAAAATCGCGCATAAAGACAATGCTGATCGCATTCTTCGACTCTAAGGGTCTCATTCACAAAGAATTCCTCCCTGAGAGTACCACATTGAATGCTGTTGCCTACGCTGATATTCTGAAGCGTTTACTGCAACGGATCTGTTGCGTTCGCCCTGAGTACGCCACGCAAGACTCCTGGACTCTTCTACGTGATAATGCCCGGCCACACACCGCCTTGGTTGTACGGAAGTTCCTGGCCGCGAATGGAGTTGTGACATTTGATCACCCCCTTATTCATCTGATTTGGCACCTGCAGACTTCATCCTCTTCCATATATTGAAGTCAGCCCTGAAGGGAAAGAAATTTACGGACATCACCGACATTCAACGCAAAGTGACGACCGAACTGAACGCCATTGCGAAAGAACTGTTTTACAGTACTTTCCAGGACTTATATACTCTTTCTCAACAGTGCATTACCATCCATGGAGATTATTTTGAAGGACAGTAAATTGTATTTGATGCTGTACAATACTGTATTTGAAATAAAAATATATTCACCGAACTTTCTGGCAACAGGTTGTAGTTAACCAATAAACAACCAAATCTAATCAGGGAAGCACCTTATAACTATGAACCTATAAACCAAATGTTAATCAAATCGGATAATTTGGAATGAAAAAACACATTTATCTAAATTAAGGGGGGATTAGCCCCCCGTTCCCCCTTTTATACATAAACAATGAACCCCCAAAACTAATCAGGGGAGCGCCTTATAACAATGAACCTATAAACCAAATGTTAATCAAATCGGGTAATTTGGCAGGAAAAACAAATTTATCTAAATTAAGGGGGATTAACCCCCCCGTCCCTCCCCTTTATACGTAAACAATGAACCCCCAAAACTAATCAGGGAAACGCCTTATCTCAATGTACCTATAAACAAAATTTGAATCAAATAGGAAAATTCTGCACGAAAAACCGATTTATATAAATTAAGGGGGGGCGGATTAGTCCCCCATTCCCTCCTTTATACTTAATAAATGAACCTCCAAAGCTAATCAGGGAAGTGCCTTATCCCAATGTACCTATAAACGAATTATTGAATCAAATCGTATAATTTGGCATGAAAAACACATTTATACAAATTAAGGGGGATTAGGCCCCCCGTTCCCCCTTTGTACGTAAAAAATGAACCCCCAAAAACTAGACAGGGAAACACCTTATCCCAATGTACCTATAAACAAAATTTGAATCAAATCGGATAATTCTGCACGAAAAAATCCATTTATATAAATTAAGGGGGAGATTAGTCCCCCCGTTCCCTCCTTTATACGTAACCAATGATCCCCCAAAACTAATCAGGGAAGCGACTTAACCCAATGTACCTATAAACAAAATTTGAATCAAATCGTATAATTCTGCACGAAAAACCCATTTATATAATTTAACGAGGGGATTAGTGCCCCGTTCCCCCCTTTATACTTAACCAGTGAACCTCATAAACTAATCATGAAAGCGCCTTATAACAATGAATTTTAGAACATTATTTTAATCAAATCGGATAATTTGACATGAAAAACACATTTATCTAAATTAATGGTGGAGATTAGCACCCCCCTGTTTCCCCCTTTATACGTAACCAATGAATCCAAAACTAATCAGGGAAACACCTTATTCCAATGTACCTATAAACAAAATTTGAATAAAATCGGATAAATCTGTAAGGAAAACCCATTTATATAAATTAAGGGGGGGGTTATCCCCCGTGCCCCTCTTTATACTTAACCAATGAAACACAAAAACTAATCAGGGAAGCGACTTATAATAATGAATTTATAAACAAAATTTTAATCAAATCGGATAATTTGGCATGAAAAAAACATTTATCTGAATTAAGGGGGAATTAGCCCCCTTCCCTGTTCATCCGTCATACGTAAACAATGAACCCCCAAAACTAATCAGGGAAATAAGTTATCCCAATGTACCTATAAATAAAATTGGAATCAAATCGGATAATTCTGCACGAAAAACCCATTTATATAAATTAGGGAGGGGGTGGGGTGGGGATTAGTCCCTCGTTCCCTCCTTTATAGTTAACCAATGAACCCCCAAATCTAATCAGTTAAGCACCTTATAAGAATGAACCTATAAACCAAATGTTACTCAAATCGGATAATTTGGCATGAAAAACACATTTATATAAATTAAGGGGGATTAACCGCCCGTTCCCTCCTTTATACGTAAACAATGAACTCGAAAATTAATCAGGGAAGCGCTTTATAAATATGAACCTATAAACGAAATGTTAATCAAATCGGATAATTTGGCATGAAAAACACATTTATCTAAATTAAGGGGGTTAACCCCCCGTTCCCCCCTTTATACGTAAACAATGACCCCCCAAAACGTATCAATCAGGGAAACGCCTTATCTCATTGTACCTATATACAAAATTTGAATCAAATCGGATAATTCTGCACGAAAAACCCATTTTTATAAATTAAGGGGGGGGTTGATTTAGTCCTCCATTCCCTCGTTTATACTTAATCAATCAACCCCTAAAGCTAATCAGGGAAGCGCCTTATAACAATGAACCTATAAACCAAATGTTAATCAAATCGGATAATTTGGCATGAAAAACACATTTATCTAAATTAAGCGGGGATTAACCACCCCGTTCCCCCCTTTATACGAAAACAATGAACCCCCAAAACTAATAAGGGAAACGCTAGAAAACAAGATTTGAATCAAATAATAATTATTTTGCACCGAAAAACCCAATTACATAAATTAAGGGGGGGGGAGAATTAGTCCCCCTTTCCCTTCTTTATACGTAACCAATGATCCCCAAAAACTAATCAGGGAAGCGCTTTATTCCAATGTACCTATAAACAAAATTCTAATCAAACCGGATAATTTGGCATGAAAAACACATTTATCTAAATTAAGGGGGAGATTAGCCCACCCGTTCCCCCATTTTACGTAACCAATGAACCCCAAAAGTAATCAGGGCAGCGCCTTATCCCAATGTACCTCTAAACAAAATTTGAATGAAATCGGATAATTCTGCACGAAAAACCCATTTATATAAATTAAGGGGGGGATTAGGCCCCCGTTACCCCCTTTATACTTAACCAATGAACCACCAAAACTAATCTGGGAAGCGCCTTATAACAATGAATCTATAAACAAACTTTTAATCAAATCGGATAATTTGGCATGAAAAACACATTTATCTAAATTAAAGGGGGATTAGCCAACCCGTTCTTCCCCTTTATACGTATCTAATGAACCCCTAAAATTAATCAGGGGAGCGCCTTATCCCAATAAACCTATAAACAAAATTTAAATCAGATCGGATAATTCTGCACGAAAAACCCATTTACATAAATTAAAGGGGGGATTTGTCCCCCGTTCCCCTCTTTATACTTAACCAATGAACCCCCTAAACTAATCAGGTAAGTGCCTTATCACTATAAACCTATAATCAAAATTTGAAGCAAAATGGTTCTTTCTATCAAGAGTTATCGCGTTAGGTACATGCGGACATACATACGTACATACGAAATCGGCGGGCACATTAGCTCTCAGGCTTTTATTATCTGTGAGCTACAAACTATCCTTAAGCAATTCACTCCTATAGTCTGTAATACTTTCGAATTCCTTTGTGTAGCCCTGTATATGAAAAACCGAGCTTATAAACATACACGTACTATGAAAAAATTTAGTTAAATTTAAAAACGCAAATCAAAGTTGAAAACGCACCTATCACACATTGACTGTAAATATCGCACATGTACGGTAACCGATATCTTTTGTGTGTCCCTTTAAATAAACGCAATGCACACCACACTTTCACGAGAGCAACACCTCAGTAAACACCTGAGTAATGCATATAATTTTCACTATGTTTGAAATAGTGAAATATCACTAAATTACACTGCAAACGATTTTCTCCCATATAACAATGTGTAGCTGAATTATTTTGTTTCACCCTGTAAATGAATAATAAATAGTTTGCACCCTATATTCTACAAAAAGCATGTTTTAATGTGCTTCATAATTATATATCAACTAGCCGCCACTGGCGACCAGTTTGGTCGCCCTTAAATGTATGTTAAGCATTGTAACAAATTATTTTTATTCATAATTTATTTTTTTTCCTTAATCCTTCGCCAAACCGGAAAAATCTAATAGACAAATCAAGAACTTTTGCGATCGTGGTAGCATTTCGCATATTTTTTGTTGTTATGTATTTCATCTTTCTTGACAAAAACCGCTTAACCCACTTTATAATAAATTAATCATTGTGTGTGTGTTTTTAATATAAAATAAACTATTTCATAATAAAATAAAAGTATATGCTGTTTTAGTAATCTCTAATAGGTACCTGAAAATGGGATTTTCTCGCCAAAATGGCGCAAAACAAAAATTCCGCCAACCCTGGTGCGTCCGTGACAGCTGTTCCAATTTAAAATACATGACGTTCACATTTTTCTTTAAAATAGAAAATAGATAAATAAGAAATATTATCATAAATCAAAACATTTGATTTCAAAATTAAAATATCGTTTCTAATTAATACACACGAAAAATAAAAGCTGACAATTTGTTTCGAAATTTGATCCATTAAATATTATTACATGAGTTCAACCACGGAGTTCAACTTACATCAAGAAAAGATCCGAAGGAAGTTGAGTTGTATGGAACAGATTTATGGTAAACTTTGACTGTCTCACTGGTGCTGATTATTTTTTTTTACACCAGGCAGCGGTCCAAAAATTCATGGTTTAATATTTTAAACGTTCACAACGAATGAATCTTTTTTTTGTTGTTGTTGTTTACTTTCATGGATAGAGAATTTGAACAGCGAACCTAATTGAAACTGAAGTTATTGCAGAATGTATACATAATTGAACGTAAGTCATCTCTCAAATATTAATTTATTTTGAACGATCTTTCTAAAAATGTAACTTTTATTCAGTTTTATTAGAAAAAATAATTTTGAATAAAAATGGCTGCCTGGCATATGAAAAAGTGAAGCGGCATCCCGGAACTGTTGAGGACAGTCACATGACATACGGTTTTATTATATTATTATATAGATTTCATCATGTTTCAAATGACGTAGCTTCATCAAAATGCATTTGAAACAATTATTTTCCATTGACTGTAATGTAACGGAATACTTTTGACTGTCCCTCTAAAAAAACTATAAGTGCTACACACTGCAGTTGGAATAGGGAACATTCTATAGTAAACGACAATAACATGAAAAAAAAAATTGCATGATGATCCGAGTATTTTTACGAGAATTAGATCACGGTCAGACGGCAGACGGCAGATGGCCAGACCGCCAGACCGCCAGACGGCCAGACAAACCGAAGTCATAAACACTTTTCAAGTAGGTTGGAATGTGTTAAAAAGAAAACTTTCTTTTTCATGTAACCTAATTAGTCCCCTAAACGTTTCATAATCATATCTGTGAATAGCTAAAATCCGAAAATATGTGGGCAAAATGTCTTTATAACCTTCCCAATTTTGAACTTTCCGTGTCCCATACTTTACAAGAAAAAGAGTTCTGACAGACAACGGACAGACAAAGGAATGATCTTATAATGATTCCGTTTTCACTTTTTGAGTACGAAACCCTAAAAAGTAAATATGTAACGCATTTATAAATTTTTAGGTTTCTTAAACAACTAATTCTAACCAATAGAACATGCTTTTGACTAACTTAGTGGATAAAAATTGCTTGTTGTGGTAACACCTCTACATTATCCCCAGTTTCGCATATTTAATTAGACATATTAGGTAGCTTTCAATACAAAAAAGTCCTTCCGGCCTGTACCGGGAGGAAAAGGTAGCTTTCCTATATCTTAGTTTTAAAATTTTAGCTAATGTTACACGAAAACAGCAACTTAAAATGCAAATAAAACGTTTACAAAAGATTCGTTAATACTGAATTTGAATAAGAAATTCGCCAAATTATTGAGCAATAGCCAAATTGGCTTCATTTATGAAAACTTATTTTGGTCGCCAAATTTGGCGATATTTCGCCAAATGTCGCCAAGTTTGGCGAGAATTTGGCGCTAACTGATATGAATATATAGTTTTATGCGTTTGATTGGGAAAATTATTACAACAATTAAAATTTTTGTAATGTGTCTTGTTTCAAAATGTCAGCCACCCTAGAATTTCAAACTGCTCTATCTCAGCCGTTTTTTAAGATAGAGGTAAAACAAAAAATGCTCTGGAATCCTCGTTTCAAGGCCTAGCACTGAATTAAAAAATAAATTTGAATTTTTAACTTTTTTGTATATTTATTTTAGTTTTAATTTTTTAAATGGCCACCATCTTGAAACAAAATGGCGGACCAAGCTGGTCAACGAACTCGGTCGAGACATTGGTGAGCTTAATACACACAATTAGTTTCATCAAAATTGATTTATAAATACGAGCGTTATCGTATGACATAGGCCACATATATATATATATATATATATATATATAGATATAAATCAACATTTGAACGGAGGGTGATTTTGGGGTCTGGGGGTCATGATCGGTGAAAATGTATCGAAATTTTCCGGAACTGCTTTCCTCCGAACGGCTGCAATAGGTAGCTTTATACTTTTAGGTAGCTTTCAATACAAAAAAGTATAAGGAAATAAAAGGATTCAAAAAAATAGTAGTACCAATGTCACTCAGGAGAAAATTATTAAATATTGCTCATGATAATTTTGGACACTTAGGAATACAAAAAATGCTTAACTTAATATATCCAAACTATTATTGGCCCAACATGACAATAGATATTACACAATTTGTTAAACATTGTGATACATGCCAGAGAAATAAAAAACCAAAACAAAAAAGATTTGGCTTGTTACAAGCTATCCCAGCTAAAAATGAACTGCAGTTTTTCTACAGAAGTGAAGTATTTTTAAAGTTTTTCTACAGGCAACTGTAGATTTTCTGTAGTGCAATCTTGACTGTAAAAATACTTCAGTTATTTTGCAGTTAATGTGAAGTAATTTTGCAGTAATTTATTTCAAAAATACTGTGAGCTTTTATCTGCAAAAATACTGCAGTTTACGTGAATTTATGTTATATTCATAAATTAAAAAAATAATGAGACTTTACATCTGTAGTAAAACTGTAGTAAATTTGAAGTATTTTTACAGTCATTATTTCAGTATTATATTTTCTGATGTATCTGCAGTATAACTGCAGTTACTTTAAGGTAATTTTACAGAACTTAATTTTAGTAAGTTTGTGAGATATTTTCTGCAATTTATCTGCAGTTTTAAAAGCTAAGCAATATTAAAGTCTTTCAGTTTTTGACAATATTGCGTATTTACTCTGTTATTAATAATTAACACTGTTTTCAAGACTTTTAGTTTAATGGGACTAAATTGAACAAAAATCAAAATCCTCAGGCGGGGGGGGGGGGGGGGCGGGGGACACTGCTTTGAACCACCCATTTTGAGATAAATTTTTAACACATAAATATATATATAATAAAAATAACTTTCATGGGGAATTTAAGGGGGAAAGTCCGCCCTTCCGCCCAACGGGAAATTTGTACTTTCTCTTAGTGTTTAATTACTTTAAATTACTCGGAAAAAGAATAAATTTACTGTTTTACAAAATCGGTCAAAATAAAAAATTAAATAAAATTTTAAAATCCAGGGAGGGTTAATGACGCAACCCCCCCCCCCCCCCCCCCCCCCCCGCCTCCAACGGAAAATTCTTAGTTCCTCTTTTAAGTTAAGTGAGGAACAGCGAGTTAAGCAGCGGACACTGCTTTGAACCACCCCTTTTGAGATAAATTTTTAACACATAAATATAAAAAATAACAAATAAATAACTTTCATGGGGAATTTAAGGGGAAAAGTCCGCCCTTCCCCCCCAACGGGAAATTTGTACTTTCTCTTAGTGTTTAAAAGTCTTAGTCTCTGTACTTTAAATTACTCGAAAAAAGAATAAATTTACTGTTTTACAAAATCGGTCAAAATAAAAATTAAATAAAATTTCAAAATCCAAGGAGAGTTAATGACGCCCCCCCCCCCCTCAACGGAAAATTTTTAGTTCCTCTTTTAATTTACTCAAAAGAACCAATTTTATTATGCTGTTCAAAAACGGAGAAAACGTAATTTTAGTTACTTAAACTTTAAAATTCAGGAAGAAAGTAGTAATTGAACACCCCCCCCCCCCCACACACACACATATATACACCCTACACACAACGAAAAATTCTTAGTTCTTTTATTTTAAGTTTTTTATTATTATTATTATTATTTATTTTAGTTATTTTAATTATTTAGTTATTTAAATTTCAAAATCGAGGGAGGGGGAAATTGCCTTTCCACTTATTAACTACAGGCATGATGACTTCCAGTTTTTAAGAAAATTTTACTTCAAAAAACAAGTGAAAAATGTAAATCTCCTTTTGAACATTTGATTTTTTTTTTCGTAACTGACTATGTGAAGAAACGCTACATCTCAACTCAACTCAGATTCTGATCGTTCTGTTTACATTTTGACGGCGGCGGTAAGCGGTAAGTGCAAGCGTTTGTATATTATTTTTCTTATTCGCTAGCTTTGTTAATATAATAATTAATGCCGTGATTTTTTAAATGTTTATATATAGCCATAAGATGGCTAAAAATATGTACCGACAGACACCTCTACAAATCTAGATAGATTAAAAAATTAGATACATTCAACGTATTTATGAAGTACCACGTTGTCTTGCCAAAAAAAATTATTTCGGAGGAGATTTGTATTGTCTTATTTTAGACTTTTTTTTTTAAATACTGTAATAGCGATGGAGTTAATTTAAAGTTTGTTCCCCTACAAATACGATTATGCCAAGGTTGCAGCTATGATTTTATCAAAATCATCGCCAAGTTTACATATGCATCGTATATATGAATATATATATATTACACACCAAACACTCATATTATGCGTAATTAATACGTCATTATATATATATTATTTGCATCATATGAGTATAACTTTCGGCCACATAAATGACGAAATGTTGAACACATATAGTATTATTATAATGTCATATATGCTTTATAATTTGATAAATTTTGGTCACTAGATGTTTTTTCTTATATTAATTTTACATTATTTTGTAATAAAAAATGCAAAAAATGAATTCTGAAATGTGTTTTATGGTGTTCAATGGATAAATAAGCTAAAAAAAAATTATTTTCTTTAAATCCAAAGTTTTTATTATTACAAACAAGTAACAGCATCCAAAATTTTAAAATAAGCTATCAAGCTGGGGTGTAAAAATCTAGGAGTCAATGGGCCAATTCTCACCACTAAATTTTATTAGTATTCTTCAGCTAAATTTTATTATTATACTTCACCTAAATTTTATCAGTATTCTTATTAGTCGAAGAATATTAAAAATTTAGTGGTAGTAATCTACCCATTGGCGACTAGATTTTTACACCCCTGCTATCAAGTATAAAAATATAGCAACAAATATTTTGTTATTAATTGAAAAATGTTAACTGACACCTGTAACATACCAATTTGGCAAACTATCTTGGAAAAAGAAGAAAAAGCTTTTAATCACATTTCATGTAACATATCATCATTCAGGAGGACAATATTTAAAATAGCATTATTTTAAATTATAATTTTTATAAAGTTATTTTCCTCCTGGTATATTATTTGTAAACTTTGATTAAAAGCAATTGAAAATATATGTAAAAACCTTGAGAAACCATTAATTGTATTGACACACAGGCTAAGTACAGTCAAGAACAACCCAAACAATATTATAAATTTAATTGTAACGATAAAAGGTTCAAATATTTAATTTAATTTTGTAATAAATATGAGTTATTTGAATTCACAATAACAAACTCTAAATTAACTCCATCACTATTAAAGAAAAGTTTAAAATAAGATAATATGAACAAAACTTTGAAAATACAAATATCCTATGAAATATTTTTTCTAGTAAGGCTTTTATAAATACGTTGAATCTATCTAATTTTTTTTAAAGATAAACCAGTTTTGAAGAAGTGTCTGTCGGTACATATTTTTAGCTATCTTATGGCTATGTATAAACATTTAAAAAATGAATTAAGGTGTTAATTATTATATTAACAAAGTTAGCGGATTACAGAAAATAATGGACGAACGCTGTCACTTATTACTCAATGCCGAGAGTCGCATGTAAAATGTAAACAGGTTTAGAATTTAGCTATAGGTGAAAATTAGCAGTAGCTATTCACCACATAGCGCTTAAAGTTGTAAAACGGCAATTAAAACATTGTCATTGTTTACCACCTCTGCTTTCAGGTAACACATTCCATGGCAATCCTTGAGCGACTAATTTTGCGATTTCCCCCCCCCCCCTAAAGGTGAAAATAAGCAGTCGCCAGTTGTTGATTAAACTTTAAAAACTGGCGATTAAAAATGTGGAAAGCACAATCCAAATGCAGGATTTCCCAATTACCATTTTCTCCTAAATTTCAAAATTTTTCAGCGTCCATTCGACGAAATTCATAATTTTTATGTGTCCGTTCGAAGAAATTCATGGTTTTTATGCGCCCGTTTGAAGAAATTTACGATTTTACGTGCATAATCGAAGAAATTCATGACTTTTACGTGGCGATCCATAAAATTCATGATTTTTATGCGTTTGATCGACGAAATTCAGAATTTTTACACTGCCGAATGACGAAATTTGATTTTTACGTAGCCAATCGACAAAATTCATTATTTCTCTCCGGCCGATCGAAGAAATTCATTATTTTTATGCACACGATCGACAAAATTCAAGATTTTTACACTGCCGAATGACGAAATTTGATTTTTACGTAGCCAATCGACAAAATACATGATTTTTACACGCCGATCGATAAAATTCATGATTTTTATGCGTTTGATCGACGAAATTCAGAATTTTTACACTGCCGAATGACGAAATTTGATTTTTACGTAGCCAATCGACAAAATTCATTATTTCTCTCCGGCCGATCGAAGAAATTCATTATTTTTATGCACACGATCGACAAAATTCAAGATTTTTACACTGCCGAATGACGAAATTTGATTTTTACGTAGCCAATCGACAAAATACATGATTTTTACACGCCGATCGATAAAGTTCATGATTTTTATGCACTCGGTCGCTAAAAATCATGATTTTTACATGCCCGATCGACGAGATTCGTGATTTTTATGCATTTTATCGATGAAATTCAGGATTTTTACACTCCCGAATGGCGAAGTTTTTTT
Source organism: Maratus michaelseni (assembly GCA_963931845.1). Taxonomy (NCBI): domain Eukaryota; kingdom Metazoa; phylum Arthropoda; class Arachnida; order Araneae; family Salticidae; genus Maratus; species Maratus michaelseni. The sequence goes on along the minus strand of OZ007596.1, from coordinate 182,066,718 downwards.
ACATAGCCGATCGACAAAATTCATTACTTTTTCTGAGCATGATCGACAAACTTCATTATTTTTACGCACACGATTGAGAAAATTCATGATTTTACACGCACTATGGATGAAATTCATGATTTTACACGCACTATGGATGAAATTCAGGATTTTTGCACTCTTGAATGGAGAAATTTGTAATTTTTCTTCCGAAATTCAATTTGTGTTTTTTTTTTTTTTTCGGTTAATGTGCGTGAAGTACATATATATATATAAGTTACTAACCGCTGTTTGAAGGAATTTCATGCATTCTAGAGATTGCTGCATTGTGAGTTTCATGCATCCAGGAGTGTTTTTTTTTTTTTTTTGGGGGGGGGGGGGGGAGAGTTATTGTAGGCGAAGCGTACATATATATATATATATATGTTAATAACTGCTGTTTGAATGAATTTCATGCATTCTCAAGATTGCTGCATTGTGAGTTTCATACATCCACGTTTTTTTTTTTTTTTTCAGTTAATGGGTTGGGTTGGGTTGATTATTGCCGGCCAGTTATCCGCACTAGGGATATAGTCCCGGGGGCAGTGCCCTTCGTGGGGTCTTTCTAAGGGAACCTAACCCGTATTTACGCATGGATAAATCCACGGCTCGAAGAAAACCATGAAAACTCCGAACGATTAGGCCGACGGGCACGATTGGGATCGAACCCAGCACCTCCCGTCTACCAGCTTCGAGAGCAGAACCTCTCAGCCACTGGTGGGGCTTTTCAGTTAATGTATGCGAAGCATACATATATATGTTGCTAACTGCTGTTTGAATGAATTTTATGCATTCTAGAGATTGCTGCATGGTGAGTTTCATGCATCCAGGGTTTTTTTTTTTTAGTTAATGTATGCGGAGTTAATGTTCGGTTAATGTACCTGCTTAATCCGGTAACGGATAATTGCATATATTTGCATCAGGGTTGGGTTTTTGACGTCAAAAACTGGTTTTTGACATGACAGTGGTAAAAACAGTGTTTTTACCGGTTTATTCCGTCAAAAACCTATGTTTTTCGATTTTCCTCCGATTTATTATGTAAGTGTAGCATACAATACATTTCTATATTGATTTTACCTTGTTGTTCTTGTTATTATTATTATTTACAATTACATTTGTTAAATTTATTTAAAAGAAGAACATTTCCTAAATGGGAAAGATTTAAAAATACAAGAGTAAAAGGAAAGAACAATATTTGTCATAATCTGCTTCTGCACTAATATGGATTCTACTAACTGCAATGAAAAATAATATTAAATGATATATAATAAAAGGTTATTATAATTATTAAATAACATTCAATATACATTTTTTTTTAATAAAGTACATTGAAATTACTGTAGAGATGCAAAAATGGTGTTATATGGTATGACCAGGGGTCGGAAAAACTAAATTTTTATTGTAGCTAACTACAACTACAATTACTTTATCAGAAACGTAGTTAATTACAACTACTTGTTCTAAAAATAGCGTCTACAAACTACTTTTCAAATGTAGTCACTACTTTCAGATTTTGTCAAAGGATTCAAGGTTCAATCCAAACTGACGACATGGATTAAATAATACTCCGACGACCCTTGTCTGCCTGTATACAATTAAATAAGCACGATATAATCGAGGGCATTAAAAAATTTAAAAATACAATATACAAAAAAAATGTTTTGTGTTCTAGAAAATTGTAGAAATACAACTCGAAATGCAAACAATAAACAAATCTGCAAATAAAGCAATTCTAAATAACAAGTAACCCGGAATAAAAACATGAAGACCTAATAAATAGTAAATATTCAAATAAGAAAATTTATTTCTTTAGTGGATTAGTATACTTGATTTTAGCAGCAAGTGTCAGTAGAGGAAATGTACGACTTCATGCGATTTGTTACTATACACTGCAACTGAGATTTGTTGCTGAAATTTGCAAATTATTGTGCAGAACAAATTTTGCATGAAAAAGCAAGTTTTTGCCACGTGATTTGTAGAATGTCACATTTTTTTTTCTCCTTAAAGTAGCGTCGATTTTCACTGCAAATTACTGATTTTTTGTATCTCACTACTCGCTACACTACATTGTTCAAAATGTAGCACGCTACACTACAAACTACTAAAAAAAGCAGCGACTACTGTAGTTTCGCAACTTGTAGCGCGCTACTTCCTACCCTTGGGTATGACAATAGATGTTAAGCATGGATTGGCGATGAATAAATTTGAATATTCTTAGATACAATATTTTAAAATGCATATCTTATGTATTTCATAAATGCAATTATGGGGATTTTCATTTGCACTTCAATAAGCAGAATCTTAAAGTTTTGTTTTAAACAGTGTAATAAATATACACTTTTTTATTATACTACTTATGGGTTACAGAATTTCTTCAAAGAATCTAATTTTTTTAGACTATGCCAAATAACTTAAGATTATTGTAGAGATCTTCTAGCAGAGATGTACACGTATTATTCTAATGCAATTCTTTTTCATTTTTCTTGGGTGGATAAATATACATTAGAGTCTTTTTGATAATGAATATTTCATGTAAAACAACGTAATATTAAAGATAGAATGAAAAAAAAATTTTTAAACAAACTACTAAAAAATGGGTTTTTGACAGTTTTTGACATTTTTGACAAAGAGGTTTTTGACATGACGGTAAAAACCGTCATGTGTCAAAAACTTGCCAACCCTGATTTGCATTTATATAAGTGTTTTCGTGGTCTACTCTGGTAATGGGATCCAGGATAATGGATATTCAGGGCCATGTTGCCTGCAAGTTTGTTGTAAATGTATCACTTGTACGTGCCACTATTCGAAACAAGCTAAATTCGGCAGCAAAGGCTGTGAAATGTGAGAAGAATTTGTAAATACATTTGGTATTTAAATACAATGTAAATTATAAAGCATAAACATCAAATGTTAATAAAATGGTTTTTTTTTAATTTAAACCTTATTTGCACCATAATTGTATACAAGATAAAATTGGAAGGACAAATCAGGACGCAGGTAAGAGTAATTTTTGTAAATTTTAGCATTTTTTTAGAAAAACAGAAAAGCATATATTTGTTTTGCTTTTAATATGAATTTTATACAGTTATTTTTTATTAGCTGTAATATATGTAATACATTTTATTTCATAGTAAATGGTATATAATTTAGAAATTTACATATATGTATGTATCCTTTCATATAATTTATTTTATATATTCAAAATTATATAAATATTCAATGCACATATAGATAATTTCTTTAAGAGATGCAAAAATATTCAAATTTGAAATTTACATTGTGGAAAAATTAGTTGCAATTAAAATTAATTTTTGCATTTAAATTTCGTGTAGGGGAGACCGGTACACACTGGACCTATGGGCACAGTGGACCACCCTCTAATATTTTATTTATTTAAACTTTTTAAAAGCTTCTCTTATATCCTAATAGACAACAGCACTGCACTGATTATTTATAGCCTTCAGAAAATATGTTTAGCTCAGATTGAACTATTTTATCCTGATTGGTTGTTTTGAGCTTCTAAAAGTAAAATTTTTCATCATATTTGAATTTTTTTAGTAATTAAAGGTTGTAGATAAATAAGATAAAACAGCTTTTTTGTAAAGCTAAGATACTTGTTTTTATTTAACTTTAAAGTTAATATGTTTAAAAGGAAGCTATAAACAATATTAATACGATTATTTATTGAACTTCAACATGGGTGACAGTGGTCCACAATCCACTCTGCTCCTGTAATGCAGAATGTTCAAAATATTTAATAATTGCTTATTTACTATAAAGAAATATTGTTTAAAAGTAGTTATTTAACTTTAAAATAAAGTAAACAAATAAAAATAACTATTTAATATAGTAAGAAATATTTTGTTTTGTATTTACTGCCTTTGATAAATATAACTGTAGTCTAAATTTGTGATTATTCTATTCAAGTAAGATTCGTGAGATGCAAATTGAATGGAAATCAGTTTATTTTTCCCGAAACTGTAGATGAATCTATTGTTGATGTCAATGATTTCATAATATTGCTCTCAGACCCAAAAGTATTTCAGGAAAGTTCCAGGCTCAATCATACTCATAAGTATTTTGGAATTTCACTTGCAAATTGTAATGTGCGCTGATTGTTTTGTACTTAAGTAATAACTTCAACTAAATTGCAATTGTTCCTGTATTAATCTGTTATTATTTTCAAAATATAATTCATTTTGTTTTTGTTTCAAAATGTTACTCGTAAATTTATATTACTATGTTATTTCGTGGGTCTCGTAAATTTATATTACTATGTTATTTCGTGGGTAAAGGGAAAATAAAAAATACTTAGATTAATGAAAAATAGACTTATATTGTATATTTCAGATAATACCTAATAGCGGTCCACTTTACGGATGCATATAAAACAATTTCTTTTGAAAAATATATTGAAAACTATGTTATGATAAATGTATAAAGGTTTAAGGAATATTCAAAAATATTTTTTATGCAGATCGGTTTGTCCATTAAAGAGAAAAAAAAGTTTAACTGAAAAAGTGGTCCACTGTGTACCAGTCTCCCCTACATTTAATATTTAAAATTATCATCTAAATCTGCCACAATAGACTTCATTATGAATTGCTTATGAGATTAAAAATTTGTAATCCCTTTCGCACAATATATATATTCTCACAAGCTACAAAGAAAATCATTTTTTTTTGTGGAGGGGGGGGGAGGCAGTAAGTACATATTGAATAATCAAACAGTTACAGCAATTAAAAAAACAAGGATATTTTATAAAAATGTTTAAATGCTTGGGTAACAAAATTACAATGGACAAAGAAAAAGTTATGTCCACTCTGATTTAAATTCTTGTGCATCTATTTGCTTTATCAATTTGAAATTTCTGTAGAGGATTGAAAAGATATGCCATTATATAAAGAATTATAATTTAATTTTTTAAAATTCATATACAATTATTTTTAATTGCAATTTTTATTGTTGCAATGGAATTACTAAATACACATTATCAATTTTCTTCTTCACATCGAATTTATTTATAAAATTGCACTTTTTATTACAAAATTTTAAAAGTAAGATTTTAATTTTTAGCCAATAACCATGTGTCCTTGATTTCAAAGAAATTGCCCAGTAATGAAACTATTGAAAAAATAAAAACAATTCAATACCATAAAAAAATCATTGCTTGAAGATTGAAATACTATGATTATTATGAATACTTCACTCATCTTTCAATATTATTATTTTGAGTAAAGTCGTTCATACAATTTCTTGAATTCTTTCATTTTTCAAAAGGTAACCATAATAATTGAATAAGTCAGCCATGATCAAAAAATATTTTTCAGTGATGATTAATCACTGATGCATGATATATTGTTGTATGCATGATATATTTTATGCACAGATTGCATATAAATTGAGATATGAAAAAAAAAATATTTAATTAGATTTTAGTGCTGATTTTTTCATACAGAAAAATTAATATTTTATATATATACATATTTTGTAATAAATTTCTAAAAGGCTGCAGTGAAACTGCAAAAAAATGCAGTTGAAAGACCGCAGTGATTTGTCACAAATCATTGCAGTTTTTTTTAAGTCGACATAACTACACATTTACTGCAGTAAGTGTGTAGTTAAAATGCAGTTGGAAGTCTGCGGTGATTTGGCACAAATCCCTACAGTTTTTTTGAAGTCAACATAACTACAAATTTACTGCAGTAAGTGTGCAGTTAAAATGCAGTTGGAAAACTGCGGTGATTTGGCACAAATCTCTGCAGTTTTTTTGAAGTCGACATAACTACAAATTTACTGCAGTAAATTTGTAGTTATGTCGACTTCAAAAAAACTGCAGGGATTTGTGCCAAATCACCGCAGTTTTCCAACTGCATTTTTTTTGTAGTTTCACTGCAGTTCATTTTTAGCTGGGATGCCAGCGACAGATCAACCTTTTGAATGTCTTTCTATTGATACTGTGGGTGGATTTAATTATTACAATTCAACAAAAAAATTCTTACACATAATAATAGATCATGCAACTAGGTTTGTTTGGGCTTTTCCATCCAAAAGTGTTACTACCGAAACATATACAAACTGTTTAAAACAAATTTTCAATATACAAGCACCTAAAACAATACTTAGCGATAGACATAAATCTTTTAGGTCTCCAAGATTCAAAAAATTCCTCAGAAAATATCATATTCAACAACGTTTTACATCATCACATCACCCCCAAACCAATGGTAAGGTAGAACGAGTTAACCAGACTATAGTTACTAGACTTAAATGTAAAGTTAATTCCATTTCTTCTAAAATACGTTGGACTAGATTATTAGACCAAGTCATCCAAGAATACAATAACACACCACATTCCATAACCAAATTCCCACCTGCCTATTTATTTTATGGTCAATTACCTTATGAATCTCCTTTAAAACAAAATTATTACCCTCCTGTTAATAAAGCACTCAAAATTGCAAAAGCGCGAACTTGTGAATTCCACCTTAAAAGTAAAAGACTCTATGATAGAAAATTTGTTGAATCTCCACTAGAAATACAAGATTATGTAATTTGTGAAGAATTTAAATATCCTAACACTAGAAAATTAGAACCTACTTTCTCTGGACCATACAAAATAATAAATAAACTTTCTGATGTGACCTATGAAATAGACAAATTTAATTATGAGACTAAATTAAATTCAGTTATTGTACATGTGTCTAAATTACGACCCTATTTTTCACCAGATAACTTCAGACTATTTCATGAGCAACCCAAACAACAATCAAAATCACCACAGACATCACAATCACCATCACAACATCAAACTAAAGTAAAAACAATAGAATAAATTCTAATTCTTTAAATATCTCTTATTACTCTAGTTTCAACATTATCAGGTATGTCTTTGGTGTACAACAGAGATATTACCCATTTTTGAAAGTTTAATATTTTACAATTTTAAAATAAATGTCACAGCTTTTATTTCAACATTGTGGTTATATTTTAGCCTGATCAACTAAAATATTTACTTGTTTTTGAGAGTTTTTGAGAGTTTTTGAGGTTGAGTAGACACCTTATGCAGGCATAAGATGTGTATTTTGATTTTAGGAATTGTCAAATTTATGTTGAAAAATGAAATTAAATGTTTTAATTCTATATCAAAATAAACTATTTTTACTTTATTTACTTTTTCTTAAACCAATTGTTTCAAAAATTTAATATTATGTTATTTACTTCAATAGATAATCAAATAGTAACCGTTTATAAGTATTTCTATAATTATATAAATGATTGGATAGTGATGATGTGATTTTACAGTGATTGTTTTGGTGTGACAATAGAAAATTAAGTATCTAAACTAATTGCCTTTGTATTCCATTTTTCAGCTAAAATTAACATCTTTTATTTGTTATTTATTGTCTTTATTTATTCTAAGTTTGCCAAAAAAACAACTCTCTGCATTTAGGATATGAATACTTATAACTTAACAGTATAATTTTGTAAAAGGGTATCAGAGGAAAAAATTATTGTAAGGAACTAATGGTTGAGAGTTCAATTTCTAAATATTTAGATTTAAATTTATTTGGATTTTGAAATTATTATATATTTTTTTTTGTATACTTCGACTGGCAAAAATACTTTCTTATATAATTAAAAAATAAGAAATTTATTTATTTGCTATGTAATTATTTTATCCTCAACCAATATTTTTCCTAACAATAAATAAACAAACTGTGATATTTTCTTAAATTATACTGATGTTATTATATAATTATATGAATTACTACATATGTTGAGAAGTATTAGTTATATTGAAAGTTATTATTGTTATGTTTATGAATTGAATTTTATTATAGCATTTATTTATATTATTGAAGAGTTATATTATTTATTAGTGAAAAAATGTTTGACAAATATTAGTTAAAGATGGTGGGATCCCAACAGAAATATAACAAATCCCACAGGAATATAACAAAGATAACATATTCCAAGTACAATAAACGACCAAGAGATAATTTGACTTGTTTATTATGTGAGAAAATTAATGTGATACTTAAGAGAAGATGTTGTGACAAGTGCTAGCATTATAAGGTCATTATAAAGTATTGGTAAGAATGACTACAGTTTTAAAATTTTGATGGAGTAATGTCGCCTTTACATTAAACTGTATTTTTAAGAAAGGGACTGCAGTAACCATTTTTTTAAAAAAACAAAGTGAGGACTTATCACGATCCAAGAAAGAGACTGAAATAAAACAGTTGGATCTAATGAACTCAAATTTGAATTAAGTCGAATTTTTTTTTAAAAACTTTGTTTTAACAATTTGCTAGTGACTACTTATTCTAAAGCTTGTGAACTTGGTAAAAGCAAAATTCTGTTACTATTTTTATCCTGTTTTTCTTGTTTATTAATATTTATTATTTATTGTTATTGTATTTTTCTTGTGCACTTACAAATGGTAAGTGAGATTGTAACCATTTCTTGTATTATTTTACAGGGGAAATGCTCGTAGCTTTATTTTTTATTTATCTATTAATTTTAATTGATTACTATTATTTTATTTTTGTTTTTGTTTTTGTCTTCCAGTTCTTCAGAAATTCCCCATCTCCTTGCTGGCAGTCTCTAAATTTATACTAGTCAAAATTCAAATTTCTAAAGTATTAAATTTATATTGTCTGAATTTATAGTTACTTAACTATTAACTTCATCCAAAATCTTTAGGGAGGGGGGATAATATTACAAAATTTAAATTTTTTCCGCAATTATTCTATAAAATTTGTCCATTCAATAATATTCGGTATATAACCCAGCTTATTAAAATAATTCTCATTCTTAAAATAGCCTTTTACTATCCATATGTAAAGCCAATTATTCCTAATCCACTTAATAATATTTATTCGAATGTAGTTATTCTAAAAATGGCGATAGCTTTTTTAATTTATTCTTTAAATAGAACATCTTTATTTTAATCCATTATTAAAATTCATTAGTATTATTCCCGTGTGGTCAAATTGCTATAACTTCTTTATTTAAATGCTAAAATATCGTATCTCTTAAAATATTCCGCTCAAAAAACCTTATTTCATAAAGTTATCCTATTATTAAATATCAAATGTCTATTAAAATATTTCCGAAAAAACTTTAATTCTTTTTTTTTTCCCTTTTATAAAGATTCATTTTCTTTTCTTCTTATTATTTTTATTACGTATTAAATTCGAAGTTTAGCTACAGCCTCAAAAACAGATAAGCTCGTTTGTTGATATGACAGGCATCTGGTACGAGATTATGGAATATTCTGGAAGGGCGTAGAAAGTTTTTGCATTTTACAACAAAATAAATCCACCGGAAATATTGATAAAGTTCCAAAAGAGACCTTTTGATTCGATAGAAGTGGGTCACGTGACGTATTCTGTATTATTACGCAAGCTAGTTTAAAAACACGATCATCCTGATTCGGAGAGGATTTTTTGACGCTGGTGTTTGCTAAAAGAATCGGGACGGATTCTAGTAAATAATGGAACGTTGTATTTTTTTTTTCGTTTAGCGTTGGCTAATGAGCATTTTCCCTGAAGAGATGTCTTAAACTGGAAATAAAAGGTTCTTCGACAAAAATATGGACTGACATTTCTTGTTGTTGATGATACCACCCGGCCGCCTGATGCGAACTAAAAGGGAAACCAATAACATAGCTAACCCTATTTATCACGAGCACGACTGCCTTCTTCCCGGATTTGAACTTGGAAACACGACATATATATATATATATCTGACCTATGTCATACGATAACGCCCGTATTTATGAATCGATTTTGATGAAACTATTTGTGTGTATTAAGGTCACTAATGTCTCGACCGAGTTCGTTGGCCAGCTTGGTCCGCCATTTTGTTTCAAGATGGCGGCCATTTAAAAAATTAAAATATAATAAATATACAAAGAAAATAATAATTCAAATTTATTTTTTAATTACGTGTTAGGCCTTGATACAAGCATTCCAGAGCATATTTTGGTTTACCTCTATCTTAAAAAATGGCTGAGATAGAGCAGTTTGAAATTCTAGGGTGGCTAACATTTTGAAACAAAACAGCACATTAACGCGATTACTCGCAAATTATTTTCTTTTATTGTTGTAATAATCTTCCCAATCATACGCATAAAACTATATATTCATATCCGTTAGCGCCAAATTCTCGCCAAAATTGGCGACATTTGGCGAAATATTGCCAAATTTGGCGACCAAAATAAGTCTTCATAAATGGAGCCAATTTGGCTATTGCTCAATAATTTGGCGAAATTCTTATTCAAATTCAGTATTAACGAATCATTTGTAAACGTTTCTTTGCATTTTAGTTTGCTGTTTTCGAGTAACATTAGCTAAAATTTTAAAACGAAGATATAGGAAAGCTACCTTTTCCTCCCGGTACAGGCCGGAAGGACTTTTTTGTATTGAAAGCTACCTAAAAGTATAAAGCTACCTATTGCAGCCGTTCGGAGCAAAGCAGTTCCGGAAAATTTCGATACATTTTCACGGATCATAACCTCCAGACCCCAAAACCACCCTCCGTTCAAATGTTGATTTATATATATATATATATATATATATATATATATGACCTATGTCATACGATAACGCTCGTATTTATAAATCAATTTGGATGAAACTAATTGTGTGTATTAAGCTTACCAATGTCTCGACCGAGTTCGTTGGCCAGCTTGGTCCGCCATTTTGTTTCAAGATGGCGGCCACTTAAAAATTTAAAACTAAAATAAATATACAAAAAAATTAAAAATTCAAATTTATTTTTTAATTAAGTCTTAGGCCTTGATACGAGGATTCCAGAGCATTTTTTGGTTTACCTCTTTCTTAAAAAATGGCTGAGATAGAGCAGTTTGAAATTCTAGGGTGGCTGACATTTTAAAACAACAGCACATTAACGCGATTACGCGAAATTATTTTCTTTCATTGTTGTAATAATTTTCCCAATCATACGAATAAAACTATATATTCATATCCATTAGCGCCAAAATTGGCAACATTTTGCGAAATGTCACCAAATTTGGCGACCAAAATAAGTCTTCATAAATGAAGCCAATTTGGCTATTGCTCCAAATTTGGCGAATTTCTTATTCAAATTCAGTATTAACGAATATTTTGTAAACGTTTCTTTGCATTTTAACTTGTTGTTTTCGTGTAACATTAGCTAAAATTTTAAAACGAAGATATAGGAAAGCTACCTTTTCCTCCTGGTACAGGCCGGAATGACTTTTTATTTATGTTACTGTTAATTGTTGTGCTAAACAAATGTTTATTCTTATTTCACAGATAGAGTGAAACATTAAATGCTCAATTTTTTTTTTATCGATAAATTACGTTCTATGTCTTGAATAACTTTTATTTGAATGCCATTTTTTTTTGTAAAATTTGAAAATATAATTGAAGAAATTATAATATTATGGAGTAAAGTTTAAAATTATATTATACTTACAGGCGATTATATGTAGTATCAAAGCAAAGGCGATAGCAGATAATCTCATAAAAAACAACTCGTTGTAAATGATCCCGCCAAGCCACAAACCTAAAACGTCAGCCATAAAAAGAAGTGATATCACATAAAAAGAAACGATATAGAAGTGCATACTCCGAGTCCCGTGTAAAAATCTATCACCACTCATAATGTTTCCAAAGGACTCGGAGTGAGTTACAGTATGTGAAAACTGCTTGGCGACCTGCAGGCTTTTATAATGTTCGCGTTTCCTGCAATTACATATGACTATATTATTTTTATTTTTATTTTATTTTTTTTATTTATTTAATTATTTTGCTCACATAAAATTGTAAAAAGCTGAAGCTTCTGTGTTTGCATGTCTTTTCTTATTTATGAGCTTGAAAAATTCATTTGTTGATTTTATTTACCATTATTTAAACTAGAAACACCACTCTTACGAAGAAGATTTCTTAAGTAAACATGTAAAGATTTTGAGTTTGTAATATATATATATATATATATATATATATATAATGATCATACGCATATTAATAACAATGCACCTTATAATAAACGTTAACTAAATTGAGATATATTGCAATAATTCTAGCGTAAGCGGAATCGCATAAGTCTGGGGAAAAATCCGTTCTGTCATTTCTTTCGCATCCAAAAATATTTATAAAAGTGATATAACAAAAATTAAAAATTTATTTTTTCGATTTTCAAAATTGATATACTGCATATATTATAAAAGCCTGCAGGTCACCAAGCAGTTTTCACATACTGTACCTCACTCCGAGTCCTTTGGAAACATTATGAGTGGTGATAGCTTTTTGCACGGGACTCAGAGTATGCACTTCTATATCGTTTCTTTTTATGTGATATCAGTTCTTTTTATGGCTCACGTTTTAGGTTTGTGGCTTGGCGGGATCATTTACAACGAGTTATTTTTGATGAGATATCACTCCTTTTTGTAAGGTGTTTAATTTCAATTACACAGATCCCATTTTTATTCAGAAAAGAAAAGATAAAAGAAAGATGAAAGGGGCAAAATAAAAGAATAATTGTGATGCTATAAACAGAATTATACATCAGAATTATACAATTTATTCAGTGACTTATTCCAATGTACATTTCGCTACCATAGCAACGGGGAAACTTTTATATTCATTTCCTTACATTGCATTCATCAGATTATTTATGACATGTTTATTATCCTTTTTCTTTTGTTAATATCACTCTTCCGTTTATATACATTCAAAAAAAAAAAAAAAGAAAATTTTACAGTAGTTTACAAAGTAATTAAAATACTGCAGTTTCAGAAAAATGTGGAAAAATAAGAAGCACCTTTTTTTTTTGGTCAATTATAACAATGAATTTACTTTACCGAGAATAATCAAATTTGTTTTTCTACGAACCATTGTAATTTACAGGGATTTTTATACTAATATATTAAATATTATTCTTGAAAATTATTGAGCACCTTAAAAGTTTTTTATTTGTTAAATTTTTTAAATCAACGTTTCGATAATCGGAAAAATATAAGATTCGAAACGTTTGCAAAAGTATAAAAACTATTAAAGTGATTTCAAAATAGAAAATGTTCGTAGGATGACACTTATTCCAAAATTTTGTGTGATTTTGTAAATATACCACAAAGACTAGTGCGTTTACATAATGAACCGTTTAAAAAAATGTAAAATTTTATTAAAATTTTTGATCTGATAAATCATAAAGCTTTAAATTAGATTTTAAAAAGGAGCGTGATTAAACCAAAAAGGATTATATTTACTAAATGCACAAAATACATAAAGACACAAAATGCATAATTAATGTTTCTAGTCTGTCCATTCCAATTCGGGGATACTAAAATATAGGTCCTCAATCCTCGGCAGTCCATGAATTAATTAGCACATAAGTATGCAACTGTTAAAATGTTCCCAAAGTCGACAATAGAAGCAATAAGTATAGCTCGGCAAATATAAAACACGGCATTGCTTCATCATGACTTTGTTTCGTGAGGTGTTCGTTCTGCAAACATAAAAATCTCTTGAAAGTGTCCGTTAACCGAACTTGTGTTTGCTATCCGAACATAAAAATCTCACTCGAAAGTGTTCGTTAATCGATTTGTTCGTAAACCGAACAGTTCGTTACTGATCACCTATTGTATACGAAATATAGCATTTTTAATTTTTATGGGGAATTTAAGAAGATATTTCCTTTTAATTATGCTCTAGGCCCGTTTTTAGAGCATTTTAAGTTCGTCATAGCCGGAGATTCGATGAACGGCAAATATTTAAACGCAAAACTTCTAATCTTGGGGTTGCAACATTTTTACATTCTATTACTCAGCGCATGAATGTAAAGTTGGAATTTTTTTATCGCTTTTTCAATCAATTCCTGATACATTTATTAATAAACACAGTTTTTTTTAATCGGTGAAAATACTATATTTTAATAGATTTAGAGCTTAAAATCGACCAGCTTTCAGACGCACAAAATGAACGCGTATTAAATTTTAAAGCAAGATAATAAAACCTCACAGAGATTGAAACACTATAAAATCATTAAAATACATCTCACTCAGTAAATATACATCGGTTGTAATGTAATCACGATCTTCTAAGAGACTCTGTAAACGAAACGTATATGGTTCAACAATACAAACAATAGAGAGTTTAAATGAATCGGATGCAGTAACATATTTGAATATCTTGTGTATCTAGCCACTTTGACAAAAATTATGCTATTTATACTATTGTTTTTCCTCTGTGTTGAGGAATCAAGTACTTCAACGTAAAAATTCGCTAATTACACAAAGATTTAGTCTTATTAAAAAATCTTTTGAGTTACCCTGTAAACGAACAGTAAATTCTACAATTCTGTTTTACAATAGGAAGCTAACTTAGGTGGTTCGTAGTAACATATTTTAACATCCTGCGCATAAGTTCTTTTTTAAAAGAATTAGACCATTTAATATTTCTTTTCTTCATCTTAAGTATAGGAATAAATCACTTTAAAGTGATATACATAAAAAAACTAATTTATATTTTTACACGAAATATTAAACATTTAAACTACTCATAAAAACAATGCAATTGCTGAAAACCGCGTAAAAATCGGTCACTTACACAATTCTTTAGCCCTATATCAAATGATCTTTTGTGAGAACCTGTAAACGAACCTTAAATGTTACGATTTTTTATAATAGGAAGCTTACTTGGGTCGACTGCAATAACATATCTTAATATCATGTGTATACGACCATTTCTAAAAGAGTTGGGTCATTTATTATTTTTTTGCTCTATGTTAAGTACACTCTCAGAAAAAACTGTAAATTTATGAGCAATCGCCCTTCAATTTTCACGGGCAACAGCCTTATTTGATGAAAAACGGTCTGATCCACTAAATAAGCGGTCTTATCCCTTAGATACTTAGAAAATTAAGGGCAATCAACATATTTTTACAGTTCTAGCCCATATGTGAGCAAAAATACGGTACGATCCCTTACATTGTTTTCCGCTAGGGTCTAACCCTTCATTTTACTCGTGTTTCGAAAATTTTAACCTGGCAAAAAAGCGATTCTGTGATGATTATCGAACGTGCTACGTGCTATGGAACAGTAAGTAAAGTGTTATTGTGTTTTAAAATGCATTATATACTGCGCATTATAATGCTGCATTACTTTGCCCCGTAAAATTACGGACTGCACAAAATGATGAGCATGGATTGTCTTTTTTACGGGGTATGACTGGAATCTCTGCTGCCGGCCCCTGCCCGTAATTTTACTGCAATTTTTTTTTTTACAGTGTATAGGAATCAATAACTTTAATAATAATATCACTCATAATAATAACTTCAATAACTTTAATAACTACTCATAAAAACAATTCAAATGACGTAAACCACGTAAAAATCCGATAATTACACATTGCTGTAGCCCTAACAACAGTTTTTTGCTATATGTTAGGTATAGGAATCAATAACTTTAAACTGATATAACTCAAAAACTAATTAATATTTTTACATGAAACTTACAAAGGTTTGAACTACTTATAAAAACAATTCAAATGACGCAAACCACGTAAAAATCCGATAATTACACATTGCTGTAGCCCTATCAACAGTTTTTAGCTATATGTTAAGTATAGGAATCAATAACTTTAAACTGATATAACTCAAAAACTAATTAATATTTTTACATGAAACTTACAAAGGTTTGACCTACTTATAAAAACAATTCAAATGACGTAAACCACGTAAAAATCCGATAATTACACATTGCTGTAGCCCTGTCAACAGTTTTTGGTCTGTACAAGATTTAAAAAGTGCAAAAAACAGCACTTTTAAAATCGCATTTCCTGAAAACCTATTCGACAGATCTTGCTTTTCTTTTGATTTTTTAGTCACGTGGCACGCCGCATTCCATAGAATCAAGAATTTTGTTTCTATCATAAATAGAACGCGAGATATAGATGTGTCAAAAACCCGTTTTGTCCCGTCCGCAAAATATAAACTAGACAGAGTTTAAAAAAAAAAAAATTGTAAAATCGTTTTTCATCCATTGGCGGAAATTCCTTTCATTTACGGTTCAATGCATTGCTGTTTCTTATGCTTGGCGAGAAACTCTGTCGAGTTTCTATGATATCATGATATCTAAAGTTATTTTGAGCGTAGAATGCTAAACTCAAATTGCATTTTTTTTTCAAACATGTTAAGACTTAACATAGAAACCTATAACAACACAGATATTACTTGCTGCCATAAATTGATATTAATATCCTAAAATTTACAGTATTTTTGTTTAATAATTGATCTTTTTATATTTACAGATCCCAAATTTTACAATTGATTCCTATAAGGATACGAGCAATGCAGTTTTAACTGCAGTAGGACCACAGGAAGAATCAGATATAATATATCGTTGTGTGCTTCTACGATTGGGTGTTGTAAGACCTTGCAAGTAAGAACTACCAGGTCGTACTCTTATTTAAATGATGTTTGAATTTTTGTATGATGATTTTTGATTTAAAAATGTATTGAACTTAGAAATAATAATGAACGCATTATGATTTTATTTTCATTATAAGGAATAGAAATATCCATTACCTTATTTCAAAATCATTTAAATATTATTGTACTAACCAAGCAGTCAGTACAAATAATTTATAAAGACAGAAAAGTTTACTAAATGGTACTTAAAAACAAGAACAATTATATGAACTTGTAAAATTTAACTACGATCATATATAACTGTTCTTCTTTTTCTGTACCATTAAGTAAATTTTTCTGTCTTTATATCAAGCAATACGGTCGTTCTGCATAGCCAAGTTATCTATATATTTAAAACTCTAAGCGTTTTCTTTCGACAATTCGTGAGAACAAATTACTGCATCAAATTACATCATTCTTTTTTTAAATGAAAGATATTTGGACACAGATTTGTTATCGTATATTCGTTTGTTCGACAATTTTATTAATTGCGAGGCACATAGTTTATTCTCTGAACTCTGTGGTTGCGAGGATAAAATAAAAATAAAAAATATTAAAAACACGTGGCTTTAAAGTCGAATTTTTTAATTTGCAAGTTAAATTTCGGTAAAAATATTTATCCCCGTGTTTTATAAGAGAATAAAAATTCATATTTATTGTGACGTCACAGGAATATTGTCCATTGGGTTTATTTTATCATTATGTGTTATAACTTTGTTGATGTCATTTTTGCATTACAATTAAACACAAAATATATTTTTATTTGTATACATGGAGTTTAAGCATAAAATTAACGTATACAAAGTACGTGGCAAAAGTTTGCGCCCGTGAAAATGACGGTATGCTTAGCTTGAAATGCATTTTAACATTGATAAAACTAAAAAGAAAAATCTATATGATTGTGTCAACATGACGTAATTTTAACTGATATTTCAATTTTTAACACTTTCCAACCTAGTTGAAAAGTGTTTATGACTTTGGTTTGTCTGCCGTCTGCCGTCTGGCCGTGCTCTAACTCCCGAAAATATGCTCGGATTGCTCTGCAATTTTTATATGTTATAGTCGTTATCTATAGCATGTTCCCTATTTCAACAGAAGTGTGTAGCACTTATAGTTTTTTTACAGGGACACTCAAATGAATTCCGTTACATTGCGGTCTATGGGGGAAAATCATTTGCGGTTTATTTAAATAATGTTTACTATTTTAAATGCAATGAAATTTATATATATCACTAAGGTGCATTAGAAGAAGCTTAATATGGAATAGGGTGAGCATAGCACTTAGAGTTGCTTTACAGGGACAGTCAAAAGAATTCCGTTACTTTACGTCTATCGATAAAAATCGTCTGCGGTTTATTTAAATAATGTTTCCCTATTTTAAACGCATTGAAATTTATATATATCACTAAGGTGCATGACAAGAGGCTTACTACAGAATAGTGTGTGTATAGCAGTCATCGTTCATTTACACGGACACACAAAAGAATTCTGTACTGTCTGTTAACAATAATTCCTGGAAGTGCGTTTTAACATACTGAACGCGATTTTAATTTTAACTAGCTTTTTGTCTATTACGTGGTGTGTATAAATTCTGTAGATCCTATAAAGGGAAGCACAAAAGTTCGCGAACACATTTCCGTTTGTTGGCAAAAACTCCAGAAGGAGAATTTTAAACTGTGCTACGCGTTTCCTAACTAAACTAAAATTTAGCATCCTATGTAGTATATATACAAATCTATAGATCCTATACAGGGCTGAATAAAAATATTCGGATTACTCAGATGTTATCTTTTAGCTTATTAAACGGTATGATTTGTAAAATTATTTTGGAAGCGTTGGAAAGTGTTACATAATCTATGCTTGATGCATGATTTTTCTTTCTTGTTAATTTTAAAGATTAGAACTGGAGCTTTTATTGGGTGCTTCATCTTGATTGCATACATTGATTACAATGCTACCAATTACTGTTTTTTTAAATTATAGGTTAGAAGATTTCATTTTTTAATAAAATAATTCACAAAAGTATAGGATTTCAGGAAAATTAAAATTATTAAATATAGTGTTATAATTAAAAACAAAAACTTTGAAATAATGTTTGTTTTTTTAGCTAGAATAAACAAGTTGGAAATTGTACGTCAAACGTTACAAACGAGGTGCGTTCGTACGCACGTTTTAGAATTAAATTCATGATATCCCGTGCGTAGAACGGGTTAAACAGCTAGTTAAGTATATATTTTATGACACTGTTCATACAAATATCTTAACTAGTTATATAAATATTCAGATATATATGTATCAGCTAGTTATATAAAAATTCAGATCTTGATGATTTTTTATTCTGTGAAATGAATTATATCGTCTGCAGATTAATTTCTGTCATAAAATAAGCATCTCGGTCGCTTGACGATTTAACATCCATCGGAAGCTCCTACAACAAACAAGTTGGAAATTGTACGTCAAACGTGACAAATGAGGTGCGTTCGTACAATAGCTAGTTACATAAATATTCCGATCTTTTCTGATTTTAAATTCTGTGAAATGAGTTATATCGTCTGCAGATTAATTTCTGTAATAAAATAAGTATCTCTGTCGCTTGACGATTAAACTTCGGAAGCTCCTATAACAAAAAAGCACCGATTTAAAAAAAAAAATTCAAATTTCTTAATAAATATTTTTATTAATATCTCCAAAAGTTTTGATTCGATTTTAATAAAATTTGAAATGTCTCGACAAAATTCTGCAAAGATAATATATTTTAAATTGCAAACCATTCGGTTGGGTAGTTTTTGCGTTGTTATATGCGGACAGACAGACAGACGGACGGACAGACAGACAGACGGACGGACAGACGGACGGACCAAGCGACGACTATAGGTGCTACGTATTTATATAATTACGAACGCACCTAAAAAGCACCGATTTAAAAAAAAAAAATTCAAATTTCTTAATAAATATTTTTATTAATATCTCCTAAAGTTTTGATTCGATTTTAATAAAATTTGAAATGTCTCGACAAAATTCTGCAAAGATAATATATTTTAAATTGCAAACCATTTGGTTGGGTAGTTTTTGAGTTGTTATATGCGGACAGACAGACAGACGGACGGACAGACAGACGGACAGACAGACAGACAGACGGACGGACAGACGGACGGACCAAACGACGACTATAGGTGCTACGTATTTATATAATTACGAACGCACCTAACAATGTAAGGATAAATTATTTTGGTAGGTTTGTTATAAGTTCATTTAACAGTTCCTTATTAGCGGCAAAGTCCTATTTCTTTCACTGTGAATTTCTCTTTTGATGTCAAAAAATGGTAGTCTACTTTTGGACGCCAGCCAAAACGCAGGGCAATTTTTAGAAATGTATAACGGTTTGATAACAAACGGCGCTATCGCTTTAGCTTTCATCGCGCTTACATATCACTTCTAAATACTACAAATTTCAATTTTTTACTACATATTACAATTTCAATTCTTACATCATCAATTAGAAAAAAAAATTCGCTTTCGGTTGAAATTTATTTGAAAATTGACGCTTAATTTAACGACTTTTTAAATAATTTTCAAGCATGAAATATCTTTCAATTCTTTCTCAACAGTGATCATCAGTTTACTTTAATAATGTAAAATAGCCCCTGAGAAACTTGCCACAATTGAAAATAGATTCCCCTAACCATTATGAAAAGTGAAAAAAATAATAAAAAAACCTGATAAATCATAAGTTCAGAAAGAAAACTATTTTCAGTTTATGTTTAACATAAAATTGATATGTTGAATTCGTTGATGTATATGTTGGATCAGAATTTGCTAGGAATTGTATTTTTTTTTTTTTAAGATCCATTGGGTATTTAACTGTAAAAGAGGGAAAATATCCCACACTGTGACGGATAATCATCCTGATTATGTAAAGAGACCGAAGAAACCATGCAAATGAATTACACTTGAAAATATTAAAAACCTCCCTCATCTGCAGATTGATTTATTATTGTAAAAATAATTTTTCATCTTTACATAAAAATTGATTAGCTTAAAACAATGGATGCGTTTTAGTAGATATGGATCTGAATCAAACAATGATTAAAGAGGATATTTTAAAACTTTTAATTTAAACATTTTAAAACTTTTTTATACGTCGAATTTCGACGATGCTTTTGGGCATTGGACTCATTCGGTTGCATTATCACAGCGGGGGGGGGGGGAATGTGTGCTTTATTTTCTATGTTTTTTTATTTACTGAATATGAGATGAACGTAGGAATATACTATTTGTATGATACTTCATATGTCCATGAAATTTTCTTTCTTGCCTTGGGAAATATGGCGGTAATGTCAAACTGATTTGCATTACACAATTGTTTACGGATTGTTTGTTCGGAGTATGCATCTGAAATAGTACTGTATTTCACAGGGGTAAAAACTTTTAAAATAAAATATTTGAAAGTCTGTTTCGTACGCACGTCTTAAATAATAAAGTAGCTTATTTTACTGATATTGTTATAGTATTTTTTTCCGTCAAGTTTTGACGGGTTCCATCTAGTATTAAAAAAAATACTAAGTTCTCCAAAGAAATAAACGCCAAGAACCAGGCTACAGACCTCTACTGCTTATTTACAGAAGATAACTTATCCATGTTAAATCAACCAAAAATGCCAGCGTAAAATATAAGATATCAAAAGAACCAAACGTCGCAGAAAAGTAAAATAACAAGTGGGTAAGTGTGATCGAAGATCGCACAAAGGGTTTGGTTTAATTTTCCTTTCAAAACACTTTATCCTTTCTTTAATAAATCCAAAAAAAAAAGTCATGTTTTTAATAAAGAAAAGATTTACTTGTCTATTTTTCTCGTTTTTTCGAATATCTGAACCGACCCGATAGCGGGCTAAGCCCGCTATTATACCCTGTCATAATAATATATGTCATATGGACTAAATGCTATATAAAAAATCAATTTCAAAATTAAACATGTTGTATAGAGACCTTCAAAATGTTAAAATATGCCAATATTTCCATTATCGGGTTTTTATCATGATTCAGTACGTTCCTCAAACTTATATATTTACTATTCTCTATTACTCATATTGATATTCTCTTTGTATTATTCTCAACCATTTGAAAAATCCGTTATGACGTCAGATTAATTTTCTTTTTAATTATCTAATGACGTCATATTAAGTTGCTTTCTGTATTTACACATACTCATACCCCTTGTATCATTGAGAAATGTTTGAAAATTTTCGTTGTGTTACCAATATGGCATCCTATTAATCTTTTTCCTTTGGTGTAACTGTTTATTTCATTTTCAATTTTCACGTGGAAATCTTTCAATAGAAAATTAATTATTCTAGAAATAATTTTATTGTGGATTTTCAATTGTTGGCAAATGCCATAACGAAAAATGATTAAATTTAATAGGAAAAGGTTGTTAGATTTTTGGTTTATTATCTCTATATATTAAAATAATATGATTTTTTCAGATTTTATGATTTGAGTTTCATAGCACCTATTCAGCTATAAGTACACAAAATTTCATGCCTGTAAGTTAAATAGTTTCTGAGAACCGGCTCTGTGATGGACAGACAACGAAGCGGGAGTAATAGGGTTTCATGAGATGAACGTAACCCTAACAAAAACTAGAAGAATCTAAATTCTTCAATTTGAGACAAAACTCATTTTCATAACTGAATTACAAACGAAGATATAGATTTTTTTAAAACGTCGAAATACTTAAAATCATCACTTTTTAACACTTTCCAACCTAGTTGAAAAGTGTTTATGACTTCGATTTGTCTGGCAGTCTTCCGTCTGCCGTCTGGCCAACTGGCCGTCTGCCGTTATATGCTCAGATTGCCTTGCAATTTTTATATGTTATTGTCGTTATCTATAGCACGTTCCCAGTTTCAACTGAAGTGTGTAGCACTTATACTTTTTTTACAGGGACACTAAAAAGAATTCCGTTACATTACGGTCTATGGGGAAAAATCATCTGCGGTTTATTTTAATGATGTTACACAATTGCAAAAACATTGTAATTGATATATATCACTAAGGTGTAGTAGAAGAAGCTTAATATTGAATAGGGTGTGGATAGCACTTATAGTTAATTTACAGGGACGGTCAAAAGAATTCCGGTACATTACGTCCATAGAGAAAAATCGTCTGCGGTTTATTTAAATAATGTTTCACTATTTTAAACGCATTGAAATTTATATATATCACTAAGTTGCATTACAAGAGGCTTACTACAGAATAGTGTGTGTATAGCAGTAATCGTTCATTTACAGGGACACACAAAAGATTTCTCTACTGTCCGTTAACAATAATTCACGGAAGTGCGTTTTAAGTTACTGAATGCGATTTTAAATTTAACTCACTTTTTGTTTATTACGTGGTGTGTATAAATAATGTAGATCATATACAGGGAAGCACAAAAGTTCGCGAACACATTTCGGTTTATTGACAGAAACTCCAGAAGGAGAATTTTAAACTATGCTACGCGTTTCTTAACTGAACTAAAATTTAGCATCCTATGTAGTATATATACAAATCTATAGATCATATACAGGGCTGAATAAAAGTATTCGGATATTTTTCCGAATATTGTATACGTTGGAAATTCCTGAAATTATGTTTTTAAATATGTTATGCGTTTTTCAAATTGTTTACTTAGATGTTATCTTTCAGCTTATCAAACGGTATGATTTGTAAAATTATTTTGGAAGCGTTGGAAAGTGTTACATAATCTATGCTTGACGCATGATTTTCGCTCTTGTTTTCTTTGTCAAACTTATTTTTTCAAACAGCATAGAGACTTAATTTTTGTACAGAAAAATGTAAGGATTGGATTTTTGGACAGGAAATTCCTTATACTGCGTGCTTTCATAAAGTTCAGTTAAAAATAAGTATATATATATATATACCCTTAATTTAAAAAAAACTTTTAATTATACCAAAAATTAATAAATCTCGCCAAAACCGTTATAAAACAGCGAAACGACTGTGTACTATTTTCTACGGAATATCGTATAGGCATAGTTATTTAAAATAAGTGTAATAAAAAGGTTTGTTTTCAATTCCATTTAAATTTATTTCAAGAGTACAGGATAGAATAATGATTATATAGGATTCCGATATATAAATTAAGTAATTTATTAATGATAATTAAATTATTAAAGACAGTTATAATTCAATATATATAGTTGCTTGGCATATTACTTGCTTAATTACAGGAAATAACATAGTATTTCGTTTGTTTTCAGTTTGTTATAAAAAATAAATTGTTTGTCGTTACTATAAAATACCGAAAGATACTTCAAAAAATAAATCAATTAAAAAACAGAGGAATGTGATTAAATGTTGCTTAAATATTTGTTGTTGCAGTTTAATTTAAATCATTAAACAGTTTAATAAATAATTGTATTAAATCTATTAACTAATATTCTATTAAATCTTATTCTATCACCTGGTTAAATCTGAAATCAATATTTCTTAAAACGTTTACTTCTAAAACACCTGAAAATAAACTGGATATTTCAACCTATGTGGGTAAAAAAAATCACTTTTTGTTATTTATTTTGTTTATAATAAAGTAAGTATTATAGAAACTTTGAATTAAAAATATATGAATAATTCTTATGCATTAATCTACAAACTAAAGCAAATATGAGTTTTAACTGTTTTGGTAAGTATATTACAAGTGTGTGTAAAGTCCGATTGAATTATAAATCAGCTGAGGAAGGAGGCTGGGGGGATGCAACAAATTTAGTATAATGTTTTTTTATAGTTTAAATAGTTTAATTATAAAGTATACATGTGCTACAGCTAAAGTCTTAAAACGGTATTTCGTAATACGTTTACTTCTAAAAGCAAACGAAAATTAAGATCTTAATTCAACCTATGTGGATAAAAATTTTACTTGTTATTATCTATAGAATTCATGCTAAAGTGAAATACTGTTCTATTGAAATGATGAATTATAAATCAGTCTAGAGTCATCTTGTATTAATATAAATCGAAATATAAGTTGATTAATATAAGTTGAAATTTTATTGCTTCTTAGTAAGCTAAAGTCGAAGTTGTACTAAGTATATTGTAAGTTTATGTGAGTTCTGAATAAATACCCATTGTAGGGTAGTGGGTGCATCAAATTTAGTATGCGTTTTTTAAAAGTTTAAATAGTTTAATTAAAAAACACGTGTTTTACACAAAGTCTTAAAATTGTATTTGGTAACACGTTTACTTCTAAAAACATATTAAAATAAAGTGATTAATTCAACCTGTATGTATAAAAATGTACATGTCTTTGTCTATATAGTTCATGATAAAGTGAAATACTGTTCTATTGAAATGATTAACTATAAATTAATCAACCATTCACTGTTGTGACAGAAATTGTCGCATAATTATTGTGAGCGATATCGGAGACCGAAAGATGAATAAAAGCCTCTATTAACTAATAGGATACTGTTTTTGTACTAAAGTTTAAGTACATTAATATTATAATTAAAATTCATCTATTCAGAAGTTATTAATGATAGCATTGGGGCTCCAAAGAAAACAAAATGGTACCATTATCTATAGCTAAACTGAAAATTACAAGTTAAGCTTTGAAAATCGAAAAAAGCAGCTGTCTGTAAGACCGCGAACAGCAGTTAAGGGATAATATACAAACAAATATAAATATGAAATTTGATTGCTTCTTAGTAAGCTTAAGTCGAGTCATACTAAGTATATTGTAAGTTTATGTAAGCTCTTAATAAAGTATAAACCGGCAGTGATTGGTGCATCAAATTAAGTATACATTTGTTTGAAAGTTTTAATAGTTTAATTAAAAAATCTACATGTGTTTGAGGAAATGTCTTAAAACGGTAAATTCAACCTATATGGATAAAAAATGTACTTGTTTTTATTGGTATTGTTTGTAATAAAGTGAAACACTGTTCTTTTGAAATGATGAATTATAAATCAATCAAGAGTTATCTGATATGAATACCCACAAACTAATATAAATATGAAATTTAAATGATTCTTCCCCCGCATATGTCGAAATTATAGTAAGTACACTGTAAGTGTATGTCAAATCTGAATGAAGTATAAACCGACAGTGGAAAGTGGGGAGGGGGAGGGTGGCAGGTGCACCATATTTAGTATGCATTTAAAAAAAATTAAATAGCTTAATTAAGAAAGCTACAGTTGTTTCAGGTAAAGTTTTAAAACGATAAAATCATTGATATGTAAACGAAATGTATACATATTGCGTTCACTCCCTGCTTACAAAGGTTCTATGAAAACTCATGTTACTCAGCGAGTATATTATTTAAATTATATATACCTCTTTAAAAAAAGTAAATGATATCTACAAAAACAAAAAAAGCCAAACATAAAAAAAAAACATGCTGATTGCTGTGGCTAAAAATTATTTTATATTAATTTTCCAAGTTTATGTCTGTTATGGTATGTATTTAAAATTTTTCATTAAATAAGTTACCACATGTATGTCAAGTGCCTATGTATATGTTTATATAAATCCTTTTCTCCGTTACATCATACATCATAACGTGTTTCTGAATGTTCAATTTTTTTAAATTATGCATGATGGGCTTGGTGGATATCTTTCAATATTTTACACAATTTTCTAGGCTCTCAATCCGTATTTAAAATCCGAAGTTTGAAATTGTTACTTAAGCAAACATTTTAAGCTTTTACTTTACGAGCTTGTACACTTAGAAATTCGTGGTGATTTATGGTGATAATAGTGATTTCATGGATTCAAGTATTCATCTTATGATTTATTTCTTAGAGTAATTAATTATTTAAAAACAGTGAAAATCAATTTCGTTCCTTAAAATAAGTCTTTCTCAATTTATCTCTCCCTAGTTAAAATCAGAAAGTCTAAATTGTTACTAAAGCAAACATATTACGTTTCTCTTTTACTAACTTGAGTGCTTGGAAATTTCTGTAAAATATGGAAAGATGGCCGCCAAGTCCATCATGCATAATGCAAAAAAAAATTGAAATTTCAAAAACATATGTTGTGATGTATGATGTACAGAAAAAACGGATTTCTATCAACATAGACATACGCACTTGACTTACATATGTAACTTATTTAATGGAAAATGTTATATAAGCAACAAAACATAATCTTGGAAAAGTGATATCAAACCATTTTTAGCCACAACTTTCAGCATGGTTTTTTTAATGCTTGTTTTTTTTTTACTTTTGAAAAGTTGTATCAAATAATTAATATTATAACAGCAGTTATATTACATAAAAAGGATTTATTTAAAATAAAGAAAACTGCCCAGTTAAACTGATGGCATTGAGCTCACAGGCTATTCACACTAATTGTATATTATGCTATTTTTTAAAAGAATAATCCCACTCGAAAAATAAAGAAATCGACAATATATTAAGGGGGGGGGATAAGCACCGGTTCCCACCCTTTATACTTAACCAATAAACCCCCAAAATCTAATCAGGCAAGCGCTTTACCACAATGAATTTATACACAAAATTTGAAAAAAATCGGATAATTTTGCTTAAAAAACCCATTTATCTAAATTAAGGGAGGTGAGCCCCCGTTCCCCCCTTTATACATAACAAATGAAAACCCAAAACTAATCAGGCAAGCGCCTTACCACAATGAATCTATATACAAAATTTGAAGAAAATCGGATAATTCTGCATGAAAAACCCATTTATCTAAATTAAGGCGGATTAGCCCCCCGTTTACCCCCCTTTATACTTACCCAATGAACACCCAAAGCTAATTAGGGAAGTGCCTTATCACAATGAGCCTATATACAAAGTTTAAAGAAATCGGATATTTCTGCATGAAAAACCCATTTATATAACAAGGAGAGTGCCAAGCTTGGTAATCACAGATTTTGATTATTTTTATATATGTTGTAGGGTAGAAGCCCCTTAGTCTCAGATTCAATGGATTTTATACAACGCTCCTTAGTTCTCGAGAAATGGGGGGTCTAATATTATAACACAACTTAAATGCTTGCTTTGTAACGCAATAACTTCGTTGGTCGTAGCTCAGTTGGTATGGCGTCTGCTTGTTGTTTCGAGGGCCCGGGTTCGGTGCTGGAACGTGCTACGTTTGTTTTTCTCATTTTTTATATATATATACATATAATTATAATTGTATATAATTGTAATTATAATAAAAAATTGTTAACATGATTAAATTTTAATTTAGCATTTTTGATTTTTTTAAATCACTTTTAAAATGTATTCCACATATGCTTTATTAATGCGACGATATTGATTATTAACGATATTGAACAATTGTGTCAATTCCTGATTGTAAAGAAACGTCATTTATAAATTGCCTTAACAAAACGCCTTAAAGTCAATGCGATGATAATACTACTCTGTTTTTAAAGTAAAAAGCATAATTATATTACAATTTTGCATAAGAATTAAATTACAACATTTATTTTATTGTAACTAGAGGGCGCCACAATAGACTTTCGTTATTACTCTTTTTTTTAGAATGGTACAGTTAAGTGGTTTTTGTTTTCAATATTTATCGCACAAGCGCGTATTATGCTATAACAGCTTATAATCGTATAAAAATGGATGAAGCAAGCTGTAATTCAAAAGAAGATCAATCTGAAATGTCGGGATTCGGTGGAAATCAGAAAAGTGATGTCACAAATGCGTTGAAGTACTGTAAAATTTTATTGCAAAACAATGGATTTTTAACAAATAATCCAGCATCTAAAATATCTTCGTTTTCTATTGCGATGGGAGAAGAATTCTATAATTCGATAGTAAATATGCTGATTTTGGAACGATTTTTGAATTTTTGCTAATCAATAATAGACCCAATTTTTATAATGCTCTTTCAATGATGAGAAATGTTTAATAATGGTTTAAAAATCAAAAATGCTAAATTAAAATTTAATTATGTTAACAAATTTTTTATTGAGATAATTAAATTATAATTACAAGAATATATATTTTTTAAAAAATGAGAAAAACAAACGTAGCGCGTTCCGGCACCGAACCCGGGCCTTCGGAAAAACTAGCAGACGGCATACCAACTGAGCTATGACCAACGCAGTTATTTTGTTACAAAGTAAGTAATTAAGTTGTGTTATAATATTAGACCCCCCCCCCCATTTCTCGAGAACTAAGGAGCGTTGTATAAAATCCATTAAACCCTAGACTAAGGGACTTCTATCCTACTACATATATAAAAATAATCAAAATCTGTGATTACCAAGCTTGACACTCTCCTTGTAAATTAAGGGGGAGGGTAGCCCCCTGTTTCCCCCCTTTATACTTATTCAATGAACCCCCAAAACTAATCAGGGAAGTTCCTTATCACAATGAGCCTATATACAAAATTTGAAGAAAATCGGATAATTCTGCATGAAAAACCCATTTATCTAAATTAAGGGGGTTATCCCCCAGTTTCTCCCCTTTATACCTAACCAATGAACTCCCAAAACTAATCAGGGAAGCGCCTTATTAGAATGAACCTGTAAACAAAATTTGAAGCAAAACGGATAATTCTATCACGAGTTATCGCGTTACGTACATACGTACATACACACATACATACAGAACGGGCGGGCACATTAGCTCTCAGGCTTTGATAGCCTGTGAGCTAAAAAAGGGATATTTTAAACTAATAATTAATACAGGGGTCCTGGAAGTTCGAAATACTCACAATTAATATGTATGTAATAGATTCCGTCGAAATTCAACGTAAGCTAAAATGTTTAATAGGAAATTATTATACTGAACTTATAATAAAAACTGCAAAATAATTACAATAAAAAATCAAGTATGTTGAATTGTGTTTTCATGCGCAATTTGCTTTATAAAAGTTTATTTGAAAGACATATATTTTACTGTTTGGCAACTTTATTTCAAATTCTGTTTCTCTATTATTAGATTACATTTTGAAATGATATATTTAGGTTGTTTACTTTACTGGTAGGGATTTCTATTAAATACTTTTTTCCCATTTAACTCTGCGTCTTAATATGCTTGCTACATATCTAACTAGTATGTTTTACAGATTATCTGTTAATGTATTTTATTGCGCAGAAGTTAATTATGATTTTAATAAGGAAAATCCGTATTTACCAGTTTAAACTGCCATTTTTGTGTACAAGTGCGATGCATCAAATAAAATGACTGAATGGAAAATGAACTTTACAATGTTAAATAACAGTAATTATGATGTATGGAACTTCAAACCCCAAATATGTTTAATTGATAAGTCTATTTTATCTGATAAAATTGTAACAGCCTACTGAAGCGGATCTGATCGAGATACTTGGAATAAAATAAACATGTCTGCTAAAGCGAAAATTTCTTTAAATGTACAGCTCATATTCAAAATATTAGAATAATTGAGAAAAAGTAATAAGAATAAATTATTTTTCATTTATTTATTTTTGATACTAAGTAAATGCAATTTAATTTCTTATAAATTAAATTTGGAATGTTTAAATAAGATTTTAACATTTAGGGGAACTGGGGGATGAATGGGACAAGGGATGGATGGGACATTCTCAATATTTCAGGCAATAAACATTTTTGTTTAGTTGCTTCCTATCCTCATAGATGACACTATCATAGTGTGCTTCAGAACCAAAAACAAAACCACATGGCTGTTTTCAATTTCTTTCAAAGTTGCATTTCCTGAAAACTTTGCCTAAAAATAATTTTTTTTAATTTGAAGTTATTTACATATTTTATGCATTATAAACAATTAAGATATGTTGTGGTTATTTATTTCAAGGATCAATATTGGTAATTAAAATGAATGAATATTGACCATTGTGACAAAATAATTTCTGAGACAAAATGGCTAACAATTGAATATATGCATCATGGGGATGATTGGGCCATTTCAAATGGGGATGAATGGGACTGCTTTATTGATCCCTAGAGGGTACTGACATTTTTTATCGACTAAATAATATTATATAAGTTGATAAATTAATAATGTATGTTAATTATTATTTTAACATTTCCTCCTCATTGTAGCCACCGTCGTCTTCAGCCATTGGATGTTTCTGTTTATGGGCCTTTAAAGGCAAAGCTGAGATCAGTCCAAGATGATTAGCTGACAAATAATCTTGGAGAGCATATTACAATTTATAAACTCTCAGCTTTTGCCAAGGAGACATTTCTGTCAACTTTTAGTACTAGCAACATAAACATAACCAATGTTTTTAGGAAAACTGCCATTTTCTCTTTTAACAGCAATACATTCACTGGAACTGATTTTATACCAGCTTATGCGGCTGATAGACCACATTTAGAACATTTTAGACTGACCACATATATTGTGTTTCTGATATTTGCACACCCGTGCAACTTTAACTTTGTAATTTATTAAAATTTCAGTTAAAATATGTAATATAAATTACAGTTTTTTAATGCATAATTAAGTGTGTTTTCAGTTCTTAGATTACTAACACTAATATATAATAGCCATATAAGATCATATATTACAAATATAATTATATATAAGTTTATAATTATAAATTTTAATTTGGTATCATTGAATACTAAGAAGAAAATATTTGTGTCCCATCCATCCCTGCTGTGGGGATGATTGGGACAGAGAGGAACTTTTTTTTTAATTTCATAATATATATCTGTATAATAATAATCTTGAATAAATACTGTGCATAAGATGCACATAAACACCTAATTTATGAAATGCGATATATAATATTAATTATAACTTAATTAAAATATTTAATATAAATATTTTTGTGAAAATGTCCCATTCATCCCCTATCTCCCCTACAAAATATAAAATACAGCACAATAAATTAGGTATATAGCTTTCTGAAACACATCAAAATATTAGAATAAAATTTAGATTGGTTTAAAATATTAGAATATTTTATTTTACGCAACAATATTACCTTGTGAATATGAAGTAAATGGTAGTTAATCTTTTGTAGCATCCCCTTTAGCTTTCATAACAGCGTGCAATCGATCTTGCATACTATATACAAGGTGTTTACAAACAGTTCTATCAATATTAGACCAAATAGACTTTATACGTGCCATTAACGCAGTTTTACTTGAAGGAGGAATTTCTTGGAGTTTTTTCTTCATTATACACCATAAGTTTTCGATGGGATTAAGGTGGTGAGTTTGGTGGCCAAGGAAGTACCTTAATGTTGCGCTGGCGAATCAATTATTAGTTGAAACCGAGGTATGCAGTGACGCTAAATCATGTTGAGAGATGAAATCATCTGCAAATAAATCTTCTGATGATGGAATCATGTAATATTCCAAAATTTCTTGATATATCTAAGAGTTTACCTTTTCGTTGACAATGCATAACTTTCCGGGTCCTTCTATACTCATGCAACCCCAAACCATGATTGATACTAGCAGCAAAGTTTATGGAACGTTTAAGGCATTCTTTATCAAATGCTTCTTGCTTCATTCTCCAAACTCGAATACCTTGATTACCATATGAAACACAAAACATACTTTCATCACTAAATAATATATCTTCTTCGCTCTATAAACGTCTTGATTTACACCAATTCAATCTTATACGCTTTTGTTTTGCAGTCATGAAAGGTTTTTTTTTCGGTACACGAGATTCAAACTTAAATTTATGGAGATGTCTTAATGTTGTCGATGTAGAAACTTTAACTCCTTCTTTCCATTTTCTGTGAAGGAATCGCACACTTTTAAAACGAATTTTCTTAACTATACGCTCCAGTTTTCTGTCATCTCTAGCACATGTTTTTGGTTTTCGGCCGACATTTCGGCAGTTATTTTGAAATTTTCCATTTTTTGAATATTGTGTTAGTATTTTGCTAACGTTCGATTGCTAACAATGTAAATAATTCGCTATATAACATTGATTTTTACCGTGGCGATACAAATCAACCATACGAAGTTTAATAGATTCAGGAATACCACTCACACGACCCATTTTAATACGAAAAAGAAAACAAATTGCTAAAAGAATGCTGATTTTAAATGAAATTGTCTGAATTTAATCAATGATGCCACCAGTTATGAATTGGTGATAATTAAAGGAGAATTAATGTGAAATATTCTAATATTTTGAACCACTTGAATAAATATTCTAATATTTTGACGTTGCAAAATATATATATATATATATATATATTTTGCAATTAATCTTTTCAAAATGATATTAATTTTAAGATAATAAATAAGTTTAATCGACAATAAGTTCTTAATAAAAAAAACGTTTGCATATTTGCATTAAAAGACATTAAATTACCAAACGATATTTTCAATTAGTAAAAAAAAGTAATTATTCTAATATTTTGAATATGAGCTGTAGGGGACAATCCGTTGATACTTATCAAGCATGAGGAAACAGCAAAAAGTATGTGGAAATCTTTACGTAAAGTTTATGAGCATAAGCACATAATTACAAAACTTTACTTGCAAAAAAGTGATGCTGCCACATAAAATATGATGAAACATTAAACATGAAAGTTTATATTCAAAATGTATTAGAAGTTATTTTTCAATTGAGATATCTATGTAAAATAATTCCAGATGATGATTTGTTGCAATTTTGCTATGCGGTGTTCCGGCATGTTATTATTCTTTAATTACAAATGTAGAAGCTCGTCCTTCTAAGCAAGTTTCATAAAACAAATATAAAGTAGACATATTTCAACATATGAACGTCGTATATATACATCTAATTTAAATGATGAAACAACAATAAAAATATTTAAATTCAGAAAAAAAGGATCAATTTACGGTTAATTATGAAAATATTGAGTCTATTGCAACAATTCACATGACAAATGATAAAAATATTTACTGTACTGAAATAAAACCAAGTACAAGTTGCTAGTGGTCAGTTATTCGAAATTAAAGGTTTGGTGATGGTTTAATTAAATACAGAGGAGCAGATTACAAGGTAAAACATATCAAAATTTGTAGTATTGTATATTTTCCATGTCTTTATAGCAATATATTATTGCTAAAGTGACTTAATGAAAATAATTGTTTTGTAAACTTTGTAAACAGGAAATGTACAAGAATAGAACGTGATAAAGGTATAATTGTGGGAAATTAGAGAATAGTCTATAGAAGTTAAACTTCATTTTCATTAAAAGGGATAACAAAGATTTTGCAGAGTCACACATAAATTGTATTCACATCTGGCATAGAAATTTGGGTATCCGGCAATTAAAATGTGGGAGATAATCATCTAGTCAATCGTTTAAAAACAATGCCTGTAAACAGAAAATAAAATGTGTATGTTGTACAAAGTTTAAGATAGTCCAGAATGCTTATGCTAAAAGACGTGAACATCGATCATCAAAAGTTAGAGATTTATTCTATGCTGATATTTGTAAAACTTTTCAAAATATAACTCCTATAGGTAAGCGCTATTTCTTAACATCTACAGATGGCAAGCCAAGATTTCTAACTGTTTATTTGGCGAAGCAAATAAGTGAAGCTGACAATAAAATTGAAACATTTTTCAATTATATGAAAAATTATTTGAATGCGCTCCAAAGATATTGAGATGTGACAGAGGAGGGGAATTCGTAAAAGAAAGAGCGAGAAATTACATGATTGAAAAAGAAATTAAACATGGATTATCCGTGCCTTAGTCTCTTCAACAGAAGTGAGTTTCAGAATGAAATAATAGTCATTTTAATGCAAGGACAAAATGTATGCTTGAAATTCAAATTTGGATAACAGTTTTTGTGTAATTAGAATAGTTACATCATGCTACTTGTAACGTTGTTTATCCACAAATGCATGCCAGAAAACACTTTTTTTTAATATTGCTCGGATATAAACCAATAGTAAATCATTTTTAAAAAATGCTTGCAAGGTTATTTTGATATTATTAATTTATGATATTATTAATTTATGATTATTAATTTATGGTATTGCACATGCGTTGGGAAGAAAATTGGATAACATGGGTAAAGAAGAAACATTTATTTGTTATGCAGAAAAATCTAAAAGTTATACTATACTATATAAAGAAACAAATAAGGTAATTAATTCAAGAAATGTAGTGTGTCTCAATGATGAAGAAAGGAAAATAAATTTGCTCGTGAATTTCGTGATAGCAATGATCACAATAAAAACATTTTGTACTTACAGGAAATAATACATTTAAAGGATGGAGAAGATTTAGAGGAAAAGACAGAGGTACTAATAAAAAATTCAGAACGGTCCAATAAAGGTGTAGCTCTTGTAAGATATATTGCAACTTATAAAACATCTATTAAAACTGTTGATTTACCCATGTTATGGACTGAAATAAAAAAGTTATCCGAAGATTACAAAAATAAATCGATTAAAGCTATAGATGATGAAATTAATTCAATTGAAGAAAGGCATTTTTGGCAACTTACAGATTTACCCCACAAGAGAAATGCAATTGGTACTAAATTCGATTTTTCAACTTAAACAAAATCTATTGCACACTCTACAGCACAACGATTAGTTACGAGATTTACTCAGAAGCCCAGAAAACATTTTACATAAACATCGCAAATGCAGAGAATATGAAGATTAAGCATTTAGGTGTAGAAACAGCCTTTTTAAATTCTTATATAAATGAAGAATTATATATACGACAACCAGGCGAATATATTAGTGAAGCTAAAGAATATAAAGCATGCAAATTATAGAAAGGTCTGGATGGATTAAAACAATTGTCCAAAGCTTAGAATAAAAAGGAAATTCAATTTAAATATTAACCCATTAAAATCTGACGTTGCGCAACATTATGTTTCTTACACCACGTTTTAATGTAACACCAGTTTGTTTTTAGGGAAAATATTCGCTTTATTTGATGCAAGAAACACTGTGGTAAAAAAAGTCTTAGTCTGCTATAATATAAATGTGGTATGAATCGCAATATTTGTATTTTATTTAAAAAAAACAATTAGGTCCTTATTGGGTTCAATGGTTATGTGCGTAGTAAAGTGAAGCAGTGTTTCTACGTGAGAGAATAAGAAATTTGTTGGACTTATATTCTTTTATTTGTTGATGATATTGTTATTTGTACATTAGATCGAGGAAGTTAAACTAACATTAATGCATATATTTAAAGAATCATTTTACGCATCTGATTTAGGACAGGTGTCATATTATTTAGTAGTTCAAGTTAAACGACTAGAAAATTGATTTTTTTAATAAACAAAAAACAAAAATTAATTGGCTTATTAAGAAAAATGGATTAAAAGAATATAAAGATGCATTTATTCGTATGAGACCAGAATTTTCGAAAAACGAAGAATCATCAGAACTGAAAACAAACAGCAGGCATAGAGAAGTGATTGAATCTCATTTATATATTTGTAATACTCTAAAACCATATATTTCAACGGCAGCCGGCATTTTATCAAGACATGATAGTATATCAATTGAAAATGCCTCCAAACAGTAAAAAAATTATGCAAAATTGCAAAGGAACATCAGAGTTTAAATTAAAATTTGAGAAAGATCAGTTATTTTTAGGTGCGTTCGTAATTATATAAATACCTATCATTTATAATCGTCGTCTGGTCCGTCCGTCTGTCGGTCTGTCCGCATATAACCGCGCAAAAAGTACCCAACCAAATGGTTTGAAATTTAATATATATAATCGTTACAGAAGTTTGTCGAGTTATTTCAAATTTTATAAAGGTTCAGCTTTAAATTCGCCGCTCTTAGCTTCGTTAACACTTTTCGGATATTTTCTAGATGATCTTCATACGTGCGGCTACCAATGATGACGTCATCTAGGTAGATGAGACAAGCTTCAAAAGTCAGGCCTTTTAATACTGTCTCCATGAGGCGCTCGAACGTTACAGAGCCCAAACGGCTTAACTTTAAATTGCCAAAGTCCTTGTCCAATAGTAAATGCGTTCTTCTCTTTGTCATCAGGATGGATCTCTATTTGCCAATATCCACTCTTCAAATCCAGAGTTAAAAGAACCATTTATGTCCGGAAAGAGTGTCTAACGTTTCGTCTATTCTTGGTAGAGGATAGCTGTCCTTCTTCGTGATATCATTAAGTTTACGATAATCCACACAAAATCTTGCGGAGCCATCTTTCTTTCGGACCAAAACGACGGGAGAGGTCCACGGGCTTGATGACGGTTCGATGATGTCACTATCTTGCATCTCTTGTAAGAACTTAGCAACCTCTTCCTGTTTTGCGAACGGCAAGCGTCTTGGATGCTGTTTAATCGGGGGATGGTCGTCAGTATGAATTCTATGCCGTGTCAGTGAAGTGCGACCAATATCACTCACGTTTTGAGAAAACACATCCTTAAATCCCTGGAACAGTTTTTCTGCGGCATATCTCTGTTCAGGAGATAAATTTTCATTTCGTCCAATTTCAGGTATTAAACTTTTAGGCGGCTCAAAGACAACGTCAAGCTCGGATCGTTGCAAATACATGTGACTGGGGCACAAGTTGCAAGCACTTCACCCTTCTGGATAATTCTAGATTTTTCACTTACGTTCGCATTTCTCACGGGCATGACATCTCTCAACAGATCTACAGCGCTGATGCTATTAACACTCCCTTTGGGCTCTTCTCAGGATATCCAACCAAGCCACACTGGAAACTTCTTCCATTCTCGGTTAATCAAGGTATCATCATTTCGGTCCGAGCAGGGATGATAACATCTGCCTTGACTGTGATCTGTTGAATAGATTCTGATTCATTTCAAACTTTGAAATTAGTGACATGTTCTTGAGCAGAGCGTAACTCATTATTCTTAAATTCCGGTGTAAATCCATGCTCTTTTAAAAAGTCCAGTCCGAGTATGAAAGGGTCTGAAATATCAGCCACGTAGACTGCATGATGGTAAGCGGCATTCCCAAACTTTATTTTCAATTTCATTCTTCCATGTATGTCGATCTTATCCCCGGTCACAGTTTAAAGGATAACATGGGGAGGGTTCCAAAGGAGTTTTTCTTTTAGCCGCTGAGTTAGATCTTTCCGAATGATGGTCACATTGGCTCCTGTATCGATGATCATATTACAGGGCAAATCATTCACACGTCCGACTATAAAAATTATGTTCTCGCCTCAACTTCTTGCAGAAATTTGACACACTTGATAATGGGGCTTCTCAAAATCTGGCTACTTCCGCCCCGCGAGATGACAATTAATTAGTTTTCCTGCTCCTCCGTTCGTGGGGATCTATTACCTTCTGTGCTGGGTCGTTTTAGGAAGTTTCTTTCGATATGACCTTCTCTACCACATTTCCAGCACTTGATCTTTCTGTCAGGTTTGTTGTCCATTAAGGAGTTCATCTGACTCATCATGTTCTTCATCTGCTGCTGTAAACGCTCCATAGCTCTATCCGACGTCTCACGCATGTTGACTGCTTGCACAAAGTGTCGATCTTTCCTTGTAGCTTGCTAGGCTGCCTAGAATTTCAGGGCATAAGTTAAAGCCCCTTTTAAATCACTGAGATCTGCAGTCCGGAGTGCTTTCTGGATCTCAGGGTCACGCACACCATCGGTAAAATGTTGCAGAGCTAAACTTTCTCTAATTTCAGTCGGACAGTCAGAATAAGCGCGATGGGAAAGTCTCTCGACATCCGTAGCAAGTTCTTGTAGAGATTCAGTTGAAGCCTGCAGGTCGCCAAGCACTTTTCACATACTGTACCTCACTATGAGTCCTTTGGAAACATTATGAGTGGTGATAGATTTTTACACGGGACTCGGAGTATGCACTTCTATATCGCTTCTTTTTATGTGATATCACTTCTTTTTGTGACTCATGTTTTAGGTTTGTGGCTTGGCGGGATCATTACAAAGAGTTGTTTTTGATGAGATATCACTCCTTTTTCTAAGGTATTTAATTTCAATTATACGGATTCCATTTTTATTCAGAAAAGAAAAGATGAAAGGGGCAAAAAAAATAATAGTGATGCTATAAACAGAATTATACATCAGAATTGTACAATTTATTGAGTGACTTATTCCAATGTACATGGCGCTACCATAACAACGGGGAAACTTTTATATTAATTTCCTTACATTGTATTCATCAGATTATTTATGACATATTTATTTTCCTTTTTCTTTTGTATATATCACTCTTCCGTTTATATACATTCAAAAACAAAAAATTAAACAATTTTACAGTAGTTTACAAACTAATTAAAGTACTACAGTTTCAGAAAAAAGTGGAAAAATAAGAAGCACTTTTTTTCGGTCAACTACAACGATAAGTTTATGGAGCACACTTTACCGAGAATAATCAACATTTTTTTTTTCTACGAACCTATTTCTATTAGTTTAAAAATTTACAGGTATTTTTATACTACCATATTAAATATATATTATTTTTGAAAATTACTGAGCACCTTAGAAGTTTTTTATTTGTTTAAGTTTTTTAACTCAACGTTTCGAGAATTTTAAAAATATAAAATTCGCAACGTTTGCATAAGTATAAAAAATATTAAAGTGATTTCTGTTCATATAGTTTGTTCATTCCAATTTGGTGATCCTAAAATATAGGTCCCCAATCTCCGACAGTCCATGAATTAATTAGGACATATGTATGCAACTGTTAAAATGTTCTCAAAGTTGACAATAGAGGCAGTAAGTATAGCTCGGCAAATATGAAACACGGCATTACAAAATTCGCTAATTACACAACTTTTTAGTCTTATTAAAAAATCTTTTGAGTTACCCTGTAAACGAACAGTAAATTCTACAATTCTGTTTCACAATAGGAAGCTAACTTAAGTCGTTCGTAGTAACATATTTTAACATCATGCGCATACGTTCTTTTTGAAAAGAGTTAGACCATTTAATATTTTTTTTTGCTTTATCTTAAGTATAGGAATAAATCACTTTAAAGTTGTATACATAAAAAACTAATTAATATTTTTACACTAAATATTAAACATTTGAACTACTCATAAAAACAATTCAAATGCTGCAAACTGCGTAAAAATCGGATAATTACACAACTCTTTAGCCCTATATCAAAAGATCTTTTGTGAGACCCTGTAAACGAACCTTAAATGTTACGATTTTTTATAATAGGAAGCTTACTTGGGTCGAGTGTAATAACATATCTTAATATCATGTGTATACGACGAGTCCTAAAAGAGTTGGGTCATTTATTATTTTTTTGCTCTATGTTAAGTATAGGAATCAATAATTTTAAACTGATATAAATCAAAAACTAATTAATATTTTTACATGAAACTTACAAAGGTCCGAACTACTCATAAAAACAATTCAAATAACGTAAACCGCGTTAAAATCCGAAAATTACACATTTCTGTAGCCCTGTCAACAATTTTTGGTCTGAACAAGATTTAAAAAATGCAAAAAACAGCACTTTTAAAATCGCATTTACTGAAAACCTATTCGTCGGATTTTGCTTTACTTTTGAATTCTTAGTCCCTTGGCACGCCCCATTCCATAGAATCAAGAATTTTGCTTCTATCATAAATAGAACGCGAGATACAGATGTGTCGAAATCCCGTTTTGTCCCGTCCGCAAAATATAAACTAGACAGAGTGCTGAAATTTTTTTGTAAAATCGTTTGGCATCCATTGGCGGAAATTCCTTTCATTTACGGTTCAATGCATTGATGTTTCTTATGCTTGGCGAGACACTCTGTCGAGTTTCTATGATGTGATATTTAACAAAAAGTCATTTACCCACACCCTTTCCCACCCCCGCAAATTTAACAATAGATTTATTAATAAGGAGGGACAATTAATAAAAAAGCCGCCGGCAAGTGGCGCGCGGTCAAGAAAAATAAATGT
Source organism: Maratus michaelseni (assembly GCA_963931845.1). Taxonomy (NCBI): domain Eukaryota; kingdom Metazoa; phylum Arthropoda; class Arachnida; order Araneae; family Salticidae; genus Maratus; species Maratus michaelseni. The sequence goes on along the minus strand of OZ007596.1, from coordinate 182,026,460 downwards.
GATATTTAATAAAAAGTCGTTTACCTCCACCACTCCCCATCCCCACAAATTTAACAAATAATCTGCTAAATAAAGTTTTCTGTATTAATAATCTTTATCATACTAATATATGTAATGTAAAAAAAAGAACCTTAAACCCAGCTAAATATCATTCATTAAGTCGATAAAATAATTAAAATTAAGTTTTTAGCATTTGGCAACGGTTAATAATCAATCTTTGTCAGTTTAATAACAGTTTCTTAGAAGTTCTATTTCTTTAACTGTGGTTATCTCTGTCGACGTCAAAAAATGTTAGTCTACTTTTGGAAACCAGCAAAACCGAGTGGCAAATTTTAAAAATATATAACGATTGTGACAACAAACGGTGCTATCGCTTTCGCTTTTATTGAGCTTACATCACTTCTAAATACCGTGCAATTTCATTTCTTAGTTCATAAATTAGAAAAATTTTCACTTTCGAGTGACATTTATTTGAAAACTGCCATTTATTATAACGAATTTTTAACTAATTTTCAGGTATGAATTATTTTCAAATCTATCTCAATGCCATCCAATGCGAACAATGGCCATCCGTTTATTTCAATAATGCTAAATAGCCCCTGGGGAAGTTGCCACAATTGAAAATTGATTTCCCTAACCAACATAAAAAGTAAAAAAAAAGTAATTAAAAAACTCTCTGATAAATAAAAAGATCATATTATGCATAAGATAACTAAACTGAAATCTGTCAACAAAAAGAAACAGATTTTCAGTTTATGACGAACACAAAAATTGATATGCTGAATTCGTTGATGTATGTGTTGCATCAGAGTTTGCTAGGGATTGTATTTTACATTTTTTTAAAGATCCACTGGTCATTTCACTGTATAAGACAGAAACGATCCCCGATTGTGGAAAAGCGGTAATCATCCTGATTATGGAAAAAGGTAGAAAAAGCCATACAAATAAATTACAATTGAAAACATTAAAAATATGCCTCATCTGCATATTGTATATTATTATTCTAAAAAAATGTCTCCATCTTTACATAAAAATTGATTGGCCTAAAACAATGGATGCACTTTAGAAGGTATGAATTTGAAATGAACAATGATTAAAGAGGACATTTTAAAACTTTTTAGTTAAACATTTTAAAACTTTTTTAACATTTCGAAGGTGCATTTGAGAAAATGCAATGCAGATGCGCATAGAAGCACACTCGGTTGCATTATCATAGGGGAAGAGATGTGTGCTTTATTTACTATGTCCGTTTATTTACTGAATATGATATGGACGTAGAAATGTACTATCGTCGTCCCCTCGCACTACTGGTCGAGGAGTACCCCAGGGTGCAGTATTAAGCCCGATTCTTTTCACTATTTTTCTGTACGACTTTTTCGAGGTGCTAAAAGGTCTTGGCACCAAGTTTCTGATATATTCTGACGATATATTTATTTACTACATACACTCCTCCTTAGTCACCTGCCAGGCAAAGTTACAAGAAGCCCTACGTCTCATCACCCAGTGGTGCAATTATTGGAAACTATCCATCCGCTCTGATGAGTGCCACGCGATTAACCTTTCTCGGAGGAATGCACTATGTAACTTTGACCTCAGCATCAACGAGGGCCTTATTGAGTGGAGTGACGAAATTAAGTTCTTGGGATTTCATGTGGCTCGCCGGGGAGGTTTCAACAGCCATGTCAATTATCTGAGAAGAAAAGTATTTGGCCGCATCGGCATGTTAAAATCACTGGCCTGCAAGAGTTATGGTGCAAGATCTAGACACCTGCTGACGCTGGCGTCCGCCTCAGTTTATAGCTGCACTGAGTACGGGGCTGCGGTACTTAACATGGCAAGCGTTTCTGTTCTGAAAAAGCTCGATGTCCTGCAAACAAGTGCCATTAGGGTAGCTTTGGTGCTTCCAAAGTGGACCCCGAACATCATACTCCGGAAACATGCTGGTGTAGTTCCGATCGGCAACAGGCTCAAAGACCTCGCGAGCGGATTCTGGATCAAGCACCTGGCTTTAAGAAAGTGGTCCCCGCTCTGGGACAACGGGCTTCAAGCTGTCGCCAGCTGTCACGCATGCGTTTTGAATGTGTTTGAGGAATTTCATTGCCGGCCAGAGTGTTTGATACGATTGCAATTTCCATTGCCTTTTAATAGGAGAGTATTGCAATATCACTTATCGGACTTCCCTTTCCAAAGAACAGACCTTGCAGCTTCTGCAGCATCTTCTCTCTTCGCAGACTTCATCCAAGAGTTCACGAGTCCTTGGGAAATCATAGCTACAGACGCTTCAAACTCGACGTGTGCTACTTCGATTGGCGGCTGCTCCTTAAGGGGACAGTGGACATTTAAAACCAAATCCTAGAATTTTGAATGGATTCATTTGAAAATTGGCCGACTAGTTAATGACAAGCTAAAATAGTCATATTCAAAATTTGGTGTTAAAATAATAAAAAGTTTTTAAATTATTCAATTTTTTTAATTAAAATTAACAAAAAATTATCGTATTTTAAAATGCCCCATGCGCAGTTCTTTTGCATAAAATAAGACAATATTTATTTACGATGTACTTTTTATATATTAGAATGGAAGTGGGCATGAATTGTCAATGTTCGCTGAATGTATAATCAGAAAAAATATATTTTCATAATTATGCCTTGTTTTTTCCTAAAAAAGTAGCTATTTTTTTCATATGCGCACATATTTGAACATTAAAATACTCCTGAGATACTTTTTTTTCTGCTAACATTTCTTCCTTAATATATAGAGGATATACAGAATACATTTCAAAAGAATCTGATAATTAGGAATGCGCACGGAACGTTTCAAAAGTTAGAAATGTGCAAAATTTTCACTTTTGATTAAACAGCATTTTCATTTAAAAAAAACTGTATAAATATGTAGAGTTTTAACAAAAATAAAAGATCATATATGTGCAATAAACCCTCAGAATTGAAAAATTCTTTTTGCATCAGATAAATTTGAGCATCTAGTTTCATAATTCTTCACATACAAAAAAATCAGTTTTTCAGTCACATTTCATGATTTTGAATTTCCACTGTCCCCTTAAATAACCAATTCAGATACAGAGTCAATGATACAAATTCTATTTTCACGGCTGAGGCTCTAGCCATTGGCACGGCTTTTGAAGAGCTGACATCCACGACTTCTTCCATCATCATTCTTACAGATAGCCTTTCGGTACTATCGGTCCTTCAGTGTGTCAATTGGCGTTCTCCTAAAGTAATAATATGGCTGTATAACAAAATTCAGAGACTGGCTGAACATGTAACAAGCATTAATATTTACTGGGTCCCGGGTCACCGAGGGATTCCCCTCAACGAAAAAGCTGATTGCCTAGCCAGGAGTGTTACCGACGCGGATGCCTTGCTGGACTGGGTTTCTCCAGAGGACTTGGCTCGCTAGTGCAAATCAAACATACGGCGGCAATGTAATCAGATTTTCTTCGCTAGTAAATACCGGCAGTCACATGGCAATATTCCCAACATTACATAGTCCCATTCATGGGCCTTGAACAGACGTGAGGATGTACTTATTTCTCGGCTTCTATGTAAGATGGTAATCATCCCTGCTGTGTTGGCTCGCTTTAATATAGCGGAAAATGGTAACTGCAGTGCATGCCATGTCCCAGACTCGTTGGAGCACATCCTTTTTTCTTGTATCAAATATCAGCAACAGCGCGCTTTATCCTGGAACGCCACAAATCTAAACAGTGATGGTTTTCGGTGCTTTCCGAACTTTTTGGATAAATTTATTTCATTTGGTGACTTCCGAGCGTCAACTATAAATTTCTTACACCGCATAAATCGGTTTTAATAGTGTCCCTTCATGGAGTTTGAAAATTGTTTTGATGGATCACTCGATACGACAGCCAAGCCGCTATAGGTCTCAAAGCCCCCCTCTTCAAAGTTCAAATGTACTATTTGTATGATACTTCATAGGTCCATGAAATTTTCTTTCTCGCAGTGGTGAATATAGTGGTAACGACGAACTAATGAGGTAGTTGTTTACGGATTGTTTGTTTGGCGTTTGCATCGAAAATAGTACTGTATTATTTATTTCGCTGAGGGAAAAAACTTCTTAGAAAATTATTTGAAACACTGTTTCATACTCTCCCCCTCTTAAATAATAAATAATCTTATTTTACTGTTATTGTTTTAGTAATTTTCTCCGTCAAGTTTTGACGGTTTCCATCTAGTGTTCATTTGAAAGACTTGCCGTTTGGCAATTTTATTTTAAGTTATGTTTCTGCAATATAGTTTATACTTATACATGTTATATGGAGGTTAATGGAGTTTCTCTACGATATCGGATGTCTATTAAATACGTTTTCTTATTTAACTACACTTCTTACTCTGCTTAGAATATATTTAACTAATATTTTTTAGATATTTTTTTTTAACAAAGCCTACATTGGTTAGTCAAAAAAAAATAATAATAATTTGATCTACATTTACCAAACTTCTTTTTACATAATGTATTTAAATTTAACGGATAAAGGTAAACATAAAAGTAAATGCGCATTTACTTTTCAACTTGACGTTATTTTCTATTAAAATTTTGAAAATATGTTTTAATTGTAATGTGAAAATTTCATCAGTAAAGTAAATTTCATCATGCGCAGGTGGCAGCGCCTTCACCGTCAGTAGTGCACACTAGACTCTCCTGCTTGGATACAGCGGTAAACTCGCCTAGCGGCAGTGCTCAATTTATATCAACTAATGTAGCCTGATCTTCATTTGTTACTTTATTCTATCTTTCAACAATAAAGTACTAGAATCATGAAGATTTTAGACTTACGGTTTTCGACGGATTTATACATTTTAGAAGATCCTGAAACCGATTTGACAGCTTTTAGTTAATGTCTGTCTGTGAGTCTGTGAGTCTGTGACTCTGTCTGTATGACTGTCTGCCTGTATGTGACAAAAAGTTTGTGAACGCTCTATCTCAAGTGCTAATGCACGCAATTAATAACAGTTTATATTGAGTTAGTCCCTGATATAAATTGGTGCTGATGAGTTTTTGGTGAAAATCGCTCAATTGGTGGCGCTGCTATTCCCACAATAGCTCTATCTCAAGAACTAATGCACTTATTTTCATCAAATTTCACTCATTTAGACCGTCACATAAATACACGTTGATTACGTTTTGGTGTAGGTATCTCAACAGGTGGCTCTGCCATACCACTTTTTTCATGATTTTTACGATAGCTATATTTCAAGAACTAGCGCACGGAATTTCATCAAACTTCAAATTCTGTTATACCTTGACATAAATAGATGCTGCTTACGTTTTGGTGTAAATAGCTTAACAAGTGGCGCTGATATGCTACTTTTTTCATTATTATCACGATAACTATATCTCAAGAACTAATGCACGGATTTTCATCAGACATCAGATTCAGTTAGACGTTAAACATAAGTTGTTCTTGATTAGGCTTTAGTCTTAATCTCCCAACAGGTGGCACTTCTATGCTACATTTTGCAGGATTTACACGATTTTAACAACTGTCATACCTCAAATACTAATGCACAGAATTTAATAAAACTTTAGATTCAGTTAGACCTTAATATAAATTGGTGCTGATTCTTTTTAGTGTATGCGAAACCTGTGCGAGATAGAATAAAGTTTTGGGATTGGCACATCCAAATATTTGTGGCTAGGGATGGGCTATGGCGATACTTTGTATCGATTTAATCGATACTATTGCCAACTCGATTATATCGGTATTATAAAAAATTCTATCGATGTCCCTAGTCAATAAATTGTTACACTTAAACGACATCAGATCCAATTTCCTGAAGGATTACCAAAAAAATGAAGATTATTTTTGCTGTTAGTTTACTGTCGTTGTAATATGACTAATTTAGCATTAACTGCTACACGTGAGCTTTTGAAACTTTGGAGATCTTGTTTAAGGTTTCAAGAAGAGCCAAGGGAAGTCATAAATCCTAAGAGAAGCTTCATTCACCGAACGCCCGTCAAAATTAGAGGCTGCAGACTATACAAAAGACAAAAGAAGAATATTGCAAAAACTTCAAAATTTCAAGTCTCTAACTTATACAGTTTCTGAGAACGGACTCTGTGACGGGCAGACGAGAAAAAGGAAAACGGAGAGACAAAGAAATGAGATGAATAGTGTTTCTGGAGATGATTGAAACCCTAAAAAAAGAACTCGTGGAAATCACAACGGTTTAGGTTAAAACCAATTTTTTTAACTGCAATTGATAATTATAATATATATTAATTTCGAAATAAATTATCAAATAATTATTATCCTATTTTACTATTAATTGCATTATAAAAATATTTAAGATAAGTACTCAACCATTTATGTTCATCTAAGGGTCGCTTGCGCGAATTCTGCTGATTACCCATAATTTCTGATAATACAACAGAAGATATATAATATCTAAATGTACAAATTGCGTTAAAATGCCTTTAAAAAAAATCACCTTTACCTGAGTTTACAGTTTCGACAAAAACACCCGTAGGAAGACAACCCATCTATATTACCAGTAATTGCTGATTGAACTTTCAATACTGAATACGATGGAATTTTCAAGATGGCCACCACCATGAAAATTCATCATGTGGTTTTTCTTGCAAAGAAAAAAACAATAACAAAAATTCCTCAGTCGAAAATTTAATTGATTTAATCGTAATTAGTCAGTCATTTAGTTTTTATTTAATAGATGTAGTTATGGTCGAGGCTTGTGTTCTGATATGTATGCGTCATACCACAGCAACGAGATTTTTTTATTGCGGAAAAATAACAAATTCCGCCAACGAAAAAGATAATTTATTTAAACTTAATAACACATGTAGCGTATAGACCACCTGGATCAAGCATTAACATGAAAGAACATGTTCTAGCATGAATGAAGATGTTGTAACAGGAATGTTTGACTTTATGACCCCGTGGGTTCGCAATACAGTCCTAACATAAAGGAATATGTTCTAACAAGCATGAACATGTTCTAACATGTATGAACATGATCTAAAATGGATATGAAACATCATGGATCACGTGGTCGGCTAGAAAGCGATCAAAACTTACAAGTCTAACTCTAACGTGTTACCATTTTAAAACAAGTAACTTGGTTTTAAACATATATAATTAATTAATAAACAGACATACATACATTCAATACAATAATCCAACATGGAGTGAAAAATTAGCCAGAGCCAGGAATCGAACCTGGGTACACAGCGTTCCGGACTGTTGCTCTAACCACTGAACTACTCCGGCCGACCCCTGAGTCTGCAATTTCCCACTAATAAACCATGTTAACTCCATGTTGGATTATTGTATTGAATGTATGTATGTCTGTTTATTCTCCATGTTGGATTATTGTATTGAATGTATGTATGTGTGTTTATTCTCCATGTTGGATTATTGTATTGAATGTATGTATGTCTGTTTATTTTCCATGTTGGATTATTGTATTGAATGTATGTATGTCTGTTTATTAACTCCATGTTGGATTATTGTATTGAATGTATGTATGTCTGTTTATTAATTAATTATATATGTTTAAAATAACGATGACTGCAGACGTTAAATATGTGTGTAATTTAATATATATTCGTAGATCGGTGGAATAGTAATATCTATTCACTGTTGTCCGGTCGTCTTGGCTGTCTGGTAGATGGCTGGGAAATTGGAAATTGGAAGTGGGAAATTGCAGACTCAGGGGTCGGCCGGAGTAGTTCAGTGGTTAGAGCAACAGCCCGGAACGCTGTGTACCCAGGCTCGATTCCTGGCTCTGGCTAATTTTTCACTCCATGTTGGATTATTGTATTGAATGTATGTATGTCTGTTTATTAATTAATTATATATGTTTAAAATAACGATGACTGCAGACGTTAAATATGTGTGTAATTTAAAGTAACTTGGTATTGGAATTCTTTGAAAAATTCTCAACTTTGGTAAAAACCAAAATCAAAGCCTTCTACAACTCAACGTCTAACAAAAACACTAAACCAGCAGAACGGAAACAACTGAACATTCAATAGGAAACAATCATGATAGACGGCAGTATCTCGAGTAACGCAGCAAAAACCGAAAACCGAAAGCTCAAAAACTAAGATTCCCTCACTCGTATATATATACGCAGTTTCAGATCAAAGAAAAAGCTAAATGCCGACATTTAATATCTCAGCAAATATGAGGCGTATCATTCTGATTTTTTCACGGCTGTCTTATATCTCTGGTCTAACTCTATCCTGACATTTTTAGATATCCACATGCAGTAGATTTTAAGATCTGGAAACCTATTTTTAAGTAAAATGGGAAGGCTTGATAGTGTAAAGTGTACTGGTGTCATGTCGTAAATTTTTTTTTCTCGAATTCCGCTCGGACGATTGTTTTAAATTAATATATTATATTAATCGGTTTTATATGAAGCAAATAAGAATTTGCGTGAATTTAGGAAAACTCTTGTTATCTATATAATCCACTTTTAAAATCGGACTATTTTCCTACGCGTTTTCTCATAAGAAAACATGGAACCGCTTCACTCATTTTTCCTACTCTTTCCTACGCGACAACAAGGATACTGTTAGAGGAACTGTCGGTAGCGTAATAAATTTTCTTATTTTTATAAATAGTTAAATCAGTCTTCAAATTTAATATACATTTTCATCTTTTGATATGTTAAAGAAGTTTGTTCAGGTTACCTGAAATTTTCCTTTTTGCGCCGAGTGATATCCACAGTAATCCAAAGTGTTGTACCGATATTTATCTTATCCATTGATTCACATATATTGGAGTAATAAGAAATAGTATTAGTAGAAAATAACAATTGTGTGAAATAAGCAGTAGATTCATTTTCCTTTGAATATAATATTATAATTCTTGGCTAGATGTACATGTTTAAAATCGCGTTTTGGAGGCTGCGTATAAGTGCTCCAATTTTACATTATATTAAAATATATTTACATCATATATATACAAGAGCGTCTTACCTGCTCGGATGCATTTTGGAAACTGAAGGGAGATTGTTATTTGAGTTCTGTGCACACGCGCGGGATAACAGCTGTAGATTGAAGGAGGGAGATCTGCAGTATTTCTCCAGTTAGTTAGTTTCGACAGTCTCTGGTTTTATTCACTGTTTTGCATCTGCGGTTGTCACTTAAAGTACTTATAGTTAATTGGGGTCTGGTTTTTAACATGTTCTTTCAATCGTTCACTGCATGTGGAGATTAATTGAATGCATAAAAAAGGTTTCTCCGTCAATTACTAATGGCTGCCTCAGTTAGAGTTAAAGTATCTCCATATGGCTGAATAACTATTTTGATTCGTTTTTTTTTTAAACTAAAACAGTTTTTAAAGTAATTTTTAATATGTAATATATATGTATTAAATTAAATTGTTGTTTATATATTTTTCTTTTTTGTTATAATAAAGAATTTCGCATTTCAAAATCTTCATTAGGTCGAAAAAATATTTAGATTCCTTGTTTAAAATATTGAAATATTTTATAATTATATATATATATATGCAATTTAATTGTTATTTATAATTATTTGGTCATTTTTTAACGAAAAAAAAAAGTTTAAGATATTTTGGCCAATACGTTGGTTTTGCACAGCAAAAAACAATCAACCAATCAACACATCGCATGGGTTTTCCATGCGTCATGAAGGTTTCTTGTATATCATTGAATCAGTACTTCATGAATATGTTTAATATTTCTAATTCCACATTGTTTATGTTCTATAAAAGACACTAAAGTTTGTTAGCTTCTGTCAGGTAAAATAAATAATTAATGTTTGTAAGGTCACGCATGAGAAACTATGTGGTATGTCAGGCATGAAGAGCTATTCACCACTGATGAAAACGATATATTTCATAAAATATTTTTTATTCATTTATTATATTTGGTGTTTACTCCCAAATGTTCATATTTTATTTTATTAAATGTTTACATTTTATTTAAAGAGTAAAATGAAGCATCATTTTTAAAAGATTATTAATTTATCAGTCTGTATTTGCCTGTCTAGCTTAGGAAGGAATTTTTTTTAATACTTGAAAAATTGCCTACTTATGTGCATTATATTATACAATATAGCTACAAATTGTGAATAACATGTAAAAATATGTATATTTTTAAATATTTTGATTTTTAGGCTCAAAACATACATAAAAATTACTATAAAATGACACTTTTGCAAAACATCAAAACTCAAATTTAAATGAAGATATTTTTATTCTGTATATTGTATTATGATTAATGAAACTTTCTTGAGGTATTGAAGCATATTCATAACTATAACTATGTTATTGAAAAATTATAGAAATTAACATTTTGCAGAAAAATAAAAAAAATATGACAATTCATAACTTGTATAAAAAAATATGAAATAATAATTAACTATAATCATAGTAGAGGCACATGACTTAAATAAATTCCTTTAGAGTATTTTTGCAAAGTTTCATAACGTTACAATTATAATTTTTCGATTTATGATGTTTTGCGATAAAGCAAAATGTTAAAATTCTCATTTTGAGGAAAAGCAGAAAATATAATTAAAAACCAGATTTTACCTATTAAATGAAAAATTTAATTTAAAAAAGCTCCGGATTTAAGAAGTTCACCATCTGTGTTATTTACAGTAGTTATCCTATTTTTCTTGATGTCTTTATAAAATTTTCTACGTTTATGTGCAACAGGAGGTCGTATGATGCTTCGAATCACCAATTCGAGTGTTGCAGAGCCGTTGATAACTTGTCAAGGTGAAATAGCCTGGATTTTAATATTCAGATCAGCTAAAACTTTTATGAATTGATAACCTTCATTTAATTGTATTGACGCAATAGATTTATCTAAAAGTTATTGAGAAATCAGTCTTTGAATTATTAAATACTTACTCTTGTGTGTATCAGGGCAGATTAAAAGATTGAAATGATGCAGATTACATATTTCCCATTAAATGTATGCTGTAAAAATGTATTTTTAGTTTTAAAGGTTTTAAACACCGTGCTTTTGTGGAACAGGTGGTAGAGGAGGCGGATATATTATATGATTGTTTATTTAATTTCTTGTTACTTGATAGCAATGAGAACATCACTTTTTTTATAAATGTGTTTATACATTTTAAATTTTGTATGCTGGAGGGATGAAGAGAAATGGAGATTTCAAGGGAAGGGATATAATTTCTATGATCGATTATGTATTTATTGTCACTGCAGAACAAAAAAATAAGGCAGAAGATTTGATTTTATCCATAATAATAAGGAAAGCAGTTAGTGTGTGAATGTGTGTGGTCTGTCTGCTTTGTTTTGAAGAGACTGCTGATGATGTCATAAATCGCTCATTGGAAGTCAAACAAATTATTTTGAATTCAAACAACGATTTGTGAATTTTTTGCGATTCGTTTTATGCAATTTTTAGTTTTTTCATATACATCATTTATGTATTTGATTTTAGAAATTAGCAATGATAACTTACTGTATTTGTACGCCAAAACAAAAAAAAGGGTTGTTTTGTTTCTGTTTCAACTGCGCCATTTTGTTTCTGTTTAAAAAATTAACGATAATTCTTAATGTTAGTTGTGTGGGTATAATTTTGAGGGGGAGGAGAGTGTCCGGAAGTAATTTAAATGATTATTGTTTACAGTTGAATTAAATTGGGGAAATAATGACTAACAGTTTCTATGTTTGGGTGGTTTTAGTGCACCTGACTTAACATTCATTTTTCTTTTTCAACCCCTCCCGCATTTTGCCAAGGCCAATCGTACTGCTTCTTCTGCATTCAAGGAAGGTTTTGTATTTGTTCGTTTTGTAAGTGCAAAATGTGTTTGGACATCTTTTTTCATGGGCGCGAAGCGCTCATACTTTTGTTATTTATCATTGTGTTTTTTACAAATTCCGTACATTTTTGAGATTGCTACAGAACAAGGGCCGAGTCAAGTAAAAGTTGTAGACAAGTTATAATTTAAATCATCCAATGTTTACTCTGATGTAACATGGCACTTTAAAAGATTGGACCGACACAATGGTTTTATCTAAAAGTTTTTTAGAAATCAGTGTTTGAATTAATTAATATTTACTCTTGTGTAGCAAGGCAGCTTAAAAGATTGAAATGATGCAGATAACATATTTCCCATTATATTTATGTTGTAAAAAATGTATTTTTAGTTTTAAATGTTTTAAACACTGTGCTTTGTTTTATGGAAATTTTAGTTTTTTCATGTACATGACATCATTTATTTATTTGGCTTTAGAAAGTCGCAATGGTAACTTACTGTATTTGTATGCCAAAACAAAAAAGTATTGTTTTGTTTTGTTTCTGTTTCAACTGCGCCATTTTGTTTCTATTTCAAAAATTAACAACAATAATTCTTAATGTTAGTGTTTCTGGTATAATTTTGAGGGAAAAGATAGTGTCGGAAAGTAATTTAAATTGTTATTGTTTACAGTTGAATTAAATTCGGAAAAAATGGCCATTAGCTACTATGATTGGGCGATTAGTGCACCTGACTTAACTAGCCATTATCATTCATCTTTCTTTTTCAGCCACTCCTGCATTTTGCCAAGGCCAATCGCACTGCTTCGTCTGTATTCAAGCAAGGTTTTGTAGTTGTTTGTTTTGTAAGCGCAAAATGTGGTTGGAATTTTTTTTTCATGGCCGCGAATCTCACATACATTTGTTATTGATCATTGTGATCATGTGATTACATCATGTTTACTCTGATGTAATACGCAGTTTTAAAAGATTGGAATGACGAAAAGGTTTTATCTAAAATCTGTTGAGAAATCAGTATTTGAATTATTAAATATTTACTCTTGTGTAGCAGAGCAGCTTAAAAGATTGAAATGATGCAGGTTGCATATTTCCCTTTAAATTTATGTTGTCAAAAATGTATTTTTAGTTTTAAAGGTTTTAAACACCGTTCTTTGGTGGAACATGTGGTAGAGGAGGAGGTTATATTATATGATTGTTTATTTAATTTCTTGTTTCTTGATAGCAACGAGAACATCACTTTTTAGCTCACAGGCTATCAAAGCCTGAGAGCTTATGTGCCCGCCGGTTCTGTATGTATGTATGTACGTATGTACGTACGTATGTATGTACGTAACGCGATAACTCTTCATAGAAATATCCGTTTTCCTTCAAATTTTGTTTATAGGTTTACTGTGTTAAGACGCTTCCCTGATTAGTTTTCGGCATTCATTGGTTAAGTATAAAGAGGGGGAACGGGGGCTAATCCCCCCTTAATTTATATAAATGGGTTTTTCATGCAGAATTATTCCGTTTTCCTTTAAATTTTGTTTATAGGTTCACTGTGTTAAGGCGCTTCCCTGATTAGTTTTTGGGATTGATTGGTTAAGTATAAACGGGGGGAACGGAGGGGGGGGCTAATCCCCCCTTAATTTATATAAATGGGTTTTTCATGCAGAATTATTCCGTTTTCCTACAAATTTTGTTTTTAGGTTCACTGTGTTAAGGCGCTACAGTGATTAGTTTTCGCGATTGATTGGTTAAGTATAAAGGGGGGGAACGGGGGGGGGCTAATCCCCCCTTCTTAATTTATATAAATGGGTTTTTCATGCAGAATTATCCCATTTGCTTCAAAATTTGTTTATAGGTTCATTGGGTTAAGACGCTTCCCTGATTAGTTTTCGGGATTAATTTGTTAAGTATAAAGTTGAGAACGGGGGAGCTAATACCCCCTTAATTTATATAAATAGGTTTTTCATGCAGAATTATCCCATTTGCTTCAAAATTTGTTTATAGGTTCATTGGGTTAAGACGCTTCAATGCGCTTCTCTGAACAGTTTTGGGGGTTCATTGGTTAAGTATAAAGGGGGAAGGGGGGGGGGCTAATCCCCCCTTAATTTAGATAAATGGGTTTTTCATGCAGCATTATCCGATTTTATTCAAATTTTGTATATATATATTCATTGTAATAAGAGGCTTCCCTGATTAGTTTAAGGGGTTCATTAGTTAATTATGAGGGGGTAACGGTGGGATGACCCCCCCTTAATATATTGTCGATTTCTTTATTTTTCGAGGGGCTTATTTCAAATTCTTTGAAATACGAGTATAATATACAATTAGTGTGAATAGCCTGTGAGCTCAATGCCCTCAGTTTAACTGGGCAGTTTTATTTTTTTTATTTTTAATGTGTTTAAAAGATTTTAAATTCTGTATGCTGGATGGATGAGGGGAAATGGAGATTTCAAGGGAAGGACTATAATTTCTATGATCGATTAGGTATTTATTGTCACTGCAGAACAAAAAATAAGGCAGAAGATTTGATTTTATCCATAATAATAAGAAAAGCAGTTAGTGTGTGAATGTGTGTGTCTGTCTGCTTTGTTTTGAGCAGACTGCTGATGATGCCATAAATCGCTCATTGGAAGTCAAACAAATTATTTTGAATTCAAACAACGATTTGTGATTTTTTTGTGATTCGTTTTATGCAATTTTTAGTATTTTCATATACATGACATCATTTATGTATCTGATTTTAGAATTTGGCAATGATAACTTAAATTATTTGTACGTCAAAACAAAAAAAAAGTTGTTTTGTTTCTGTTTCAACTGCGCCATTTCGTTTCTGTTTGAAAAGTTAACGATAGTTCTTAATGTTAGTGTTGTTGGTATAATTTTGAGGGGGAGGGGAGTGTCCGGAAGTAATTTAGATATCCGTTAATGCTCTGATCGAAACTGTCTTCTTCCTCCCTGCCTACCAAGTCAGCCCATTTTTAGCTCACAGGCTATCGAAGCCTGAGAGCTAATGTGCCCGCCCGTTCTGTATGTACGTATGTATGTACGTAACGCAATAACTCTTGATAGAAATAACCGTTTTGCTTCAAATTTTGTTTTTAGGTTCATTGTGATAAGGCGCTTCCCTGATTCGTTTTGGGGGTTCATTGGTTAAGTCTAAAAGGGGAAACGGGGGGCTAACCCCCCTCAATTTAGATAAATGGGGTTTTCATGCAGAATTATCCGATTTTCTTCAAATTTCGTATATAGGTTAATTGTGATAAGGCGCTTCCTTGATTAGTTTGGGGGTTTCACTGGTTAAGTATAAAGGAGGGAAACGGGGGTGTAACCCCCTTAATTTATATAAATGGGTTTTTCATGGAGAATTTTCTGATTTCCTTTAAATTTTGTATATAGGTTCATTGTGGTAAGGAGCTTTCCTGATTAGTTTTGGGTGTCCATTGGTTAAGTATAAAGAGGGGAAACGGGAAGCTAACCCCCCAGCTAGAAAATGTTTGCACATTTTTTTGCAAAAAAGTATCGATAATGCACAATTTGTGCAAAAAAAGTGAATATTTTTGAATATTATCAAAAAGTGTACACTTTGTGTGCACATTATATGCACTTTTTATACATACAAAAAAGTGCATATTTTTTGTTTTCAAAAACTGTGCACATTTTTTGCATAAAATAACTGCCTATTCCGTGTTCGCAAAAAGTGTGCATTTTTTATGCGCAAAACTCTTTATTTTTTTATAGATGTAAAAATTTATATATCCCAAGTTTTGATTATTTCTATGCATAATGGTGCCAATTCAAAATCTGTATTTTTTTTTCAAAAGTGCATGTATTATTAAAAGTGCATGTATTATGAAGAAAAATATAGCTTAAGACACATGTTATACTGTAAATTATTTTTTAAAAATTTAATTATTTCTAAAAAAAAAAAAAAAAAAAATGATAATTTTTTTTTTCTTTTTTTCAAAAATTACAAACTTAAAGGTGGAATACCTCAAAATTTTCATCTCGGTAAATTTTCAATTTTTTTTTTTTTAAGATTTGAAATTTTATAATTTTACCTCTGACAAAGGCACAATTGGGATATACAACATCTCCCAGAGACAGTCAAAATGATTTAAATATATATTCATTATAGTAAATTGGTATATTTATTATAATTTTGAAATGCGACAGACTGCAATTGCTAATTTTTTCTGAACAGCTACGAACAGGCACTCGTAGAAGTGTCGAGGATATATTAAGTCTGCGCGTGCGCGGTGCCTTTTCCTCTGCCTCTGTTGCGAGAGTATAAACGCTGTAAACAACAATATTTTTTAAGATTGTGACTGCTGCAAGCATGGAGATGCAAGTCTATTTTTAAGGAAAGAGGTAAGTTATTCAATTTTATGTTGTTATTTTCAAGTATTTTTACCTGTCGGTCATATAAATCTGTGGCGTGCTGCTCAAAAATACTTAAATTTAACCCACCTTTTAGCTGCTCATTGCTGTCTGGCAGACCAGTGCTTTTTTCAATTTTCACAGTGACTTGTGCTTTTCAGTTTAACTAATAACTATAGCAGGGTTCATACAGACTTCTTACACTACTTAGAAACTCCTTAGAAATTAAAAAAATTCCAAGGAGTATACTTAGAACTCCTTAAATAAACAAAACAAAAAACTTCCACAAAGTATAATTTAGCGTTGAGTAATGATTAAAGGAAGTAAAATAAGTCTCATGTTTATAAAAAATAAGTTCCAGTACTTACTGCCAGTATTAAACCGTACAAGTTGACAGGCATTCATATTCTTTAACTCAACTATGAAAATGTAATATATTTATTATAGAAAATACAAGAAAATTTCAAATGTAATTTATTTTATATATGATACAATATAGTTTACAAAATTCACACATAAATGTTGTTCATTTTTCTTTCATGCGTATTTTTCTCTTTTTTGTTATTTTCTGAGTGGCATACCTGGAAATAGGTGTTTATATGTACATATATGAAAACAGAAGAGTCTACTACTTTCTGTGCATAGCACCAGATATTATTATACCATAAATCCAGTTCAATTGAATAGTATTTGTTCGCTTAAAATTGGTGTAAAAATAACAACAGCCAACTTCCAGATTAATGTGAATATTGTATGCTACTATTTTTAATTTTCAAAGGTTGGCAGGTCTGCTTTATTATAATCCCTGAAAGCTGCACATTATCTCCCATTATGTTTAGAAATACTCAGTTGTGAAAAAGCAAACAATGTTCATGATCTTACATTTATGCATTATAATAAAATAAAAAAAAAATCCCAATATTTCTCTGTCAATCCATCATGGCAAAAAAAAACAACAACAACAACAACACCAAAAAAAAAACAAAGTTCAACAATTGGTTCTAAGAAAAATCCAGAAATTCACCAATTGACCATGGGGGGGAAATAACAAAATTTCTTAATTTATTGTTAGAAAATATCTCAAAATTCGACAATCGGGTGCTTCAAAAAATTTTCAACATGAGGAAAAAATCGAGAATTTCGACAATGTACTGCAAGAAGAAATCTTAAAATTTGCATATCGTTGACAGAGGAAATCTCGAAATTTCTCAGTCGGTTGTGGAAAAAAATCGCTAAATTCATTAATCTGTCTTTGATAAAAAACTGAATTTTGTCAATCAGTCACATGAAAAATAATTGCAAATTTCACTGATCTATAGTAGGAAAAAAGAAAATTTGAGAATTCATGGAATGGTCGTGGGAAAATATCTTGTAAATTGGTCATAGGAAAAATTGGGAATTTTCTCAATTTGTTGCAAAAAGAAAACGTGAAATTTACTAATCAATCTTGGAACATAGCACGAAATTTGTAAATTGGTCACAGAGAAAATTGTAAATTTTGTGGATCTGCCGTGCGAAAAATCTTAACAAAATTTGTTGATCAGTCACTGAAAAGTAATGTGAAAATCGTCACACGGTCACAGTGAAAATATCTTAAATTTCATGAATGGAAAATTTCCCGTTTAAGAAGTCAAATGTTAGAATGTTATACATTCTTTTTCAGGGTTTCATATCATTATATGGATTGATTTTCCCACTTGATTGTTTCCAAAAGCAAAATTCTTCAGAAAGTGATTAAAAAATTTTTGGGGGCGGGAGCCCCATACAAATTTTTCAAATTTAGTTTGAAATAGCATATTTCTATGATTTTTGGCCATTTTTACCTGAAATTTACTTATTATTTGTATTATATAACAAAAACTCTTGACACATTCACTGTTTACATTTATATTCAAAAACATTCTGCTCATATTTACTCGTTATTATTTTTATACTTCTTATTATGTGATAAAACGACATAAGATTTTATCGATAGCTTTCACACACCGCTTACTACTGTCAGTCAATGTTTAAACTGTAAATTTTGTACTGCCAAAGCTCATTTTCAGACAAATTTTTCAAATTTAGTTTGAAATAGCATATTTCTATGATTTTTGGACATTTTTACCTGAAATTTACTTATTATTTGTATTATATGACAAAAACTCTTGACACATTCACTGTTTACATTTATATTAAAAAACATTCTGCTCATATATACTCGTTATTATTTTTATACTTCTTATTATGTGATAAAACAACATAAGATTTTATCGATAGCTTTCACACACCGCTTACTACTGTCAGTCAATGTTTAAATTGTAAATTTTGTACTGCCAAAGCTCATTTTCAGACAGATTTTTCAAATTTAGTTTGAAATAGCATATTTCTATGATTTTTGGCCATTTTTGCCTGAAATTTACTTTTTATTTGTATTATATAACAAAAACTCTTGACACATTCATTGTTTACATTTATATTCAAAAACATTCTGCTCATATTTACTCGTTATTATTTTTATACTTCTTATTATGTGATAAAACAATATAAGATTTTATCGATAGCTTTCACACACCGCTTACTAGTGTCTCTTTCCAAAGTGGTTGCAAACGTATTTTGCGCAATGGAATAAAGTTATTTGCAAAAATGAACATGATTCATATATTATTATTATTATGAAGATGAGAAACAATCCTTTGAAGTCTGTTATGTTTTTTTTTTTTGGTTAAAAATTACTTTTATTTTAATTGTGTATAGAATAATGAATGTTTGAACTGTATATTTCATATTGCTAATGCTGATTTTGATCTGTGTAGTCTTTTACTACTTGCCTCATGTGAATCTTATCTGCTTTGTATTAATTTGTTATTGAAAAACCTGAGATATTAAAAAAAAAAAAAAAAAAAAAAAAATCCATATTTTTAAGCTCGAGAAGGGACAGATATTAAAATTATTTTATTTAGTCAATGCTATAATAATATTACATTTTTATATTAAATCTTGTTCAATAATCTTGAAAAATCAAATTAAAATTTGAAACATGATATTAAAGCAACTTTAAAACATTTCATTTATTTGAAATGAAATCTAAATAAATCTTCAACTTTTTTTTCAGTTTTACATGCATTATGCAAAATTTGTATTGTAGCAAATTCTAACAGACAAGAAACATGAGAAGTTCAAATAATTTAAAAATTTCTTTTATTTGCTTTTCTCTTTAAAAAATAATGCACAGCTGCCAACTTCTCCCCCCCCTTTTTTTTTCTTTCTCTTTTCTTCTTTTTTTTATGCTTGAAGTAATTATGTTTGTTCATTTATTTCTTCATTTTTGCAGGATGACAAAATACGGACAAATATGTGAAGAGGTGCTAGTTATAAAATTCATTGCATCTATTGGTAAGTTGCTTCTTTACTATATTGTAATGAATAACAATTCCATCATCTAAACTTGTAATCACTGCATGTTTAATCATTTATTTTATAAATTCTGTTTAGAATATATGAACTGTACTTTCCTGTCATAATTCCATGAAATATGTACAGTCTTAAACAAATGTTTTATATATTTAGTGTCATTAGAGTTTATTTTGGAGTGATGGTATTATTTATTGCTTCTTAAAAACATTCTACATGTAATCTACTAAGCTGATCCAAAAAATAAGTATTTGTGCATCCCTCTTATGCATCTGACAGCACAAAAGTCACGGATCTGTATTTACATCCTTCAGCTTGAGAGTTAATTAGCCGAGCCATTTTGTTTCATTACCTTAACATTTTGAAGTCATTGTTTGTCAATAATCTTGCTTAAAAGTATAGATCAGCCTGTTAGCTGTGAAATAAAAACAGTTATCAAGTTTTTGAATGCGAAAAATGTTCAACTGTGTGTAAAAAATAAAAAAACTGCGAAATTCATCAGTTAAGTTGTGTGGAAAAATTGCAAAATACTTAAGTTGATTGCAGGGAAAAAAAAACTCAATTAGTCTACGATCGCATGAACAAAAAGTCGCGAGTTTCGCCTGTAAGACGCAGAAAAAGATTCTATCAGAAAATTCGCCAATCGATTTCAAGAAAGTGTTTTGCCAGTGGGCTACTTTTTTAAAATTAGGATTGTTTCATTCCCACCACTTTTTTAAAATGCTATAATTTGCCATTTCTGGCATTATTTAATCAGTCATAATTCTCGCATAATTTAATCTGTCATTAAATCAGGTGAATAATTCTATTTCAAAGGAGTGGTGGCAGTCAAGTAATTTGAATTTTGAAGGGTTATTTAACTGGCAACACTAGCAAGAAAAAAAACCCCTCAAAAATCGACAATCAGTAGCAGGAATAAATCACGAATTTTGTAAAACGATCGTGGGAAAACTATCGCAAAATTCATGTCGGTTGCAGGAAAAAATCACGAAACTCTTCAATCGGACGCAGGAAAAAAAAATCACTAAATTCGTCGGTCTGCGGAAAAAATAACAAAATTCGTCAGTCTGCTAAAAAAATCACAAAATTCCGTCAGTCTGCGAAAAAAATCTCGAAATTCCTCTGTCTGCGAAAAAAATCTCGAAATTCGTTGGTCTGCGAAAAAAATCTCGAAATTCGTCGGTCTGCGAAAAAATCTCGAAATTCGTCAGTCTGTGAAAAAAATCTCAGTCTGCGAAAAAAATCTTGAAATTTGTCAGTCTGCGAAAAAAATCTTGAAATTTGTCAGTCTGCGAAAAAAATCTTGAAATTCGTCAGTCTGCGAAAAAAATCTTGAAATTTGTCAGTCTGTGAAAAAAGTCTTCAAATTTGTCAGTCTGCGAAAAAAGTCTTGAAATTTGTCAGTCTGCGAAAAAAGTCTTGAAATTCGTCAGTCTGCGAAAAAAATACAGAAATTCGTCAGTCTGCGAAAAAAATACAGAAATTTGTATGTGTATCTGTCAAGAAAGAACATTTCTTTCTGTGCTAAAATGCCCCATTTTTGAAGAAGAAAAAATTGCACGCAACAGTAATACTTTACTAGATATCAATTATTGTTATACATAACTTGAATGCAGGGTTGGCAAATTTTTTTCAAAGTGGATAAAATTGGCCGGAAAAAATGGAAGAAACTATATTTCTATAAGAATTTACCATATAAGTTGCTACTTTGTAAGATGCACTAAAAATAAATGCATTTTTCTAATAGATAACCTTAAGTAAATTTAATTAGACTGATAAAAATTTAATTATATGATAAATTGAAAATTACACTAGTTTTTTAGCCAAGGTCACACACACCTGTCAAGCTTCCCAATCATTGTGTACCTGAATAAAATAAATATTACTTTTCCATTATACTAACACCATGCCAAAATGTATGCTAATGTGCCATTTATTTGAACCCTCAACATGCAAAGGAATTTTATTGCAAATCGTGCCAAACATTATGATTTGCTGTTTATTGAACGTGAATCTTTTAAATTATTAGTACTACTTAATCGTAGCCTTGTAAAATATCTTAGTTTGCTATTTTTCAAATAGAAAATATTTAATAATAAGTTGTAACTTATATTTATTGTTGACACTGATAAGAATTTTACCATTTGGCAATTACCATATGATGAGGAAGCTGTAATAAAATTGTTTCAGGACTTTGGATACATAAAAAAAGTTTTTATTAAAAAAAAAAAAATGAACATCTTCATTCAAAAAGTGTAATATTTACTGCAATGCTAAGAGATATTTACAATTCTTTGCCTGTAGTTTAAATTGGGTTTTATTTTATTTTATAATATTTATTTGTTCTTTTATTGTAAGTCTGTATTTGTATTGATTTAATACAATAGTTTGTGAAAGTCTGTACTTTTCAAATGTTATATTTTTAATTGCTCAATCATTTAAAGGGCAGTCTCTTGAGTCATGCCAAAAATGATATTTTGAACTGGAAATTATTTGACTACTTTTTTGACACTGGAAGGTAATTTTGAAAACTATATTTTTCAACGTGTTATATGTTTTTTAAGCTGTTTACTTATATATCTTCTTTCATCTTATTTAACGAAAGTTTCGTTACAGTTTTCTTGCAGTGTTGGAAAGTGTTTCCTAATCTATGCTCGACGCATGATTTTTCGTTCTTGTTTCTTTTTAATCTTTAAAAATATGTATGTAGTTAGATCAAAAATGTGATTTTTTAATCAATGATTTTTAATCTTTTGTTGCGTTAAAAAAATATATTTAATATTAGCTACTTAACCCATTCTGTGTATGGATATTTCTGTTTTAATATAAATTCCAAAAGTAAGTTAAACTTCTTGGCCTTCCGAGGCTTGCCTATAAATAAAAAATAACTTAACATGGACAACATTCAGCTTTTAAAAATTTCAGTATAAAAATTCTATAAATTTTCTCAGCATCCAAACCTGACGTCAAATGTATGTACCTGTTTTTAACACTTTCCAACCTAGTTGAAAAGTGTTTATGACTTCGGTTTGTCTGTCCGTCTGCCGTCTGTCCGTCTGTCCGTGCTCCTGTAAATATGCTCGGATTGCTCTGCAATTTTTATATGTTATTGTCGTTATCCATAGCATGTTCCCTATTTCAACGGAAGTGTGTAGCACTTATAGTTGTTTTACAGGGACACTCAAAAGAATTCCGTTACATTGCGGTCAATGGGGAAAAATCATTTGCGGTTTATTTAAATAATGTTTCACTATTTTAAACACATTGAAATTTATATATATCACTAAGGTGCATTAGAAGAAGCTTAATATGGAATAGGGTGTGCATAGCGCTTATAGTTACTTTACAGGGACAGTCAAAAGAATTCCGTTACACTACATCTATGGAGAAAAATCGCCTGCGGTTTATTTAAATAATGTTTCACTATTTTAAACGCATTTAAATTTATATATATCACTAACGAACATGACAAGAGGCTTACTGTGGAATATTGTGTGTATAGCAGTCATCGTTCATTTACAGGGACACACAAAAGAATTCTCTACTGTCTGTTAACAATAATTCCTGGAAGTGCATTTTAAGTTACTGAACGCGATTTTAAATTTAACCCGCTTTTTGTCTATTACGTGGTGTGTATAAATTCTGTAGATCCTATACAGGGAGGCACAAAAGTTCACGAACACATTTCAATTTATTGACAGAAACTCCAGACGGAGAATTTTAAACTGTGCTACGCGTTTCCTAACTGAACTAAAATTTAGCATCCTATGTAGTATATATACAAATCTATAGATCATATACAGGGATGAATAAAAGTATTCGGATATTTCTCCGAGTATTGTATATGTTGGAAATTCCCGAAATTATGTTTTTAAATATGTTATGCGTTTTTCAAATTGTTTACTTACATGTTATCTTTTAGCTTATTAAACGGTATGATTTGTAAAATTATTTTGGAAGCGTTGGAAAGTGTTACATAATCTATGCTTGACGCATGATTTTTCGTTCTTGTTTTAAATATGTGAAAATAAGCTTTTATTTAAAAGTGAATTGAAAATCATTCATTCAGATTCACAGTTAAGCATTTTCTTAAAAAAAAAAAAACTGTTCAAGCTTCCTATATTTGTTATTTTTCTTCTGACAACTACTCTCCCCCCCCCCTTTTTTCTGTAGCAACTCTTTGAAAATAAATCGGCTAAGCAAAATTCACCAAACTTAAAAAACAATAAATCTAGTTAAAATTTCTGAATTTTTTTTTTGTTGTTCATGATCCTTTCTATCATGCAACTTTATTAAAAATTTCTCAACTCTGCGCCAAACAGTCTCTGAACTTTTGAGATTAATATAGATAGATACATAGTTACGCATAGGGCATTTTTAATAGTAGTATAGATAGAAAAGTAAATTTCAAGTTTGAGATTTGGGAAATTGTTCATATGAACAACATTTGCCTGTTTGTCCTTATATTGCACAAGATAATAAGTAAATCAATTACAACTATTATTTTTTTCCTGTAGAAAAACAAAGTACTCCATAAAATTTAATGTTGAATTCTTATATTTATGTAATGTCTTTAAAATTGTTCACTTTGTATATTTCTGTATGGTTTTAAACATTTTTTTTTTTTACAGGAAACAGAAACTGGATCCAGCTTTAAAATTACAGAAGCAATCCAAAACTATACAGAAGCCTGTGCAAAACATAAAGTTCCTGCTGAACATTGTGAAGATGACCGACCCGGTGGAAGGAATCCTACTTCAATGCTGTTTAAAATTTTATAGAGATGAGAGTTTGCAAATTTATTGACAAAAGCAAGTCATGGGACAATAAAGTTTTTCAAATGTCTTGTTTTGAAAACTAAATGTTAACGGGGCATTAAAACTATACACAAGTGCCATCAGTTTATTATATATGTTGTGATTTCAAATAAACGTAGCAGCTAAACCGCAATGGTCTTTTCTTTTCTTTTCTTTTTTTTTTTTTTTTTTTTTTTTGTACTGTTTCTTTTGCTTTTTCCCTACAGCAGCTTGATTTTAGTGATAATCAATATCAAAGCCCTCTGCGGTCAGAAGGATGATTGCATTCAATTGCAGCAGTCATTTGCAATGACTGTATATTGGAAGTGCAATGCTGGTAAAAAGCCGATTGCACACTTGTAAATAAAGTGAAGTTGTTATGAAACATTTAAAACATTTTCAACATATAACGAATATATTTATTTTGCTGCTGTTTTCAAGTAAGTGTAATAATTTTCTCTTGGGTTTTAATAATATCGAACATGCTTTTTTTTTTTTTACGGTGTGCAATGTTATTTTTAATTATAAAATTTACTTTTTATGCATAATCAGTAGTGTCAAATACGCTCAGATTTTGTGCACTTTTTATTTTACACATTATTTGCATACCAAATAATCCCTAAATTGTACACTTTTTAAGCATAATAGTGGGTGCCAAATATGCTGATTCTGTGCATTTTCTTTTTTGTAAATATTTTTTACATATTGAACATTTCAAGCATATATTTAAATCAAGATTCAGCTTACTATGAAATTTATTGTTATCACCATTGTAATAAACCAATTTTTGGAAAGAAGCATAGTTATAAACAATTATAAACAACAAGGATTTTATCAGACATGGTACAACTTTGCCAAAATGGGAGGAAAAAAAAAGCTGAAATCTAAATTTAAATATATGCTTGAAATGTTCAGTATGTAAAAAATGTTTACAAAAAAGAAATGCACAAAATCAGTATATTTGGCACCTCTGTTTTTCTTAAAAAGTGTACAATTTAGGAATTATTTGGTATGTAAAAATTGTGTAAAATAAAAAGTGCACAAAATCTGAGCGTATTTGGTATGCAAAAAAAGTGTACAAAATAAGTGCACAAAATCCGAGCGTATTTGGCACCACAGATTTTGCATAAAAAATACACAATTTAGGGATAATTTGGTATGCAAAAAAAGTGTACAAAAAAGTGCACAAAATCTGAGCGTATTTGGCACCTCCGATTATGCACTTTTTGTGCACAATTCAGTTTGCATTATTTGTGCGCAATTTAGTTTGCATTTTTTGTGCATAAGCAGAGGTGCCAAATACGCTCAGATTTTGTGCACTTTTTTTTGCACTTTTTTTGCAAACTTTTTCTAGCTGGGCCCCCTTACAGTAGATAAATGGGTGTTTCATGCAGAATTATCAGATTTTCTTCAACTATTGTATATATGTTCATTGTGGTAAGGCACTTACCTGATTAGTTTTGGCGGTGCATTGGTTAAGTATAAAGAGGGATACGGGGGTCTAATCCCCCTTTAATTTAGATAAATGAATTTTTCATGCAGAATTAATCGATTTGCTTCAAATTTTGTATATATGTTCATTGTAATAAGGTGCTTCCTTGAATAGTTTTGGTGTTCATTGATTAATTATAAAGGGTGATGATCTCTCTTAATATATTGCCAATTTCTTTATTTTTCGAGGTGCTTATTTCAAATTCTTTGAAATAAGAGCATAATATACAATTAGTGTGAATAGCTTGTGAGCTCAATGCCCTCAATTTAAGTAGGCAGTTATCTTTTTATTAATATTACTCCCACTCAAACGAAACTGTTTCTAACATTCTCCTTAGGTCCCCAGGTGCAAAATAAACTTAGGTATCATTTTTTCAGCCTTTTGTTACCACTGTTTCTGAACATTAATCCCCATGGGGTTTATTTTGTTGGATTCTGTGGGCCCTATTTCAAAGAGAACTGGTTTATTCAACTAATTAAGATACAGATATCGTGCCCCTATGTAGTAGAAAGTAGAACTGAAACATTTTGTCTGCTATACGGTGCCGTAAAAAGCGGTGACACCTGCTGGAATTTCGTTCAGAAAAAAGTTAGTTTAGAAGAGAGTGTGCCCCCTGGTGGTAGAAAATGCAGCTAAAAGAAATTACATTTAATATTGGTCCGAGTCAAACAAAATGTTTTGGTACTTCTTTATTATCCCGTCAACCACTTTTCATAACAAAAAAACTATCGCCAAACTAAGATTAAACGCCAAAAATGCAGTCCCATTTACTTGATGTCAGAAGCATTATACGTGTTTGTTATGTCATCAAGTGGTTTTTATTTCGACATTTGCAAGTATTTTTTATTATGTTTTACTGATTTATTAGTTATTTCATTAATTAAAATAATAATTGTGTCTTTAAATTATTATATATTATTTATTTATTTATTTTGATATTCGAATGGCAACATTCTCCCATTTATTTGGCGTTACATTTTGGCGATATTTTTTTGTTTCGAAAGTGGTCGACGGGATATAGAGAAGTACCAATTTTTTCTAACATTCTTCCCAGTTCTCCCATGTACTAAATAAACTTTAGTAGTATTTTTTCAGCCCTTGGTTACCACCATTCATGAATATTAATATCCAGGGGGTCTATTTATTTTCTCGGGTTCTATGGGCCTGATTTCATCGGGAATTGGTTTATTCAACTGAACATGAACTAATTAAGATATAGCTAACTAAGTAAGATATATATTCAGTGCACACTGGCAGTGAAATTTGAAACTAAAACATATTGCAGTGCTAGCGCAGCACAGCTGTCATATGGTGCTGTAGGCAGCGCGGACGAGTGCCAGAATTTCATTCTGCAAGAGGTTTAATTAGAACAGAATGTGATGGAAACCAGAACTAAAATATTTTGTAGCATGTGCTTAGCACGCCTTCAATATGATGCCATAGGTGTCATAGGGACTCGTGTTGAAAATTTGTGTAGAACTGAATTCACCAACTGACGGTGGGACTAAAATATTTTCCTGTGCATGTGCCAAAAATTACTATTTTTATCGAAACCGCGAAAAAAGTTATCGATTTCATAATCAAAGGCAACAAAATATTCTCATTTTTACTCATCCTCGAGTATTAAGAAAGCTATTGGAGGTACCGATTGAAAACTCACAGTATGTGCGTAGTTTATTTTTCGGAATCCAATAATGGGAATTTTGTGAAAATCAGACGGTAACTTTTTTAATTTAGACAAAAATCATTCGCTTTGAATCAAATGATCCAGACAT
The DNA here is from genome assembly GCA_963931845.1 of Maratus michaelseni. Taxonomy (NCBI): domain Eukaryota; kingdom Metazoa; phylum Arthropoda; class Arachnida; order Araneae; family Salticidae; genus Maratus; species Maratus michaelseni. The sequence goes on along the minus strand of OZ007596.1, from coordinate 181,998,874 downwards.
TTAATGGGGTGGTATTGAATTTACTTCCGCCGTTACTCTATTTAATTTCCGAAAGACGAAAGCGTTACCAGAGGAACTGTTTTGTGCAGTGATTATTAGAGTGATTTTGCATTTCTCATTATGTTTTGACGGAACTGCGCAATGCCTGGTGGATCAGCTAGTATAAAAACAAAAATAACTTAAACTATTTCAAATTTATTTGTATGCTGGGGGGAAGAGGCATGAATTTTGGGAGGTAAAAGGGCACTTTAGATGATTATTTTATTTATTTATTTATTTTTTATTTATTTTTTTTTGCGAGTAACAAATGTTGCTTATTATTATTATTCTTTAATAGAGGTTTAAATATTTGAATAACTGTATGCTGAAGGGAATGGGTTGCAGAAATTTGGAGGTAGGATACAATATTTTTATTGTCACTACAGAGTATTAAATAGGGCTGAAGATTTTTTAAATATCTATGTGGGGCTTAATTTCTCTGACACCAACTTAATAAATAATTCACTCGATTTACTTCAAATAAACTAGGAAACATCATGTTAAAGTCAAACTCTATATTAACGAAATTAAGAACAAAGAAAGAAACAAAGAAAGTTAAAAATACATGTAACAATATGAATAATTAATGAGACATCTGGATTATATGCATTACATCATATTTAATCTAAAAACTCTCAGTGTCGACGTCCTCAGCATAGTTCAAAACGACCGTCTTTACTCGTTGTAGGTTTTGCGATTCTCATTTTGAACCTTTAAAATCTGTTTTTTCGCCTCTTTTCTCAATTCCTCACAATTATTTATAAAATCGGACCGTGTTTCAGCATTCAAAAGACTAGTAATTTCAATACACCTTCCAATCTTTTGTTTAACCTTAGGAATGTAAAAGTCAATTTCTAAGTTCTTTTCTGTTCGAACAACCGCATAATGACCCTTTTCATGAACAGCTTTGATTATATTCAATTGCATTTCCTCTGGGACAACCAACAATCACTTCCGTTAACACATTTATAAAGAACGTTATTTTTTACTAAATAATCATCATAAGGTCTTACCTTCAAAATTTCGTTTATAGTTTTAATATAATCATCATTCTCTTGAGCCTGAGTAATTTTTAAAGTTAAACTATCCTGAACTACCATACAAACAGGTTTCCTACTCAATGCATCAACATGCTTCATTTTAGTGCCTGGCCAATATTCTAGTTTATAATCGAAATCAGATATCATTATTGCCCATCTCGCAATTTTTGTACTCATCTCCTTTTTATCCATAGTCATTTTAAATGCATTACAATCGGTAACTATTTTAAATGGAATGCCCAATACATACACTCTAAATTTCTTTAAGGTCTCTATCACCGACAAAACTTCCAATTCGTAACTAGTGCACTTCCGCTCAGATTCAGTTGTTTTTTACTGGAAAAATACACAGGATGAAATTTATTACCTACTGGGGACTGTTGCATTAATACTGCTCCGTAGCCATCAATACTAGCATCACAATGAATTTCAGTTACACTTTTGGGATTGTATATTGACAGAACTGGCTCGGAAGACAAAATACTTTTAAGCTCACTAAAGGATTTCTTTTGTTCTACATCAAATCGAAATTTAGAATCTTTTTTCAACATGTCGCTCAAAGGTTTAGCTATAACCGAGTAATCCTTTATAAACTTTCGAAAATATCCTTTTAATACCAAATAACTTTCAATATCCTTGATACTTTTAGGTTCAGGAAAATTCATCACTTCCTTTGTTTTAAGTGGAAAAGGATATAATTTTCCATTCAAAATGCAATACCAAAAATGCAAAAAATCAATTTCACGCTTCAGGAATATGCACTTTTTTAATATTTAACTCTAATCCATAGTCAAATGCGGTCTGAAGAACAAGTTTAAGTTTTTCCAAGCCTTCAGTTTCATTTTTAGAAGGTATTATCAGATCATCCATGTATATAACCACTGCATTGTCCTTTAACAGATTTCGAAACACTATAAATGTATTTCTGAAATACACTTGGAGAATTGGTCAAACCGAACGGGCACTTCAAAAATTCAAATTGGCCGTTATGAGTTACAAAAGAAGTGTACTTCGAGAATCTTCCTCGATTTCTACATGAAAAAAAAAACCATTTTTCAAATCGATTGTTGTGAACACCTCAGCTGAATGTAATTGATCTATAATATCAGCTATGACTGGCAATGGAAAGTGTTCGCGTATAGTCTTTTTATTAAGACGTCTGTAGTCAATACAAAGTCTCGTTGTACCATCTTTTTTCTTAACCAAAACCACCGGCGATGAAAAATCAGAAGAACTCCTACGAATAATTCCCTGTGCTAGCCAATCCTCTAACTGAGTTTCAACATTTTTTTCTCACACAGAGGTAATCTTCGAGGGGATGAACAAATTGGAATTTCATCAATAAGGTTAATTTTCATTTTAACATCAACGTTTTTAATTTTGTAGGCACATAATTTTTAATTAAGGAAGACAATTTTGAACGCAAACCCTTATCAGTGACATAACTAAAATCAAGTTTAGGCTCATCTAAAATATTTACTATAATAACCAAAAAATTACTTGATTTATCCTCGGTTTTGCACATTTTTACTTCATTTTCAGAAACTGTTAAAGTTCCTTGATGAATAACATCAATGCCGATAATTAAATCGAAATTAATTGAACTGTCGTTAACGACAAAAATGTCAACTTCAAATTTCGAATCATCAACCTCAATTTCTGCCCTGAAATAACCTGCTGGCCTAATCAATGTTTTCCCCAAAACAGTCAAACACGTATCCAATTTGACACGTTTCCAATTTGAACACATTTTTCAAATTATCATTAACACCCTTTTTTAAAAGCGTTTTCTGGCTGCTTGTATCAATTAATGAAGTTAACTTCAAAGAGTCTAATTTAACTTCTTTAAGAATTAAATCTTTGAAACTCGTTACAATATTTATTTGAGAACGCTCAATCGAAGTCTTTACATCCTTTCTCTTACTGCATTCGAACGATTTATGACCATACGAATTGCACGAAAAGCAAAGAGGGCCTTTATCCCTGTTCCTACATTTATTGCTTTTGTGATTCCCCCCCCCCCCCCGCAGTTGAAGCAATGAATAGCCTTTACTACCTTTGACCTGTTACCAGATTCCATTTCGGGTTTTGATTTTAGCTTAACACCAATCTCTGGATTCACATTTTCACTATCGAATCTTATTTTTTCATATAATTTAAGCTTTTAATTAAATTCGCTAATATCATTACAACCATATAAAAATGATTTTTTGAAAACAGGGTCTTTAATACCACCGATAACATACTGAATTAAAGCAGAATCCTCTACATTTCCACGAGAGCATAGTCGTTTCATATTTAAAAAATATTTATCAAGAGTTTGCCATCCCTCATTTTCCTTTTACATAACAAATGATGCATTTCTGCAGAATTACAAACTGTACCAAATTCAGAAACGAGTAACGATTTCACTCTGTACCACGAATTCAATTTGCTTTCACCTTCAATCAATAGTTTAGCTTTACCAGTCATACGGCGTTTCGCTAAAATTAATTTATGCAAGTCACTTAAATTGAATAAAGAAATTAAGTCCTCAAAATCAGCGATCCACTTTTCGATACTTTCATACTGAATACCACTATACGTCGCAATCATATTTTCAGTATCACTAATGCCGATAGATGATTTTAAAATAAAGTCAGGGGTTAACCTTTGCGTCATTTCATTTTTATTGCTAGCAAAATAATTTATTTCAGAACCAGAAGCAATATCATTAATTTTATTGCAAGTGTTATTACCAGTACCAATGCTGCATTATTTTCAGTCTCATTTAATAGTTCAGTTTCAGCATCACTAATTTCATTATCTTCGGAAATTATATTTGACCCCAATACATTTAGATTACACAGACAAGAAATAACCCTGACAACTATATCATCGAAAGTACCAGAATTATCAATACATAACACGTTACAAATCGTAATTAGTTCGTTTACCGAAAATTCATCTTTAATTTTTTGAACTTTTCCCTTATATTAATCACTATTTAGTTCAAAGGGAAAACCCATAAAGTTTCTAATTCTGGAACGATTTTTCCGAGCACCCTCATGGCCAAAAATTAAACGATGCAAATTCTTAATACTGGATGTCTTTTCAGTTTTTAAAGAAATGTCTAATTCTCGAATATCTACTAACCTTGACATGATAAAAATAGGTTCGAAAATCTCAATTTAAATGTAAATTCCACTCATAAAATTCAGAACTCTATCTATTCAATAGTGGGCGTTAACGCTCATTCTATCCAGTTCTAGACACCACTTGTGGGGTTTAATTTCTCTGACACCAACTTAATAAATAATTCACTCGATTTACTTCAAATAAACTAAGAAACATCACGTTAAAATCAAACTCTATATTAACGGAATTAATTACAAAGAAAGTAAAAAATACATGTAACAATATGAATAATTAATGAGACATCTGGATTATATGCATTACATCTTATTTAATCTAAAGACTCTCAGTGTCGACGTCCTCAGCATAGTTCAAAACGACCGTCTTTACTCACCAACTTCATCGAATCCGCAAAAGCTTCCCTTCAATCCAAAACACCTCTTTTGAATTGACCTTTTTGAAGTGTTGCCTGGAGCTTGCATGCTTCAACATAGAATATATGACGCAATACCAAGATGAAGTCGCTGATTGGCTTTGCATCTGTCGTTGTAGTTCAAGCAGTAAAACAGATTCAATTACCACATATATACTAATAAAGAATGTTTCGCTCTGTGTATGTGTCTGTCTGTCTGCGACGCCTAGCAAAATCTACTGTACCTAAAACTCTGAAATTTTGCGCGCGGATAGTCCAATTCAGATCCTGATGCACATGAGGATCAGATTTTTAATTTTTTAAGTAATTGCTCCCCTGGAGCCCGTTTAAGATTTTTGCTCGAAATTGTTAATTACTTGTCCCATTTGTATCCGATCTTCGATTTTGGGCACTGTCTCCATTTAGCTTTTCCTCATTTCTACGCTCCAGGTAATTCCTGGGAAGCAAACAGTACGGGGCCCGTTGAAGTTTTTTCCTAAATTGTTAATAACTTACCCCTTTTCAATTCAATGTTATTATTTTATGGGGCCTTTTCTGCATTTAGTTATTCCCCCATTTCTGCATTCCAGTTAGGGCCCTGCTATAAACTACCAGCTGACCCCTTTAGGGCCCCCTACTAGATCTCCCTTAAAAATCGTCCAATTCACTAGATTTTTTTTCTAATAACTTCTTAGGACTTCCAGCTACTACACGAGCAACAACAAAATTCCTCGTACAAGACCCAGGACCCTGGGTCCCCTTTAAGTTTTTGTGCCCTAAATTTTTAATAACTTGAATCTTTTTCCTCCGATCATCTTAGTTTTTGGGACCCCTTTCTCCATTTAGTTATTCCTCTGTTTATACATTCCAATTAAGACCCTGGGAACCTGTTACAGAGCCCCTTGAAATATTTTTTCCTAAATTATTAATAACTAGCCTCCATTTATTCCGAACTTCTTCGTTTTTGGTCCCTTTCTCCATTTAGTTATTCCCCCATTTCTGCATTCCAATTAGGACCCTACATCTTAGGGCCCTGCTCAAAACTATCATCTGGCCCCTTTTTGGGCCCCCTACTATAGCTCCCTTAAAAATCATCCAATTTACTACCGATTTAGGACTTCCAACAACATGAACAACACAAAATTTTCTCGGACAGGACCCCTTTAAGTTTTTGTGCCCAAAAATTTTAATAACTTGCCCCCTTATTCTCCAATTATCTTCGTTTTTGGGGCCTTTTTTCCATTTATTTCACCATTTCTACATTCCAGTTCGGACTCTTCATCTTAGGGCCCTGCTATAAACTATTAGTTGACCCCTTTTGGACCCCCTACTATACCTCACTTAAAAATCCTCCAATTCACTAGATTTTTTTCTAACATCTTCTTTGGACTTCCAGCTACTACATGAGCATCAACGAAATCCCTCGTACAAGACCCGGGCCCCCTGGGCCCCTTTAAGATTTTATGCCCTAAATTTTTAATAACTTGACTCTTTTTTCTCCGATTATCTTAGTTCTTGGGGCCCCTTTCTCCATTTAGTTATTCCTCTATTTCTACATTCCAATTAAGACCAAAAGAACCAGTACAGGGCCCTTTGAAATTTTTGTTCCTTAAATTATTAATAACTTGCCTCCTTTTAATCCGATCTTCTTCGATTTTGGGCCCCTTTCTCCAATTAATTAATCTCCCATTTCTGCATTCCACTTAAGACACTTCATCTTAGGGCCCTCCCAAAAGTATCGACAGGCCTCATTTTGGGCCCCCTACAATAGCTCCCTTAAACATCGTCCAATTTTTTAGTGATTTTTTCTAACTACTTCTAAGGACTTCCAGCTACTACATAAACAAAACAAAATTTTCTCGAACAAGACCCGGTCTCCCTGGACCTTTTTATGTTTTTGTGCCCTACATTTTTAATAACTTGACCCCTTTTTCTCCGATCATCTTCGTTTTTGGGACCCTATCTCCATTTAGTTATTCCCCCATTTCTGTAATACAGTTCGGACCCTTCATCATAGGCCCCTGCTTAAAACTATCAGCTGGCCCCTTTTGGCCCCTACTATAGCTCTTTTACAAATCGTCCAATTCACTAGCTGTTTTTTCTAGCAATTTCTTCGGACTTCCAGCTACTACATGAACAACAACAAAATTTCTCGTACAAGACCCGGGCCCTTTTGACCCCTTTAACTTTTTGTGCCCTAAATTTTCATAACTTGAATATTTTTTATCTGATTTTCTGCGTTTTTTGGGGCCCATTTCTCCATTTAGTTTTTTTCAATATCTACATTTCAGTTAAGACCCTGGGGCCCGGAACGTGGCGCCTTGAAGTTTTTGTTCCTTAAATTATGAATTACTTGCCTCCTCTTATTCCGATCTTTTTCGTTTTTGGAGCATTTTCTCCATTTAGTTATTCCACCATTCCTCTATTCCCGTTAAGACTCTTCATCTTAGGGCCCTGCTCAAAACTATCGGCTGTCCCCTTTATGGGCCCCCTGTTAAGTTGTGACGCAGCACTTTCTTTTGTCTCTAAGAATTTTAAATAGGAGTCTTAAAAGTAATGATATCAAATTTCAGCGACGCTATGTTAATAAGTTTTAATAAAATCATCATTTTCCTTTTAGTTTTATTTATATTCCCAGGTGCAATTATTATTTTTGACATGAAAAAATATATAAAATTTATTCACTGATGAATTTTTCATTCACATCTCTCACGAATTCAAAATATGGGTTTTAAAAGAAATAATATAAAAATTTGAGTGACACCTTGACGTGAATTTAATAGGATTGTTTTAAAATTCAATTTAAATTATTTTTGGTTTGTCTTCTAAAGTATATTTACACATACAAACAATACTTTGAATTTGTCAATACACTGTTAAATATATTACTTTCATTGAGCCAATATTATGCATTGAAATGTATTTATTTCAATAAATTGATTTTTTTTTGTGCCACGCTATCCAAAACCATAAATAAAATTTATGTAAATGATTATTTTGTGTCATATTATCCACTTGCATACATTTCCCTTTGTTTGGATACTAAGAAAATGGATGAAAAAAATTTTGTCTCGGTTGGACAATAGAACACAAAACAAAACTCAATTAAGAACAGATGAACAGAGAACAACCCAGCAAGACAGCTATGAGTGCTGCAAAAAATGCGGCAAGATTTTTGAGAAGGCTGAAAAATGCAGAGCAGTCCTGTACAGATGAACGAAGAGCCGTTTATGCTGAAATTGGAAGAAAAATAATTGCCAGTTAGAGTGTTGAAGAAAATGGAGCGTAAATGCAAAGAATTAGAGAAAATGCGAAAGCATGGAGAGAGAGACCAAAATCTTCGTCATAGTCTACCACCTTCAATAAGTAGAATTGCAGTTTATATTCTCTACAACTAATATGCTCCTACGTAACTTATACACTAAAGGAGGACTGTGCAACGGTACTAGGCTTATAACCTAACTTAATTATTATTGAAATACTTACAGATACCGTTAAAGAAGAAATTGTTTTCATTTTGCGGATTCACCTGTGCCCTAGCAGTCCTCTCTTACCAGTTTAATTGACAAGATGACAATTTCCGGTCAAACTTGCATTTTCAATGACCATTAATAAGTCTCAAGGACAAACGCTACAATTTATCGGCATTTATTTCCCTGATCCTGTATTTAGTCATGGGAAATTGTATGTTACATGCTCTCGAGTACGACATATTTGCGACATCAAAGTAAAATATGATCAATGACCACAACAAGGAAAATTAATCCCAAACTCTGGTAAATATTTTACGAAAAATGTGGAATACAAAGAAATCTTTAACAACTAAACTGAAGACTACAAAGAGGAATTATAAAGTTATTTCAGGGTCTTTAATTTGTCAAAGCTGGGTGATAGTATGACCTTACTGAAACCTAGAGAATTGTAATCTACACAACACATTAAGCAAAAATTTTCTAATTATTTGAGAGGGCATTGTTTTAACAATGCCGGATTGTGGTGGCCCAATAAAAAATATTTTATGACCAGCAATTGTTTTATAGCAACTAATATTTATGTGTTGGTTATCGATATAAGCTTTAAATATTTGTCATTTGCCACGTACGTTGGCCGTGTAACGGGCTTTCCTCTAGTAAAAGATTATAATTGGAGCTTTTATTCGTTGCTTCCTCTTGATTGGATACCTTGATTACATGTTACCAATTACCTTTTTTTTAATTATAAGTTAGAAGATTTCATTTCTTAATAAAAAAAAATTCACAAAAGTAAAGATTTCAGAAAAATTTAAATTATTAAAAATAGTGTTATGGTAGAAAAGAAAAAACTTCATATAATTACATTTTTAATTAGAATAAACAATGTACGGCTAATATTTTATAGGAATTCTTTTGGTAGGTTTATTATAAGTTAATTTAACAGTTCCTTATTAGAGGTAAAGTCTTATTTATTTCACTGTAAATTTCTCTATTGACGTCAAAATGTGGTAGAATACGCCAGTCAAAACACAGTAGCAATTTTTAGAAACGTATAACGGTTGTGACAAGAAATGGCGCTATCGCTCTTGCTTTCATCGACTTACATCACTTCTAAATACTACAAATTTAAATTTTTACTACATTTTATTACATTTCATAGTTTTAATTCTTACATCATCAGTTAGAAAAATGTTAGCTTTTGAACAAAAGTTATTTGAAAACTGAAGCTTATTTAACGACTTTTTCAATAATTTTCTAGAATGAAATATTTTTCAAATATTTTTCAACAATGACCATGTTTTTGCTTCAGTAATGTCAAATAGACGCTGGGAAAGTTCTCACAAGTGAAAACAGATTTCCCTAACCATCATAAAAAGTGAAAAAAATAATTAAAAAGAAAATCCTGATAAATTATAAGATCGGATTATCCACAAGACAGAGCATTTAAGAGCTAAACTAAAATATGTCAAAATAGAAACAAAAGTATTTTCAGTTTATGTCGAACAGAACATTTATATGTTGTTCGTTGATATATATGTTGCATCAGAATATGCTAGGAATTGTATTTTATTATTATTTTTAAAATATCCATTATATCCAACTGTATAAGAGGGAAAATATCTCCGACTGTGATGGAAAAGATATAATCATCCTGATTATGTAAAGTCACCGAAGAAACCATACAAATAAATTACACTTGAATACATTAAAAATCTCCCTCATCTGCAGATAAATTTGTTATTGTAAAAAAATTTCTCCATCTTTGTAATATCATGACAGCCGAATGACGCACTGATTCTTCTTTTTAAAATTTAAATACAGAGTTTATTAAATATGAGAGCTGGTATTTACAATGATATACACTATATACATTTTTACTAATATTCGTAACAATTCCACCTAAACCACTTCTTAAAACAACCAAAATATACTCGGATGCATTGAAACATCCTACTCTTCCGAACGAACCACCATTCCTTCTTTCTTCTCTTCACTTCTGTTTACTTTTTTAAAAAAGGGTTGGAAGGATGTTGGTTGCATGACAATCTTCACATAAAAATTGATTAATTTAAGGAAATGGATGCGTTTTAAAGATATGGATTTGACACGAACAGTGATTACACAGGAAATTTTAAAACTTTTTATTTAAATATTTTAAAACGTTTCTAACGTTGAATTTCGACGGTGCCTTTGGGCAGATGCAATGCACAAGCGTATAGGAGTTCATTCGGTTGCATTATCACAGAGGGGGAGATGTGTGCTTTATTTTCTATGTTCTTTCCCCACTAAAAAAATCTGAAGATTATCTTAAAAAATATCGGTAGGTATTTGGCCCACTTTTTTCTGCAAATTTTCTGCAGAATAAAATCTAGAGATTTTCTGCAGAAATTATCCTCAAAATTTTCTGCAAATGTAGGCTTAAAAAGTGGGCCAAATATCTACAGATTTTCTGCAGAATTTTTTCAACAGATTTTCTGCAGAAATTATCTTTTAAATTATCTTTTAAATTATCTTTTAAATATATCAACAGCTGAACAACAGTAAAACTAATGCCACAAATGCTTTGTGTTCCTCCTTCACTTAAAAATGTTAAAATTCATTGCTTCTATTAATCAGATTTTATTTCTGAGTTGCTTCCATGCAATAAGTTTCTTTAGTCGGCTCCATCGATTTTCAATTCAGTTAAGGTCGGGGATATTCCCAGCCAATCCCATACTGGAATATGATTATCTTCAAACCACTCCTTGCACACTTTAGCAACATGACATGGAGTTGAATCTTGTTGAAATAGAAATGCTTTATCATGGTACAGATTAACTGCGGAAAGCTTCAGTTGGGATTGAAGTATTTCATATATGTAAATTTGGGCATATTCCCATTAATCACACAAATTTCGCCCATACCTTTTGATGCTATATTACAATCTCATATCATAACACTAACTGGATGCTTTATCATGTGTGTAAAGCAATTCTTCTCCTTAGATATTTTATGCATCACTGACACTGACAAATAGCAGGGGTGATTGAGGGTTCATGAAAAAATACCTGAAATTTTAGCGAGAAAAAGCTTACGTATGGAGAGAGTGAGGAAGGGAACATATAATTTATCACAGAGAGGTCAAAATATGAATTTTAATTATGTTTAGCAATCATATGAAATTGATATTTTAGTCTTATTATATTAATTTAACTATCAGAAAAACCAGAATTGCTGTACTGAAAATGAAAAAAAAAAAAAAAAAAAAAAAAACCTGAATTCACGTATAACCTGAACGCAATCACCCCTGATTTTGTCTCGTTAGACCAAATAACAGTCCCATTGTTCTGCTGTCCGATTAACATGAGTTTTAGACCAATTTAAACTTTTCAACCTTTGTTGGTGAAATAAAAATGGCTAATAATTGCCGAATAATGTGTGCCGAACAGTCCTTGCACTCAACATGGCTTGTGCCATTTCAACTTGTATACATCCAGATGATTTTTTTCTATCATCACTTGCAGTTGTACACCTTTTCCTGCCTTTACTAATTTGGTTTTAGAGTGACACAGTCTCTTTATACCGCTTCGGAAATGCCATCTTTGGTTACATTTCCATCAATTCTTTTCTAATTTCTTCATAACTGTAACCTTGATAACTTAATAGTTCAATTCTACATTACTTACTAGCTGAAAATGCCCGGGCTCATGATAATAAATTTAAAAAGAAACATCAAGTTTTTATTTTATATCTTTAACCGGATTTGTATAAAATTACATTTGAAAATGAAAAATTCGCGAAAAAATATTGATATTTAGTGATAAAAACACTCAATTTCGTGTTTTTTTTTTTTTTTTTTTTTTTTTTTTTTTTACGTCGGGTCGTTTCATAGCTTTAAAATAACAATTTTTTTTCGAACTCTGAGGTTTTTATAGGTGATAAATAAAACGGTTTTACATCCCATGTAAATATTGTTAAAATATTGTTATGTTGTTGTAAAAGAAATGTTTTCTCCTCGCTTTTTTGTTTGTTTTCGCTTCAGCTCCTTTAACATAGCAATACAAAAACAGTTCTCATCGTCCGAACTCTTACATTTCAATCCGTTATAAATATAACTGCATCCAAGCCCTCTTTAAAATTTTGCGAAAAAATATGCATATTTAGTTTTATGAAACATGAGTTCTTAAAAAAAGCTTAACTTTCAATCTCAGAGCCAAAATTTATTAGAAAGTCTATGATTTCAATGCAATGGTGACTCCGTTTTCAATCCCCCTAGTCTAAACAGGTGAGGGCTAATCCATCAAGTTTCCCCTTACAAAGGGGAGAAGCCTTCAAAACACGTTGACGCATGCGCAAAGAAATGATATTCGTGTGGAAATTTGACAGAATGCGCTTTTTTGTTTTAAATATATAGATATATAATGTTGAAAAAACTTTGCTTGTGTTATAGGTGTGTATATATTAATTAATTTTGCTTATATTATTTTCATAAAAATACAATATTAAGAAGTAAAAGCTTTTTAACTTTCAAAAAGAATTTTTTTTTTAAAGTCTGCTTTGTCCTTTCTACATTTTAGACGCACTGAGCTGAGTCGATTAAGATAGAAAATAGAATGAAGAGGCTCAAAAGAATTTTTATAACTGGTAAAATACTATTATAAAAGGGCGTAAAACGGAATATGCCATCAGGTTAAAAAAGAAAACGTTGTACATTGTGAAAATTCTTTGAAATTGTGAATATTAATTAAAAAAAGATAAAACTGGGTCCTATTTTGAAAAAAAAATTAAATGATGGATTTTTTTAACATTATTTTCTTATAATAATGCATAATACATTTTTTATGAAATGATGTTACTGTTTCTTCTTCAATGAAAGGTACTTATCTTAAATGATTTTTTTTTTTTTTTTTTTTTTTTTTTTTGTGGTGTGTGTTTTTCCAATTATTATTAAAATTTATTTTTTTCTACTGGTCTGCATATAATCGCTTCTCTAACTTACCTACTTTATTAGTATTATAAAATATCTTTCATTTGTAACAGTGTAACAAAAAAAAACATTTGCTTACATAAAACTTTACCAAGAATTTTTAAAAACATAGATTGCCAGCAGATCTCAATTTATATTCTTTTTGACACAATCTTTTAAAATTTTATAAATAATTTAAATCATATAACTCTTGTACTTGAGTATTATACTGCATAATACTCAATATCACATTCTGTGACACAATTATTTGTTACTTTATTACATGCTTTCTTTCAAATTGCTTTTGTATGTATGCGGCGGTCAAATCTTGTTACTTATTGTTTACACCTTTCCTGTTAACATAGTGCTTTGAAAATTGGAATATATAGTGTGTTTATAAAGTCCCGGACTCATTTTGATGTTTAATAACTTATAAAAAATTGAAGATATAAACAAACTTATGACATTTATTGATGGAATAACTCATATATTTTCCTTTTCAGGTTTGAATATCTTTACTTTTGTAAATATCGTCTGCGTGTGTGGTTAATTTCAGATAATTTCATTTTCCAGTCTAAATATCTGTACTTTTCTAAATATCGTCTGCTTATTAATTGCATTTTTCTCTCTTTTGTTTTTGGCAACTATTGCAATGTTATGTTTACTTTTGATGTGTTTGTTCTATGTTACTTTTGTATGTGATGTTTTATTCGAGCGGATATTAAGGAGAATGCATACCCCACAAGAGAAAGCACAGAAGCTACCTGGCGTGAAATTGACTATCGACCTGATATTCTCCTTGCGACGAAGGGGGCATACGTGGAAGTTCATTGACAAGGGTCATGAAACTTTTTGAGTCTATCTAACCATTTATGTTATTAATTTTAATCTATCTTTATTATTTTATGAGTTATTAAACATCAAAATGGGTCCGGGACTTTATAAACACCCTGTATATGTATTCCTAACGGTAAAACATAAATTGGACCTACACTTTTTAAAATTCAAGATTTAACGGAGCAACGTAAGCCCAAAATTTCTGTATTTACTTATTTCCATGGGTAGCAGCAGACCGTAAACACGACATACACGCGGCGCGTTGACTTTTCCTGACGCTGGGGGTTGAGAAGTAGAAGTACTTTATTCTTCCTAAAATATTTGTGATTCATGGAGTCAGAAAAAACAAGTGCAAATGTTTTGTAACGCAGAATGTAACGGAGATCAACAGTTTATTCTGTTAAAATTTCAAATTTTATATCCGAGTGGAAATATCAATTTTGTGTTTAAAAATTATCTTAACTGGGATTTCAGGGAAATGTTGAATTCAGAGGGTGGGAGAGGGAAGGAGAGCCCCCCCCCCCCATGCAAAATTTGAAATTAAATTGACATAATTTTCTTTTCTCAGATTTTCAAATACATAGCGAGCGAAACTTATTTTTTACAGAAACTTAAAATAAATAAAAACTGAGAGAAAGGGGAACTACGAATTTTCCGTTAAGGGGGAGGGGGGGGGTTGTTCCCTAAATCCCCAATGGCAGCAAATTTTTAGTTCTGCTTTCTCTTTTATTTTTATGTGTTTAGAAATTATCTTAATCGAGATTTCAAGGCAATGTTGAATTCGCGGAGGGAGTGTGCACCCCCAACAGATTTTTAAATGTAATCAACAATATTGTATTTTTTTCTCGGATTTTCAAAGACATAGTAAAATTTATTATTTTCGAGTAACTTAAAATAATTAAACAATAAGAGAAAGAGAAACTTGGAATTTTCCGTATAGGGAGGTGGTTTTGACACCCCCCTCCCTCCTCCCCTAATTCCTCCATGACAGTTATTTAAATTTTTGTTTTGCTTTTTATCTTTACGTGTTTAAAAATTACCTTGAACGGAGGTTCAGGGCAGTGTTAAATACAGGTGGACAAGCCCCCCCCCCTGAAATTTTGAAATTTATTTAACATAATTTTTTTTCTCCGATTTAGAAAGACTTAGTTACATTTATTATTTTCGAGTAATTGAAAATAATTAAATACTAGGAGACAGATGATCTAATAATTTTGCCCCCTAAATCCTCCCATTATAGATAATTTTAATTCTGTTTTTATTTTTATGCAGGTGTGTTTAAAGGTTTTTCGATAAGTTTTTTACTTTGTCAATTAAAAACCAAAATTATTTTCTAAGTTCTAAATATTCTGTAGAAGTTTAGAATATAATAATCCATATATCTTATACATAATCAAAATGTCTGAATAAATTCGGCAGAAATTTTGCAGATTTAACTTTAAAATATTTTCTCATATCTGTAGAATATCTGAACACAAAATTTCGTTTATCTTGTAATATTCAAAATGTCTATGAAATGCCTTCAAAAGTTCTGCAGATATTTTAAAGGTAAATCAAATCTACAAAATGTCTGTGAAATGCCTTCAAAAGTTCTGCAGATATTTTAAAGGTAAATCAAATCTTCAAAATGTCTGTGAAATGTCTTAAAAAAACCTGCAGAAATTTTAAAGGTAAATAAAATCTTCAAAATGTCTGTGAAATGTCTTCAAAAATTCTGCAGATATTTTAAAGGTAAAGCTAAATCTGCAAAAAATCTTCAGATTTCTGTAGAATTTCTGAAGAAAGTAGCGATTCCTTAAGAAAATCTTCAGATTATTTTTAGTGGTTTTTTTTACTGAATATAAGATGGATGTAGGAATATACTATTTCTATAATACTTCATAGGTACATGAAATTTTATTTCTTGCCATGGGGATTAAGGCAGTAATGTTGAAACTGATTTGCATTGCACAGTTGTTTACGGTTTGTTTGTTTGGAGTTTGCATCAGAGTTTGCAATGCGGTTAAAAACTTTAAAAATAAAATATTTGAAAGACTGTTTCATACGCACTCCTTCTTAAATAATAAAGAAACCTATTGTACTGATATAGTTATAGTATTTTTTTTCGTCAAGTTTTGACGGGTTCCATCTAGTTCTTTATAAAAGTTTATCCGATTCTTGTTAGATTATCGTGCTTATTATTACTGTGTGAACCGTCTGGTGCTGCCGTAAGCATGATAATAATCTTAAATATACCTAAAACCAGAGTTGAACGATTTTATACAGTTTTAAACGAAAATCAGTTAACCAAACACACGTTTGGAAGGTGTCAGCTCAGCCTTTGGGTCAGCATACACCACGCGTGCAATGCACGCTCCGGTCAGTTCTGATTATATATTTTTAAACGAAGATATTTCCAAACAAATCTAATGTTTGAGGCTCACTGTCT
This sequence comes from Maratus michaelseni, assembly GCA_963931845.1. Lineage (NCBI taxonomy): Eukaryota > Metazoa > Arthropoda > Arachnida > Araneae > Salticidae > Maratus > Maratus michaelseni. The sequence goes on along the minus strand of OZ007596.1, from coordinate 181,982,586 downwards.
TCGGATTGACATTCTGAGTATCCGGGAGTGCTATGCACTCTCTGGTAAGTTTTTATTTCATATTTTTAAAAGAAAATATTTCTAAACGTAAATAATGTTTTGGAACTCCACTTCCTTCAGAAGTGTGCAACCTCGAATTTCTACAATTTTATATTTTTAGACAAAAATCTATTGAAACGAACATACAATGTGTGTGTGGGCGGGGGGGGGGGGGCAGTTCCTCCATAAGCCTACATCGGGCATGCTACAAAAGCTCCGGTCTGTTTTGATATTATACTTTTTAACGAAAATCTTTCCAAACAAGAGGACTTCTGGAGACCCTCTGCCTTCGGCAGCGTACACACTCACATTTGTATAGTTTTATATTTTTAAATGAAAATCCATCCAAACGAACTTAAAAGTTGGGAAAACTGCCTTTGGAAGTTGACATCGGGGGTGCTATAAACGTTCCGGTCAAATTGTATACTTTTGATTGTATATTTTTAAACAAAAACATTTTCAAACCAATCTAATTTTGTGGTTCCCACATACTTCTGAATTTATCAGATTTTATATTTTTAAATAAAATTATTTCCAAACCATACTACCTAAAACAATTAAGGGAGCACACGGTTTTAATGGAATTAAACAAATACTTACACCAATATGTTACTTAAATTAAAACATCCTTAATTTAAAGCATAGCAGAAAACAGAAAAATAAAACTTCATATGCAAATCAAAGTTAGTGACGTCAAAAACCAGAAAAAGGAGCTAAGTGCAGAAATCAGGATTTGCAGAGATGTGTGTTTCACTGTCTCAGTTATGAAATTCAATTACTCAGCTTTTGTTTTGAGAAAAGGTGATTTGAAAATGTAACAACAACGTGATTTACCGGAATACATGGCTTGGCGTATTAGCGACAGACTTGAATCCAGGCAAACACAACGAAGTGCAGCGGACGCTGTTGGAGTTGCAAGAAATGTCCTTGTAAGGCTGTGGAATCGATTCCAAAAAACAGGAAATGTTAGACGTCGACCAGGGCAAGGTCGACCACTAGCTTCCACAGCAACTGATGACTGATATAGCCTGTTAACAGCTCATCGAGACAGAAAAGGGAATGCTGCTCAGTTTCAAAGACAGTCGCTCTTGGCAACATGATGAAGGATGTCGAGCCAAACAGAGCGAAATATGCTTCATCAGAATGGTCTTTATGCACGTAGGGCAATGGTCTGTATTCCGTTGAACTTAAGCCACCTTGCGGCTCGAAGAAGGTGGGCTGCTGAACATCAATAGTGAAGGCAACGGATTGGAATCAAATGCTATTTACAGACGAGTCCCTATTCAGTCTGGAGTGTAACACTCCACGTGTTTTCGTATGGAGGGAAAGGGACACTCAAAATAACCCCCCATTCGTTCGTGAAAGATCACACTACAGACAAGGTGGGTTGATGGTATGGGCTGGAATCAGCATAGGTAGACGTACGGACCTGCATACCATTGGGAATGACATTTTGACGGCCCAAATGCATGCAGACGAGATACTGAGGCCGCATGTTGTACCATATGTTTCACCCATGGTAATTCCTTTGTTTTCATGCATGATAATGCCAGAACGCATATAGCTCGTCTGGAGGAGAACATGATTGAAGCTGAAACAATACAGTGTATGGAATGGCCAGCATGTTTTCCTGACCTGAATCTGATCGAGCATGTTTGGGACACACTCGAACGATGCATTGCAGCGAGACCAAGGCTTTATTTTACTGTCTGGGACTTGAAGACTGCAATTATTGAAGAGTGGAACAATATTCCTCAAAGTCTTATCTACAACCTCATCGCATCCATGGAAAACAGATGTGCAGCAGTCTCAGCTGTTCGAAGGGACCACATGCCGTATTAAATAATCTTGCATCATTACTAAACAATACTGTTTTCGTCATTTATATGTAACCAAATTGTTGCCCTAAACCATCTTTTCACGTTTTCTCCATTGTTTCAAAGAATTAAAGCTCCCTTACAATTTTTTGCGTCATTTTTTCTGTATTGCGCATTGATACACATGTACTATCCATTTTATACACTTATGCATGTCTGCCTCGCACGGTTCTCTTCTCTTCTTTGCTTGTCCCCTAATTTTTTTGAGCAGTGTAATTAAGGCTCTTAGTGATTGGCTATTTAGTGATTGCAGTGTTAATTTGTGACAATTTGTGACACCCCCGATCTTTCATTTGCAAAACACAATTTTTTGGTTACCCCTTTTTATACTTCGAATTCATTTTGAAAGTCTTAATATTAATATTTTTGAACCAAAAACGTTGTTATACATAAAAATGTGCAAAGATTAAGTGAATAGTTTGTTTTTGTTTTTATTTATTTATTTATTTATTTATTGAACAAGAAAATGTTATGCTGTATTTTAAAATATGCACAAAATAGAAACTCCCGAATGGGGCTTTTGAAAATGATTGTTTTTAAGTGTCGAAACCAATACTTTTTAAAAAAGATTGCACCGTTTCAGATATACATTAACGTAGATATGGGCTGGTATTTTGTTTCACATTTCTGTTTCCGAAGCGGCAGCATATTTTTAAACATTGTAGAAAAAAGTAAAAACCCCGTAAGTGCGTTCGGATTTTTTTTTTTTTGAAAAGGTTAAGATTCATATTTTTAAAAACAGACTGCACCGTTAGATAAAAATAAACACCCGGTTTAAGTGGATATTTTCTCTTTTTTGGTATTCTGAGTAGTTGAGCTGATATGCGCTTGGAAAGATGGAGGAAGAAAAACAAATAACAACCTTTCGAAAAAAAGTTTTCAAAGGGTTAATATTCATATTTTGCTTAATGGATTGCAAGAGTTTTTAAAGAAAACAGTGCGATAATATGGCGGATATTTTTTGCTTTTTCGTATTTCGATGTTTCAAGCTCATGGGTGCTTTAAAAACACAAAAAAATAGCGTTCTACACTTTCGTTTGTTTTTTTGCTTTGAAATCTGCGAAGCTTGCTTTCAGTCGCAACACTGCGACTTTTCACGCCATTGTGTGATGCACATAACGATTTTTACTTAGAACCTCGGTTAATTAACAAAAATGAGAAACTGGCCTATAGACTACAGACATAGAGGCACCTTTTTCAAAATTTTCACACGATTGATTGACCAATTGACTTCGTAGTGAAAGAAAGCATGTCTGTTAAACCGAAAGAAAAAGAAAACTTGGAAAATCTCGAGTCCACGAACAGCCAGAGACTCTCAGATGCCTCAGATTTTTAGCTACACTGTGAATAACATACATTTTTATATTTAGACTAAAAATAAAATATATATAAATATGAGAAAATCGTGCAAGATCTCAACTCCGTTCAAGTGATCAGTATTCAGTTTCTACTTAAGAAAATTCTAGCTTAGGTAGATCGCTATTGTTTGATAGCAGAAAGAGTAAGTATACCTTTCCGCAATATAATTATTTTAAAATTGTCATATGGTCATATTGAATTATTTTTACACACTGTTAAACTATCTATCGTTTTTTCTTTATGTACTGTGTATTTAATTGAATATTTGTAATTGAATGTCAATCCAGCTTACTTAATTAAATATTTTGTGGTGAAGTTATTTCATTATTTATTCATCCCTCATAAATATAAATAAGACATATGTAAAATTTAAATAAAATATATTTGCTGGGATGTATACTTGTTTTAAACAAATTTTTATTTTACAAATTTAAGACTCCAGTGAATGAAGGTGTTATAACACTTTTTCTCAAAAAATTTCTTTATTTTCTGGTGAAGGTCAGATGAGGTAATTTATAAAATGGAGAATATAAAATATGGAGATAATTATTATTCTTGTTGGAAAGAAAAAAATATTTTTGAATCCTTAATATTTTTATATTTAAATAAAAATAATAATAATAATTTTAATATAGTAGAATTAAATTTTTCTGGGAGCATTTAGTACCACTTGTTAATATTTTGAAAATATTCTACCAAGAAGAACAAGAATAAATAAATAGTAAAATCAAAAGGTTTCGATTCAGTTTCATTGAAATTGAATTACTCATACATAATCCCTTCTGCAACACTTGTCTCCAATTTAATGTTTTTTTTCTTCTTTTATAAGTTTGATTATACGTGGTGTATATTTATGCAGTATTTGTTCTTCGTATATTTAATCATATTTTATTTTTACAGTTTTAGCAACATCATGGTGCAAGCTGCTAAAGTTGGATTGCCACACAAGTGTGTTACAATTAATTCATTAATGGGAAAGCCATCTGAAGATTCAGTAAAGATGACTGTCGCTGACAGTAAGTGCATTCTGTTGACAGATATATTTATGCAATCATTCAAAACTGCTACGGGTTCATTCAGAACTCTTAACGAAAATATGAAGGTATTTAAGAAAAAACTAAAAAAACATTTTTTATCTTAGAAACTGTGTCAAAATCGAAGCTTTAAAACTCTGTGTTTGCTTACTGATCGTGGTCATAATTGTTGTAGTTGTATTGCTCAGGAAAGTGTCTTGGCACTTTTCTGGATATCAGGTGTTAGAGCCTTAAAAGGATAGATTTCTCAAAAGGTTTCCCCACATTTTTTTTTTCATATTGGAAGGAGGACTCTCCCAGCTTAGTAGCTAACTTTTACCTCACGACCATTCATCTTGAGACTTTCACCACTGCTTCTAGGGAATCTATAGAATCTGTTTAAAACCAAAAGCAGCGTGGAACTCTAAACGCATACACGTACATACACTTAACGCATGTGCAATAGGGTGGAGCGAAAAAAGTGATTTTTTTTTTTACAAAAAACGGGTAGGTGCCAAAAGTTGCCTTTATACTAGTACATCAAATATCTGAAATTTTAGCGCTGAAAAAAAATGTCTTGAGGCTGCGCTTTTGGTCCAAATGTCGAAATTTTGGGTAAAATTTGACAATTTTTCAAAAAAAAATATAAATTTTCTGTAGAACTGGTTATGATTTAAAGTGTCATTTTAACCTTTATTAATAAAGATTTAAAATATTGAAACGATAAAACGATGTCTTTATTCTGTATAACTGGAGCAAAACTGACAAATTTCGGTAAAAATGGGGTATTTCCATTCTGGTACAGCATACAACGAATCGTTGTTTTGAATGCAGTTCTGCGCTAGTTGCTTTTACAACTACCCAGGAGTGGAGGTGGGTGCATATCATGTCCCACCCGTAACCAGCACAATCACCCTACCATCTGATCACAGTGTTTTATTTATACAATGAATTGTGATTTTTTATCAGACTGGCACGAGTTTTCTGTATATCAACATAGTCTTGGTGTATTCATCTCTTCTTGCGTATCCACAGACTTTGGATGATGCTGGCTGTGACTTCCTTCACGTATCTTTTGACTGCTTGAGTATGAGAAGGCATGCAAAGTAACTCATTGGGGATGTTAGTACGGGAATCTATTCAGCCGTCTATTATCTTCAACAAACTTGCATCCGATAAATGCATAGTGATTGGGGGTCCTGTTATCGCAATAGTTTTCCAATCAATTAGATTTATATAATCATCTGCTTCAATGTTGATTGTCAGTATTTCAAATTTGCTTATGTCATCATTTATTCTACCACTTGCATTTATTATGGGATGAGCAGCTAGTTGTTTAATGTGATTGCAATCAGAATTTGCTCTGAGTGTACAAAGTAACCATTGTCCTGAATAACTTTTTTAACTATTCGTTTTATGGCGTTTGTTATGTTGTTTAGTAGCCGAGTAGTTTCCCATAAGGTTTTAGATACATTCTTTAGCTATGGATTACATTTGATGATAAACCATTCTGGGGCATAAACTTACATCACATACTTTGTGAGTGAAAATAGAGACTCTGACGCACAGTCAATGCGAATAATTAAGGCGAAGAATTCTATTCGCCGTTGTGAGCCATATTGCGTGAGACAATTTTCCTAGGCTCCTATTCGCTAGTTCTTTAGAGCAATATCCCGATGAAATAGCTTTCCAAATGTCCACCAGGTATTTCTGGTCTGTGCTGAGTGTCTTTTCATCGATTTCAGGAAATATATTTTCTAAATTACTCTTTATAGATTCAAAAAGTGCAATAGGGAGTGAATAGCACGTGGACGAGGATTTCCCTAAAACATTTGGGCCAGAAGTTTTCCCGTCGATCATGCCTAACAAATGATGCAGAAACAATTCATTTAACTGGAGCTGGCATATGATCCATTGCAATGGTCTTGCAAGCTTCTCTTCCATTCGACGGATTACTTCAGTATGCTTCCCCGTATTCACAGGACACCGGACACCCATAACAACTCAAGCATGAGAGGCTGGACAAATCACTATTTTCATCTTTTAAAAACTTTGATATGCATTTAAAAATATCTTTTGATGCTCCAGATGAGGAAATGTTAGGCAAAATTAGTCCCCAAATATTTGGAGCCAGGCTCTTCTAAGATAGTCACACGGTCTTCTTTCGTAATTCTACGATACGCATATTTATCCATTCTCTTTTCCATACACATTGTGTCATCTTTTCAGGAGTCGAAATATCAGGCTCTTATTTCTGATTTAGGGTTCTGTTCTTTACGTTGAGAGGAACAAGTCGATTGGCTTTCACGCCTTACCTTGCTTCTATCTGTAACGGGTACGGGTACATTATGTTTTCCAGTGTCATTTGCTGTACGTCCGGAATCCTGAAGAACCACTGAAGCAAGAACTACAGCAGACTGATCAGAAATTCTGTAGCTATCACGTGCTGTAGAAAAAGTTTCAAACTTTATTCGAGTTTCGTTATATGAAGATGAAGATGGGAATTCAATTTTATCTATTATTGAATCATTGCATACTGATTCGTTTATTTCAGTTTCACATGCAGCATCTTCTAATTGCAGTGCTTCTTTATTTAATCTTCTTCCTATTAATTTTTTTTTTCAACGAGTCGTTGTATGCTGTACCAGAATGGCAACGCCCGTTTTTTACCGAAATTTGTCAGTTTTGCTGTAGTTAAAAATGATAAAGATATCGTTTTATTGTTTTAATATTTTAAATCTTTATTAATAAAGGTCCAAATGACACTATTAAATCATAGTCAGCTCTACAGATTTTTTTTTTTTTTTGAAAAATTGTCAAATTTTACCCAAAATTTCGACATTTAGACCAAAAGCGCAGACTCAAGCCATTTTTTTTCAGCGGTAAAATTTTATATATTTGATGTACTAGTATAAAGGCAACTTTTGGCACCTACCCGTTTTTTGTAAAAAAAATTATTTTTTTTCGCTCCACCCTAATGTGCAATATCCTGGATTCACTGTTAAACTAAGTAAATGGTAATGCCTCTATTCCGGAGACTTCATTATTGCAAACATTGTACAGCAATTATTAAACTTTAGACAGTGCTGGACAAACTCCCATGAAAAGAAAATAATTTATACTAAAAGCCATCTTCTGAAGAATAATTTAATTTCGCGTTCAAAATAAAGATTTTTTTAAATTGACTCAATCTTATTTAATTTCTTACAAAGAGCAAAACTCACAAAAAATTCCCCTTTTTTGCCACAACAAATAAATAATTATAAAAAGAAAAGCAAAGAAAACAAAAAAGAAAAGTATAACGAGAAGATTTATTTTCCAAATTTAAAAAGGTGTTCTGAGCCAATTCTTTGATTATTCATAGCAGTTTTATATCTATTTCACTGCGCCTTCATGATACGTTTTTTATTATTAAATGACTCTGCAGCCATTAAGAAATGCTCGCCAATCCCCGTACAAACACCGCAGATTGTAAAGACACGCTAATTTGATCTGATTTAAAAAAGATTACCCGATTACGGATAATTGAATAAAATTATCACTACCAGTGAAGATCTTATGTAAACGGGTTATAATTCATTTCCCTTTGACTGAAGGGATTTTTTCGGTAACCAAGGTCGCTTCCACAGCTGTTATGGTATCTGGCAGCAATTTTTCTGAATGTTAAAGTAAAATAAATTACACTTGAAAATCAGCTTGTATAAAACCGTTAAGTAAAGTTTGTTGCTTCTTCCTCGACTTTTACACTGTCTTGAAGAAAACTTTTCTTTCAGATGCTAAAAAAAATGTTTTAAATAGGACGCTTTAAGTATATCGTTTTAAAAATGGCGTTTGAGTACATCATTTTAAATATGACCTTTATATATATATATATATATATATATATATATACTAGCAGGCTTCACCCACTACGCTGGTTGGTTTCTCGAAACCAATTTTGAATCAAAATAAATATATCCGAGAATCTGATCTTGTATTTTAAGCTAATACTAGATGGAACCCGTCAAAATTTGACGGCAATCAACTTGATATTGCCATAAAAATAAAATTCCTAGCTGCTTTAAAATGTTTGAAATTTTTGCAGAATAATTCAAATAAATGAAACACCCACCTCGACAGACAATTGGCTATGTTTCACTGGTACATGCACTCAAAGAATTTCTTTCATCTGACACATTTAGCGCTGTTCTGCCAGTAAATGGAAAACCATGGCACAACAGCGATAAATCATACATAATTGTCATTATACGATGTCAGTTAATGCAAATTGCATTTATGTACACTACACACTTTTCCGTCTACTGTTCCGATAACCATTTTGTCATTACAGTGCATCTAAATACAGTTTTTGATATAGTAAAAAATTAGCATTCGCCACTCGGCGAGTAATACTGAAAATTCGGCGATTGACTTTATTGCCAAACGTAATAGTCACACTCGCCAATTGTGACGATTTAATGGAAAATGAGATTTTTTTTCTGCTGTCGCTTGACGAATTTTAAAGTGGGGGGGGGGGCGGACACGGGTGACAAAGTGAAGGGATGGACATCAGAGATGCATAATATGATTAAGCGGTCACAAACCTTTCCAACAATATCTGACATGAGGGACGTCAACAAAATTTAGAAAAGTGCACCCTTGGGGGGGAGTGGCAGGATGGACCCCGTAGATGCATAACATGAATAAGCACTCAAAGACCTTTTCAACGATATATCACATGAAGGGTTTGTGCAAAATTTAAAAAAATACCCCTTTTGGGGAGGGGCAAGGCCATGGGATGGACAATGCAGATGCATAATATGATTATGCGGTCACAGACCTTTCCAACAATATATACAACATGGGGGGTGCAAAATTTAGAAAAGTACCCCGTTTGAGAGGGGGCAAAGTGGAGGAATAGACGTGATAGATGTACAATACGATTAAGCGGTCACAGATCTTTCCATCGATATATGATATGAAGGTTGTCAACAAAATTTAGAAAAGTGCCCCCTTAAAAGGAGGGAGTGGCGGGATTGACCCCTTAGATGCATAATATGAAAAAGCAGTCAAAGACCTTTCCAACGATATATCACATGAGCGGTGTTTGCAAAATTTAGAAAAGTACCCCCTTTGGGGGGATGGACAAGTGAGATGCATAATATGATTAAGCGGTCACAGACCTTTCCATCGATATATAACATGAGGGGTTGTGAAAAATTTAGAAAAATACCCCTTGGGGGGCAAAGTGGCGGGATGGACACCGGAGATGCATATGATTACGCGGTCACAGATCTTTTCAACGATATATAACATGAGAGGTGTGCGCAAAATATAGAACATACCACCCTTGGGGGGAGCAAAGAGGGGGGATGGACATCGGAGATGCATATGAGTAAACAGTCAGAGACGTTTCCAACGATATATCACATGAGGGTTATTGGCAAAATATAGAAAAGTGTCCCCATTGGGGGAAAGTGGGGGGGATTGGCACCTCAGGTGCATAATATGATTAAGCGGTCACAGACCTTTCCAACGATATATGACCTGAGAGGTGTTAACAAAATTTAGAAAATTTCCCTCTTGGGGGGGGGGAGGGAGGGACGGGATGGAACCCGGAGATGCATAACATGACTAAACGGTCAAAGACCTTTCCAACGATATATCACATGAGGGGTGTGTTCAAAATTTAGAAAAGTACTCCTCTTGAGGGAGGAGAGTGACGGATGGACCCCAGAGATGCATTAAGCAGTCAATTAACTTCCCAACGATATATCACATGAGGGGTGTGCGCAAAATTTAGAAAAGGGCCCCACTTGGGGGGAGGAGTGGGTGATAAACCACAGAGATGCATAACATGAAAAAGCAGTCATAGGCTTTCGAACGATATATCATATGAGTGGTGCCAGCAAAATTTAGAAAAGTCCCCGCCCCGTATGGGCAAAACATGCTCCCCCCGCCATAATTTTGAGGTGGCCTCATTTTTAAATTTTGTTCTCGCCCCACCTCTCCCGCAAAATGTTGTGAATTTTAAAAACTCCCCTTCCGAATTTTTTATACCAAAAGCACTTAGGTCCGTCGTCCGCACGCAGAGGTTTCCGCTTACAGACGCCAGACACACACACACACACAGACAGACGTTTACCGACATTAATAGTATAGATGATACTCAGTGGCTACACATTTCGCCCTTTACAATTCAGCCAATGAGTTGGCGGTTGTTCCTTTCCAGAAACGAAACAATAATTCTTTAGGATGAATTTCGTTAGTTCGATACTCCGTGGCAGAATGTGTGCAATGCAGCGATGGGGGTCACAAATGTTTTAGGCACCTGCACTCTAAAATTGGTAGGAGTGAGAAGTTGACTCTTTGGAAGAGTGAGAGGCATTTTCACTCTTTTTGGAGGGAATTTTATAAAAATACACTCCTTAAAGGGTGGAATTTTCCACTCCTTAGAAAGGAGTGAAATATGTCACTCCGTTGTCGAGAGTGACTGTCTCACTCCTTTGACAAGAATGAAATATTTCATTCCGTTGAAGAGTGAAAGCCTGGCATTATATAATTTTGTCCATATTTATTTATTGAGAGAAACGAAATTATCATTTTTTCTTTTTCTCTTTAGGTAGATTTCGTAAGAAATACTGCCTATTACATTCTCCCCTATGTTCCAATTTCTGAAAATTTATGCAGATCTAGGCCGATCATGACCCCTAGAACCCCAAACCACCCCCCAGTTCAAAACTTTATCTATCTATCTATCTGTCTATATAGCTATATCATTTTTTTATGGACACGATAACTTCAATAATTCTGCACAAATCTTTTCTAAACTGATACGTATAATCAAGGGACATAAAATCTCGGTCAAGTTCGTTAATGGGCAAAATCGAAATGGGAGGGGGGGGGGGGGTTGTGAAAACAGAAAAAAACCCGTAACTTCTTAATTATGATACCTATCAAATCCGTTTAAAGTTATTATTACTTCTAGGAAAAGGGCCGAAAATTTATGTATGACAGATTTTTGATATCATTAAAAATGGCCTCAAGGGAGGGAGGGGGGGGGGAATAGGAGTTTAAGAAGAAAAAAATTCATAACTTCGTCAATTCACAAGATATCCATCCGCTTCTTGGAAAACGTGAAAAAAAATGAATGCACTTAAAATAAAATTTAATATAACAAAGCATACCTTTTATTATACACATGAAATACCACTGCTTCGACAGATCGATGGGGTCTTTTTTTCTTTTAAACATTTCAATATCAATTTTGCTTTTTAACCATAAATACACTGCAAATAGAGGTGTCTTAAATTCAGACACATATACGTCTGAAAAAGTAATTCAGACACTTCAGTGTCTGAATGTGAAATTTCAGACATCATAGACGTCTGAATTTTAAGACACACAAGTGTCTTACTTTGAACATGGCGTAAACGAGCTGAGAAAATTGTCTGAATACTGATGATATGTCTGAAAATAAGACATTTAAAAATTCAGACGTTTAAGTGTCTGAATTTAATGCAATTGCGTTCTACATGCGATGATTGTGATGCCATTGTAACAATGTAAACATGTCAGCACCATCAAATAATGTTTTCTAATTGATAAAAGGAGTTCAAATTATTTTCCATTTACTAACTAATGTTACTTTATAGAAGAGGTAACTTGATTAGACAGTAAGATATATGTCAAAATTTTACAAACCTGTTTAAAAATCTGGAAAATAAGTTATTTTTATGCATTAATTAAAGAATTCTTTTTATGAAAATATTAAAAAATTACTTGCACTCACGGATGTACGCACGAGGGTGCAGGAAGGACGCCGCCATCTAAATATTTGAAAATAGTAAGATATACATTTTGAAATCAGTGCTGTATTTAGGGGGTGGCCTGGGGGATGGGGGACGTCCGCCCCCCCCCCGGAAGATTTGAGATTTTATGCTTTCAATGGTCAAAAAGTGGAATTTTCGCCCCGTAACGTTATAATATCCCCCCCACACACACACACACCCAGAGCCACAGAAATCCTTCCCGGAGAAAAGTGTCTGAATTCAACACTGTTTGAAATACAAAGAGACATGAGCGCCAGCAGAAAGAAATGCAGGGGTGACAAGATTTTGGAACAGCTATTCCCTGTGGTACACAGCCTAGATCGATTTTCTAAAATGCAGATTATAAAGTTTAAATAAGCTAAACTAAGAGTATTTTGACAAATCGCATCGTGCAAGATAATTTTTAAACATATCAACTTAAAAAAACATTCAATAATTTACCAAATTCGATAAATTATTTAAAATGTGACGACAAATTCTTTATTTGAAGGCTATATTCACATAATTGATTATTGCAACGCATTAAAAAACAATACGAAATAAGAAAAAAAATCAGTTTGGATTCCCACAATGTTTTTTTTTTTTTTTCACGCTGATAAGAAACTAATGATTTGTTTTATACATTTTGTAACTCATTGCAGAACATCACCAGATGGCCACCTAAGCTGCTACGCATGCGTATTAGATTTATTTTCTTCGACCAAACTTTGTGCGAGTTGTAACTGTCGTTTTCAAGTGCACGTTCGCGCAAATACTAATTAATAATTTAGTTTGATTTGAATGGATTTTTGGAATGTTAAGTTTTCTGACTTTAATTAGCACCCCTTCGTCAAGTCGTATTTGATGTCATAATAGCTTTATAAATAGAACTTTTTTATCTCGCTGATTTATATCGGATGGGTGAAAGCCTTTCATTCTCCAATATAAATTTGCAAGATATTTCAAGGGATTTTCTTTTACAAACATGAAGATCTGCTTCCTCTCATTCACTGGTGCAATACCAAACAGAACATTTTTCCTTATCTACTTCTTGTGACACTGTTTCAAGTAAGTGATAGTTTTTTTTTCTTTACATATTGACATATATTCTGGACTAGTATTACATAAAATAATGTTTAAAATGTAATTTTTTTAACCGGTTTGTAAGAAACAAACAAACATTAATTCTAAAAATATATATTCTTCGATTCGTGTACGAGTATTTATATGCATTTAATCTTAACTCAAAAACAGTATTATATATAAACAGCGTACATAAATTGTTTAATTTAGTACATCTATGTTTTTTTTAAATAAAAAAGTAGAAACTGAAAATTGTTGAATCTTTTGCTAAAGAAGAAATGCTTTTATTGTTACACTTTTCGTAAGAGTAAAAAAGAAGTTAATATATTAAGGAGTTAAGTATGTTGAATTCTTTATATCATTCTCTGTTGCGGTCAAAACAATATTTTATTAACAATTGATTTTAATTGCTTGTTTGCTATGAAAGATGTGTAAATTACTCAATTTTTAATATTGGATAAAAAATATTTAATTGATTAAACATCTGATGAGATCTATTTTTTACATATATTTTTTAAATGCGCAATTTTCGAAATAAAAACTGTTTTCTTCACCAGTTTTGTCTCTTAAATATTTTAATAATCGCATTCTTAATTTAAAATTGTCATTAAAACTAATTCTATAAAAGTGTCAAATTAAGTTCCTTATTTAATTATTATTATCCTTATTATTATTCCTTAAGGTTTAAAAGCAAATTTTAAATGCTTTGTTATATCCAAATTATTTCCCATTTATAAATTTCACAATGAAAATAAACAAATATTTGTGATTTTGTATTATTAATAAAATCAGTATTCAAATTTCCCACTGTTTAATAGATAATTTTGTTTCATGTAACATAAATCAATATTTAAAATAGTATGAAAAATAAATTAATATTTAAAATAATATGTAAAGTAAATTAATATTTAAATGAAATTTTAATTTTTCTGCGATTGTATAATAATTAATGGGAAAATATTAGAATATAAAGCGGGGTTGGTGATTATTCCAGAAGTAGAACCTGATTAAAGCATGGACAAACACTGGGCTATGGCACTGCCTGAACACCCCCCTCTTCCCCAATTTTAGGGGGCCCCGAATTTGGTGTGTAATTTTAGTAACGCTAATATTTTAAATCTTTTTTGACATTGTACTGATTATAATCAATATTTTGACCTTTTACAGCAAGATAAGATTTTTAAAAAATGCCTATTTAAAAACTAAAACCCCAATAGCGGGCACCTCTTGACAGTAAAATTCGTCCGCTATTCGGAGGTGTCTGCTTTTTAGAGGTGAAAGGTGAAAGTATGTAAATATATGTGTGTTAGGATTGAAAAATATGGGTGTTTGATAAATAGAGGTGTCCGCTATTCGGGAATGTTTGTTATGGAGGTTTTACCTTCACAGCGGAGTGAAACCTCCATATCAGACACCACTATCTTGCGAACTACTTTTTCAATTCACGGCACATACATATTTACATACTTTTACTTCTGAAAAGCAGGCACCTCCGAATAGCGGACAAATGCCACGGCACAGAAGTGTCCACTACTGTAAGGTTTTACTGTTTTTAGATTTAAATATATGTATATATATATATATATATATATTTCAATCTTATCTTATTGTAAAAGTTAAAAACATTCAATATAATCAATACAGTATCTAAATAGATTTAAAATATCAGCTTTACGAAAATTGCATATTAAATTTGGGGCCCCCTAAAATCGGGGGGAGCGGGGGGGGGCACATACAGTACAATAGCCCAATTTGCCAATGCTTTAATCAGGTTCTGCTTCTGGAACAATACTCAGTCCTTCTTTATATTAAAATATTTTTCCATTTATTAAGGATTCAATGTGGTCAAATATGGCTGCCTTTAATGCTTAAAAAAAATGTGGTCAGAAATGGCTGTCTATTGTTGACAAATCAGAGCACAAAAATGGCCGTGATTCAGACGTTTCAAAAGTCTGAAATTCAGACACAAATAAGTGTCTTAAAATTTTAAGACACTTTAAAGTGTCTCTTTTTTTAATCATCCGTTTCAGACACTTAAGTGTCTGAATTTCATACATTTCAGTTTAGAGTGTATAAAATAAACCTATGTGGAGAATTGATATTTTATCTTTTTTGTACTACTATTTTTTTTAATCATTGTTCAGCACTATATAATGCGGTTATTTTATTTTTGTGGCAACACTAATTTGAGGAAAAATCTTGCATTTCATTTATAAAAGCAATGCCGATTACATTTTTAATTAATAGCAATATTTAATCAAAAAACATGTTGTAACGAAATGTGGGTGTAGTACTATGCCAGAAGCTGCTTCAAAAACCTTTCGAAGGAGGAAATCTCATTTGTTGTTGTGTATTTTGTAAATTCATAGAAAAAGGGCTGTTGACAACAGAAATAATATGTATGATTTTAGAATAAAAGGACTTTGCAAAATAGCGCTAATTTACTGAAAAGTACGGTCAAAAGATAAGAGTTTATATTTAAAATAAAAATTATAGTGAAATCACACATTGTTAGTCATAGAATATCCATCTATATTAAATAATTATTAATAAAACTTTTAAATAACTAAAATACAGTAAACAATAATGTTTGATTAGATTTAAATTCATTAGCAATTAATACACAGATCAAAAGATTTAAAATTTGAATTACACATGAAAAAAAATAATAATAACGTACATCACAGGAATTATTAAAATACTAAATACAACTTAATGGGTATTTGAAAAAGAAAGAAATAATATTAACTGATTAAGATTTTGGTTAATTACTTGCCCTTATGGGCATTTTAAAACTGTCATATCTTTATAAGGCATGCAATGAAAGCAAACACGATAGTGATAAGCTTGGAATAAAATATTTTAGTTCGTTTCTGTCAGTAATCTAATTTAATTCATTATGTAACTCTAATTGAATTTTTCCTTAAGAGTTCAACTACTGTTACAAACTATGAATTAAATAAATATTGCTAATAAAGTATTTAATTTCAATCTTTACCAGGCTTGTGTCTATTTTCATTGCATGCTCTAAAATATATGATTCTTTTAAAATGCCCCTAAAAGAAACATAAAAAAAAATAATTCACTCCATAAAAAGTGAACATTCACTCCTATGAAAGAGTGGATTTCTCACTCCTGTCAGGAGTGAGAAATCCACTCCTTTTGCAAGAGTGAATAGTCACTCCTATCGAAAGAGTGGATAGCCACTCCTATGAAAGAGTGACTATTCACTTCTATCAGGGTGAAAAAACCCACTCTTTTTGCAAGAGTGGATAGTCACTCCTCTGAAAGAGTGAGTATCCACCCCTGTTTAGAGTGAATATTCACTTCTCGGGAGTGAAGATTCACTCTTTCAGAGAGTGAACAATTTCACTTTTGCCTAGAGTGAATAGTCACTCTAAAGAGGTTGGGCAAATTTTGACTCTGCGATAGAGTGAATATCCACTCCTCCGGAGTCAATTGTCACTCTTTCTTATTTAGAGTGTGCAGACTAAAAATATATAATCAATCTTCGCGGGAAAAAAATCCCAGATTTCGTCAAATGATCCCGGGAAAAACACGAATTTCATCAAAGTATCATGGGAAAACGTGAATTTAGTTAAAAGGCCACAGAAAAACGTGAATTACGCAAAAGACTCGAAAAAGATAAGCAAATTTTGTCAAAGAATCGCAAAACAGGAAATTTCACCAAAAGATCACGCTTTTTTTACCAAATTTCGTCTAAAAATTTCAGAATAAATGTATTTTATCAAAGAATCGCTGGAAAACGCAAATTTCGTCAAACTATTGCGAGAATAATGCGAATTTCTTCAAAGATCGCTGAAAGAACTGCGAATTTCGTCAAAGGATTGCTGAAAAATCATGAATCTCATCAAAAGGCAACAGAGAAAATGCGAATATCGTCAAAGGATTGCGAAAAAAGCAAATTTCATCAAAGGATCACAGAAAAACGCAAATTTCGTAAAAGCATCACAGAAATTAACGCGAATTTCGTAAAAAGCCACATTTAGTATGTTGTTTTTAAGAGTGTAATTAATTTAATTGAAAAATCTGACGTATTTCTCCCCTACTAAATGTTAGTCGGTATTTTGACTGAATTTTTTTTTAGAAGTGTATTAAACCAGTTTTAAATTAATTTTTATAAGTTTCGATTTTTTTTTCGATAGCGCCATCTATAAGCTGTTTTAGAAGTAAAAAATACATTAAAATATTTATAACTGTAAGTGATTATTTTAGTACTCAGTAATAGTTTGAAGTTAGATTTAAATTTTATAAACTGTTTTCGAAAATTTTTGAGTAAATTTTTCAGAAACTCCATCTATGAGATATTTTAGAAATAACAAATATATTAAATTATTTATAACTGTAAGTCATTGTTTTAGTACTCGGTGGTAGTTTGAAGTTAGATTTAAATTTTTAAAGTGTTTTAAACAAGTTTTGTGATTAATTTTTCAGCAGAATCATCTATGAGATGTTTTAGAAGTGAGTTTTTTAATTAAAATTCTTAGTTTCATCATCCTGCGGTCGACGATTGGTATTGAACTTAGATCAGGGCAGAAAATTTCAGTTGAAAAGGTACTAGCTGCACTAAAATTTTTGCGCGCCACTATTTAACATTCATTGAGACAGTAAGTTGGCCACCCGACCTGCCCAGAAAATGAACCATTCATGACAAACTGAATTTAAATTGTCCATTGTTAGAAGGAGCTGTCTGTTAAATCCAAAATATTTTACATTCATGAAAAATTTGAACAATTTTTTAAATGATAAAATTCGGGAGAAAGAGAATAGTTTTTACCGTGTTTCAAGAAGCAGAGCTTTGGTTGCAACCTGAGCTCTCCAACCAGCTCTGCAACCTGATTCACTTTGCGCAAGAGTGAAAAGCGATCAGATTCAACCTCGGAAGCGAAAAAAGCAGACTTGGCGCTTGCGGGGTGCGAAAGCGGGGGAACGCATGCAGACGGGGGAAGTTTGTTACTCGGTTGAAAAGAAATGGAAGTGGGTGACGCCGCAATTTTTCTTCTTTAGGAAGATAAATTCCATCGCTTGATTTCAAACCCCTTCCGTGAGCAGCTAGATTGAGGCCCGATATTCTGAGCGTATACAGCTTGATTTGAAGCACAACATTTCAAAAGACGAAACTTACTCTCCAGCCTTAAATATTTGCTCACCGATGGCGAGCTGGCGAGCGGAAATTTCGTGCCCTGCCTTAGATGTAAAGTTTTTAACTTGAGTCTTCCTGATATGGTATTTTTACAGAAAATACTCTCCGATAAGGATTGTTTTGTGCGTTTTATAGCATTAACACGTGAATATTTATGATTTTCGAATGTAGAAGTATAGAATTTACTGGAATTTCGGTAATTTTACTTTTGTTATGCAATGTTTGGCGGAATAATGTGAATTAGCAATATTTTTTATCTGATTGCTAAATGAAGAAATACAAAGATATTTCTTTGAATAAAAAATTGTGTTTATATTTTAGAAAAGCGTGTTTCGGATTTAACTTTTTAATAAGTGGTATTATTCAATATATTTTGTACAAGAATGATAGATTATATTATTTTTGAATAGAAGTATGGATTTTTTGTTAAATGAAAATAATATTAAGAATCCCATATTTCGTATAAGAATGATAGATTATATTATTTTTGAAAAGAAGATAATATTAAGAATACGTTTCTTTTATAGTTTGACACTTTAAGCTGGTTTCATCAACAACACTTAACACAGGAGAATGTATGACTCATTCCAAAATCACTTAAATGTAAACTAACTTAAACGAAAAACATAACATTTCACAACGATAACGAAGTAAAGTATTATAGAAACTTAATCCGTGATAGAACATTTAATGATAAGGAGGCATTCGTCTTAAAATACAAACAATTATTGACTTAAAAAGTCACCTGATTGTCTTAACACACCCCCAAAAAGTCGATTGTTCACTTATTTCTTCATTGAAATTGAAACACATGCTTAGGAAAAGCTCGTATAGTTCAAAATAGGATAAAAATATAAACACAGACTTGTTCCTAGAAAAATTCAAACATAGATATGTTATCTTTGTGTCCTGATACGTTAAAATTGCAGTTTATAATTCTAAAACTATCGAAAATCCCCTTCAATGAAAGCAGTCTGTTACAAGATAATCACAAAAAGTTAACATTATCTTTCAAAAATAAACCCTCATTTCACAATATAATTGAAACTGAACAGACAAAATTAAAAATCGCGTGATTTCTTTCACAGATATCTTAAATCTTGACTTATATTTCTTTGGCCTCGATCAGTTAAACCTATAACAAATCAAATTGACTATGTGAATTAAACTGTTACCCATGATAAGGCTTGAAAACGTATTTAACACCATGTAAATTAATAAACTTCGCACTTTTTCTCAATAATTCACTTGTATTTTATTGAATCACTTTAGAAATTCTTACAGATTAATATTAAAAATACATAAATTCTCGTTAATTCATTTCAGATTATGATTTTAGTAAGTTGCAGTATTACTATTTTGAATTAAACATTCTTATAGATTTAGTAGAATAAACAAGTTATCACACTTGCATTTACCACAAAGATGAGTGCAATCATATCATAATCACATCGTTTAGAATGAACATTTTAAAATACTAAAATTCTAACATCTACCAAAGAAATTTAAAATCATATTATAATAAGTAAAGTGTTCCTACCTTAAACAGCAGCTGCTTGAACACAACCGTCTCCTGCGATGTCTTGAAGAGCAATGCCTGATTAGTACGAATTCTTATCAGCTAATCTTATCCTGATTGGATTCAATACAAGACTTGTGATGTCACTGAAGTGTGGGTTCGTTTAGTTAGTGTTTATAATGTGTGACCTTAAAAGACCCAGACCTATACATTAAGTCATTTCTGTTTATGTTTGTGTGAGATTAAATAATTTTAATTTAAATAATTTTAATTTTAATAATTTTAATTTATATATTTTTTTATATATTGGAAATTATGCAATAATTATGTTATATTTTGATGTTAGGTTTTGATAACAACCATATTAAGCAATACTGAAACTTCGACATTGAGTCGTGGGGGTTTATAATTTGGTGTAAATAGAGGGGGGAAATTAAGACTTCCATCATTTGATGATACATATCGCTAGTGATTAGACGTGTTTTGAAGCGTGATTCGTTTGAGAAGATTGTTGTTTGCTTTTAAGCATTAAAGTTTTTTATTGTTTCTATATTATGGATGTTTTCATACCTATCGATGAAGCCATGTCTGTGGGAGATTCTGTATCTGTTTAGAAGATTTTTACCTGTCTTAGCTGTAATAAGACATTTTCATCTATTTCTAATCTGAACCAACATAAGAAACCTCATTCTGGCGAGAAATTATATACTTGTGCAAAATGTCAAGAGTCTTTTGGGGAAAATCAAATTTGCAGAGAAATTTAAAGACACATGATAGTGTCGGATCGTTACAGAATGATGGATTCCCTGAAGTTTTTACAGAAATGGATACTATATCTCAAAGCGCTTTGGATTTTAATCAACTAGCTGAAGAAGATTTTTCTCTAAAGACTGTGACCTAAAGAAGCATGCCTGTCCACTCTGTAATAAAGTCTTTTCAACATACACTAATTTAAATCAGCATGTTGAGATTCAACTCAATGCAAAGTCTCATACCTGTAAAAACTATGGAAAGTGTTTTGGAAGGAAATCAGAGTTGATAAGACACTTGCAAACCCATAATGTCGATGGTCAGTCTACATTAAAATGTGATACATGTAATCACGTTTTTACACGTAAGGATAATTTAAACTATCATTTAAAGTCACATCATAATTCAACATTTCCATGCATGCCATGATTGTGATAAAGTATTCGGGCGAAATTATAAACTGAGACAACATGTACGCACCCAGCACTCTCGCACACCTCTTGTGAGTGTAAAACGTAAAATGAGTTTATCTAATGTAAAGTCGAAAAACATAAAGCATTCTGATGCACTTAATGTGTTTAAAACAGTGATTTTGCATCCAGATGAAAGCGAGGAAAGTGATTTAGGGGTATTTCATAGACATTTACGAACTGAAATACAAGAATGTTTAATAAGTGAAATTCGTGAAATAGGTGCAATTAAATGTTATATGATAGAAAAAATAGCGCTTGAACGTCTGACTGATAATGAAGAGTTTGAAGAAATTCAATCATATTTTCGATGTTCGTGTATGATCGAACTTACAGAAGATACTCTCTCACAACATATTGAAGAATGATTTTCGAAGATTATAAAATCCTTTGAAGAATTTGTACAAAGAGTGTCTGGGTGGAAACTCAGGAAAATTCATCATTTAGAACTTAAGATTGCTAAATATCATCCCCTCGCTGCGAGTTCTTACATTCCTCTGTCTAAAAAACTAGATGATAAAAAAGCAGTGTTGAATGTAACAAACGAAGACAATAAATGTTCTGTGTGGTGAATTTTAGCCTAAAAAATGAACTTAGATTTTATAAAAAAAAGCCTGAACGTGTTTTACATTATCGACCTTATGAACATGATATTAAATTAGCCAGTGTAGAATATCCTGTACACGTTCAGAAGATATCTATTATTGAAAAACTCAACAATTTACGGGTTAATGTGTTTGAATATGAAGAGGATGAAGTTTACCCCCTGTATATATCGTAAAAGAAGGATTAAGATGTGATTAATTTGTTATTGGTTGTGAAGGTGAAAAGCAACACTGTTGTTTAATACGAAGCTTTTCAAGACTTTTAGGTGATCTTATCAAGCATAAAGCTGCTGCTTGCTATTGTTATCGATGTTTACATCGATTTTCAAGACAAGATCTATTGGATAAGCATAATGAATTTTGTTCTCGACTTGTTGCGCAAGCTATAAAGATTCCTAATTGAAATTATAATATATTAAAGTTTTCTGGTATTCATCTACAACATCCTGTTTCCGATACGATTTATGCGGACTTTGAGAGTTTTCTTATACCTATTTCATCACCCCACCCTTTTCTAAAGCATCCTATACAGAGATAACAACCTACCACTTACCGTGTGGATATGCTTATGTGATTATCGGACCCGATGGAATATGTGTGAAGAAAGCACAGGCATATCGTGGTAGAAACTGTGTTGAACATTTTTAAAACCGAATGATGCAAGAAAAGGAAATTTTAGGACAAAAGTTTCTAAATATTAAGCCTACGAAGCTTTCAGCCGAGGAAGAAAATGCATTTCAAGAAGCACAGTTTTGTCATATTTGCAAGAAAACTTTAGATGAGAAACACACACGTGACCATGATCACCTGTCAGGTGCGTACAGAGGAGATGCGCACGTGGAATGTAACTTGAACTATAAGCAGTGTAAAACAATTCCTGTTATATTCCTTAAATTAAAAAACTATGATGGTCAGCATATTATGACAAAGCTTTTGAGCAAACATACCTGGTACGCCCGATTATAGGAAAAATGAGGCGCCCAGCTTCATCATGTACTGTGATGCTAACAACCTATACGGGCGGGCTATGAGCCAATTTTTACCTTGTGGTGGTTTTAAATAGTGTGAAACTAATCATATCACAGAAGACTGGGCTTTATCGCTATCTGATAGTTTTGAAATTGGGTACCTTTACGAGGTAGACTTGGAATACCCAAAACATTTACACCCTCTGCACAATGAATACTCTGTTGCTCTTGAGAGGATCACTGTAGAAGAATCGTGTTATCTTCTCATGCAAGAAGCTTACTTAACAATAGAAAATGCGTGGGAACCCCTAAACTTATACCTAATTTTAAATAATAAATAAAATGTAACCCATTATCGTAAACTTAATTTTTATTTAGAACTTGGTTTAAAAATTACATCTGTATATAAAGCCTTAAAATTTAAACAGACATCCTGGCTTCAGAAATATATTAATTTTAATACTGAGAATCGTAAAGAGGCTAAGTCCTCCATTGAAAAGGACTTTTTTTAAATTATTGAATAATTCTGTTTTTGGGTAGACAATGGAGAATCTTCGAAATAGGCGAAACATTGTGCTTTGTAATTGTGAAGAAAGAGCAAAACAAATAGTAGTTTCGCCTACTTTTAAATCATTTAAAACTTTTGATGAAGACTTAACTGCTGTAGAACAACTGAAAACTAGTATTTTAGTGAATCGGCCTATGTATGTTGGATTCGCTATTTTAGAACTCTCTAAATTAGTTATGTATGATTTTCATTACAACTCCATAAAGAAAACATATAAAGATCGGGCAACCCTGTTATTCACTGGTACAGATTCCTTAACTTACCATATTCAAACAAACGATATTTATAAGGATATGGAACAGTACCGTAATTTGTTTGACTTCTCCGAGTATCTGAAATCTTATTATCTATACTCTGAGGATAATAAGAAAGTTCTCGGCAAGTTCAAGGATGAACTTAATGGTGAATTAGCCCTTGAGTTTGCCGGACTGAAATAAAAAGTGTACTCACTGAAATCCTTTAAAGACGAGAAAAAGCGCGCAAAAGGCGTATCTACTCAGATTGTTCGACAGAAAATCAAGCATGAAGACTACTTGCAGTGTCTCCAGCAGCAAAAAACAAGCATGGAGAAACAGATAAGGATCGCTCAGGATTCTCATAATTCATATATATTAACCCAAAATAAAATTAGTTTAAGTCCGTTTGATGACAAGAGATACATTTTAGAAAATGGAGTATCCAGCTTAGCGTATGGACAGTATGAAATTAACCATGATTGTAATGAAGAAGAAAAATGCTGATTTGTAAATATCTTTCAGTACCTTTTCTGTAAATTATTTTGTTTTAATAAAAAGTGTTAATTATATTTTTGTGTACTTATTTAAAACTTTATTACAAACCTTTCTGATAAAACATTATCTATATGTACATACACGCATGCACACATGCATGCGCACACACACATGCGCACACACACCGTCTAATGAGGTTTACACGGTTCAAAACGGTTTACCATGTTTAAAAGTATTACACAATGATTTTCGCGTTAACCATATGCCAAGCTTAGTAAAAAAAAATTATAAGTTATGAAATATGTTAAAGTATTAATTTTAAAAGATTTATAACATGTTTGTTAACTTATGACTTTCTTAAACTTTTTTTTTGTAGTTAGATTGAGAATGATTAAAAATATATTTTTTTAATTTTTTTATTTATTTATATATGTATATTTTTTTAATATTGTAAAAATTTCTAAAGTTTTTTTTTTTACTTTTTAATTTCAACTTTTTTTTTTTACTTTTTTATAACTTTTTTTGAACTACATTTTTTTTAAACTTTTTAATTTTTAAAAATTTGTTAGTTTTAATTCTTCAAACTTTTTTATAAGTTTTAAATTTTTAATAAAATTAGGTTACAATTTTTTAAAAATTATAATTTTTTTATAAAAACTTTTAAATTTTATACATAGACACATGCAAATACATATAAACATAGTTCTAAACTGACATATGAATAGACAGACAGACACAGACACACATATATATATACACAAAGTGAACTATTTATAATAAATATAAGACATATATGCTTTTTAAAGCATATTCTTATACACAAACCTTTCTAGCAAAATATCAGATATACCAACAAAATGAGATAAAAAGATTATTGTGAGAAAAAGAGAGTTGACCCTCTGATCATTTGAGCATTTCTCACTGAATGCGCGAATGCTCATTGCGGATTGCGCCTGTGGCCGTTCAACCTCCACTAACTCACTACTAATATGCCATACTTTATGACAATGTACTTGAAATTCATCAGTGATGTATTAAGTTAAAATAAATATTTGTCGTATCCTGTTTAGATTTTTCACTATATACGTTTTTAATATATGATCTTTTCAATCATAAAAAAATGGTTAAAATGTGATTTAAAAGGAATGGGGTATAAGTCAGTGTCTGTAACAGCGCAATATATTTGTTAGGCTGTCATTATCACCGTACATATACGCCAGTGTTACTACTAGACATGTTTTTACTACATAATTGAGGTAAAATCATTTTTAACAATAAAGGGCGTCTTAAAGACTAACTTGGCTAAAATGCGCCGATGTAACAATGGAACAATATAAAAATGATCTTGTATTACCTAGTTGCGGTGCAAATTACCTTCCAGCTGAACGGTAAGCGACTTTCATCGGCTATAGGAAGCCATAGAAATAAAAAAAATTACCTGTCGTAAAAACTACATTGAGATAAGAAAAGTTTAAAATTTGGATATATAATATAAAAAAAGAAGAAAAAGCATATTAAATAGTTTAAATAGTTTAACAATTTAAAATGAAAAAAATGATAAATAAAAATGTAAATTTCATTAGTTCCAAAAGGACAAACGAAATATTACCGAGGTTCGAACCCTCTAATAAAAAAAGCTCTTTACTGAGACCATACATTTAAACATAACAAATAGAAATGCTTCTAGAGTAGTCTAAATAAATATACATATATATTTTAAATAATAAAAAAAGACAGAACATAAATTGGAAAGTTAAATTTAAATGAAGAGAGATGAAAACTCAGTCTTCACCATCAATTAACATAGCATACTTAGGGCGTTTTCGATTAGTGACGTCGGTTACTTCATAGTCTGGAAACTCTGCGATGATAGCATTCAGAATATTATAAACAATTTTATAGAAGTTTTTTGAGAGATCTAAGGTATATGTAGTTGATTATATTTTTTATTTAAAAAATGTTTGGTTTATTACTTTTAGATGGTAAAGGTGTAAAATTAACAACTATAATATAAATTAAAATAACTTTTATTAGTTGTTTTACATTTAATTTTATTGTTGTTTCGACTCTTTCCGAGTCATTTTCAAAAACAAAATGAGAATATTCTAAAGCTGCACGGGCTTTGAGGTTATTATTTTCATGTACTTTTTTAAAAAATACGCACGTTATCTATTATTATTATTATTTTTTTTATTTTTTTTTACTTGATTGTTTATTTTCATATCTTTGACCATGGAGTAATTCTAGCCACAGTTTCGGTAAATTAAAAGATGCCGCATCGTAAAAGAAAAAAAAATAATAGATAACGTGCGTAATTTTTTAAAAAGTACATGAAAATAATAACCTCAAAGCCCGTGCAGCTTTAGAATATTCTCATTTTGTTTTTGAAAATGACTCGAAAAGAGTCGAAACATGTAAAACAACTAATAAAAGTTATTTTAATTTATATTATAGTTGTTAATTTTACACCTTTAGCATCTAAAAGTAATATACTATTACAAGATGTTATAATTTATTAAAATGTTTGGTTTTATTTATTTTTAAGACTGCCTCATTTTCTTGCATATGAATCCAGAAGAATACATGGATAATAATGATTTAGTCCAAGCTTCGGTTGTTTTACACGATCCACGCAAATTAGTGAATCCTATGTCTGAAGGAGTAACTTTAACAGCAGGAAAATTGTACGCGTTACACCCGATTATGGTAAGTTAAACCTTTTATGCTATTTTTAATTGTTTTTATAAATCTTGTTGCATATATTGTTAAAAATTTTCTGAGCACTATTTTTGTTGAAAATCCCTTTCATTGCAAAGAATAAAAAAACTTTTCAATATGATTATTTTCAAAGACTGTAAATGAAATTTTCTCAGTGAGTTTCAACACGATTAATATTTTTAAAGATTTAGTCTTTAATAATATTATTTTTTATGTAGATAATTATCTGTTTCATATATATTGAAGTGGACTTTATATGAGCCAATTATTATAAATATAAGTTAGTGCGAAGGTAACTCTAAGTCCAGTTTTGCCACAGGCGAAAATTATTATATTGTTCTGGCCGTACCACTATTAAAAAAATATCTGTGTGGAGCTATCTTACAGATGTTGAAAAAGAATATGGCACGGATTATAGTAATAAAAAACAAGTGCGAACAATTTGAAATTGAAATAAAAAGTAGTCGACCATGCACTCTAAAAACGACATTTTCAAAAGTGAGCAAAGAATACTCAAATCTGAGTATGTCGCATAGTCAAAATGGCTCTGAATCAATATTACTCAATTTTGAAACATGTATATACTCATTTCTGAAAACATTCATACTCAAGAATAAAACATCATGTACTGATATTCGTATGTCGATGTTTCAAAAATGAGTATGAACTAACTTCTATGTGCACAATTTTGTGTACTTTCATGTTTCAAAAATGAGTTTGAACTGATTCTAATCATTTTTGAGTGTGTCCATGTTTCAAAAATGATTAGGAACTGACCTCTATGTGCTCAGTTTTGAGTATATCCATATTTCATAATTGTGAGTACTTCTGGTATTTCAGAATTAAAAGCATTGTGTCGTCATATTTGAAACAAAAAGGTTCATAACAAAATGAAACCATCGATTTATTCAGATTTGAAAGTGTAATTTTTCTCAGTGTGGCAACACTACAAGTACAGCAGTTATATTGATTTACATAAAAGAGTCCTTAAGGCCTTTACCGGAAGGATAAGACAGCTTCCATATTCCTTGTTTTTAAGATTATTGATAAATTTACAGAAACAAACGAAGCTAAAATGGGTGGAAACCTATTAGAGGAGATTCCCAGTTTTCGTCAATACTGAATTTCCACGGATATTTCAGACAATTTGCCACCTATCGCCAGCTCTAATTACTTTTATACGACCTACTTTTGTCGTCAAATTTGGCGGTATTTCGCCATATTTTGCGAGACTTTCACATTGGCGAATATGACCGTGTAGTTTTAAGCATATGACAGTTGGAACAATGGTCACAACAATGAAATAAAATTTGGAAGAAATCACGTTCAATAAAATTCATAAATTAAACTCGTTTATGAAGTAATTCCTTAATACACTCTTTTATTTAGTTCAACTTTGTTTCTGTATGAAATATGGAATTTTATCGTTTTTCACCCACTTAATAATAGGCTAGAATTAGAAAAATGATGTTTCCAATAGCAATACAAACATTTTGATAATTTTAGAACTTTATTCAAAATTGAGATCTTAATTTAATGTATTTTTTCGTTATTCCGCTAAAACAGATTGGCTATGATGTCATACACCCACGCACAGTTTTTTTTTTATCGGTTAAAAAAAGAAAAAAAGTCGGCAAATTTAGGGGATTTTTTCCTTTAATGGCAAATTAGCAATTGTATTAAGTTATTGATTGGGCGCAGGCTTGAAAATCGCGCCAACCAAAAAATCGCCAACCAAAAAATCGCCAAACAACGCTGCGTGAGTGTAAAGCATCTGTTCCAGCAGATTAATCGCCAGATATTATCTGGAGTTAAAATTGTATACGATTTGCACAATGGATTTAAGGAAAGGCCGAACCGCGCTCGCCAAAATAGGACACTGGCTGTGAAACAATAATTGTAAAAACAAATATGGCCGATAACAAATAAGGCCAAATGTTGTTAAAAATATTTTATAATTTTCTTATTTTAATTTTTTGAGAAACTGCGAAATTTTAATTTTAGTTTAAACTTTCGTTACATTTTTGAAATTTTGGAATTTTAAATTTTGTTTAAACAAATTGTTTTGTTTTGTGAAAAAATTCGAAATTTTAAATTTTGCTTGAACATAAAATAAACTCTTGGAAAATTGAGCATTTTAAATTTCATTTAAACAATCCGCTGCTAAATTTTTGAAATTTCGGAATTTTATTTAAATAATTGTATTTATTTTTTATTTTTTTAAAAGCTCTTATTTTTAAATACTAAGTTTCCTCTTTAAATAATTAATTCTAATTAATTGACTGCCATCTCGCTTTTATTTATTTTTTAATCTTCTGCCACCTCTGTTCTTATCGGTAAAGAGTATTGATAAAGGATAATGATTTAATACTTATTAAATAATGATTTTGATTTATTAATTAACGGATAAAGTGTTTTGAAAAAAATATTAAACGAACCCGTTCGATCACATTTACCCACATGTTTCAGATACAGCCGAACAAAAAATGCTACGGAATCCTTGCATAAAACCCAAATAGTTTACGGGGAAAACTTTTATTTGTAATTTGTTGAACAGCTTTTTGAATTTGAAATATTTGAACAAACGCTATTTTTACACAAGATGGCGGATGAAGCTGGCCAACGAACTCAGTCGAGACTTTAGTAAGTTCTATACACATGATCAGTGTGATGCAATTTTTCTATAAGTATGAGCACTATCGCATGACAAATATAAGATACATCTATCTATATATATATGTATATATACACACACACACACACAGAAACTAAAACATACAGCTGTGTCTTAGAATTTCCCCATGCTTTTATTTCTTCATGGATTAAATATTAAATTGTGTTAAAAATTATTCTTTAAAAATTAACTGGGTTAAATTAAATGAAATTAAATTAAATTATGATAATAGAATAAAATTTTCTACTACTAATAATAATTGAACTTATTATCAAACTTTCTTAAGAATACTTCAAGGTCTTATTTTCAGACTGAAAACAGGATGTTCACATAATCCTACTGAATTGTTCATGATTTTTCACAAAACATTTCTTACTTACTTATTTATCATTTTGTTTTCTTTTATTGAGTATATTTTCATCCCCCACTGATATTGAAAAAATGAGGAATTGATTTATACAATGAAAAATTATTGATAAGATACTTGATTAGTAGTATTTTGAAATTATTATTTGTTATTGTTTAAATTATTATTATGTTATTATTTCTTACATGATAAAAGATTATAAGAAGAATACAGTTGAGAATTAGGATAAAAGAGAGTAATTAATATTAAATTAACTGATGGTAAAAGATAACATCGTGCTATCAAAACATATTATAAGTGAGTTACATAATTACTAGATATCTAGCTGACTTAACCTTAATAGTTTACTGAACTTTAGTAGTTGACTGAACTTTAATAATCGACTGGAATAATTATCCTGCTAAAAAGACAATACGATTGTATTGCCATAAACGGTATTGCTTTAAATTGTATTGCTGTACAGCGAATTCTCCTTCGTATTCGTATCTTCCTTCGTATCCATATTTTTCTTCGTATCCAAACAAAAATCTTTTATTTGAAATGAGATGTCAATATGACTGAAGGACTTTATTTATTGATTAAGATGACTATTTTTATTGTGGACACTCACAACAACTATAACATAGCTTCAGGACATTAACTAATTTTCAACTAAAAGACTGACGGATTTTATAAAAATAGTTAAAAAGTTTATTGAAAAAGAAGTTTTATTATTGTTTACTTTATAATCATACATTTCACTATTTATGTTAATAATAGTTTACGAAGTGAAAAGATATTCTTTGTAACTTATGAACAAAATTATTTATTTTAATTGTATTTAAACAATTCCCACATATCCACGTTTATTATTGATTTGGTTTTGACAAAATCAGATATTTGTTTACATTAACTAGACTACCAGATGACTAAATTATAATCAGAATTCATGCTTTTTTCTATGGACTTGTAAATCATCAGATCTACAAGCTCATCGGCTTTTAGGGGAGTGGGGGGGGGATAAATTTATACAAAAATTTTACTTCGCGATATTCCTTTAAATTATTCTAAATTCAGACATATTCATTATTTCCCTATTTCTTAATAATATCTATTTCTATTTACTTTCCTTTTAAACTCAAAATGCGTATATTAATAATTATCGTATTCAAAATCTTAATATAAAGCTTTAAGTCAATTCATAAACTTTTATCAATTATTCAATCTATAATATTCTGAGAGAAGCTAGTTTTTTCATTTCGATTTTTTTAAAAGCCATTTTGTTATTTTATTCTACGGAGCTGGCTTTACTCGCTAGATTTTTTTACTTCGAAAACACTACACGTCTAGATCTGGGATTCTTTCTCCTTAAAACCTCTCCCACTCACGTCATTCATTTAGCCGCTCAAATCTCAATATTTGTGTTTTATCGATTGGTTCGTGTCCGTATTACGTTACTATTTGTCGTACTCCGCTCGTCTAACAAAAAGAAAAGGCAGGACTTCGGAACGCACAATTTTGTCTTGTTTCCAAGTGCTGATCAAACGGTTATCTAGTGTTGATAATTCGTAGTTTTCTAAATTAGCTGTAAAATATCAATTAAGGTGGGGTACTGATTTATATTCAAGCCCGAGGAATTTAGGAACATCTGCGTCATGTGAGAAATATTTCTGCATTTTTCCTGTGCTTAAATAAACGCCTTATTTGGAAAACTAGTTGTTCTTTCTGGAGAAATTTCTAAATGGTTACATTCATTGTCTTAATGCATCTCGCCAAGATTATATAGATCTGTCGACTGCAATTTATCACCACCGTTAACAAGCTGCCAGTTTCTCATAAAATTTTAATACATCCAGATAAAACCTTTCATATACATATAATATATATATATATATATATATATATATATATATATATATATATATATATATATACAGGGTGATTATAATTACAGTTGCACATTCAAGAGGCTGTAAACAAAGAACCACTGGTCAGACTGACCTGATATTTCATCTGAGTATATGTGAAGCAATGGTAATTGGTTTTGCAAGATAAAATTTCAAATGTTGACCCATAGATGGCACTGTACTCGTCATAAGATGTTTATTAAAAGACGTGACATGCTGTTGTGGCACTCTTTGTTCAAAGCTTTTCCACCACGACAAGGTGGTTCTACAGCGGATAGGATAAAAATGGTTTTTAATTGTCCCTAGGTCAAATAGCCGTAAAAAAACAAAATTGAAAACGTTTTTTAATTGTTCGTTAGTTAAAAATCATAAACAAAAGTAAAAACGAAATCGGTTTTTAATTGTGTCCTTGGGCCAAAAACCGTAGAAAAAGCAAAAATGGATGAAACCAGTAAAAAAAGCAAGTCGGCAACGACTTGCTTCAGAAATGCTCAATATGTTGTTCACCGTTTTCTCATACGAGCTGAAAGCGCAAAACAGCGTGTTCCACAACAGATCGGAGTGCTTCAGAGATGATATTGTGAATGTGTTTCGTAATGCGTGTTTTCAATTTACATAAGTTCTCATTTGAACCCACCGACACAACGTGATTTAGGTAACCCAAAGCACGAAATCGTAATTGTTCAGGTCAGGTGATCGAGGCGGCCAGTCTGTCGGGAAATGGCGACTGATAACTCTATCATTTCCAAAATACAGATTCAATAACTGCCACACTGGTGTTGCAATGTGCGGAGGAGCGCGATCTTGCATAAAATCTGTTCTAAACCCACATTCGTGCTGTTGCAGCACTGGAAGGAGCTGGTTGCGCAAACATTCAAGATTCATAACGTGTCCCATTGGCAGTACAGATGATGGACCCGAAGGACCAATCTCATCAAAAAAGAAAGGGCCAACGATAAATGTTACCGTACCCCCACAGTAGATGCAGGGATTCCGGAGTATTTTTTTATCTGACTTCACCTTAAAAAGTAGCTGAGATACAGCAGCTTGAAATTCTTGGGTCGCTGACATTTTGAAACAATCTGGTTTCTGTTATGCAGTAATTATTGTTTTTATGAACCGATTTGAATGTGACTAAGTATGTGTACAGGACATACCAAGATCTCAGTCGAGTTCGTTGATCAACTTCATCCACAATCTTGTTTCAAAATGGCGGTTATTTAAACATAAAAAAAAATATGCAAAAAAATTCTAAAATAATTTTTTTTCCTTTAAATGTTTTGCTGTGGTACAAGGATACCCGAGCATTTTCTGTTTCGCCTTCATACTAAAAATAGCAGTTTCAAATTCTAGTGTCACTGCCATTTATAAACAATCTGAATTTTGTCATGGGATTGCACTCGTATGTATTAAGCAATATGAATGTGACTAAGCATGTGTGCAGGACTTAGCAAGGTCTCGATTGAGTTCGTTAGTCTGTTTCATCCTCCATCTTTTTTTTAAAATGGCGGACACTATTTATTTTTTATTTTTTAAAATTCAAAATGGTGTAAAAAAAACTAGAAATTGATTTTTTTTAAATGATCAACTAAGCATGTGTGCAGGACTTAGCAAGGTCTCGACCGAGTTCGTTGGCCTGCTTCATCAGCCCTTTCTTTTTAAACTGTCAGCCACTTCAATAATTCAAATTCAAAATGATGTACAAAATAAATAGAAATCTAAAAAGTTTCCCTCCCTTAAGTGTTCGGCCTTGATATAAGGATTTAGAAATATTTTTATTGTTTTGCTTATCTTAATAACTGACTGAGATATAACAGTTTAAAATTTTACTGTGGCTTATTTTTCCATTGTTAGTATTTTTTGTAATCTTTAGAAATCGCAAATTTACTTTAATTGTTGTAACCATTGTTGTTACTCTGATACGTTTAAAGTTACATAGCCATATCCGTCAGCGGGAAATTCTCACCAAGCTTGGCCATACTTGACGAAATATCGCCACATTTGTCGAAAAATAAATAATTAATCATAAATAAATCAACTTCTATATAGCAAAATTCTCACTCAAATTCAGTATTAACGATAACTGGGATTGAATCTTCTATAATTGGGTTCGGCACAGCTTCGTGTGTTTGAGTAAAATGAACAGGAATTTTAAAAACAAGGGTTTTGGTAGCTGCCTTTTCCTACCGGTACAGTCCGGAAGGACTTTTTTAAACGTTAAAATTTCGTTGCAATATTCTGGAAGTATTTAAAGTGTTTCCTAATCAATGCTAGATGCATGATTTTTTTTCATGATTTAAGTTATTTGTCATTAATTTCAGGAAAAAAGAGAAAGTCTCCCTCCACCATATACCACTAATTGCATGGATTATTTGAAGGAGTGGAAAAAAAACGGAGGACATGGACCTCTGTCCAAAAAGGTAAAATGTAATTTTTAATTAGAGTTCTGAAAAATACATAAAAGTGCTGACATTTTAAGAATTTAGTTATTTAATTATTTTGAGATCTCAAATGATATGAGGAATGTTTTAAATATTCATATGTTTATATGGTTTTTGCATTCAAATAAATAGCAATATAAATAAAAATGAAAACTTGGATCATAATTTTACAAATGGTAACTGTTTTCGCTGGGGAATATGACTTCATGTTCTAAAAATCGTCCTCTTTCATTAATAAAGTTCTAATTTGTTGTCTTAAATTATGACGAAACTTGCAGTGGAGTTGCATACTTCCTATGCTGAGATTAAGTCCTGTAAAAACAAGAAAGAAAAATCATGCCTCAAGTATAGATTATGAAACACTTTCCAACACATACAAAACACTGTAACAACACTTCACAGTTATAATATGGTGAAAGATGATGTCTAAGTAAACAATTTCGAAAACTCATAACACATCTGAAAACCTTCACTAATCGTAAAAGTATCCGCAGTCTTTTATGCAGTCCTGTATAACATCGATAGATTTGCGTATATACTACACAGTATTCTAAGATTTACAACAGTTGAGAAGCCCATAGCACAGTTAAAAATTTCCATATAGCAAATTCAGCCAGTAAATGGAAATGTACTCCAGATAATTTGTGCAGCCCTGTATAAGATCTATACAATTTACATAAACCAAATAATATGCAAAAAATGAGTTAAATTTAAAAACGCGTAACGGATTTGAAAACGCACTTCTAGCAATTGTTATTCAATTAATATTGATAGACAGTACTATAACTGATTTTTTTGTATGGCCTTGTAAATGAACGATGAATGCTATTCACACCACATTCTATAGTGAGCATCTTGAAAGGAAATCATGAAATTACTTGTTAAAACAAATAATGAAAAATGCTTGGAAGTTCTCTATCTTATACGTTAACGAGTAGCTTGAGCTTGTGAAGCTTATTTAATTGCAGACCTTTGTACAACAGATATTGTCAAGAATTTGCTGAAAACATTATTTAGTGTTCTCTATTATTTTTGTTTAAAAACAAAATATCAACGATATGACTGGTGACGAAAATTAAATTCTTAACAATTCCTTCAGATTTACTTCAAATAGATGAATATCCTAACGTCACTGGATTAGCAGATTTATTAGTATTTTACCTTTACATATACAAGTATATACAAAGCCATCAGGATGATATTGTGTGGACCACACTTACAATCGGGCCGAAATATTTTCTTTTGATTGGGAGGAAAAGGAGGTTGTACATTACGAGGTGAAATATTTTTGGGCGAATACCCGCATAGCATGCATGGCCGCAATGATGTCACTGTGATGTTACTGCAAGTCACATTTGTCACGACACGTCTGTGAACAAAAAACATCTATTCAGTGAAGTTACATTGTGATTAAATGTGAACTTCTATAAAAATACTAAAAAAACATACAAAACTATTTAAAAACATGTTATTCATCGTAAAAAATACATTTCTGGTTAATTTTTTAATTTTTGTGACGTCATTGCAAGGCACGCATGTCACGTCACAACTGCGACCAAAATACTACCATATCGTGAATTCACACTCTGACAAAAAAGAAAATTTAAAAAATCTTTGAAAATCAGAAGAAACATTTTACATACTGTCATCTTTATCGAAGAGCACAATAGTGCTGTTTAGTAGAGCTCAGACGCATCTTTAACATTAAAGTCCAAAGTTTGGTCCTTAATAACGTTGGACTCCGTCATCGGACCGCGATGAAATTTAAACAGCGATGGGTCCGACCTTAAACCTCAAAGTACACCAAGTTTCAAACAAATTCACCGATTAGTTGTGGATATCCAGAACCCCTGTTTTGTCACTTTTTTCTTGTATACTAAACTAGCAGGCTATGCCCGCTGCGCTGGTCAATTTTCCAAATGAATCTTGAATCAAACAAAATGGTGAATTCGACCATGTATTTTCAAATAATATGGATCTTCACCTGGAAAGTCCTTCAGCATTGCTAAATACTATGCGATTGCCATTGCGCTATTATCTTATTTTATGCGTTATACAAAATTCGGGATATTAAAAAGCAATTCTTTAATTTGAGGATTTATATTTAGAGTTTGGTAGAGAAATGTGGCCATTGCGACTAAGAAAAATTAAAATGTTCTCTGATTCGCCTTTTTACTACTAAAATAGAAAGCATTACAATCATTGCAGAGATTAACCATTGAACTTAAATAATGTTCGGGTTATTCATTTTTCGTTTGTTAGTTCTTGAACTCTGGGCCTCTCAGTTTGGTGCTATGTGTGGTTCGCGTAGCTTAAATACAATCTCACTCTAGAATACATTATATTTCGTAGTGTACCCATCTTCTGTTCTGGCAGGTCTACTACAGTTTTCAATATTTGGATTCCAGCAGATAAATAACAATCAAAAATATAATAAATTATTTGGACACAAAGAACAGTGTTTAACTTTCATATTTAAAAGAGATGTGGATCATAAAATGTGGGTTTTTAAAACTGAATTGTTTGGATAATATTAAAATAACGTTATTTTCACTGCCTTTTTATTTTATATACCAACTGAAATCATGGAACCATTAACCTGAAAAAAAACATCTCAACAACTGATTCAAACCCTCAACAACTGATTCTGGTAAAAACAAAATAATAATCCCCTAATATGCATCAAATAAAATATTCCTAATCTTCCTAATCTTTCTTAATGGTGTCCACAGCCAAGTTTGAAGTCAAACATTAGAAGTTTATGCAACGATATAATTACAAATGTACCAGAGTTAGCTAAAAAACGAAATTAATTACGTGCCAAACTAAGTTCATTAAATAATGTCAAATTGGTGTCTACTGAATTATAGATCTTTCACCAATAAAACTCCCTTGAGAAAGATTACAGTTAGTTATGCAAAATGTTTAGTAATAATCTTTTTTTAAATTCTTGAACAGAAGATTTTTGTGCCTTTCTCTAATGAGCATAATACCTCGGAGAAACAAACAGGCTAGCTATTTCTTTTATTTTCAAGATCATTTTCACGTGTGTTGTTTAAATAAACCTCATAATGTGCATAATCCATTAATTTGTTACTAAGTTTAGCGGCTATGGCTCTGTGTTAGCCGAAATTGCTTTATAATAATCAAAATTTTATCTAATCTGAATTCCATGTACTTTTTTTCTTATCTAGGTTAAAATGATAAATCAGAAAATAATGTTCCTGGGCCACCATTGGCATTTCAAAGAATTTTTCGTTCATTGCAAGTATTGATTTTTTGGTGATAGTAAAATAATTGTAGATGGAAAGTATGTAATATTAAATATTCTTCTGTCCGTTTGTTTCATATTGAAAAACCATAAATTTACTAATAGCTGAGTACAAATTCGCTGCAATCGTATTCAGCATCAAGAGCCCCCTTCAAATATAAATGAAATTTCCAACAATGTAGTAAATACGCCATTTGGGCAGTTGATCCGATTATAGAAGATTAATGTAATATGTTTAAAAATCTTTAAAATGAAGAAAATATATGCAAAGAAAACTAAAAAGAAATGAACGGTGAACAATTTTGTAAATGCGTGATAATAATTAGTGTGTCGCAGAAATGTACACTAAAATTTAAATATTGACTCTATTTTTATAATATTAACTGTTATGTATATAAGTTACATTCGAATATAAGAAATCACTCCAAAAATGTTGTCGTACACTTGAAAAAACACAATTATTATGAACGTGCATTATTGTACAATTATTATGACCGATGTTATGCTTATGCCTTTTAGGTAGCTTTCAATACAAAAAAGTATAAAGCTACCTATTGCAGCCGTTCGGAGGAAAGCAATTTCGGAAAATTTCGGTATATTTTCACCGATCATGACCCCCAGACCCTAAAACCACCCTCCGTTCAAATGTTGATTTATATATATATATATATATATCTGACATATGTCAATCGATAACGCTCGTATTTATAAATCAATTTCGATGAAACTAATTGTGTGTATTAAGCTCACCAATGTCTCGACCGAGTTCGTTGGCTAGCTTGGTCCGCCATTTTGTTTCAAGATGGCGGCCATTTAAAAATTTAAAACTAAAATAAATATACAAAAAAGTTAAAAATTCAAATTTATTTTTTGCTTAAGTGTTAGGCCTTGATACAAGGATTCCGGAGTATTTTTTGTTTTACCTCTATCTTAAAAAACGGCTGAGATACAGCAGTTTGAAATTCTAGGGTGGCAGACATTTTGAAACAAGATAGCAAATTATAAAAATCCAACGATTAATTTATAAGTTTTAGTGAACGCGACTTCTCGCAAATTATTATCTTTCATTGTTGTAATCATTTTCCCATTATACGCATAAAACTATATATTCATATCCGTCAGCGCCAAATTCTCGCCAAACTTGGCGACATTTGGCGAAATATCGCCAAATCTGGCGACCGAAATAAGTCTTCATAAATGAAGCCAACTTGGCTATAGCTTAATAATTTGGCAAATTTCTTATTCAAATTCAGTATTAACGAATCTTTTGTAAACGGTTTCTTTGCATTTTAGCTTGCTGTTTTCGAGTAACATTAGCTAAAATTTTAAAACGAAGATATAGGAAAGCTACCTTTTCCTCCCGGTGCAGGCCGGAAGGACTTTTTTGGTTTAAAATCAAGTTGTTTGGCGATCAAAATTAAAATCAAAATCGTAAATAAAAAAAATAACATGCTACTCAGAATTACAGTCATCTATATATTTAAAACGCTAAGCTTTTTCTTTTGACAATCCGTGAGAACAAACTACTGCAACAAATGACATCATTCTTTTTTAAATGAAACATATTTGGACACAGATTTGTTATCGTGCATTCGTTTGTTCGAAAATTTAATTAATTAGTCGTAATTTTCAATTAAACTGTTACTCCTGCTAATGACATCATAAAGTCGGCAATTCGGATAACTCCCACTGTTGCAAGACACAGAGTTTATTCTCTAAACTCTCTGGTTGCGAGAAGATAAAAGATAAATAATAAATATTAAAAGCACGTGGCTTTTAGGCCGATTTTTTTAATTTGCAAGTTAAATTTCGGTAAAAATATTTATCAGCGTGTTTTATAAGCGAATAAAAATTCATATTTATTGTGACGTCACGGGAATATTGTCCATTGGTTTTTTTTTATCATTATGCACGGCGTTTAAGCATTAAAGTAACGTCTATACGTGTGAAAAGTTTGCGCCGGTTAAAATGACGTTATGCTTAGCTTGAAATGCATTTTAACATGGATAAAACTAAAGAGAAAAATGTATATGATTGTGTCAACACGACATAATTTTAACTGATTTTTCCATTCTTAATTATAAAGATTAGATTTGGAGCTGTCATTGATTGCTTCATCTTGATTGCATACCTTGATTACATGTTACCGATTACTTTTTTTAAAATTATAGGTTTGAAAATTTCCCTTTTTAATAAAGAAATCACAAAAGTAAAGGATTTCAGGAAATTTAAAATTATTAAAAACAGTGTTATGGTAGAAAAGAAAACTTGAAATAATGATTGTATTTTTAGCTAGAATAAACAATGTAAGACTAATATTTCATAGGAATTATTTTGGTAGGTTTATTATAAACTCATTTAACAGTTTCTTATTAGCGCAAAGTCCAATTTCTTTCACTGTGAACTTCTCTTTCGATGTCAAAAATGGTTTTCTACTTTTTGACGCAAGCCAAAATACAGTGCAATTTTTAGAAATGTACAACGGTTGTGACAACAAAAGGCGCTATCGCTTTAGCTTTCATCGCGCTTACGTCACTTCTAAATACTACAAATTTCTATTTTTTACTACATTTTACAATTTTAATTCTTACATCATCAATCAGAAAAAATTAGCTTTCGATTGAAATTTATTTTAAAACTGCCGCTTAATTTAGCGACTTTTTAAATAACTTTCAGGCATGAAATATTTTTCAAACCTATCTTATCAATGAGCACCAATTTGCTTCTATAATTTAAAATAGCCCCTGCGAAAGTTGCCATAATTGAGAATAGATTTCCCTAACCATCATAAAAAGAGAATAATATTAATAATAATAATAATAAAAATAGTCATAAATAATAAGATTAGCTTATCCATAAGATAGAGCATTTTGGCGCTAAACGAAAATCTGTCCAAAAAAAAAAAAAAAAAAAAACTATTTTCAGTTTATGTTGAATATAAAATTGATATGTTGAATTCGCTATGTGTAAGTGTCAGATATCAGAATATGCTAGGAATTGTATTTTTTTAAAGATCCATTTGCCAACTGTATAAGAGGGAAAATATCCCCGACTGTGATGGAAAAGATTATCTGATTATGTGAAGGAACCGAAAAAAAAAAAAAAAAATTTGAAAACATTAAAAATCTCCCTCATCTGAGGATTGATTTATTACTGTAAAAAAAATCTTCATCTTTACATAAAAATTGATTAGCTTAAAACAATGGATGTGTTTTAGAAGATATGGATTTGAAACGAACAATAATTAAAGATTTCATTTTAAAACTTTTAATTTAAATATTTTGAAACTTTTTTAACGTCGAATTTTGACGGTGCTTTTGGGAAGATGCAATGCATATGCGCATAGGAGCTCATTCGGTTGCATAATAACAGGAGGGGTGTGTACATTATTTACTATGTTCTTTTATTTACTGAATATGAGATGAATGTAGGAATATAGTGTTTGTATGATACTTCATAGGTCCATGAAATTTTTTTCTTGACGAGGAGAATATGGCGGTAATGACAAACTGATTTGCATTACACAGTTGTTTAAGGATGGTTTGTTTGGAGTTTGCATCAAAGATACACTATATTGCCAAAGGTGACCGGTCACTTGCGATTTTAGACGTTTTATTAACTATCTAGAAAAATACACGAGGAATTAACTTGAAACTACAGGTGAATAAACAATATAGTATAGGTCATTTATTTCCGCGAAGATTATTTCCCGAGACCTCATAGGGGACTGTCAACAAATTGAAAAAAACGAATATCTTTTGGATTACCCTGTAAAAACTAATGTAGCAAAGGCGTTCAAACTCGAGATTATTAATAAGTGGCTTATTGTAATATACTGTGTACATTTTTATAAGGATAGCGTGTATACTCGAAGAGAAATTAAGGTTTTTATAAAAACAGTCCCAAATTTCACCAAGTTTTTTGCTTATAATTTGCAGAGTTCTTAATATAAAAAAAGTTATTTTGAGAAAATATGTCAAACAATATTGTACATAATACTCCGCAATCGGAATTAAAAAATAATAAAAATTGGATGAAAAATGAGCAGGTTTACTAAAAAATGTTTCACTGCGCATTCGCGAATGCAATCAAAATATAATATGCATAATGTATTAGCTAAGTATATAGAGCAAATTTTGTGAAAGTCTCAAAATCATAGCGTGAAAATTCTGGAAATTATCGTCGGTAGAATAAGCTCGAAAACCGTTGTTCCCAAAAAGAAGCAAAAAGATGAGGGGTTGTATCAAATATATGTTGATTAGTGCCAAGATAGCGTACACAATATTGCACGTACTACTATATTTGGATACAACCCCTCATCTTTTTGCTTCCTTTTGGGAACAACGGATTTTGAACTTATTCTATTGACGATAATTTTCAGAATTTTCAAGCTATGATTTTGAGACTTTCACAAAAGTTGCTCTATATACTTAGCTAATACATTATGCACATTATATTTTGATTGCGTTCGCGCATGCGCAGTGAAATTTTTTTAGTAAACCTGCTGATTTTTCATCCAATTTTAATTATTTTTTAATTTTGATTGCAGAGTATTATGTACAATATTGTTTGACATATTTTTCCCAAAATAACGTTTTTTTATATTAAGAACTCTGCAAATTATAAGCAAAAAACTTGGTGAAATTTGGGACTCTTTTTATAAAAACTTTAATTTTTCTTCGAGTATACATGCTATCCTCATAAAAATGTACACAGTATATTACAATAAGCCACTTATTAATAATCTCGAGTTTGAACGCTTTTGCTACATTAGTTTTTACAGGGTAATCCAAAAGATATTCGTTTTTTTCAATTTGTTGACAGTCCCCTATGGGATTTCGGGAAAAAATCTTCGCGGAAATATATAACCTATACTATACAGTTTACACACCTGCAGTTTCAAGTTAATTCCTCATGTATGTTTCCAGATAGTTAACAAAACGTCTAAAATCGCAAGTGACCGGTCACCTTTGGCAATATAGTGTAGTACTACTGTATTTGACTGGGGAAAAAACTTTTAAAATAAAATATTTGAAAGACTGTTTCATACGCAGCCCTTATTAAATAATAAAGAAGATAATTTACTGATATCGTTATAGTATTTTTTCCGTCAAGTTTTGACGGGTTCCATCTAGTTTTTATAATTACATCTGCCAGTTTCTTCTGTAAGTCACATGAAGCAGACGTTAGATAACAATAAAAAATAAATTAAAAATAAAGAACAACTTAAAAATAAAACTATTACTCAGATTTTATCTAATAAAATTTTCAGATGCATTTTTCTTAACCTGACGCAAACGATAAGTTGCCAAATATGGTTTCAATTACAATATTTCACATTGAATAACTTTTTAAACATTGCGAACATTCCCTTTCACGTATAAATTAAATATTTTCGTTTTATAACATTATTTTTCATTAAAATTGTTTTGCTTATTTTATTTTAAATAAAATTAGTAAGTTTTTCTTTTATTTTTGATGTGTTTGTCTTATTTTCTAAAGGATACAGCCACTTTAATTCTTTCACCAACGACATAGGTCGCCAAAAAATAACCAGTGGTAACCTTTTCATCCAAAATAACAGAAATTTCCATCATAATTCTATAACTAATCTACGTAGAACATTGTGCTATATACTAAAACCTTCCCTGAAAAATTATCTATCAAACAGTGCAAGTTCCATCAAAATCCATTCAGTGGAACTCGAGTTAGAAAGGAATGGAACGAAATTTCCGTTTGTGTTTTATATATACTAGGGCATCCAACCCGGGTTTCCCGGGATAGAAAATAGGTAAAAACCATTTATTTATTTTTATTTATTTTATTTTACTTTTGGAAACTCTAATAGATTTTTTACATTTAATAATTTTTTAGATTGCCCCCTAACAACGCCAAAGAGCATTTTTATATGAAATGTGTCAATTATATATTCAAATAAAATTTTGAAATTTATTAAAAGCGGTTATTTCGTATTGGCCGCGTGCCAGAAGTTAATAGCGGAAGAATTCGCTAAAAACTTCGTTATCTACAGTCGTTTATTATTATTATTATTATTATTCTGATAATTTCAACGGTT
This sequence comes from Maratus michaelseni, assembly GCA_963931845.1. Lineage (NCBI taxonomy): Eukaryota > Metazoa > Arthropoda > Arachnida > Araneae > Salticidae > Maratus > Maratus michaelseni. The sequence goes on along the minus strand of OZ007596.1, from coordinate 181,939,217 downwards.
TTAAGCACTTATTTCAATTACATGTCTATTAAATTTGTGTTTTATTTATACTACTTTATTTATTGCTTAATGAAGTTTTAATTTCGTTATTGAATATTAGCTGGAAACAAATGCTGAACTTTTTATATCGTTTAAAAAACGGGTTAATATTTTGTAATGCTCTGCAAGCGATAGAGATAGATTTTTAAAAAAAAAATGCTTGAAATTTAATTAAAATGCTATAATAAATGATTAAATTGCGATACAATTTTCAAACAAATTGCATTTGAAAGTAGACTTTTTTCCCTATTTAATGGTGTAAAAATTTAAAATATGCGATGTTGAGAAATTAAAAAAATTACAGTAGCAAGAATTGCAAAACCGAAATTTCATCGTCAACTGTTGCCATTCGCAAAATGATGTCAGCGTTACGCACGGACACGTTTGTCCTTTATAATATAGATAGTAGAGTAGATGACTGATGTGTTTTAGAAATTATCAGTTTGTGATCACTGACAGAAATTTTGAGATTTTGACGCCAAAGACATCTCCAAATTCCAAAATGTGCAATATCTCACGAATTGTTGGACTTGGAATATTTAATTTGGTACCATTCGATTCAGCATTCAAAAATACATTGAATTATGTTATCATTTGACACATAACTATAACTAGATGGAACCCGTCAAAACTTGATGGAAAAATAATTACTATAACAATATCAGTAAAATAAGCTTCTTCAATTTCAATTATAAGAAGGGATGATTATGAAACAGTCTTTCAAATATTTTATTTTAAAAGTTTTTCCCCTGTGAAATACAGTACTATTTTCGATGCAAACTACAAACAAACAATCCGTAAACAACTGTATAATGCAAATCAGTTTGACATTACCGCCATATTCCCCACGGCAAGAAAGAAAATTTCATGCACCTATGAAGTATCATACAAATAGTATATCCCTACTTTAATCTCATATTCAGTAAATAATAGAACATAGTAAATAAAGCATACATCCCCCCTGTGATAATACAACTGAATGAGCTCCTATGCGCATGTGCATTGCATCTGACCAAAGGCACTGTCGAAATTCTAGGTTAAAAAATGTTTTAAAATATTTAAATTAATTTTTTTTAAATATTCTCTTTAATTATTGTTCGTTTCAAATCCATATGTTCTAAAACGCATCCATTGTTTTAAACTAATCAATTTTTATGTAAAGATGAAGAATTTTTTTTTTACAATAATAAATCAATCTGCAGATGCGTGAGATTTTTAATGTTTTCAAGTGTAATTTGTTTGTATGGTTTCTTCGGTCCCTTTACATAATCAGTATGATTATTCCTTTTCCATCACAGTCGGGGATTTTTTCCCTCTTATACAGTTAAATATCCAATGGATCTTTAAAAAAATAATAAAAAACAGTTCCTAGCATATACTGATGAAACCTATACATGAACGAATTGAACATATCAATATTATGTTAATCATAAACTAAAAATATTTTTTTTTTGACAGATTTTAGTTTAGTGCCAAAATGGTCTATCTTATGAATGATCTGATCTTATGATGTATCATGTTTTTTATTAATATTATTTTTTTTCAATTTTCGTGATGGTTAGGGAAATCTATTTTCAATTGTGGCAACTTTCTCAGGGGCTATTTTACATTATTAAAGCAAACTCATGGTCATTGTTGAGATAGAATTGAAAAATATTTCATGCTTGAAAATTATTTAAAAAGTCGTTAAATTAATCGGCAGTTTACAAATAAAATTGAATCGAAAGCTAATTTTATGTCTAATTGATGATGCAAGAATTAAAATTGTAAAATGAAGTAAAAAATTGAAATTTGTAGTGTTTTGAAGTAATGTAAGCGCGATGAAAGCTAAAGCGATAGCGCCGTTTGTTTTCACAACCGTTATACATTTCTATCAACCACAACTGTGTATTGGCTGGCGTCCAAAAGTAGACTACCGTTTTTTCACATCGAAAGAGAAATTCACAGTGAAAGAAATAGGATTTTGCCGCTAATAAGGAAATGTTAAATGACCTTATAACAAAACTACTAAAATAATTCGTATAAAATATTAAGCCTTACATTGTTTATTCTAGCTAAAAAAACAATCATTATTTCAAGTTTTTTTTTCTACCATAACACTAATTTTAACAATTTTAATTTTCTTTAAAGCCTTTACTTTTGGGAATTTTGTTTACTAAAAAATGAAATCTTCTAACCTATAATTTGAAGAAAGTAATTGGTAACATGTAATCAAGGTATGCTATCAAGATGAAACAACCAATAAAGGCTCTAGTTCTAATCTTTAAAATTGAAAATTGAAAAATCAGTTAAAATTACGTCATGTTAACACAATCATATAAATTTTTAATTTTAGTCTTATCAATGTTAAAATGCATTTCAAGCTAAGCATAACGTCAGTTTCACACATACTTTGTATACGTTACTTTTATGCTTAAACACCATGTATACAAATAAAATATATTTTGTATTTCATTGTAATGAAAAAATGGCATCAACAAAGTTATAATGCATAATGATAAAATAAACCCAATGGACAATATTCCCGTGACGTCAAAATAAATATGAATTTTTATTCGCTTATAAAACACGCGGATAAATATTTTTACTGAAATTTAACTTGCAAATTAAAAATTCGGCCTAAAAGCCACGTGCTTTTAATATTTATTATTTCACTTTTATCCTCGCAACTACGGAGTTTCTTGTTACTCTGTGCCTTGCAACAGTGTGCGTTATTTAATTGCTGACTTTATGACGTCATAAGCAGAAGTAAACGTTTAATGGAAAATTACGGCTAATTAATTAAATTTTCGAACAAACGAATGTACGATAACAAATCTGTGCCCAAATATCTTTCATTTAAAAAAAAGAATGATGTAATTTGATGCAGTCGTTTGTTCTCACGGATTGTCGAAAGAAAACGCTTAGCGTTTTAAATATATAGATATCCAATTTTTAAGGAAATTTTTTTAAGTTAGTTCCCATATTTACCCCCCTTAGTGGTAGAATTTTAGAAAATCATTTCTTATTGCGCCTCTACATCCTCAGAAGCCTTTTTCCCGCAATTTTCGTGTTTGTAGGTTCAGTAGTTTGGGTTGTGCGCTGATGATCTCCCCATTCAGGACTTTCTTTTTTATATATAGAATTTTATTTATGTACAGATAAAATTAACCATTATTTTTACCTAGCAGGCTTTGCCCACTACGCTGCTGATCAGTTTCTACAAACGAACCTTGAATGAAACAAAATATATCGGTGAATTTGACCTTGTGTTTTAAAGCAACATGAACCTTTACCTTGCATGTACTTCCGCATTGCTGTAAAACGATACGACCGCCATTGTGCTGTTATATTTTCTAATGTATTACACAAAATTTAGGCTGTTAAAGACCAATTCGTTTATTTAATCATTTACAGTAGTATTTCCTAAAGAAAAATATATAATGATAATGCACTACACCAAAACTATCCCTGAAAAATTAACAATGCAAGTTACATCGAAATCCATTTAGCAGAATCTTTTAAAAAGGATAATGCTTCATAATCGGTTTCAATTGATTATAGAAATTTTTCGTAATTCTATAACTAAGCAACGTAGAATGATATGTTATGCACTAAAACCTTGCTTCAAAATTTTGCTAACTAACAGTGCAAGTCCCATCAAAATTCATTGGACAAAATTCCAGTTTTAAGTGGCCGGATCGAAATTACCCTTTGCGTTATATATATACAGTAGATAGGAGAATGTATCTTTCATAATCATCTTGACCTGATGATAGAACATTCAGGAATGTTGTAGAGAGTATATGCTGGTATACGAGGTCTACCTTTTGGAATTTTCAAAAAGAAACTCTGCACACCCTCCGTAGCTGTAACATACACTCTCTAGTATACACCCTCTGTCTATAGCGTATATGCACAGTTTTTTACGACTACACAACTGACAACTTTCTGCCATAGCTCCATAACTAAACAATGTAGAAAATCAATTCCTGAAATATTATCTAACTAACTGTGAAACTTCCATCAAAATCCGTTCAGTAGAACTTTAAAAAAGGTAATCTTTCATAATCGGGTTCACCTAATTTTATCTAAAACTCCCCCCGTAGCTCTAAAAATAAGCAATGTAGAACAATGTGTTTTTTTCTAAATCTTTCTAAAACAAATTACCTAACCAATAGTGAAAGCCTATAAAAATCTGTTCGGTAGAACCTGAGTTTTAATCGATCTGATTGAAATACGAATTTGCGTTTTATAAATATATAGTAGATGATGATGACACGATTTCTGTAATCGGATTCGTTGTCAATCTTTTGCTTCAGAAAAAGGGACGCAGAGGAAAACTTTTCTACAGATAATTAACAACCATCTTCACAAAATTGCGTAACTCACTGTGTAAATCCCACCAAAGTCCGTCCAGCGGTTTTCAAATTATAAACTGTCGGAATGAAATACAAATTTGCATTTTATATATATAGTAGATATATCTTTCATAATTGCACTCATCTTTCCCAATCACTTTCCCATTAGCTCTATCACTAAGCAACATAGAATGATATATTATCGGGTCATTAACCATACCTGAAAAGTCACTTCCATCACAATAGAATTGTTTTGTAAAGGAAATCTTTAATAATCGGGTTCACTTAATTTTAGAGCTTTCCTCTGTATCTCTATAACAGGGTAACGTAGAATAGCTATACTCTAAAACCTTTCAAAAAACATTACTTAACTAACAGTGTAAAACCTAACAAAATATCACGAATAATCGGATTAAAATATGAATATGAGGTTTATACTCATAGTAGATGATATGATTTTCTGTAATAGGATTCATCATGAAGGTTTTGCTTCAATAATAAACGATGCTTTTACTCATTGGGTACTTCTCTATTATCCGGTCGACCACTTTTCATAACAAAAAACTATCGCCAAATTGTAAAATTAAACGCTAAAATTCCGTCCCATTGACTTGATGTCAGAAATATTATACGTGTTTTTTACGTCATCAGGTGGTTTTTAATTCGACATTTGCGTGCATTTTTCATTATGTTTTACTAATTTATTAGTTATTTCATTAATTAAAATAACAATTGTGTCCTTACATTCTTATATTTTATTTATCTATTTATTTTGATATTCCAATGGCAACGTTCTCTCGTTTATTTGGCATTACAGTTTGGATATAGTTTTTTGTTATGAAAAGTGGTCGACGGGATAACAGAGAAGTACCCAACATGGTAGCTAAAACACCAACTGGCGAGGTATCTTATTGCGGAAAATTAGCCCGAAATAGTATGAATAACTAACTACCCAAAGAAAAGGGGAAACATGGCTGAAGACTGAAAACAAATAAAGAAGTAATATATAATGCTAAACAGACCTTCGAAACTTTATTTTAGCAATCACGTTTTATTTTAAATCGTGATGTTTGTAGAATTAATAATAATACACACTTGCATAAATATCCGTAAGAATAATATTCCTTTCCCAGTTGTACAGTTAATGTTCCCATCTGTAAAAATAAACAAAAGAATTAAATAATAAAAAGATTTAATTTGAATTTCTTCCATTGCAATAGTAACGGATGTATTTTTAGAAATTCTCACTTGTATTGTTAGAATTGTTTGATTTTGACGTCAAAGACTTCACCAAATTCAAAAAATGTTCAATATCTCACGAACTATTTGACTTATGAGTATTTAATTAATACCGTTCGATTCAGCATACAAAAATACATTAAAATATGTTATTATTTGTCAAGTAACTGTAATACACGATTTTTAAGGAATTTTTTAAAAGTTTGTTCCCCTTTTTACGCCCCTTAGGGGTGGAGTTTTTGAAAATCCTGTCTTAGTGCGCCTCTACATACTAAGAAGTATTTTTCCTGCAAGTTTCGTCGTTGTAGGTTCAGTAGTTTTGGCTGTGCGTTGATCATCTAGCCAGAAAGGACTTTCTTTTATCTACACTATGGCATTCAACCCGGGCTTCCCGGGACAGAGAATATAGGTAAAAACCATATATGTTTTTTATTGAAAACTCTAATAGGTTTTTTTAATTTAATATTTCTTTTAGATTACCCCTTAACAACACCAAATAGTATTTTATATGAAATATGTCAATTATATATTCAAATAAAATTTCGAGATTTATTAAAAATTGTAATTTCGTATTATTCTCGTGCCAGAAGTTAATAAATAGCCGAAGAAATCGCTAACGATTTCGTTGTCTACAGCAATTTTAGGTAGCTTTCAATACATAAAAGTATAAAGCTACCTATTGCAGCCGTTCGGAGGAAAGAAGTTCCGGAAGATTTCGATATATTTTCGCCGACCATGACCACCAGACCTCAAAACCACCCTCCGCTCAAATGTTGATTTATATATAGATATATCCATATATATATATATATATATATATATCTGACCTATGTCATACGATAACGCTCGTATTTATAAAAACCACCCTCCGTTCAAATGTTGATTTATATATATATATATATTAATATATATATATATATATATATATATATCTGAGCTATGTCATACGATAACGCTCGTATTTATAAATCAATTTTGATGAAACTAATTGTGTGTATTAAGCTCACCAATGTCTCGATCGAGTTCGTTGGCCAGCTTGGTCCGCCATTTTGTTTCTAGATGGCGGCCACTTAAATATTTAAAACTAAAATAAATATACAAAAAAGTTAAAAATTCAAATTTATTTTTTAATTAAGTGTTAGGCCTTGATACGAGGATTCCAGAGCATTTTTTGGTTTACCTCTATCTTAAAAAATGGCTGAGATAGCGCAGTTTGAAATTCTAGGGTGGCTGACATTTTGCAACAAAACAGCACATTAACGCGATTTCTCGCAAATTATTTTCTTTAATGGTTATATTAATTTTCCCAATCATACGCATAAAACTATATATTCATATCCGTTAGCGCCAAATTCTCACCAAAAGTGGCGACATTTGGCGAAATATCGCCAAATTTGACAAACAAAATATGTCTTCATAAATGAAGGCAATTTGGATATTGCTCAATAATTTTGCGAATTTCTCATTCAAATTCAGTATTAACGAATCTTTTGTAAACGTTTTCTTTGCATTTCAACTTGCTGTTTTCGAGTAACATTAGCTAAAATTTTAAAACGAAGTTATAGGAAAGCTACCTTTTCCTCCCGGTACAGGCCGGAAGGACTTTTTTTTAATTCTGATAATTTCAGCGGTTTTATAAGCGCTTATTTCGATTACATGTCTGTTAAATTTGTGTTTTATTTGTAGTATTTTATTTCTTACTTAATGCAGTTTTAATTTCGTTATTGAATATTAGCCGGAAACAAATGCTGAACTTTTTATATATTGTTTAAAGTGTAAACGGATTAATATTTTGTGATCGTCTGCAAGCGATAGAGATAGATTTTTTTTAAAAAATCAGGTTTGAAATTTACTTTAAATGCTATAATAAATGAGTAAATTACGATACAGATTTCAAACAAACTGCATTAAAAAAAAATATTTTTTTTCTATATAACGGTGTAGAAATTGAAACTATGCAATGTTTAGAAATTAAAAAATTGCAGTAGCAAAAATTGCAAAACCGAAATTTTATCGTCCAGTGTTGCCATTCGCAAAATGACGTCAGCGTTACGCACGGACACGTTTGTTCTTTATAATATAGATAGATAAGATGATGGACGGTTAACAATTCAATTACAACCCGAACCAGAAAACATTCAGGGACGAGTAATGGCTTGTTCGAAAGCTTTTAATTTAAGAAAATGCCTTTCGAAGGTCGGATGAAAAATTATCCAATATTATGAGCAAGACCTCCTTATCATAGTATTAGACCTTACAATCAGCAAGTTTCATTTGACCGCTATACACGTGGTTAAAAACCACAAGGTTGTCCTGCTACTGGCGTCTCTACCGTCAGTAACAGGAGTATTTTTAAATTTGTTTTCCATACATGTTTTCGTATTTTCTTTATGATATACTGTATGGTTGTCCTTTTCAAATGAGAATTATTTCTTTTGAATTTTTACTTTTATTCGAGACATTTTTTTTTCATAACATAAACTTATTTTACTGCTAAACCAAAATGGTTTATTGCTGAATTTATTTATTTATTTTTTAAATCACATAAAGAAAAAAATTAGGGGAAAAAATCTCTTTTAGTGAGTTTCCGAGTGATATTGATCTTTGAAACAAATGGAGAACAAAGATATTTTAAAAAGGTAACTCTTTTAATGTAAGTTTCTATTTTTTCTATTTTCATGTTATATTTAAATTATTTTATTACAGACATTTTAACTTTTCTTTTATTTAGAATGTCATGTTACGTATAAATTTATCATCGTTTCTTATTTCTTTTTTTTAATGAACATTTTTATAATTTTATTTATTGATTTATTTATTTATTATTATTGGTCTATCATTTTATTTATTTTTGAAGTAATGGGGAATCACCTTAGGAGCAAACTTCACTATTTTGTGGTCGAATGTTTATACGTATGAAGAAGTGAAAAGTTTACATGAGAAGTCCCATAATCGGGTCCACAGCCAATTGGCGTCAAAGATGGATATACAAGTGTACTTAGCTTTGATTGGCATATCTTAGCGAGCATGGTTTAGCGCTAGCGCATATTTAATTTCTTTGTTGCAACTCACGTACATTTCAAAACTCATTTTTGTCAACATCGCTCATGTTTGACGCCACCTTGGCTTATGGACACTATTACGAAAGATTATCTGTGTTTTCATTTATTACAACGTATCAGTTTATCACAAACGTGCTAAAAGAAATCTTGCCTTTCGTTCAGCAGATGCAAGATGCTGATGGTAATATCGATCTAGAAAATTTGAAAGTGCCGAGCTTATGAGTGAAAGTAAACATAGTTTCCTTTTTTATTTGACTAGTTTAAAATAACAAAAAACAAATGGTCTTATATAATAAATATAGTTCCATTTAATGTGTATGATTTATAAATACTATTATTATTTATGTATATAAGCTGCATCTTACTATTGACCAATAGCTAATTTATAAACTATAGTTTTGGAGGTATTACTCCATTTCCAAAAGTGTTTCAAATGTTGTTGTTCTTTGTCATATTAAATGCTATTTGCTACAAAATAGTGGGTTTTTTAAAGGTTAGGGAATTAAAATTTTTATATATTATTTGGATCATATAGGTTATATTTTAAAAAGAAACTAGATGGAACCCGTCAAAATTTGACGGCAAACAACTTGATAGTACCATAAAAATAAAATTTATAGTTGCTTTAACTTGACAAATTTCATAGTAGGGAGCTTAATATGATTAAGTGGTCACAGACTTTTCCATCTATATATCACATGAGGGGTGTGTGCAAAATTTAGAAAATTACCCCCTTGGGGGGTCAAAGTGGGGGATGGACATGGGAGATGTATAATATCATTAAGTGGTGACAGACCTTTCCAATGATATATAACATGAGGTTGTGTGCAAAATTTAGAAACTACCCCTTGGGGGGGGGGGGGAAAGTGAGGAGATGGACACCGGAGATGCATAATATGATTAAGTGGTCACAGACCTTTCCAATGATATATAACATGAGGGTTGTGTGCAAAATTTAGAAAGTACCCCTTGGGGGGGCAAAGTGGGGACATGTAAAATATGATTAATCGGTCACAGACTTTTCCAACAATATATGACATGAGGGTTGTCAACAAAATTTAGAAAAGTATTCCTTGGGGGGGGGGGGCAAAGTGGGGAGATGGACATTGGAGATGCATAATATGATTAAGTGGTCACAGATCTTTCCAGTGATATATAACATGAGGGTTGTGTGCAAAATTTAGAAAGTACCCCTTGGGGGGGCAAAGTGGGGACATGTAAAATATGATTAATCGGTCACAGACTTTTCCAACAATATATGACATGAGGGTTGTCAACAAAATTTAGAAAAGTATTCCTTGGGGGGGGGCAAAGTGGGGAGATGGACATTGGAGATGCATAATATGATTAAGTGGTCACAGATCTTTCCAATGATATATAACATGAGGGTTGTGTGCAAAATTTAGAAAGTACCCTTTGGGGGGGGAGGGGGGCAAAGTGGTGGAGATGGACATCGGAGATGCATAATATGATTAAGCAGTTACAGACCTTTCCAACAATATATGACATGAGGGGTGTCAACAAAATTTAGAAAAGAGCCCCCTTTAGGGGAGGGGAGTGGCTGGATGGATCCCGGAGATGCATAACATGAATAAGTGGTCAAAGACTTTTCCAGCGATATATCACACGAGGTGTGTGTGCAAAATTTAGAAAAGTGTCCCACTTGGGGGGGGGGGAGTGGGGGGATGGACCCCAGAGATGCATAATATGAAAAAGAAGTCACAGGCATTTCAACTTGCAACTTTTATCTCGAAGGCAATTGACAATAATAATTTTTTTTTACCCAAGACAATTTAACGATATTCTTATTTTTTTTTGCGTAATTTGTCAAACGTTCATGGAAAAAATCATGAAATTCGCTAATCAATAGTTGATAAATTATAAAATTCAACAATCGATAGCAGTAAAATTGGTCAATCGATAACGGAAAAATCACGAAATTCATCAAATGGTCTCCCGTAAAAAAATTGTCCTGCACACTGATGTGATGATCAAAAGAGTTTTGAAGTATAGGACAAAATTAGCACTTGCTAAGCAGCGAGTAATACTGAAAATTTGGCAATGGACTTTATTGCCACCACTGGTCAAACATAATAGTCACACTCACCAATTGCGATGATTGAATGGAAAAAGATTTTTTTCTCTGCTGTCGCTCGACAAATTTCGGAACCATTTGGCGAATTTCACGATTTTTTCCCCGAAATTGACGGATTGTGATTTTTTTTCTCGAAGCCATTCGAAAACTTTTTCCTCCGAAACCAGTTGATGAACTTTGCGATTTTTCCACTGTCGATTAATGAATTTTGTTATTTTTCCGCTATCGATTGACAAATTTCGCATTTTATTGACTATCAATTAACGAATTTCATGATTTTTTCCATGAACGAACAAATTGCGCACTTTTTTCCGCTAATGTTTGACGCATTTCGCCCTTTACAATTTAGCCAATGAGTTGAACGTTGTTTCTTTCCAGAAATGTCAGGAATGAAACAATGCCCCATGGAAGAATGTGTGCGATGCAGCAACGGGCGCCACAGACTTTTTAGGGCACCTGCAGACTAAAAACATCTAACCAATCTTCGCGGGGGGAAAAATCACAGATTTCGTCAAATGATTGAGGAAAAAACACTAATTTCATCAAAGGATCATGGGAAAACATGACTTTCGTTAAAAGACCACAGAAAAAACTTGAATTATGCAAAAGGATCGTGAAAGATAAGCAAATTTTGTCAAAGAATCGCAAAAAAGGAAATTTCACCAAAAGATCCCGCTTTTTTACTAAATTTCGTCTAAAAATTGCGGAATAAAATGTATTTTATCAAAGAATCGCTGGAAAATGTGAATTTCGTTAAGGATCCCGAGAAAAATGCGAAATTTTTCAAAGGATCGCTGAAAAAACACGAATTTCGTCAAAGAATTGCTGAAAAAACATGAATCTCGCCCAATAACAGAAAAATCATGGTTCATAATCATTATATCTAGTAGTATATGTAAATACAGTTTGTGATATAAGACAAAAGTAACACTCACCAATCGGCGAGTAATACTGAAAATTGGTGATTGATGTTATTGCCAGTACTGGCTAAACTTAATAGTCACACTCGCCAATTGCGATGATTGAATGTAAAATGAAAGTTTTTTTCCCGCTGTCACTCAAAGAATTTTGAAACCATTTGGTGAAGTTTTTCCTCAAAACCATTTTGAGAATTTCCCAATTTTTTCTTCAAAATCATTTTTCAACAATATTCGACACAGTACGCGTGCGTCAAAAAATCTTCCGGTAGGACCGGCCAATGAAGTGAGGGTCTATTACTGTCTCTAGAAACGTGTTTGGATCATCTCCTGTTGTTTTTTTCTTGCACGTTGCGTTAAACCTAGGAAGGTATTTATATAGAACTCACTGTGGAGTGTTTAGAAGGCATTTATTTTATTTATTATAATTTGTATGAATACTTAGGTGTCCATTTCGGATTTACTGTTTAAAATTGAATTTAGGCTCATTTAACATTCGCGAAATCAATCCCGATGGAAATTGTCTTTTTAGATCTCTGTCATTTTGTTTATATAGTACAGAAAATAATTATTCAAACGTACGTAAAAATATCGTAGAACACGTAATACAAAATTAGACCACTTATAGTCCATTTATTATCGGGGATGAATCTTATGGTGTTCCGATTGCTAATGAAAATGTTTATGTAAATATATGGTTCTTCATATAAGTATGTGCTTCTTCACACTTCAATAGAAGCATTGTTTAAATTAATATAATTCTACAAATATGATGCAGTTTTAAAATATCGAGTAATGATTAATACTGTAAAGGAATCTACTCATATACGTAAAGTTTTGGTACTTCTCTATTATCTCATCGACCACTTTTCATAACAAAAAACTATCGCCAAACTGTAACGCCAAATAAACGGGAGAACGTTGTCATTAATACACGCAAATGTTGAATTAAAAACCACTTGATGACATAACAAACACGTATAATACTTCCGACATCAAGTAAATGGGACGGCATTTTTGGCATTTAATCATACAGTTTGGCGATAGTATTTTGTTATGAAAAGTGGACGATGGGATAATAGAGAAGTACCTAAGTTTTTTATACCAAGTTTGAAAATTTATCTTTTTTTGACATTTAAAAAAAATAACAGAAAAAACATTACAAATTTGCCCATTTGCTCAGCGGTCAAAGGATTAAGTAAATATTAATGATTAGCGGAACTGGTTCTAGCTATGAAGTATATTATTTTGCACAAAAACCCTCAACAAAAATATAATTACAAAGAATGTCAAGGAATCTACTCATATACGTAATTAAGTTTTGGTACTTCTCTATTACCTCATCGACCACTTTTCATAATAAAAAACTATTGCCAAACTGTAACTCAAAATAAACCGAAGAACGTTGTCATTAATACACGCAAATGTTGAATTAAAAAAACACTTGATGACATAACAAACACGTATAATGCTTTCAACATCAAGTATATGGGACTGCATTTTTGACATTTAATCATACAGTTTGGCGATAGTATTTTGTTATGAAAAGTGGACAATGGGATAATAGAGAAGTACCTAAGTTTTTTATACCAAGTTTGAAAATTTATCTTTTTTTGACATTTAAAAAAAATAACAGAAAAAACATTACAAATTTGGCCATTTGCTCAGTGGTCAAAGGATTAAGAAAATATTAATGATTAGCGGAACTAGTTCTAGCAATGAAGTAATATTATTTTGCTCAAAAACCCCCAGCAAAAAAATAATTACAAAGAATAAGTAATCGTCTTTAAATATACAAAAAAACAATGTGATTAATGGCCAGGATTTTTTTACATATAACATTTTTATATACAAAATAAAAACCGAAATAACCTCATTCATTTCACCCGATGTCAAAAATAGTTTTTTTTTCCACATTCTTGGGCAAAGCACTAAATCAATAAAATCACCAATTTGTGACAAATTATGAGTTTCATATGAATCGCCCATGAACGGACATGCAAACTGGTAAAAAATGAATGTAATAAATTAAAACATTCAAGATTTGTATACATACAAACAATACAATGTAAATATTAATATTGTTACATGATACATTGTTTGTATATATACTTCTTTGTATACATATATTGTTTGTATACATACAAACAAATATAATTTAAACATTATTCAAATATTAAGAGTTTGCAAATCAAAACATTCTAAACATTTGTATACATACAAACAATATAATGCATACATACTCTTTACAAATAAAATAGCACACTTATGTAATGACAAAACTTTTAAATCGAATAGAGATAATATATTTCTGTTAAAAAATAATGCTAAAGTTCAGACTTATATATATTATACATTCACATAAAGCTAGTCACATTCCTTCATATTTATTAAATATTTAGTTGCTAAATACAGAAATAATATTTTATAATTTATATTCAGACGCTCAGATTCGCTTTTTTCGAACACATAATAATAAAAATATTACTACCGTGCGTACTGTCTTTTGACATTATATTTACATAATAGTTTTCATTAGCAATCGGAACACCATAAGATTCATACCCGATCATAAACGGAATATAAGTGGTCCAATTTTGTATTACATGTTCTACTATATTTTTATTTACGATTGAATAATTATTTTCTGTACTATATAAACAAGATGATTTGATTTCGCGAACGTTAAATGAACCTAAATTCATGTTACACAGTAAATCCGAAATGGATACCTAAGTATTCATACAAATTACAATAAATACCTTCTAAACACTCCAGAGTTTTTTATATAAACATCTTCCTATGTTTAACGCAACGTGGAGGAAGCCATCAAAACAACAGGAGTTGATCTTGATCCCAAATACGTTTGGAGACAGGAACAGGACCTCGTCTCATTGGCCGGTCCTTTTATGACGCATGCGTACTCGGTCGAAATTCGATGGAATATTTGACAGAATTGGCAAACTGCTTTAAATAGATGGATTCCTCTTCAATAGAGAACATGCCTTAATAATAATAACAGTAACTAAATCATAATAATGTATATAGGTTCTATGGCAATCGAAGTTAGAACACGGAAAGACAGACAAATATACGAGCTGGAGTCATAAACGCTTTTTAAAAAAATTGGAAAGCATAAAAATGCATAATAATCACATAAATTATACGTGTACCCTCCTCCCCAACTTTCCTCCCAAAAAATAAATTCTTGTCATGCTACGCTTATGGTGTTTGTAAATCTTTAATGGGGATTCTTTTGTAATCAGGCCTACAGCTAATTAGCTTGTTACAGTAAGTGTAGTTTGGCAGAAAAATAAGGTAATTTTTGGTTAGCCAGGCGTCAGTGATATATATATACATGTACACACACTCAATGCAATACACACACACACATATACACGTATCTACATAACCTATAATATATGTATGTATGACAACAGATGGAGCACAAACACCCTACAGTGGTATCCCAGAGATGTAAAACGACCAAGAAGACGACCTCAAGTAAGATGGAGTGACGAAATCAGAAAAGTGGCCGGTGTTAATTGGATGACTAAAGCACTAGACAGGCAACAATGGAAAAATCTGGGGGAGACCTACATCCAGCAGTGGATTGAAAACGGTTGATGATGATGATATATACGTATATACATGTTATATAAAAAATTATTTCTTGCGCAAATCCGTCACATTTATTTCGCATTAATCTTTTAAATTAATCTAACTTCTGACATAGTAAGGATTTCATTAATTCTTAACCTCTAGGCCTCGGCGGGTACGACATATGTACCCTAAAATAAATATCCCCTCACAACGGCTAGGGTACAGACGTCTGTACCCTAAAGTTAGCTACCCCCTTTTTAAGCTAGGCTGATCAATCATCTGTCATCTCAGAGTTTAGAGGAGGTAAGTCTCTTTTTCCGGGGTGAAAGGGGGATTATCTTTTGCCTTGGCGAGTTACTGGAATGACTGGATTTTGTATTGGCGATTTCTTAGACAGAGCGTCTTTTTTGTCATTCTATTACACGCACGTGTGCTGAGTAATATTATGTTTTTGCTCTCTTTGGTAGCTCTAAAATAATTAGATGTATTGTTTAATTATTAAATAGAATTTATATTCTGGGAACAATGGCTCCTCGTTTTAAAGGTCTGAGTCAGAAAGAAATTGATAAACTTATGAATGATTTTGATGCAGAAAAGCTCTCTGATCCCATCTGTTTTTATAATTTTAATATTTAATAGGAGAGCGATTATCTGATAAAACTTTTATTTCTTTAAATCTTTTAACCCAAGTGGAAGTGAGAACTTTTATATCAGATGACATCGCTTTTCATTCAATTGACACACAAAAATAATACATTTTTAAGTTCTAAAAAACTCTTTAGACAAGCTTAAAAAAAATAATAATCAGTTTATTTCAACAACATAAACACACAGTTGAAGTTAAAATATCTGTATCATAAGATATAGTTTTTCATTTAACACTAAATAAACTGCTCTTTTAAGAGCAAAAGAGATTCTTTCAAGGATCTTAAAAAAGAAAAAATGATAATCACTTTACTTCAGCAACATAAACACAAGATTGAAGTGAAAACATCTGTATCGAAAGATGATATTTTTCATTTACCACTAAATAAAATTTTTCCAGAATCTTAGAAAAGAAAAAAAAATAAGCATTTTAGATCACCAACATCAGGGATCTGTTTAGGAAAAAATTGGGTCCTTTACAGGACTCTTCACAAAATTTCTCATTTCAAAACAGGACCCTTCACAAAATTATTTTCCCTAAAATAGTATCCTTCACAAAATTATTTTTCCTAAAACAGAACCCTTCACAAAATCCTTTGTCTTAAAAATAGGTTTTTCACAAAATTTTTCCTTATTTAATCTGAACATTTCACAAATTATTCATATAAAAGTGAAATCTGACCTATCACTTTTACATATATAAAGAAAATATATGTATTTTACATCCATATAAATTCTTAAAAATGTATAAACAAGAACCTGAATATAACGATCATTTCAAATTCACAAAATTAGGATTAGATTTTTCACAAATATAAAAATCTGTTCACCATTTCACAAAAACAGGACCCTGGGAAAAAAGTCTCGACAGACCCCTGAACATGAACACAAGGTTGAGGTGAAAACTTCTGTATCGAAATATATTATTTTTCATTTAACAATAAACAAATTGCTCTTTTAAGAGCAAAAGAGATTCTTTCCAGAATCTTAAAAAAGAAAAATAATAATAATCACTTTTGCTGCACCAACAGGAACAAAAGGTTGAAGTGAAAACTTCTGTATCGAAATATAGTATTTTTCATTTACAACTAAATAAAATGCTCTTTTAAGAACAAAAAAGGTTTTTATAAAATGGAATTTTGCGAAGAGACCTATTTTATTAAGAGGAATTTTGTAAAGCTTCCTGTTTTATTAAAAATAATTTTGTGAAGGGCCCTGTTTTATTGAGAGGAATTTTGTAAAGGGTTTTATTTTCCTATTAGCTTTTGCCTTTTTCAAACTACCTTTAGCCCCAACAGTGGCTGAGAGGTTCTGCTCTCGAAGCTGGTAGACGGGAGGTGCTGGGTTCAAACCCCTGTCGCGCTCGTCGACCTAACCGTTCGGAGTTTTCCGTGGTTTTCTTCGAACCTTGCGTAAATACGGGTTAGTATCCCTTAGAAAGACCCCCACGGAGGGCACTCCTCCCCTCGTGTTGATAATTGGCCGTAATAAATCAACCCAACCCAAACTACCTTTATAATTTTTGTCACTTTGTTTATTGTTTCACTAATTTATACGCTACTTATAAATATCCTTAAAAAATATGTTATACTTCGGGGGTCTATGCAGAATTATTTTCCCTGCTGCTCATTTTGTGAAAAGTAAAAGTTATTTGTGTGAAAAATAACATTTTGAAACGAGAGATGAAATCAAGTTAATCTAATTTGAACCCAGCATTTATTAATAACTTATTTAAATCATCCTGTTAAACGTTTCCTCTCTGGTAACTGTTCTGCTTGCAAGCTACATACTATTTTAAATCCTAACAAAATAAAATTACTTAATGAGAAGTATGTTATTATGAAATTGGGTTATGGGGTTAAATTTATTAACAGGAATTTTGTGAAGGGTCATGTTTTATTCAAAATTAATTTTGTGAAGGACCCTGCTTTATTGAGAGGAATTTTGTGAAGAGTCTTGTTTTATTAAATGAATTTTTGTGAAGGGTTTTATTTTTATATTAGCTTTTGCCTTTTCCAAACTACCTTTATCATGTATGTCACTTCGTTTACTGTTTCACTAATTTATGCGCTACTTAAAAATATCCTTAAAAAATAATTTACACTTTAGGGGTCTAATCAGATTTTTTTCCTTTGTGAAAAGTAAAAGTTATTTTTGTGAAAAATAACATTTTGTAACGAGAGACGAAATCAAGTTACTCTAATTCGAACCAAGCATTTACTAATAACTTATTTAAATCCTTCAGCTAAAGTTTTCCTTTCTAATGAACTTGTTTTGTTTGCAAACTACATATTTTAAAATCTAACAAAATAAAATTACTTAATGAAGAGCAAGTTTTTATGAAATGGAATTATGCAAAAAAACATATTTTATTAACAGGAATTTCGTGAAGGTCCTGTTGTTTTATTCAAAATAATTTTGTAAAGGTCCCTGTTTTATTGAGGGGAATTTTGAGAAAAGTCTTGTTTTATTAAATGGCTTTTTGTGAAGGATTTTATTTTCGTATTAGTTTTTGCCTTTTCCAAACTACCTTTATCATTTTTGTCACTTCGTTTATTGTTTCACTAATTTATGTGCGACTTATAAATATCCTTAAAAAATAGGTTACACTTCAATGGTCTATGCAGAATTTTTTTTTCCTTGCAGCTCATTTTGTGAAAAGTAAAAGTTATTTTTGTGAAAAATAACATTTTGTAACGAGAGATAAAATCAAGTTACTCGAATTCGAACCAAGCAAAATGAGTCTGATCACTTAGGAATATTCTCAGACTATTCTTAGTTAAAATCGCTAAATTAGCAGTTCCCTTAGTCAAATGATAATATAAATATTTCAAGTATTTCATTACTTTCAAGATATCTGATAAAAACTAAATAAATTCAAACAACAAAAACATGATCTAAAATGCGTTTCCTCTATGAATATGAATGATATTTAATATAATTTGCGACACAAAGTATATGTTTTTGACTTTAATGAAAAATAAAAACAGTTAAAATAAAGGCCGCGCGATCTGTATAATGATTACTTGTAAAACTCAATACATTCTTACCCAAAAGACAAAAAAAAAAAAAAAAAAAAAAAAAGAGGAATATTTGACTGAAACTATATTATTTTTAATAGCGCCAAATCTACCGATTTCATGGGGAAAGTGAATAACCAGCTGAAAAATGCATTTCTTCTTAGAATTGAACGGCAACCTTTCTTAGTAGGTGGGGATGAATACTTTTCTCGGAGGCAGACAAAAGAAGCTCTCCCGTTCACCCACTAGTTAAAGGGGGAAAAAATGTTTCCTGTGTGCCGTAGTTTGGTTTAAAATGAAAATAATGTTTGCCGATTGCTACAGGTTAATAATATTTATTCCTATTTAATGTCCTTTTAAAAGTAAATACCCGTATATTAATAATTATCTTATTGCAAATCTTAATCTAAAATTTTAAGTTCATTCGTAGCTTTTATCAGCTCCCCAATCTATAAAGTTCCGAGACGCGTTCTCATTTCGAATGTTTTTTAAAAAGCCATTTTCTTTTTAGTATTATTATTTCATGCTTTGAGTTTCTGCACGCTGGGGATTTTCACTTCAAAATTGATACGCGGCCAAGTGAGGGACTCTTTCCTGTTTCAGCTCTTCCCTCTAGCCAGCCCCACCAGTGGCTGAGAGGTTCGGCTCTCGAAGCTGGTAGACGGGAGGTGCTGGGTTCGATCCCAATCGCGCCCGTCGGCCTAATCGTTCGGAGTTTTCGTGGTTTTCTTCGAGCCGTGGATTTATCCATGCGTAAATACGGGTTAGGTTCCCTTAGAAAGACCTCCACGAAGGGCACTCCCCCTGGGCCTATATCCCAAGTGTAGATAATTGGCCGTCAACAATCAACCCAACCCAACCCTTCCCTCTATCCTCATTCACTGGTCTGGAGGTCGCCTCTCACTCATTGGTTTGTGCGCTCGTGACGTCGTTTTCTGGATCACTCCTCTGAGTAAACAAAACTCGCATGCATTCTTAGAAGACAGGAATTTTTACGTTTTTGGAAGTATAAACAAATATGTATCTGGTGTTTTAGTCCCGTAGAATTTTCATATCAGCTTTAACATCTATTAAACAATGTAGTGAACCATCGCGAAGCCCGAGCGCTATAAGTTTTATATCTGTGGGAATTGTCGCTGCATCGCTCTTATTCTAAATAAACTATTTATCTGGAAATTGGCTGGACTTTAATGTAGAAACTGTTCTGGTGTCTTTACATTGCCTCACCACTTCGCCATGATCGTGAATATCGACTGCAATATGTTAGTTATTTAACGCACTACCCTTTTCTCATGGAAAAATACCTCTTGTGAGTCTCATCTACGTCAAAACGCCACAAAAAAGCCCATCAGGATTCTATGAACTTACGCCAAGCCATGCCAATATTCTGATAATTAGAGAGCTGTGAATATGTTGCTGAAGAGTGTTGTACATCTTCATAGCGAGGTGTGTGAGTCTGGTTCTCGCGAAGTGTGTGTCGATAATTTGTTCTTCTGATCTTCTTATTCTGGTGGACGGAGGAGCTGCGGATGTGTTGCTGAGTGCTGATGTGCATCTTTATTGCGGTGTATGTGTTTGATTCTCACGGTCTGTGCATCGAGTATTTTCAAAAATTGATGGAATATTTTATACCTGGAAACACCGGATACAGCCTGTGTGAATTTTCTACAAAGCATCATCTCAATTATGACGGAATAATATAAATAAATAATTTCTTTTACAGAGAAAAAATGATGAAAAATTATTATCATACAATTTAATAAATAAAATTATTTGTCGTCTTAAAAATTCAAAAAGTAAACAGGCGGGCACGTGTGAACAGAGTTACGTAAGTTTGAAAAGATTTATTATTGTATGTATTATTTATTATTTTATTTATTTTTATGTTATTTAAGTTTCGCTCAGATTTCTTATTTGTTCTATTATTATTATTATTATCATTATTTATTAGAGATGGAGGTATTTACATTTGTTATTTAATTTAAATTTTATTTTATATCTGTTGTGTTAATTCTCTTTAATTTTTATATTAATGAGGTACCCCTCTTTTATGTTATTGCGATCTGGATTTGTAAAAGTCCCTGGTGATCACAAAATGAGTGAAAACGAAATAAACATTATTCCTTTTGATTTCGAATCTGGAATGAATATACAGTCTTGGTTAAACCATTTTGACAAAACATGCCTTTCTGATAAGAAAGATGAAAACTGGAAGATTAAAAATATTTCCAAATATTTGAAAGGAGAGGCTCTAAAAGTATTTATTAATGAATGTTTAGAATGTAGTGCTTTTGACAAGATAACTGATATTCTTACTGAAAAATTTATAACTGTTCATGTTCCTCGATTTTCAGAATTTGCTTCTATGAAATTAAATGATCTCAATGATTTGGATAAGTACTTTCGAGAAAAGGTTGAAATAGGTAGAAAACTTTGTTTATGTGAAACTATAATAGTACAGGGATTAACAGACGGTCTCAAACCTGATTA
Organism: Maratus michaelseni; assembly: GCA_963931845.1. Taxonomy (NCBI): domain Eukaryota; kingdom Metazoa; phylum Arthropoda; class Arachnida; order Araneae; family Salticidae; genus Maratus; species Maratus michaelseni. The sequence continues at coordinate 181,917,767 of OZ007596.1, read as the reverse complement.
CCAGAATTATATGATTAGTAATCCTCCAAAAAATACAATAGACTGGTACATAATGGCTAAACAGCTAGTAGTTATTCCTACTTCCCATGTCAACAATAATAATTCTAGGAGTAATTTTCAGAGTTATAGATCATTGCCACAATATGATGAGGCACCTAGACATTGGGTTCGCCCAAGTCGAAATTTTCATGTGCCAAATTACAATTTTCATTCACAGAGCAATTTTAATGCTCCAAATTCTAGATTTATCAATCCTAGGTTGCCTACTACCCATTTTCAGAGAAAATACCCAAGTAGACCATGACGAATGTGTTTAAATAGAGGTATCCAAAATGCTTACCACTGGGAGAGGGATTATGTATTCAATGTTAGCCCTCTGAAATCTTCTGCACCCCCTCTTAGTCAACCACAACCATCCACTGATAATATATGACAGTTAATTGTATCAGGATATGTAAATAACAGGGAACTACCTTGTGTCATTGACTCTGGCTCAACCATAACTATTTTACCTTTTAAATTTGTTAAATTGTTAAACGCTAAAGTTATCAATATTCCACCTGTTATTATTGGTCAAGCCAAAGGAACTGTTGTAATAGATAAAGCTTGTAATTTATTGTTTAAATTAGGTAATGTGCAACAAAATATTAGACTTTTTATATGTAATACAAATTTAGATTATGCTATATTAGGTTTACAAGAAGGCTGTAAGTTTAATTATTGATTGTGCTACATGTAGAGTATTACAAACAGACCTTGTTTTAAATCAATCTAAGAGCATATCCAGTGATACTTTAACATTACTTCATTTTAATGTTAACTATGATTATCAGAGAGTGCAACCCGATTATGGAAAGATTATATCTCCTCAATCCTTTGTGCCATCTAATATTGATAATTCTAAATTAATTGGGGAAATAAATTCTATAGAAAATGAAACTTTAAGGGAAAGTATAAGGGATTATTTAGACATTTTTTCTAAAAATAAATTTGATATCGGGAGTATTAATATTGAAGCGCAACGTATTTTCCTTAATTCTGACCTACCAATATCTCTGAGGCCGTACAGAACTTCCCCTTTACAAGAAAAAGATATTTCAGATCAAATTCAATCACTATTAGATGCTTGTTTAATTAAAGAGAGTAATAGTCCCTATTCTGCCCCTATTACATTAGTAATTTAAAGAGAAGAAGGTAAAAAAACTAGATTATTTGTTGACTATAGAAAACTAAATGCAATAATGAAAAATGACGCAGAACCCTTACCTCGTATCGATGGAATTTTAGATAAACTGAGTAGTGCGCAGTTTTTTTCAACTTTAGATTTAGCCTCTGGCTACTGGCACATACCCATACATCCATCTGATACTGAAATATTGGCTTTTGCTACCAACTTTGGGCTCTTTGAATGGTTAGTTCTGCCCTTCGGTATTAAATTAGGCCCCCCAATATTTAATAGAACCCTTAGAAGAATACTTACTAAATACAAAATAGACTTTGCTTGCCATTATTTTGATGATATCATTATTTTTTCTTCCTCATTAGAAGAACACATGCAACATTTAAATCAGATATTTGAATTATGTAGACTTGAAAACATTAAACTTAAGCTATCTAAATACAATTTTGTTCAAAATAAAATTAACCTCTTAGGATATACCATCCAGAATGGCACATTAACTCCTGCTAATGCTAATATTGAAGTAATAAAAAAACTAAAACCCCCTTCAAATGTAAAGGAACTTCAGAGATTCTTAGGATCTATCAATGTTTATCACAAGTTTATAGATAAATATGCCGAAATTCAAGTCCCTCTTAACAGATTACTTAGGAAAAATACATTATGGGAATGGAATACAGATTGTCAAGATTCTTTTCAAAAATTAAAAGATGCCTTAAATGCCAAACCTATCTTAAAAATTTATGACCCTAAGTTACCCCTCCATATGTTTGTTAATGCCTCACATGTGGCAGTAGGTGCAGTCTTAAAACAACCTGATAGTAATAATTTTTTACATCTAATTGCTTATTACTCTAGAGGATTGAGAAGTTATGAGATGAATTATTTTATTACTGAGTTAGAGTGTCTTGCCATCATTGACACCTTAGACAAATTCTATCATTATTTTCATGGTGTAAATTTTACCATTCATACTGATCATGCATCTCTTGTATGGTTAAAAAATACTAAACATCTGAGAGGCAGGTTATTTAGATGGTCTTTGAAGTTGAGCATGTTTGAATATAATATAGTTTACGAAAAGGGATCCACAAATGTCGAAGCCGACATGTTGTCGAGAAACCCAGTTTCACATTTTATTCAACCACTTACTTTTTTTCTGGACGTTAAAGAAATTATAGAGAGGCAGGAAAAAGCTAATGTGTGTGCTAAAAATTACCTAAATGAAAATGGACTTATGATAATTAAAAAGAAAGGATTTCGAAAATTAGTAGTCCCTATGTCTTTAAGGAGAAAAATACTTAATGTTGCTCATGAGAAATGCGGTCATCCTGGTATCCAAAAATGTTAAATTTAATCTCCCCTAATTATTATTGGCCTGACATGTCTCAAGATATAACCAATATAGTAAAACATTGTGATATTTGTCAAAAGAATAAAGAAACCCAGACAGAAAAAAATTAGCTTATTACAAGCTATGCCCACCACAGATCAACCTTTTGAATGTCTTTCTATTGATACTGTGGGAGGATTCAATTATTATAACTCTACCAAAAAATATCTACACATCATCATCGACCATGTAACCAGATATGTTTGGGCATTTCCTTCAAAAAGTGTTACCACAGAAACATACACAAATTGCTTAAAACAAGTCTTCAATATTCAATTACCTCAACAATTATACTGTTTCAACAAAATTTTTGATATACAGGGTCCTCAAAAGGTATTAAGTGATAGGAATGCAGCCTTTACTTCACCTAGATTTTAAAAAAATTGCGGAATCACAATAATAAGCAACGTTTAACCACATCACATCACCCCCAAACGAATGGCAAATGTGAGAGATTGAATCAATCAATAGTTACAAGATTAAAGTGTAAAGTTAATTCTACAACCTCCAAAATTCCTTGGACCAAACTTCTGACTGAAGTAGTTAATGAATACAATAATATACCCCATTCTATAACCAAATTCCCTCCTGCATTTTTACTTTTTAGCAAATTACCCTATGATTCCCCTCTTAAGCAAAATTATTACCCTCCTGTCCAGGTACCCTCAACATTGCTAAAAAACGCACTGATGAATTTTACTGGAAAAGTAAAAAATATTATGATAGAAGTTATGTGGAGCCAAAAGTTGAGATAGGAGATCTTGTTATCTATGAAGAATTCCATTATCCCAATACCAGAAAGCTCTCACAAGTTTTTAGTGGTCCCTATCAAATCCTTAAAAAATTATCTGATGTAAATGTTGAAATTAATAGACAAACTCAAAATAAATTTACTGAAATAAACCATGTATCAAAATTACTCACTTATTACCCTCCTGACAAGTTAAAGTTATCACATGAGCAACAACAACTAATGTTAAATCAATAGCTTAATATTAAACTTAGTAGAAATTAACTAAATTTAATGAAATCAAATTATAATTGACTAATCAATTCTCCTTTATATAATGGTATGTTCTTGAATATAGGAATTCCCAAGAATATTACTGCAAATATTTTTGCTTGAGTTAAATTTTTATGCAGGCGTAAATTGGTTGATTTGAGTTAAAATTTTTTTATATTGGATTGAATTGAATTAGAACAGTAAAGTAAATTAGAATAGCAAATTAGATTAGAATAATACATTAAATTAAAATAAATTGAATAAAAATTCACTGGATTAAACTAAATTATAATAATAGAATAAAATCCTCTACTAATACTATTAGTTAAACTTATTATCCACCATTCACTTCAAGGTCTTATTTTCATTGAACAGCTTATGTAACTCTTGTTTGACTGAAAAAAGAATGAGCACATTATCTTACTGAATTGTTGATAATTTTCCACAGATATTTCTTATTTTACTATTTATTTATTTTGTTTCCTTTTATTAAGTATATTTTCATTTCTCACTCATATTGAAAAAGAATGAGGAATTAAATTATATACAGATGAATAAATGATTTAGTATTATTTTGAAGTTGTTTGTTATTGTTGATATTATTATGCTGCTATTATAATTGTTATTGTTATTTATTATGTGATACAAGATTATAAAAGAGAATATTCTTGAGAATTGTGATAAAAGAGAACCACTGATAGTAAATTTGTTGATGATAAAAAGTCACATCTTGCTAGCAAAACATCTAATACTCATATCTAATTGATTGAACTTTATTAAATGACTGGACTTTATTTGATAAGTGCACTTATCAAGGCACAAAACTTATCAAGTTCAAGCACTAATTGTTCAAGCACTTTAATTGTTTATTGAACTTAGTGGTGATGGAACTTTCTTAAGTATATGAACTTTATGATTAACTGGAATTATCCTACTACAGAATCAATACACTGTATTGCCGTAAACTGTATTACTGGCTAATACTTGACATATCCGTGACTTCATATCCATACCAAGAAACTTTTATTGGAAATGAGAGGTCTCTGACTCAGACTTTTACTGATTAAGAGGGCTATTAGACATTTATACTTTTCACTGCTTAGACAAAAATGCTTTGTTTACTTCATATTCATCCTTTTCACTATTTATGTTTGAAGAGTGAAAAAATATTATTTGTAACTAAAATATTTATATTGTAATTGTATTTAAACAATTCCCACAGGTTCGCGTTTACAAAAATAACTATTGAATTAACTTTAATAAAATCAGAGAATTTTTGGCTTTAACTAGAATACCAGATAACTATTTTGTAATCCAAATTCTTGCTTGCCTTAATGAACTTGTAGATCATCGGATCTACCCGTCATTCGGATTTTTAGGGGGGGGGGATAATGTTATATAAAAAAATTATTTTCTGCGCAAATCCTTCACATTTATTTCGCATTAATCTTTAAAATTAATCTAACTTCTGACATAGTCAGCATTTCCTTAATTCTTAATAATATTTATTCCGATTTAATGTCCTTTTAAAAGTAAATGCCCATATATTAATAATTATCTTATTTCAAATCTTAATCTAAAATTTTAAGTTCATTCGTAGCTTTTATCAGCTCCCCAATCTATAAAGTTCCGAGACGCGTTCTCATTTCGAATGCTTTTTTAAAAGCCATTTTCTTTTTATTATTATTATTTCATGCTTTGATTTTCCGCGCGCAGGGGATTTTCACTTCAAAATTGATACGCGGCCAAGTGAGGGAATCTTTCCTGTTTCAGCTCCTCCCTCTAGCCTCATTCGCTGGTCTGGAGGTCGCCTCTCACTCATTGGTTTGTGCGCTCGTAACGTCGTTTTCTGGATCACTCCACTGAGTGAACAAAACTCGCATTCATCCTTAGAAGACAGAATTTTTGACGTTTTTGGAAGTATAAACAGATATGTATCTGGTGGTTTAGTCCCGTAGAATTTTCATATCAGCTTTAACATCTATTAAACAATTTAGTGAACCATCGTGAAGCCCGAGGGCTATAAGGTTTATACCTGTTCGAATTGTCGCTGCATCGCTCTTATTCTAAATAAACTATTTATCTGGATATTGGCTGGACTTTAATGGAGAAACTGTTCTGGTGTCTTTACATTGCCTCACCACTTCGCCATGATCGTGAATATCGACTGCAATATGTTAGTTCTTTAACGGACTACCCTTTTCTCATGGAAAATTACATCTCGTGGTGTCTCATCTACGTCAAAACGCCACATACATATATATTTGTATACGTACATATATATTTATATATGTACATATATCACTGGCACCCGGCTAACCGAAAAGTACCAAAAATAATTTAATTTTTAAACAGTGTTGTAACTCCCGTACACTTAGAACCACATTCTTCCAGCATCGCTCATATTTGGCGCTAACTTTGGTTGTAGACCTGACACTACAGAAGATTGACTAAAACTATATTATGTAATAATTAATCTTATATTTAAATCTTCATTTTCAACAATATTTTTGAAAACTTGATGGTAATTATGCAAAATATTTATTTATTTATTTATGTATTTATTTTTGTGTAATTCAAAAAAATATATTTTGAATTTTGTCAATAACACGAAAATTTTTCATAGCTCCATTTTTTAAAATGCATTTTCTTATGAACTAGCATCGGTAGTATCCACCAGGCGGCGATACTTTCCTTAGAATGTCAGTTAATAAGTTGGCAATATCCGCAGACATTTTCACCCATAGACTTTCTCCGGATTGTGAGGTCTAATACAATATAAGGAGGTCTTGATTAGGAGAATGACATCCATTTTCGACCACCCGCCATAGTTTATCATTATAGAAATCGATTTTTAATTCATTTTCTAATAATGCAATTTATTTCCCGTTGCCAAAAAAGGAACTGCGTACGGACAATATTTCTATTAGCCAATAAATATTCAGATTCATTCACTATAATTTGAAATGCGTAAATGACGTCATTCTGCAAAGATAATTTGATTTTTTTTTGTATGTATAATTAAAAAGATTACTATAAGTACAGCGCCTAGAATACATTCTACTATAAGTACAGCGCAATTCTACTATAAGTATATTATAATTACAGCGCTTAGAATGTATTCTAGGTGCTGTGCTATAAGTGCTTTTAAATGACATGGTACATTTATTTAAATATGTTTGTTGTAATTTCAAGAAAAATATTCAGGCAAAAAAATAAAATATATATTTTCCTAAATGTGTTCTTTCAAATAAATAATATAAAAGTAAATAACTAAGCTAGGCGCTGTAACTAAGCTCCTAATTTTACAAAAGTAAATTGTTTCCACTGGTGAAAATAACCCCATGTTTAATGAAAACGTGCACATTCATTGATAAAGCTGCAACTATGACGTAATTTTCGGTGAATTTTTATTCCGCACGGAATTAAAAAAAAAAATAAAAATAAAATTCAGTTATAGTTATGTTAACGGGAATTTTAAATTGTTTTAAATGTAGCTATTTCTCCATTTCATGCATTATAGTGTGCATTTCGAGACACATTCATCAATTTTTTTTTTTTTCTTTTTAAGGAAAAGTGATTTTATTAATTTAAATCAGGTTCAGGTAATTTTCAGTTATCTTCAAAGAATTTTTGAAAAATGGTTGAAACATGGCTTAGTTAACCCTTAAGAAAATTTTAAATCCTTCAGAATTTTTTTTCGAAAATCTATACCGTTGTTGGAACAGTGCTTTTTAACATATTTACCAAACACGAGCTCTATCGAAAGCATAGATTGTGCACTATTGTTTGCAGTCACATACATACATACACAATCATAAAAATACAAAATAACAGGCTCTGGAGGCCTTTAACATAAACAAATATCAACATACACGCACACGTACACGTATGTGTAAAAGTAACAAAAGAATATTCAGGGAATCTCAAAATGTAAAAAGTATATCGAAATTTCCATAAATTTATTTTTGTTATGATCACAGCACTTTCCTTGTACTATATTATATGTCCGGCAAGTAATAATGTTTTATCATCAATGGAAGTCACTTGCTCGTCTTAAATTAAAGTAAATTAAAGTTTATTATTTAAAAAATAAAAGCTTCGCTACCAAGCCATCATATGAAATAGAATTTCACTAAATTTACTATTTGGTTGTGTTTTTCACATTATTTCCCGTTTTGTCAGAGAAATCGTATAATTTTCTGTTACATGTACCAGAATATATTTGCATTTTCATTTATAAAACAGGAGGTTTAAAATGATTTCGTCAAAATAATGTCAGTTTTTTCTGTTTGTCATTTAAACGGTTTATGGACACAAAGGCGTTATTATGAATACACAATAATGCCATAAATGATGGGAACATTCAGTTTTAGACATTTTTTCAAATATTTAAAAATATACACATCAGATTATTTCGGAATTTCAAGATTAAAAAAAACAGGTTTGACTTCATATTTTTCAACGTCGATTTGATAAGGAGGACAATTAGGGGACCAACCAAAAATTAAAGAAAAAAAATAATACTTGGGATCACCCTGTAAAATAAAATGCACGAAATGATCTGTCGCTACAGAATATACATAGGCAGACATTGTATAATATGTGCATTCATTTGTGTAAGAATAGCATGTATATTAATAGAGATATAGCGATTTTTTTTTAAATTAAAAAAATACTTGCATGTTTTTTGCTTATAACACACAGGGTTTTTAACCAAATTTAACGCCAATTTCAAAAAAATATACAAAATGTAGTAGCAATAACATAGTGCTATTGAAATATAAATATATGAAATATTTAAGGAAATATGGGCAGTTGTATGAAAGCATTTTTATCTGCGCATGCGCGAACGATATCAAGGAACTTTTTGCATAATTTATTAGTCAACTCTCTGGAGCAACTATATTAAAAAAATCAGTCAAATATCACAAAAATTCAGAGAGATATCGGCGTTAGAGTGAGCTGTTTTTTAGTTTCTGACTAAAACTCGATGAATGATAAGGGATTGTCCACAAATTGTTATTTTTAAGTTATCGGAAAGCATTCGGAAAAAGTGTTTTGAAAAAGCTATTTAATTATAGTTTACGGCTATGTTTAGGAAGATTTTGATTCTAAACTACGATGTAAAGGAAAATATAGTCCATACATTGATTACATTTAGGTAAAATAAAATAAGTTGAAACTGGTGTGAAACAATAATAACTAAAATATCTTCTTAAAACACCAGCAAAATTTTTAAAATGCGCTAGGCCTTTCGAAAGATCTGAGTCTTTCTTCGTCAGGCGCAAAAAGACGTGCTTCTACTATGAAAGCAGCAGCAAGACTGAAATGAGAGATAAGGGAGAGGAAACAAGCTGAAACAACAGCCAATAGGAAAGTAGAAATCAACAGCCAATAGGAAAACAGAAGGAGAGGACAACAGCCAATCACAGAAGAGTAAAATCAAGACAATAGAATACAAAATAGAAGGGGAATAAGGAAGGGAAAAAAACTACACAGATATATTAAAAAATGGAAACAGATGAAAATTAAGAAATAAATAAGTAACCAAAATATATTAATATATATAAAAACAGACTAATATTAATTAATACAAAAATAAATTATATGGTAGTACTGAAGAGGTTTTTCCAAGCAGCAGAGCGCATTGTGGAATCAGATTTATCATTAACAATGACATCACGATTAAGATTTTGTTTTAAGAAGATAGTTACATTTAGGTAAATTGAGGTGTTTATAATAAAATTTTGTGAAATTTAGCCCAATACGCAAAACACTCTACAGTATACTCTATCGCATATATACGTATGTATTTTGTGTATAACGTATATTTATACATTTATATTATACATTTTATTATACAGATATATTATACATTTTTCATAAGTTATGAGTCAATAACTTCCAATTTAATTTTTATAGTGATATTTCAATAGCTTTTTGAGAAATGCGTTTTGCGTATGGAATTTTCACAGAAAAGTCATTTTCCATAAAAATACATTTATTTAACAGAAATATTTACTTAACTATTTTAAACTTTATTTAACATTTACTTAACAGTTATGTGAATTGAAATTTTACTGTAGTTATCGATCAAGGTCTTTTTTTTTCTGTTTATATCTAAAAGACAGTTTTGGCAGTTTTTGCATGAAGGAAAAAAAAATTAACGTTTGAACGTTTGGCTCTTCCGGTTTCATTCACTATCAAGTAGTTTTTAAATTCTGATAACTTAGGTTTTATTTATAGTACAATAAATGTAAGCGCAGATTTGGAAAGGTAAAAATGCGGGCTTTAATAAAATGTAATACAAAGAAAATGAAAATTTTATTTTAAAAACACTTTACGAAAATTTTAGACAAAAATCGCATTTTAAATGTAGTCAGTTATCTTAATATGTATGCTATTTTTCATTGTTTATTGACACTTTAGTTTTTCTTGGAAAACCAGCATGTACATGGCGATTTGTCACAAGACACCTTATTACAGAGCTGACACTGGCGACTACTTTTTAATTTCTTCTCGTACCACTTTTTCAAAATAAAAATTTTTCACATGCGCTTTAACAACATGTGTAAGAGAAACATAATACAAAATTTATTTTTTGAAATGAATAGTGAAAATAGAATATAAAAATAATCGCTATTGGTAGTCCTGTCATTAGGACCGTAGGAAATCGGGGGGGGGGGATGGATATTCTTCGAAAATCCATATCATTGTATTTGTTAGACATTTGTGCAGCTCAAGGGTTAGAGGGGGGAGGGAGGGAGTAGATGCTGAATACATTTTCAACGCAACTTTAGCGAAGCGAATTTACTTTATGTTATGATGCCAAAATTTGTAAGTGTATTTTCATTTGTTATCAGTTTTTTCTTCTTTTTTCAGTATTATTAATGAAATATATATTTTGTACCATGATGTAATATTTCAAAACATCTTAAAAATGAATTTAATTCTTAATTAAATGAAAATAAAAATGAAATAATGCTTTGAAATAATGCGCAAACACATTTTGAATTTTCAATAAAATTAATTATTAATTAATCTACATATTTGCTTATTAATGAGAAGCTCTATTATTAATTGATTTTCTTAGTTTCGCAGTTATTTTGAAAAAAAAACTGAGTTTGAAACTTATTTAGCCACCCCTCCCCCTCTTAATATTTAAACTGCGATGTTATTGCCCCTCATACTATGAATTTAAAGGGGACTCAGCATATCTTTAGTATCATGTAGGGCCACCCTTCGCCGCAATAACTGCTGCAACTCTTTGAGATAAAACTTTCTACTAGTTTTCGAAAAGTTTCTGGAGGAATCTTGCTCCATTCATCCTGTAGAGTAGCAAACAGTTCTGTGGTGTTTTTGGTCGAGTTGGACTGGCTCTAAATCGGCGCTCTAACTCATCACAAAGGTGTTCCAAAGTGTTGAGGTCGGGACTTTGAGCTAGCCAGGGAAGGTTTTCCACATCAATTTCTTCAAACCACGTCTTAACAACACCTGTTGTCTGGCATGGAGCATTGTAATGCTGAAACAGGTATGGAACAAGACCAAAGTGTTGCCATAATATCGGTAGCGCTGTATTGTACAGAATTGTTTTGTAGGCTTCGGCATTCATACTCCCAGAAATTAAAACAACAAGATCCCACCTCCGCCAAATTTCACTCTGAGTACGAAACAGTCTTGTAAATATCGTTCGCCATGCACTCGCCGCATACAAACGTCCATTGGACTGCCAAAACTGATAGCGTGATTCATCGCTCAATAAGATGTTTTTCCATTTTTCTACTGACCAGTGCCGTCGTTCTTTGAACCACTTTAATCGACTGGTCTTATTCAGATGCGTGATATTTGGCTTGTGAACTGCAGCTCGGCCATGAAAACCAAGTGCCACGATCTTCCGCCGGACGGTACGATCACTTGCATCATTAGCCGTAGACGATCAAAATTCCCCTGAAATCGCCTCTGAAGGAAGCCTTTCGGTTTGATTTCACAACACGTTTTAGTCATAGACGGTTCCGATCTATTACGTAATTTCCCAAATAGCTTTTGAAATATAACTGTAAAAATCAAATTACAAGTTATTGACTCATAACTTATGAAAAATGTATAATATGTCTTAGATTATAATTTATCATCTTCACTACTGGCATACAAATTACGTAGGTACAGAAAATACATATATATGCGATAGAATTTACTGTAGAGTGTTTTGCGTATTGGGCTAAATTTCACAAAATTTTATTATAAACACCTCAATTTACCTAAATGTAATCAATGTAATGACTATATTTTCCTTTTCATCGTAGTTTAGAGTCAAAATCTTCCTAAACATAACCGTAAACTATAATTAAATAGCTTTTTAAAAAAAAATTTCCGAACGCTTTCCGATAACTTAAAAATAACAATTTGTGGACAATCCCTTATCATTCAGCGAGTTTTAGTCAGAAACTAAAAAACAGCTCACTCTAATGCCGATATCTCTCTGAATTTTTGCGATATTTGACTGATTTTTTTTGTTAAGTTGCTCCAGAGAGTTAACTACTAAATTATGCAAAAAGTTCTTTGATATCGTTCGCACATGCGCAGATAAAAATTATTTCATACAACTGCCCATATTTCCTTAAATATTTCATATATTTATATTTCAATAGCACTATGTTATTTCTACTACTATTTTTCAATTTTTCTGAAATTGGCGTTAAATTTGGTTAAAAACCCTGTGTGTTATAAGCAAAAAACTTGCAAGAATATTTTTAATTAAAAAAAAAATCCCTATATCTCTATTAATATACATGCTATTCTTACACAAATAAATGGACATATTATACAATGTCTGCCTATGTATATTCTGCAGCGACAGATCATTTCGTGCATTTTATTTTACAGGGTGATCCCAAGTATTATTTTTTTTTTAATTTTTGGTTGGTCCCCTAATTGTCCTCCTTATCAAATCGACGTTGAAAAATATGAAGTCAAACCTGTTCTTCTTAATCCTAAAATTTCAAAATAACCTGATATGTATATTTTTAAATATTTGAAAAAATGTCTAAAACTGAAAGTTCCCATCACATATGGCATTATAGTGTATGATGGCTGTATTTTTAGGATATTGAATTTTTAATTATGTTACCCGGAATCTTCAAGGTTAACTCGGGCGAGGCCGAGTGGTTTTGCTTGTAGGCTAATAAAAAACATTGTGATAATATAAGATTTTTTCGTCTTTACTTTGGGCGGATAAAAAAATTACGGGTGTAGCGAGTCCGAGTAGAAAAGTGGCGGGTGTTTAGAGTATGCAGCTGTTCTGATCCAATTTTTATACCCGTCTGTGCCTGTTAAGAGCAACTAAATTCACACCTGCATATATCCGTGGCCTGTACGGGTAAAAAACTTTTAGGAGTATGAACGGATGTACAAAAATCTCGATGTAATTGCAGGTATGACCGAGTACGAGTTTATAGAAAATGTACTCGTTCTGCCTTAATAAAATTGTTAATATAATCCGTTGAATCAATCCGAGTTAATGACAGCACACGTGAATAAAATAATTAAGTTATGTAGTTTCTATTTTAATCTATAATACTTTTTTTTTAATGTGTAATCCGGGCTCAATTGTCCCACATTACTGATACGATAGCGCACATGCGCGAAATAATTTTAATATTGTACTAAGAATTTTTAAACATATGTAGAATTTAAAAAAAATTCAAATTAGTTTTGGATATGTTTTTTTGGTTTTTTATCGTTGGCACGTTATATTTTTTATATTGTGAAGCGCCGTGCCACATTTGAACAGTAAGCTACAATTTTTTTTTTACGTTTTGCATGTGCTGTACCCTTTTTTGGAAGGAAGAGTTCATTTTTAAGCCGGCGTTTTTGTTTTGTTTTTTAGTCAAACGTGTTCGCCTGCTTAACCTTTAAATTATTTCTTACAATACAGCACTGTTGTACCCTTTTTGGTGAAAAAGTTCGTTTTTAAGCTAAAAATGGCGATATTTTTAAGTCAAAAGTTTTTGCCAATTACCTTTGAACAATTTTGTACAATACAACATTGCTGTAACCTTTTTGGGGGCAAAAAAGTTAATTCTAAGTTAATTATTAATCCAGACATGTCATTTTTTGAAGTCAAAGGTTTTTTTAGCTCACAGGCTATCAAAGCCTGAGAGCTAATGTTCCCGCCGGTTCTGTATGTACGTATGTATGTATGTATGTACGTATGTATGTATGTATGTACGTATGTATGTACGTAACGCGATAACTCTTGATAGAACTAACCGTTTTACTTTAAATTTTGTTTATAGGTTCCTTGTGATAAGGCGCTTCCCTGATTAGTTTTGGAGGTTCATTGGTTAAGCATAAAGGAGGAAAACGGGGGCTAACCCCCCATAATTTATATAAATGGGTTTTTCATGCAGAATTATCCCATTCTCTTCAAATTTTGTATATATGCTCATTTTGATAATGCGCTTTTGTCAATAGGTTTGATGGTTCATTGGTTAAGTATGAAGGGTGAAAGGGAGGGATACCCCCTAATTTAGATAAATGAGTTTTTCATGCAGAATTATCAAATTTTCTTCAAATTTTGTATATAGATTCGTTGTGGTAAGGCGCTTCTCTGAATAGTTTTGGGGGTTAATTGGTTAAGTATAAAGGGGGAAAGGGGTACTAACCCCCCTTTATTTAGATAAATGGGTTTATCATGCAGAATCATCCGATTTTCTTCAAATTTCGTATATATATTCATTGTAATTAGAGACTTCCCTGATTCGTTTAAGGGGTTCATTAGTTAACGATGAGGGGGGTAACGGTGGGATGATCCCTCCTCATTTCAACCTTTTAAATTTCGAATTTTTTTTTATTTTGTTCTTAGAGAGCATTTACATCTTATAAGTAACTACAACGCAAATTCCAAATCGGTTACGTAGTTCTAGAGATTCCATAGAGATTGTAATTTGGAATGTTTTTAGAACGCTTTTCGCTCATTTCACCCTTTTAAATTTCGAATTTTTTTTATTTTGATCTTAGAGAGCATTTACATCTTATAAGTAACTACAACGCCAAATTTCAAATCGGTTCGGAAGTTCTAGAGATTCCATAGAAATTGTAATTTAGAATGTTTTTAGAACGCTTTTCGCTCATTTCACCCTTTTAAATTTCGATTTTTTTTAATTTTATTCTTAGAGAGCATTTACACATTATAAGTAACTACAACGCCAAATTTCAAATCGGTTCGGTAGTTCTAGAGATTCCATAGAAATTGTAATTTAGAATGTTTATAGAAAGCTTTTCGCTCATTTCACCCTTTTAAATTTCGATTTTTTTTCTTTGTTCTTAGAGAGCATTTACATCGTATAAGTAACTACAACGCCAAATTTCAAATCGGTTCGGTAGTTCTAGAGATGCCATATCAATTGTAATTTGGAATGTTTTTAGAACGCTTTTCGCTCATTTCACCCTTTTAAATTCCGATATTTTTTTTATTTTGTTCTTAGAGATCATTTACATCTTATAAGTAACTACAACGCCAAATTTCAAATCGGTTCGGTAGTTCCAGAGATTCCATAGAAATTGTAATTTAGAATGTTTATAGAACGCTTTTCGCTCATTTCACCCTTTTAAATTTCGATTTTTTTTTTATTTTGTTCTTAGAGAGCATTTACATCGTATAAGTAACTACAACGCCAAATTTCAAATCGGTTCGGTAGTTCTAGAGATGCCATAGAAATTGTAATTTGGAATGTTTTTAGAACGCTTTTCGCTCATTTCACCCTTTTAAATTCCGATTTTTTTTTTTTTTTTTTTTTGTTCTTAGAGATCATTTACATCTTATAAGTAACTACAACGCCAATTTTTAAATCGGTTCGGTAGTTCTAGAGATTCCACAGAAATTGTAATTTAGAATGTTTATAGAACACTTTTCGCTCATTTCATCTTTTTAAATTTCGAATTTTTTTTATTTTGTTCTTAGAGAGCATTTACCTCTTATAAGTAACTACAACGCCAAATTTCAAATCGGTTCGGTTGTTCTAGAGATTCCGTAGAAATTGTAATTTGGAATGTTTTTAGAACGCTTTTCGCCCATTTCACCCTTTTAAATTTCGATTTTTTTTATTTTGTTCTTAGAGAGCATTTACATCTTATAAGTAACTACAACGCCAAATTTAAAATCGGTTCTGTAGTTCTAGAGATTCCATAGAAATTGTAATTTGTATGTTTTTAGAACGCTTTTCGCTCATTTCACCCTTTTAAATTTCGATTTTTTTTAATTTTGTTCTTAGAGAGCATTTACATCTTATAAGTAACTACAACGCCAAATTTCAAATCGGTTCGAAAGTTCTAGAGATTCCATAGAAATTGTAATTAAGAATGTTTTTAGAACGCTTTTCGCTCATTTCACCCTTTTAGATTTCGAATTTTTTTTTTATTTTGTTCTTAGAGAGCATTCATATCTTATATGTAACTACAACGCCAAATTCTAAATCGGTTCGGAAGTTCTAGAGATTCCATAGAAATTATAATTTAGAATGTTTTTAGAACGCTTTTTGCTCATTTCACCCTTTTAAATTTCGAATTTTTTTTTATTTTGTTCTTAGAGAGCATTTACATCTTATAAGTAACTACAACGCAAATTCCAAATCGGTTACGTAGTTCTAGAGATTCCATAGAAATTGTAATTTGGAATGTTTTTAGAACGCTTTTCGCTCATTTCACCCTTTTAAATTTTGATTTTTTTTTATTTTGTTCTTAGAGAGCATTTACATCTTATAAGTAACTACAACGCCAAATTTAAAATCGGTTCGGTAGCTCTAGAGATTCCATAGAAATTGTAATTTAGAATGTTTATAGAACACTTTTCGCTCATTTCATCTTTTTAAATTTCGAATTTTTTTTATTTTGTTCTTAGAGAGCATTTACCTCTTATAAGTAACTACAACGCCAAATTTCAAATCGGTTCGGTTGTTCTAGAGATTCCGTAGAAATTGTAATTTGGAATGTTTTTAGAACGCTTTTCGCCCATTTCACCCTTTTAAATTTCGATTTTTTTTATTTTGTTCTTGGAGAGCATTTACATCTTATAAGTAACTACAACGCCAAATTTAAAATCGGTTCGGTAGTTCTAGAGATTCCATAGAAATTGTAATTTGTATGTTTTTAGAACGCTTTTCGCTCATTTCACCCTTTTAAATTTCGATTTTTTTTTATTTTGTTCTTAGAGAGCATTTACATCTTATAAGTAACTACAACGCCAAATTACAAATCGGTTCGGAAGTTCTAGAGATTCCATAGAAATTGTAATTAAGAATGTTTTTAGAACGCTTTTCGCTCATTTCACCCTTTTAGATTTCGAATTTTTTTTATCTTGTTCTTAGAGAGCATTCATATCTTATAAGTAACTACAACGCCAAATTCTAAATCGGTTCGGTTGTTCTAGAGATTCCATAGAAATTGTAATTTAGAATGTTTATAGAACGGTTTTCGCTCATTTCACCCTTTTAAATTTCGATTTTTTTTTTATTTTGTTCTTAGAGAGCATTTACATCTTATAAGGAACTACAACGCCAAATTTCAAATCGGTTCGGTAGTTTTAGAGATTCCATAGAAATTGTAATTTAGAATGTTTTTAGAACGCTTTTCGCTCATTTCACCCTTTTAAATTTCAAATTTTTTTTTATTTTGTTCTTAGAGAGCATTTACATCTTATAAGTAACTACAACGCCAAATTTCAAATCGGTTCGGAAGTTCTAGAGATTCCATAGAAATTGTAATTAAGAATGTTTTTAGAACGCTTTTCGCTCCTTTCACCCTTTTAGATTTCGAATTTTTTTTTATTTTGTTCTTAGAGAGCATTCATATCTTATAAGTAACTACAACGCCAAATTCTAAATCGGTTCGGAAGTTCTAGAGATTCCATAGAAATTGTAATTTAGAATGTTTTTAGAACGCTTTTTGCTCATTTCACCCTTTTAAATTTCGAATTTTTTTTTATTTTGTTCTTAGAGAGCATTTACAACTTATAAGTAACTACAACGCCAAATTTCAAATCGGTTCGGTAGTTCTAGAGATTCCATAGAAATTGTAATTTAGAATGTTTATAGAACGGTTTTCGCTTATTTCACCCTTTTAAATTTCGATTTTTTTTTTATTTTGTTCTTAGAGAGCATTTACATCTTATAAGTAACTACAACGCCAAATTTGAAATCGGTTCGGTAGTTTTAGAGATTCCATAGAAATTGTAATTTAGAATGTTTTTAGAACGCTTTTCGCTCATTTCACCCTTTTAAATTTCAAATTTTTTTTTATTTTGTTCTTAGAGAGCATTTACATCTTATAAGTAACTACAACGCCAAATTTCAAATTTCTAGCTGCTTCAGTCTAGAAAAGATCGCAATTTTAGAACGTTTTTCGCTCCTGCACTGCCCTGTGGTAGTGGCACCGACATAAAATATAGTCTATGTTGGAGCAAGAGTTGTCACCATCAATTTTCCACCATCACTTTTGAAATCGGTTTGGTAGTTCCAGAGATTACCCCCTACAAACAAACAAACAATCTTTACTCCTTTATAATATTAGTATAGATTAAAAAAATTACCAAACGAAGATGTTTCATGTAAAAATTGTGGTATGGTGTTGTATATAATATTAGTCTGTATAGTTTATCTTGTATTTTTGTATTATATTCGTCTGTTTAGTTTATGTTGTATATTTTGTGCAATATTCATCTGTATATTTTATGTTGTATTTTGTATAAAATTCTTCGGTATAGTTTATGTTGTATATTTGTGTAATATTCGTCTGTATAGCTTATCTTGTATTTTTGTATGTACAGTTTATATTTTGTATCATGTATCCAGATGATGTAAGAATTCCTTTGCTTTCAAGTATCTTTTTTAAATTAACATTCTGTAATTTAAATTCTTAATTTTCTCTTCATTGTTTCCCTATTTCAACTGATATGTTTAGCAATTATAGTGTTTTTACAGGGACAGTCAAAAGTATTCCGTTACATTACAGTCAATGGGAAATAATCGTTTCACGTGTATTTTGATGACGCTACGTCATTTGAAACATAATGAAATTGATATATAAGTATGAAGCGCATTAAGTCATGCTTTTTGTAGAATATGGGGAGCAAAGCATTTATTTTTCATTTACAGGGTCAAAGACGTTACGTCATTTGAAACATAATGAAATTGATATATAATTATGAAGCACATTAAGACATGCTTTTTGTAGAGTATGGGCTGCAAAGCATTTATTTATCATTTACAGGGTCAAACAAAGGAATTCTGTTATGCATCGTTCTATGGGGAAAAATCGTTTGCAGGTTTCAATATTTCAAACATAATAAAATTATATGCATTACTGAGGTGCACTATAAATTGCTCTCTTGTGTCCATTGCGTATTTTTACAGGGACACACAAAAGATATTTGTTACAGCACATGTGCGATATTTACAGTCTATGTGTGATATGTGCGTTTTCAACTTTGGATTGCGTTTTTAATTTTAACTAAATTTTGTCATAGTACGTGTGTGTTTATAAAATCGGTTGATCATATACAGGGCTACACAAGGGAATTCGTAAGCATTACAGACAGGTCACAGACAGATGCAGGAGTGATTTGCTTTAGGTTAGCTTGTAATTATGTTTACGCATTTTCTTGCTGAACTATATTTATTAGATTAATAGAAGTTTGTGTAATATAAATAAATTCATATACAGGGCTACGAAAAGAAAAAGATACATTGTCGTTTACGACTCGTAATTGCTGCAAGTGAGTTTTAAGTTGCCTTTTAGCTTAATATGTGATGTGTACAAAAGTCTTCAGATAATGTACAGGGCTGTACAAAAGATTTCGAGTGCATTTATATCGACTGGTGAAAATTAATAATGTGAATATTCTAATTGCACTAAATTTTATCGTACTATATATACACATCTATTGATTATATACATAGAGCTGCACAAAATAATTCGCCTACATTTTTACCCTGGAAGGTAATTTCGAAAGCTGTATTTTTTAATGTGTTATATATTTTTTTAAAACTGTTTATATACATATCTTCGTTCGTCTTATTTAACAGTGATATTTCGTTACAGTTTTCTGGCTGTGTTAGAAAGTATCATAATCCATGCTTGATGCAAGATTTTTGATTCTTGTTTTAATTTTAAATTCACATTAAGTCCCAAAAATCGAAAACTTCACTTGTTAACACTTTCCACCCTAGTTGAAAAGTGTTTATGACTTCGGTTTGTCTGCGTTTGCCGTCTATCCGTGCTTTAACTCCCGTAAATATGCTCGGATTGTCCTGCAATTTTTATATGTTATTGTCGTTATCTATAGCATGTTCCCTAATTCAACTGAAGTGTGTAGCACTTATAGTTCTTTTACAGGGACACTCAAAAGAATTCCGTTACATTACGGTCTATGGGGAAAAATCATTTGCGGTTTATTTTAATGATGTTACACAATTTCAAATACATTGTAATTGATATATATCACTAAGGTGCATTACAAGAAGCTGAATATGGACTAGGGTGTGCATAGTACTTATATTTACTTTACAGTGACAGTCAAAAGAATTCCGTTACATTACGTCTATGGAGAAAAATCGTTTGCGGTTTAATTAAATAATGTTTCACTATTTTAAAAGCATTGAAATTTATATCTATCACTAAGATCTGTTTCAAGAGGCTTACTACAGAATATTGTGTGTATAGCAGTCATCGTTCATTTACAGGGACAGACAAAAGAATTCTCTACTGTCTGTTAACAATAGATCCTGGAAGTGCGTTTTAAGTTGCTTAACGCGATTTTAAATTTAACTCACTTTTTGTCTATTACTTGGTGTGTATAAATTCTGTATTTCATATACAGGGCTGCACAAAAGTTCGCGAACACATTTCTGTTTATTGACAGAAACTCCAGAAGGAGAATTTTAAACTGTGCTACGCGTTTCCTAACTAAATTAAAATTTAGCATCCTATGTAGCATATATACAAATCTATAGATCATATACACGGCTGAATAAAAGTATTCGGATATTTTTTCCAAATATTATATATGTTGGAAATATATGTTGGAAATTCCAGAAATTACGCTTTTAAATATGTTATACGTTTTCCAAATTGTTTACTTAGATGTTATCTTTCAGCTTATTAAACGGTAATTATTTGTAAAATTATTTTGGAAGCGTTGAAAAATGTTACATAATGTATGCTTGACGCATGATTTTTCGTTCTTGTTGTTCTCGTTCTTTGCCAGGACATACACTGGCGAACCAATGGTTCTCTTAGTTTTTGATTGGAGCAATTCTTTGAGATACTGTTTATGTGCAGTTATAATTCATCCCTTATGACTGTTTTTGACACCAGATTTTGTAGGTGTTTGAGGGGTTGACGTACGATGCTGCATAGACCCTTAAGCCAGAGGAGCACAGATACGTACTAGAAAAGTTCAAGGGATCACACTATGTATAAAGCGTAGGCTAAGTACTAGTCTGGCGGCCAGCCCTGGGTAAAGTATAGGTCAAGGTTCCGATCTGGAAGTTAGAAATAAGTATGGAGTCACCAGAGTTTTTGACATACACTAGCGAACCAATGGTTCTCTTAGTTTTTCTTTGGAGCAATTCTTTGAGACGGTTGATTCAGGTTGGTAGGTTGGGGCGGTTGATTAGTTAGTTGGTTGATCAAGTTCCTGAAAGGATCTAAAAAAGTTGTGAAATCATATGAAACTACCCGCATAGCATGCACAGTCACAGTGACGTCATTGTGACGTCACTGTGAGTCACGTATGTCACGTCACACCTGTGATCAAAATCCCACCACTTTGTAACGTCACGCTGTGACCAAAATGTGAACGTCTTGGAGATTTTAAGAAAACTTAAAATAAACTTTAGAACAACTTATGGCATCAAGAAAATTACTATTTGAGAGCTTAAAAAAATTTTGTGACGTTGCAATGACGTCACTTCAAGTCACATAAGTCCCGTCACACCTATGACCAAAATTCCAACACTGTGACTTCACAGTGTGAACGGAGAGGGAATTTGAAACAGAAACTCATAAAATATAGATTTGAATTATGTCATTTGCCTAAATCGTTAATAAAAACATTGTCACACACTATTTCAATAAATTGAGTATTTCCAGGATAAAATAATAAATAAATATCTGTCTACATATATGAGGCAGATAACTTTTTTACAATTTTCATTACCATTTTCAAGAAATTTAACAAAATATACTATATAATACACAGGTAAAAAATCCTAAATAGAAATTTAGTAACGTATGAAAGTTTTAGCGGAAAGTAATTCAGAAATAGATCTCCCAGTCTAATAAAATTGTTAGCAATTTACAGGTTTGTTAACATTTTAAATGCAAACATTATTTTTTTTCTACTACCGCATGGAACTCATTTGCTAATTTTGTAATGCTAAAAATATTTCTTTAAAAATCTCCAATCTTTAATTATTTTGAGAGGCCACTCAACCCAAACATCAGTTTTCTTGTCAAAAAATGAGGGCACAATTTTTGCGACGATCCAACACTTTCAGGATTTTCCTTGTACGGTATAATTAAGGTGGTTCTTAACTGACCTGCTCAACAACGCGAAGCTTTCTGACATAATTTCAGACTCACTTTTAAACGCAAAGGCATAAATTGGGCAGGACGGTCTATGGAAGCAATTTGGATTCGAAATGATTTTTCATTTTTTTTAAATAAATAAACTACTTATCGAGTTATAAGCAATTCGTGTCACGTGACGACCGGTTTTTCCTCTTTCTTTTACTGTCACGTCGGCTATTCGGTTCAAAACGCCGACTTTGACATTTTTTTCTGAAATATCTTCTGCTTTTAACAAAAAATGGAAAACGTCTTTCAATTACATAGATTCTGAATAAAAACACCAGCCAATTTAATTCATTTCCGAACAAAAACGAATTAAAAATATGTCATAAAGTAAATGTCATAAACTATATGTCATTCCTATAGCAATTTATTCCAAACTGGCCAGTGCTTAGTAAGATATCACCTCTAGCCATATAAATTATAAAGCATTTGAAATATCTTTATTTAAATTATTTGTTTTATCTATCATTTGCGGTAAGCTGTAAACATCTGCGAGGTGTTACTTTCTGGTTAAACAATGCTGCGCAGATCTTAATTGCGGATATTGGAAGCAGACGACTTTTGTCATTCGAAGTTCGAATTAGAATATTTTCAATTTTATTCTTCTTCCAAAATGGCGGATGTGAACGAATTATGTGTCGAAGGATACGTTTTTGCACGTTCAAGGAGAGATATTTTTATTCAGAAAATGGAAATCATTGTGAAAAGTTATTCTTCAAATTTGGACGTAATTAACATCCTTATCATACGTAGTAATATTTAAGGAACTGCTGTAAAATATGAAGAAAAGCATCTGCGTCGTTTGGCCTTGTTTTTGCTGAGTGCTAATGCAGACTGCAGACCACTAAACAGTAAAACACGACATTTAATTGTTGGAACGGAACAGACAATGAATATTATCTAGAAAAAACTTTTTTTTATAAGGATTTATGATCTGGATTTAAGAATTCCAATTAAAATATAAGTCCGAAAATAATTACAATAGCGTTGGCGTGTTATGATATGTATTCGTCAATGCATTTGTAATGTTTTTGTACCTAATTTACTTGAAAAACACTTGTATTACTCGGATTACTTCGTTGATGCCATAAAAAATTACATCTTCTAAAGAAAGGTATGTAAAAATTTTATTTTTTCAATCTACATGATTAAAATATTTAACATAGAAAGAACACCAACAGCAAAGCTTGAAAATTTTTTGTTGTTGTGTATACTAGTAAGAATTTAAGTATTACCCTGCTAAAATATTTTAATTATCAAAATAATAATAATGATACATAATCTTTAAGTAATGAATAGCTGTAATATAATAATTTTATTTTTGATTTTCTGCTTTGAATTACACTACTCACTATTTTGATTCCTAAATGATTTTGATAAATTTCAAAGTATTCATTTAACATCTATACTTTAGTATATAAATTTAAAAGTATGTAGGATTATTGTGATCAGTATGATTAAAATAAGCTTGTTACTTACAATTACCGTATAATTCAGTAAATAAAATAATAATGATAAACCGATGTCTTATTACGCTTGGTGGTTAGACTGCATTTCTACACTTGATAAACATTAAAAGACGAATAACTATTTGATATTAATATTAGATTTATTATTTTTTAATTGTATCATATAAATATGATTATCTGTATTGTTAAAACAATGCAAAATAGCATCCTTAATGCAAAATATCAGTAACGTTCACTAAACTGCATTCTAAAACTTATATAATAGATCTCAAATCCGGTTGTATTCCGGATATACTATGTATTATGGTATCAGAATCACAGCAAATGTTACTGTGGTTCTTGCCCTGGAATCAGACATCAAGCCAGGTAGATATCATGTCATCGGCGTCAACATGTATTACTATTGATGAATCGTAAATCAATAGAAAATTGTACATTTTCTTCACATCATATGCTAACTAGAGTGGCTGCGGTGCAGTGGGTTATCAACAAAAAATGATCGGTGTTTCTAAAAAATAATATATTGCAAAACTTATTATTTAAAAAACATTACAATTTCATAAATATATACATAATTTATAAATCAATTAATAATGGTAAAAAAAATAAGCAAAATATTGTTTTTATTTTTTTATATTATCATTTATATATAAAGTAATACCAGTCAAATACTGGAGTAAACGTAATTAAAACACATA
The DNA here is from genome assembly GCA_963931845.1 of Maratus michaelseni. Classification (NCBI taxonomy): domain Eukaryota; kingdom Metazoa; phylum Arthropoda; class Arachnida; order Araneae; family Salticidae; genus Maratus; species Maratus michaelseni. Next base: position 181,893,391 of record OZ007596.1, on the reverse strand, counting down.
TAGTATTTAAAATAGAGGTCCCATGCATGATTTGTAGCATATCTTATTTTGAAGGTTAAATTTTTGCTTTTCTCTTATTAAATATATAAGATACTGTTTAAAACCTATTGGAATATTTGATAAAAGGTATATTTATAAATTTAAATGGTTAAAGGAGAGAAAGAACCCCCCCTCCCCCCCCCCCAAAAAAAGGGCAAAGTATCAGTTTTTTAAAATTATGAACTCACATTATATAATATATAATTTTTTAACGTGGTTAAAATGTAAAATCTACAACTTTAATATTACTATATGTTTAATATGTACAGAATCGTAGATCAAGCAAGCCTCCTACTCTGTCCATTTTTGAATACCGCCTTTTTTAAAAATAATCATCGTTTTAGATTTTTCTTATAAATTTTGCAGACACCAACGCGGTACGTAATTTTTTCTGCAAATGTTGTAAAAACCTAGCACAAATACTAATATTGAAAAAAAAATAAAAGAAAAAAGAAAAAAAAAAACGAACCAGTGGGAGTCCTGTTCAAGGGGTACTTTTTCACAAAAGAAATCTGTAAATGGCTTTTTATCAATACTATTTTTTTTCCTTCTTTTTCATACTTTAAAAATGTTAAAGTTTTTTTTTTTGTATTTAAGGTTGAGCTTTACAATTTTCTGCACATATTTTTTTATTATGTATTCGATAAAACTGTACATGACATTTACTTTGACATTTTTAATTTTTTTTAACAAATAATATCATATGAAGAAGCGTTAGATTACCCCCACTTTTCACTAGATATGACAGTTAAAAATTATTTTTAATCTAATATAATTTGTACCTGAAATTCATGCACTGCCTTGTATAGCATATAAGAAAAGTAAAAAAAAAAAAAAAAAAAAAAAAATTAATTAAAAATATCAATATATAAAAAAGTAGTAGGAATAAAAAGTATTTAAAAAAAAAAAAATATGATCTGTTAAAAGTTTTATTTTAAATGTGCTTTTAAATCGAAAATTAAAATGCAGTGCAGTAACAATTTTTAGAATAATTCTTAAAATTATATATTTATGTTGTTGTGGTCAGGGTCAAACTGATTCTATTATTAGGGTTTCGCTCATCTCACGAAACCCAATTTGTCTCGATTCTCTGTAAGTCCGTCACAGAGTGGTATCTCAGAAACAGTATAAGTTAGAGACTTGGTATTTTGTGTACTTACAGCTGAAAACCTACTGTCACGCTGAAAATCATAAAATTTTGAAAATGTCTTCATTAACGCAAGATATTAATTAAAACCTTTAAAACCCACTCATTAATGGATAAAAATATTCAACTAATGCGCAGAATCTATTTGAATTGTTGCCAATTTGCAAAAGTTCGCGCATAATAACATTCCCTTTCAATTAAAAAATTTATTTACATGTAACTATCAAAAATAGAAATAAAACTTTAAAAATATAATTAAATGAACACGTGTTAAAAACAGTAATTGTAAAAAAAAAAAAAAAAAAAAAAAAAAAACATAATAAAAATATACTTGCGCGTGAATATTAAAAAGAGCAATACTTAAATTATTACGTGTTCAAAGCATTAAATAGGGAAACTTACGTCATATTTAAAATGCTCAAATAACAATATTTCCGAACAGATTCAATATAAAAATATATTTACAGGATATATTAATTTATTTCGACAAAATATTTCACCTATTATCGCAAATTTTAAAACAGCATAAATACTAATATTTCCTTTCAATATATATTTTTAAGTTTAATAATAGAAAGAAAACTTTGAAAATTACGTCATATTGGAATCGATACATTTCAAACTTCTTACGGGAAAAAAAAATCGGTACTTCTCCATTATACAGTTGACAACTTCAGAATGACAAAAAAAAAAAAAAAAAAAAAAAAAAAAAAAAAACTATTGCCAAATTCTAATGTCCAAAAAACCAATGGAAGAATGCTGCCATTATAGAATCTAAAGCCCCACTCACTAAAGTATCAATTATCAGTAACTTTAAATAATAAAATTTATAATACATTAAAGAAAAGAGAAAAAAAGTAATCTTAAATCTTTATTTATTTACAATATTTTTCTTAACTATCCCCCTCGGCTGACGGATAAGTGTTTATGATGGCAGTTGACACGGGTATGTTGTGCATAACTATGCATAGCAACATTTTTTCAACGCAAGGTCGTTATTATTTTTTTAATTAATGAAATAATTAATAAATGGGTAAAATATCATTAAAAATACAGATAAATGTCGAATAAAAATATCTTGATGACATAGGAAACACGTGTAACGCATCTGATGTCAATAGAATGTGACACCACGGTAACACACTTTTTTCCCCTATATTTTGGCGACTTTTTTTTTTATAGTGGTCGACGGGATAACGGATAAATACCCAATTTTTTATAACATCATTATCATATATTCCCCGATGCAACGACATTGTTTACTTAGCTATTTAACATAAGTTGATTTTCAAATGTTTGATTGATGTTATTTAATCTATCACGAAAACAGTTGTTAGCTCTTTCGACAGCAGTTGATTTGGCCTTAAAATATCTCAGTGAAAGGAAAATGAATGGAAACCCGATTAAAGCCGATCGCCACTGGTCGCTTAATTCTAATTGAATCTTCTGTAATCATTTTAGAGTTAATCAAATTAGCGTGCTTTTAAAGTTTGCGGTGTCATAACGGAGGTTGGCGAGCGTAGCACCTAGAAAACCAGAACTCCCTAGTAAAAAAAAGAAATAAAACGCTAATAGACAATGATGTACTTATTATGTGAATAGGGATTGTTAATAAAGAAGGGAAGAGGGAAGGGGGGGAACTACTTTTTTTTTAAATATCGCGTTTAGTTCACATGACAGATATTATTATGACAGAGTATAATAGCGGGCTTTGCCCGCTATAAGGACGGTTCAGATATTTGAAAAAACGAAAAACTAGACCGGCAATTTTTTATTTTATATAAAACATGAGTTTTTTTTTAATTTGGATTTATTAAAGACACTTAGTCACTTGTTTCGGATTCGTTTCGATTTTAGATTAAAATTTTATTCTTGCAGTTTGGGGTACGGGTTAATCTAATTTTTCAAAAGAATTACTATAATATTGTTTCAGATGGAAAACTATAGTTTAGTATGAATGAGTTTTTATTACATGCTTATTTTTCTGTATAAGCCATAAAATAGATATGATAAATATTTTTATAGACTTCTTTTCTATAATTGTATTAAATTGTAGATATATTTTTTTATTTAGGATTTTGGGTCCGGATTAATGTCGATCAAAACATTTATCAGGTTCTTACGGGTTATGGGTCAACGGAATTTGTTTTATTGGGTTACGGTCGGATTTTGGGTGGACTTGAAATAAAATTTAAAAATTCAAGTCGGGTTTAAATAAATTGAAATCATCCAGCACAGGACAGGACCCAAATGGCTTCACAATATTGTCACTGTCGTCACAGATTCATCACAATGTTATGCCAAAATCGTCACAAATGACACATATTTCACAAATTGGTCATAATGTGACTTCAAAATGTTGTCGCTTTCGTCACAGATTCGACACAAAGTTAATGGCAAAATCGTCACAAATGACACACTCTTCACAAATTTGTCACACCGTGACTTCACAAAGTGGTCACAATGTGTCGTCACAAAAGAGCTCTAAAACGGCCATAACGACTTCACATTCAGGTCACCGTGACTTCACATCGACGTCACGTGACGTCACATCGACGGTCACAAAGTCACAGTGTGACTTCACACTGACTTCGCCGTGACGTCACCATGCCTTACGGGTAGTCGGATGTGCCAATCCTAAAACTTTCTTCTATCTCAGTCATGTTAATACTTCAAAATTCGCTATCTCATCTCCAATAAAATCAATATTTTTCGTCATTTTGTTGTACGTCAGCTGCTTGCGAATCGTCGGGTTACAGGGATGCGAACAACCGATGTATACTAAACTACGAAAAGTCCTTCTGGCCTGAACCGACAGGAACAGATAGCCTCCCTATTCCTTGGTTTTATGATTTTAGCTAATTTTACTGGAAAACACAAAGCTCAAATGCGTGGAACCTAAATAAAGAAGATTCAATTCCAGTTCTCGTCAACATTGAATTTGAATGAGGATATCGCCAAATTAGTCCTCTACAGCCAAGTTGGCTTTATTTATGGCAACTTATTTTGGTCGCCAAATTTGGCGATATTCCGCCAACTGTCGCCAAATTTGGCGAGAATATGACGTTGGCGAATATAAATATATAGTGATAAGCATATAATAGGATTAATGGTTACAACAATGAAAGAAAATTTGCCGAAATCATGTTAACTAAAACTCATAAATTAAACCCGTTTATGGATGAAATTCCGCTGTCTTGTTTGAAAATGTCAGCCACCCTAAAATTTCAAACCGCTATATCTCAGCTATTTTTTAAGATAGAGGCAAAACAAAAATTGCTCCGGATTCTCCGGTTCAAGGCCGAACATTTAACGAAAAAAAAGTTTTAGAATTTCTAATTTTTTTGAATTTGCACATCTTTTTGAATTTGAAATATTTAAATGGCCATCGCAGCGCCCCCTTTCGTCGAAATATCCCAAATTCTAATAGAACCTGCTTGCCATAGCCAAAAACATAGAAAAAAAAATGTGGTTCAATTTGAAGCATAACTTCATACACTTTTCGATGATACAATAGTGAAAATGGAACAAAAATATCGAACACAGCGGCCCCTTTCGTCGAAATATCCCCAAATTCTGATAGAATCTGCTTGCCATAGCCAGAAACATAGAAAAAAATGTGATTCAATTTGAATCATAACTTCATACACTTTTAGATGGTACAATAGTGAAAATGGAACAAAAATATCGATCACAGCGCCCCCTTTCGTTGAAATATCCCCAAATTCTAATAGAACCTGCTTGCCATAGCCAAAAACCTAGAAAAAAAAATGTGGTTCAATTTGAAGCATAACTTCATACACTTTTAGATGGTACAATAGTGAAAATGGAACAAAAATATCGATCACAGCGCCCCCTTTCGTCTAAGTATCCCCAAATTCTGGTAGAACCTGCTTGCCATAGCCAAAAACCTAGAAAAAATATGTGGTTCAATTTGAAGTATAACTTTATACACTTTTCGATGATACAATAGTGAAAATGCAACAAAAATATCGATCACAGCGCCCCTTTTCGTCGAAGTATCCCCAAATTCTGATAGAACCTGCTTGCCATAGCCAAAAACCTAGAAAAAAAATGTGGTTAAATTTGAAGCATAACTTCATACACTTTTAGATGGTACAATAGTGAAAATGGAACAAAAATATCGATCACAGCGCCCCCTTTCGTCGAAACATCCCTAAATTCTGATAGAACCTGCTTGCCATAGCCAAAAACTTAGGGAAAAAATGTGGTTCGATTTGAAGCATAACTTCATACACTTTTAGATGGTACAATGAAAAGACACACAGACGGACAGACATACATTTTGTAAAAGCATGTTTTTCGGAATCTCTGACCCCTAAAACGTGTAAATCCGTCAAAAACCGGAAGTCGAAAAAAATTTCGATTACAATACTTTCTTCTATTATAGATAGAAGAAAGTAAAAACTGGTGGAACCAGAGAGAAAAGTAAAGCTCGATATAAAAAAGTTACAATTAAAATTTTGCAAATAGTTTCAGGCTAAAAAAGTAAAAAAGTGAATAGAAAAGTAGTAGAACCAGATTGATTGTAAATCTCATAAGACTATGTTTAAAGGTTCTGGTCGAAAAGTAATGAAACCAGATTAACTGTAAAGCTCATCAAATTATTCAAATTTTTGTTGATAGCTGAAAATGTGGACTAAGCTTTACTGGTACCTTAAAATCAACCAGGAAAGTAAAAGCATTTTTAACACATTCCGCATTCCAATCATGCCTAACCAATTAGAAATTTGGGTTCGTAAGTATAGGTTAAAGGATGATTTGGTAATGATCCAGAATCTGAGGGGTCATTTCAGTACAATATATGGGTCATGTTTATTCCAGGGGCCACTGATAAGTCTAGAAGGCCAAAGCCCCAAGTAAGCTCAAAACCATATATACCTGTACGATTCAACCATATACTAACTATTTGTCTGGTTTAAATACATTGATATAAGGTTTTTTCTTTACAGTAATTATATGAAAGAAATACTATTACGTTAGATGTGTTCCGAAATGTTAATACACAACAATTCTTCAACAACCTGACTATATGCATGTTATACATAAAATATTACTTCATGGTTTATGTTCTTTTAGCGCTGTGGAGCTTGACTTGATGCAAGAATATTCACAATGTCACAACATTCTTTTTACTATGCCTAGTAGTTATTTTGAGTGGATAATATAATTCTGAAAATAAGGCACCAGTAAAGCTCAGTCCAGATTTTCAGCTATCAAAAAAAATTGGAATAATTTGATGAGCTTACAGATAATCTGGTTTCATTATTTTTCGACCAGAACCTTTAAACATGGTCTTATATTAAACATGCCAATATTGTTCGGTGTTAGTGCGAAAAAGAAAAGTTAATATCTCAATTGATAGACTTAAGCCAGCATACATTTTGGGAACAATTGATGATAACTGCAATTGTCCTGAAGTATTGAGTGATGTTACTCCTGAAAAGAGTTTTGATTTAGATGTGCAAACTCCCCAGATTGTGGCAAATGATGAGAAGCATATTATAAATACTCGAAGTGGAAGAAGAACTAAAATGCCTGTCAGATTTCAGGACTGAGTTGTAATATTTGACTTTTAAAAATTTAAAAATTCTTCAATCATAACAATTTTTATTTTGTGCATATTACAAGTTTGGTTTGAAAATGTGCGAGAGGATTTTGCTCATTAGAATATGAACATTTTTTTGCATTTATTCAAATAGGTTAACTGACTTTGTGTAAGATAGTTTAATGATATGAATGTGCATGTTTCTTGGTTTAATTATGTCTTAAAGTAAAAAAACTTTAAGTAAAAAAAAAAACCTTAAAAGTACAAATATTTTTTATTTTTATACATGCATGTAATTTTTGTTTTTAAATTATGATTTGATTATTTTTCTAATCTAGCAAGGAAATTTTGACAGTTTTTTAGCATTGCTGGTCATGTTTTTTTGCTTATAAATGCAGTTTTTTTTTTCTCCCTGCATTCGGAAATATTTTTTTCTATAATCGTAATTTAGTTACTGGTGAGGGAGTAATGTTGGCACAGGTAATTTAGTTATACGACGACAGATGGCGATAGTATGCAGGGAGGTTTTGAAGTTATGTCGAGAATGCGACACTGCGAAACTCGTAATTTTAAGTTGTAAAGATTAAACTTAGTAAACAATTTTTGTAGTATAAACATTAACTTTAAAAATATATTTTATGAATTATTGAGTGTATAGATATATTTCTTTAAATGAGTTAGGAAATTTGTATATTTTTAGCTTTCTTGCAAAGTTCAGATAAACTGCATTGTATTTTAACCATGACTGTAACCTTTTCAAAAAGTATTTATTTTGGTTGAGGAATAAACCTTTGTATATTCGTAGCTTGCTTCGTGTAATTTTCTTTTCGCAATTATCATGCTTGTGGGGAGGTTAAGATATATAATTTTAATGTTTAAATGAAATTTAAATGTTGGGTGAGCTTTGCTTAAACACTCGTGTACGGTGAAGCGCGCCACACTTCTATTAAATATTGGGGACCTGCCTTTATACCGAAAGGAAGCACCTACCATTCGAAGAGGCCAAAATTGGTAGAAAAAGCTAATGTTTCCGCATCGGATGGATGTATTTTGTATGTGCAAGTGACCAGAGGCAGACCAAAGTGGAAAAGTACTGAGCACTGCTCAATGTATTTAAAACTCCATCGATACGGAGCAAGGGTTCTGCAAAATTTATAATTATTGAATTTAATTTTCTATAATCTATACATAATCGGGCCTTTTTGCGTCAAAGATAGAGGTAGGTCTGATTTTGGAAAAACGCGCTGTTGTTCAATATTTATCTTACCAATATCATATTTATGTTTTGCAAAAATAACACTATAATTTTGAACTATTTCCTTTAAATTCTCATTTTTATATAAATTTAATTCCCCAATTATATCTGAATCAGAATTATAAATATTGCGAAAATTTTGAGGAATCACGAAATTTTTATAATCAGGCTGCACATTATCGTCATTGTTATTATTTCATAAAAAGTCCTGAGTAGTCACATAATTTTCACAAGTAGATTGTAACACTATATCATTATTACATAAATTAAAATTTCATTATTATCATAAGCTATTACTAAACTATCATTATTATTACATGAATTGAAATTCAAAATATAATCATATGTTACCTAATCATCATCATCTTGTTGTAATTTATTTATATCCACAGATTTGTCATTGTGTCCGGTACATATTTATAATTTTCCTTTCCTGTCTGACAGTACAATTTCTGCAGTGTATAGTTAAATTAAATTTGGAACATCCCATTAACCCTAAAATAGCATAATCCAAATTAGTATTACGCACTAAAAAGTTAATATATATTTTTTATTTTACCTACTTTAAGAAAAATTACTGACCCCCACCCGGCGATGCCCGGGCCTATAATAATAAATTTAAAATAAAGTCTAGTTTTTATTATTTTATACCGTTAACACGATTTTGTATGAAATTATATTTTAAAATGAAAAAATCGCGAAAATATATTGATATTTAGTGATAAAAGGGCTCTTTTTTTTTTTTTTTTTGGCCCTCAAAGTTTTAAAATAAAAAGTTCTTTTTGTCCGAACTCTTTGAAATCTTTATTGGTGATAAATAAGACGGTTTTACAGCCCGTATAAAAATTTCGTGAAAAAATATTGTTATCTAGTTGTAAAAGAAATGTTTTCTTCTCACTTTTTTGTTTGTTTGTTTGTTTTCGCGTCAGCTTCTTTAACATAGCAATAAAAAAATAGTTATCTTCTTCCGAGCTCTCTGACATTTCAATCGGTTATAAATATAGCTGCATCCAAACTCTCTTTAAAATTTTGCTAAAAAATATGCATATTTAGTAGTGAAAACATGAGTTCTTTTAAAAAGAGTTTTTAGCTTTCAACCTCAGAGCAAAAATATATTAAAAGGTCTATACTTTCAATGAAATGGTACGGCTTCATCTGTTTTCAATCAACACGTTTCCATCCCCCTAAGCTAAACAGGTGAGGGTTGGGTTAATCAATCAGGTTTCCTGTTTCTCAGGGTATAAGCCTTCAAAAACACTTTGACGAATACTCAAAGAGACGATTTTCATGTGGATTTGTCAGAATGTGCTTTTCGTTTTAAATATATAAATACTACACTTTTGATTTATATGTAAAAACCGTTTTACCTGACCAATAATAACTGGATGTATGATTTCAATTTTAGCATGTACTTTTTAAAGAAATTTGAGTGCCAATATTGCAATAGTGGAACCAGTGCCCACAACACATGGTAAAATACAATTATTTGTATATTCAAAAACACTTTGACGAATACTCAAAGAGACGATTTTCATGTGGATTTGTCAGAATGTGCTTTTCGTTTTAAATATATAAATACTACACTTTTGATTTATATGTAAAAACCGTTTTACCTGACCAATAATAACTGGATGTATGATTTCAATTTTAGCATGTACTTTTTAAAGAAATTTGAGTGCCAATATTGCAATAGTGGAACCAGTGCCCACAACACATGGTAAAATACAATTATTTGTATATTCATACACATTTAGTTGTCAATCATTAGGAATATTAGATTGTGAATTGATTGGAAGAGTATCTGATGATATTGAATTATTTCTAAAAATACATTCCCTTTCCGAATGATAAGCATTATTTAGGCCTCTAGTTATACATATTCTACATGGCCTAGAAGGGTATGGAAAACAATTATTTTGAAAATTTTTGTACCCTTGAACGTGAGATTGTCTCTTTGCAATTCTATTCCTAGGTGTATTATTGAGCCTAATTGGCTGAATCCAATGCCTAAGTGACTGAAAAGGCTGAAAAATTTGTCTAACTGGTGGCATTTGAAATCGCGGAGAAGAAAAATTAGGTTGTCTAGGTGGTTGATTAATTGTTTGACTTGTAACTTGAGGGGTGGAAACTTCCACAAACTGTTTAACAAGCCGGTACTATTCAGTGGTACTTTCTGGAGGGTTTACAATACTACTATTTTGATACTCAGGTTTTAATCCAACTCTTAAACCTTGTAGTAGAATAGTTTCACAAACATGTAGTTTTCTACTAATTTCCATCTTTTTGCGAAAATAATGTTCTAAATTATCTAAGTTATCCAACTTTAGAGCTATGAAATTAGAAAATTTTGGAATACTTAAATCAAATAATTTTTGATATTTGTTCATAACTAGTACAATTCAAACATTCATTTACGTAGATCTTTAGTGCAAATTTAGTGTTCCTTTCAAATATTGTGAAATAGATTTAAATTTCCATTCTAAGTCTTTGTTTTCCCTATTACACATTTCATTAAAATAATTCGGCCAAAAACGAATTTTCATTCCTGAACTAGGGTTAAAAGCTATAAACTTAAAATCTGCCATGACCTGTGTATTCACATCCATTAATATAAAAGAAATAATTCTACTTTACTTACAAAATCTAGATCTCAGTAACATTTACTATAAAATCTTAAAAACTAATAGAATTCTATCATTTCAATAACAAATAAATTATTGTTTCAAATTTTAACAAAAAATAAATAAACCTCATAAATAAATAAATAAATAAACCTCTATAACAAAATAAGACAACAATAATAATTAAAAAAATTGTAAAAAGTTTTTGTAATTGAACTTACTCTAGGTTATTTGTTCTCACCAGCAATTATACATCCTGTTGCACATTATCTTTTTTTTCTGTAATTGATATCAAGCACTTGTGTATAGTAACCACATACATTAGTTTTGACGCTGTATAAGTAATCCACTTAACAAGGTCAGTTGAGCAAGAAATAGCTCCATGTATTTGTCACCTGAAATCCTGTCGGACTTATTAATGTGATATCACGACATATCGGAGCTTTAAAAGGCAATTGGCGAAATCTGTTTTAAGTTGGGTTTCTATGTATTGACGCACAGGCATAGGCTGGATGGTTATATCACCAAGAAAATGTATGTACTCCAGAAGTAAGCAGTCGAATTTTATGTTTCAGAGATCATATGTACATTATGTATCAGTTATTTTTATTATTTAATCAAGAACAACCAAGCAGGAGAAATGCAAATCGGATTAAAATTATTACTTAATCATCTCTATGTGGCAGTCGGAGTTTCTAATTCTCTTTACACGAAAAGGTCTTAGAATTAATACGATGATATTACCGAAGAAAATATGTTATTGCAGGTACCAAAGATGTTATTAGGTACGGTACAAATATCACTGCGTTTGAACATGACAGTGATCGTGGAAACTGGAAGTCTCGAAAATCTTCTAATAAACTTCGAATTCTCCAACCTCCAAAAAAAATCAATTTTCTCTCCTCTGTCTGTCTCTCGGATTTTCCTGCGCGTGCGTATATATGTTACTCTAACGCAAAGTGACAATCATTTCACCTGACTTCCCTTCTCCAATCATAATCGCTTTAAGATGGACTTATTAACAATTCCGGTGAACTAATCTTGAGGCGATTTTACTTCCGTAGCGCGAAAGTATTTTTCTGGAAAAATCTATAGCCACGAACCCAGGTACACGACTTGTAAACAAACAATGCGCTCTGATCTCGCGAATACCGGCTAAAAATAGATTTTGGAGTGTCAGGCGATAATTTTGGCTTACGGTAGAAAAAACAGAAAAGAAAAAGAGGTGAACTTATTGATACGGAATAAACCAAGAATATTAAAGCATCGAAATATTATAATAGATATTTTGATATTTTAATAAAACAATGATTTTAAATAAAGACTTTTTTAGAACGGGATAATTTATTAATTTTGACATTTTAGCAATTAAATAAAGAATTTCGAGAGGTATAATATACACAAAAAATAATAGTGAATTTTAATAGAGATTTAAATAATAAAACGGTTTTATTTAAGTAAAGTAGTTAGCGCCATTTTTAGAACTAAGCAATTTAGAATAAATATTATTAGATGGATTAAGGTGTTATATCTTTGCAATTAGAGATTGATAGATTAGAAGTAAACAAAAATATTACGTCGGAATATATTTATATCTATATTAAAATCATTAAAATTATAGACATTACATTACAATTACATAAAGCATTAAAAACATATTAAAATTGGACGTTTCGGATTTACATGAAAATCCTTCATCAGCAAAAAATTCCATAACGTAAGTCACAATAATCTCTAAAACATCAACAAATAGAAAATATACAGTATGAAAATGTCGAGACCAAAGTTACAGATATATTAACATGGTGTACTCATTCGGGATTGCACCTGCTTCGTTAAGAGGTAAATCCGGAATTTTCTTATACCATGCTTTTAAGAAAGTACGAGTTCTGTAGTTGCTGCACCTCGATCTGATTACAAAAGATTCAGAGAAATCTGGAAAATGGTTAGTTTTTAATGCATGATCCACTATTTTGGAAATAAAATTTTTATTTTGAAATGCACATCTGTGCTCCTTTTGTCTTATTTCAAGTGCTCGACCTGTCTCCCCTATATAGATCGCATTGCATTGTTGGCATGGAATACCATAAACTACATCTTTAAACTAAGACTGGAATATTTATGTTTGAAGTTGCTTAAAAAACTATTTAGAGGTTGCTGTGAGATGAAAGCTGTATAGATACTGAGTGGTTTCAAGAGATGCGAAATCTTTTCTGAAATACATTTGTCATTTGTAATATGGACGTGCTGCGAACAGGTTCATCTTAGTACGTTGGAAAGGGGGAGGGGTATTCATGTGTGCTTGTAGATGTTCCGAGATTACACGTTTACAAAATCTTGTAGGGTAGCCATTCAATTCCAGATCCAATAAAATGCTCTTTTTTTTCAATATTAAAAAGCTTCTCAGTGGTACAGTAGCGTAAAGCTCTCGTGAGCAAGGTCTTGATAACCTCGAACTTATGGGATTCAGGAGATTCGGAATTAAAATTGAGGTATTGAACAGAGAAAGTTGTTTTTTGTTTCGGTATTGTTGTTTGGATTAGTTGTTTCGATATTGATAGATTATTTTAAGAAGAGGTTTTAAATTAATAAGTCGGTATAACATATTGAATATTACTAAAAGGAGAATTTATACACAATACTGTCAACCTTGGCAAAACAAAAATTTAAATTTTCTAATATATATATATATATATTCAAGGTGTCCATAATTAAACGACCCTACATTAAAGTTGTTTACAGACAAAACTATTGGATAGAAAGTTGTGAAATTTTGTGAAGGACATAATAAAGGAATGGGAATTTGTTTAAGCGAAAAACAATTTACTTCAAAATTTCGCCAGATGACGTTTTTTAATATATTGCACATTTATCATACATTTACGATAGGTGACAAATTTTATTACAACAAAACATGCTGAACAAAACTTTTTTTGCGACATGTTTTTAGCATTTCCCAGAACACACTGCGGTCAACTGTGGAACATGCTATCTTACGATTCCAGATGGTAGCTGAAAATGATGGCCGTCATGAGGAACATGTATTGTTATAACAAAATATGTAAACTATCATAAATGTATGCTGAATGTGTAATTCATTAAAATCGTCATCTTGGCGAAATTTTGATTTTTTTTTTTTTGCTTAACCCTTTCAGGGGCAGTGGTATGTTTATTAAACCACTTAATTTTAATTCCAAAACATCACAATGACACCAGAATTTTGCTAAAATCTTTTCCAGTTAATGTGTATGTGAAATATAGCCTTTTTCTTATTTACAAATAAATGTTTTTGTAAATTCCGGTGCCAGTCATTTATTTCAACATTTTATTACTGAAAGTACTTTGCCCCTGAAAGGGTTAAACAAATTCTCATTCCTTCATTATGTCCTTCACAAAATTTTAAAATTTTCTGACCAATACTTTCGTCTGTAGACAACTTTAAAGTAGGGTTGTTTAATTATGGACACCCTGTATATATGTATATATGTACATATAAATTTTTGTAACTATGCAATTGTAAAGTATCTTATAAACATAATATATGAAAACTAGAAAATGTTTTTATTTTTTATTTCTTTTTTAATAAAAAAAAAATTACTTTCTGTGAAAAAAATAATATTTTTTGTCAAAATAACTTCAAACAATTTTACCAACTATAAATTACTTCTATCATTGTAACTGGTAGAAAAATAATATAGTGAAGGAACGTGATTGTTCACTGCAAAGTGCCATTAAGATGTAAAGACACATTGTGGATAAAACGTAAATATAAATAATCCAATATACTGAAAAACAAAAGTTCTTTTTTGAATGCTAGTACTTTATTTAAATTATTTTCTAATCTTTATAGATGAAGTAGTTTATGAATAACTCAGTTATGGATATCATAGTCGTATAAGGTAAAGATATTTCTCCTGTTAGAAGAAAAAATATATATTTCATTTTATTTTATCACCAGAATTTTCAATATAAATTTTAGCTGTTCAAGTCCCTATTTGAATACATAAAATCAATTCTCTCGATTTAATTTAAAAATTGCATTTAGTAAACCTGACATATAAAATGAAATTAAATTAAATTAACCGAATTATTTCAGTGTATTTATTGTACATCTGCAAACCGTTATTAATCCTGAAAAACAAGAGATATTGAGCGGCGGAGGGGGAAAGGGATTTCAAAACATTTCTGATTTGATTGGCCAGATGCTCATTATTTATAATGTGGACTCGACCGATCGTCTTCGGTGGAGATAATTTGAAAATTGATTTCACTGGAAAAGGTTTATTCAGTAAAAGTCAAGGTATTGCAAACATAAGATGAATTCACTTTTTTTTATTTAATTTTTCATTTATAAGAAAGCTGGCAGGAAATTTCGTGGTGATCTGTGCAGTTAAATTAAAAAATCAGCTATCCGAAATTTTTTACTGGAAGATATTGAACGAAGATTCCCTATAATATGACCTCATTAGCCATTTGCTAGAAATATGAACACAAAGGATTTTTATATGGATAAAGTATTAAGGATTTTGAAATGTGTAAGCAAGTACAAAATGTGATAATGTTCATTTGAATTTATCTATATTTAACTGTTATAAATTACATTGCGTTAAATAAATCATTTGTAATATTTTAAATTCTTAATATAAAATAACAAATTCTTATTTTATGATTTTTTAGAGCTTAATAGATTTTTAAATATGAATCTTATTGTAAAATTCCGTACATTTGATTATAGGTATTTCTTCTTCTTATTATAATGTATTTCATTTTAAAGAGAGATTTAATCAAAATTATTAATAATAATATATCAAAGGTTTGCATAAAATATGAGTTTTATTATTATAAATTGAAAATTAATTTCTAATATAGGCCTTTGCATTATTACGAAAAGAGCATGATAGTTGTTACGTAAGGAATTACTTGGAAATATTAAAAATATTTAATAGAGGAATTTATTGTCTGATGGATTAATGTTAAATAACATTAATTATATTATAGTAATAGGGTAAATGTGCCAATAATGGGTACTTTTAAAGAATTTCATTAAAACATATCTTTTTAATTCCTATTTACAGTTATGATATTCCATTTTTTATTCCATATATTGATTTATCAACAATATCATCCAATATCCAATTATGAACTAATATCATTATCACATTTTCCATTGTGAATTTAAATTTAATTGCAATAATAGAAACAAATCAAAACACTTAAAATTCCAGAAATTGATACCCACCATTTCAGTACTGAACATCCATGGTTGCAGTAATTGACTTCTTATAAAAGGTAATAATAGATAATTGTTGTATTATTGTGTTTATAAGCTGAACTTAATGAAAGCATACTAATTAAACACAATAGTCGTTTTGAAATATATTTACCAATTAGAATATCAATAATTATTAAATTATTTGTATTAAAAAGTAATTGTTCTGACTAATTATTGTTTTTATCACAAGATAAATGCTTTATTTATTTCGACAGAACATTTAAAATACTGAATTTCAGAGAATTACAATTGTTAAATTGATGAGATAATGATTTTGTGTAGGAATTAATAAAAAAATGATAATTTTTTTTTTGGGAGTATCGGAATGCATGGAATTGTGTTTCCCATTTCAATTCTAAAGAGTTAAATTTACAGAAACTATTTGATATATTTCTTGTAGAAATTTGTGATACAAAAATGATCGAAATGAAATTGCATGTTGAATGTTTTAAATTCCTATATAAAATGAATTCGAAATTAAACTGATGAACTGACATTTAAGACCTGACGTCGTCGGATTTACTAGCCTCTTCACACTATAAATCTGATTGCTACTAGTAGTATTTTGTTATACATAGTTACTTTATCAGAAATGAAAAATTAAACATTGAACACAGAAAGTAATAAATTTTCAAAAAATCGGGTGACTTTAAAAAAACTGTTTTCATTTTAATTAGGAGGGCTTTTAGGCCCCATGATTGTCTTATTTTCTTATGTTCTTGAATATCATTGCTGCTTCCTGGTTGACTTGTCAGATTATAAAATATGTAAAACAGAGTTAATAATAAAAATAAACTAGTTCAATATTAAAAAGTTATGATCCACATTAAATTATATAACTTAAATTATTTTTTCAATAATTTTTTTTTTTAGACTACACTTTTTTTCTCTATTAAATATATATATTTTTTAATTTCCAAGTACCGTAAAATCCCGTTAATCCGCCCCCCTAAACACGGCAGAAAATCGTAAAATAAGCAGGGGGGGGCGCTTACACGGTATTAAAACTGTAGTATATGATATTTATGGGCGGTGGGGGGAGATGCTGATGGCTGATCATCGCAAAGCATGCATTATTTTAATAAAGTAAAAAAAGAAAAACATTTTGGAAAAAAAAATGATAGACAAAATAGAAAAACAGTATAACTTCACGATTAATGGCGATTTCAGATTACAGAAAATTCTGGATTTCAGAAGCTTTGAAACTGGAATGCATTTAGATAAATAATAACACTAATATCTGTCATTAATATGGTAACAGAAAAATAAAAGGAACTTAATAATTTAAAAACACTGAGAAATTGCAGTTGATGAAAATGACCTGAAGTAATTTCGAGAACTAGTAACATTTTATGAGGTGTCGCCATCTGTTGTAAGTTAGGAAGATTAAATAACAGTTTTTTTTAAAATCATGATTACGTATCTATAAATGCTAAATAAATAATACAAGTTACAAAAATTGAGAACATATAGAACGAATTGGTAGTTTTGCCAGATTATTAAAACAAAAAACATTACTATCACAAAGATGACACAAATTACGCTACAAATTCGACTGTGTATCGATAATTTGATTGATCTGATCAATCAATCAATATTTTTTTTGCGATTGGTTTTCATAATAATGTTAAATACTACTATAAATTCTTTAATAAAATAAATAGATTCTCTTTTAATCAAAATATTTTCCACACAGCATCAAATATACATTTTTTTAACTTATTTCATGAGAAACTTTCACTGTCGATATTTTTATTACCTTCACATCGCCATGGAGATAAATTTACAGCAAAACTAATGTTCGGTTATATTGCTTTTTCAGATCGACAATGTGTTTGTACATGTTTGCGATATATCAAAGAATCGTCACGCCTTTCTGATCCGTCGAAAAAAAAAAAAAACACTCGGGAGATAAAATTTTTGGTGTTGGGCGTTGACGTGCACGGCGAAATTTCTTTTTTTTTTGGGGGGGGGGCGCTTTCTCGGGATTTTTTAAATTTTCCAATTTGTTTACAAAGTGAGAGGGGGGCGCTTAATCGGGAAGGGCGGATTAACGGTATTTTACGGTAATCCCCTACGTAACAACCATCTTGCTATTTTCGTAATACATGCAATTTCTGAAATTGGGTTTTCAAATGTTGTATGCCTTTTCTATGTTGTTAACTTCCATCTGACACCATCTCTCATCTCATCTTTGAAGCAATATGAAAAATTCATGTTTGTTTAATACACATTAAATTAATTAAAAACAGCTATTTATAAAAAGAATTGTTCTTACTGTATTCTGTTAAGTGCAATAAAAATTATGATTGATTATTTAGCTGTTTAAGTAAATCAAAAGATTTTATGCACTATAAACATAACTGAAATTACACTTTAAATAAGGGCCACATGGGGTGCCTATTACTTGAAATGATTAATCAGGAAATGCACGCGCAGAGTGAAATACCCATCGTGCTTACGGTTTTTACATTTGTCACCACTATTTTACAAAAAGTAATCTTCAAATTATTTTATCGCAAAATATACAACAAATATCTATGATTAAGTTAACATGGCAATTTTAATTGGAATTTACCGGTGGCATAGTGCAAACATTACATACTCTGGATTTGCGTGAGCATTCCCGGGGTAATTAAGTCTTCCAGTAATAGACACCGGTCCTAAAATCTTAAAAATATTTTAAGTTGTGTAATTGAACATTCATATATAAAATTCACATTCTTAATTGCTATCAAAACAAAAACATGAAATTTTTGCAAGAAAATAATAAAGATATAAAATTAATTATTTAAAACCAGATTGCTCAGTAAAATTTTCAGGGAAAAACAATGGACCTGTTAAATTTTACTTTCTGTTTCCTGATTGGTTTGATTAAGATTCTAAACAATAATCTAGATTTTAAAACATGCAATGAAAAGCAGTGGAGAAATTAATAAAAGTTGAATATTAATTGGTATTTTTTTTATAAATAAAAAACGTTCAGGTGTGTCCATTACTGGTTGAATTACGCTTCATGTTACATTGATATCTTTTTAGGGAATGCAAACATAAATAGTTTTAAGCCTTTTTCAAAAAAAAAAAAAATGTGCACATTTGTGACGATTCTGCATTGGGTCGATAGAATGTATCGGAACATGACCTGAATTTATTTAATAGGATTGTTATTCATATTTGTATTTTATTTTCTTGCCGCAGCACAGTGGGGCGTTTTGATGATCTAGGTGGACAAAATTCATTTTTCCGATTATCTCGGAATTTAACAAGAACGAGCATGCTGGTAGCTGAATGCCTCTTTTGTCGAGATCCGTACGAGTTTTGTCGAAAAAATCCGATGTGCCGATTAACTACGACCGTAAAGAAGGCAGTTAGTTTGAGGCAGTTTCAACAGTTGCACTATTTTTGGGTAAGTTCGAAAGTAAGTCGTGACTTTTCTGTTTTATTTAAAAAGAAGGACTTTACTGGACATATGCCACATGTTTGTCACAAGAATTACCCTATTGTTGTTTCAAAATAAGTGTCAACTTGTTTTCAAACTTCATCTTGAATTTTAATACAGTATTAAGCAATATTAAGCAATAAACATTTTTAAAAAACAAAGTGCCATTCCTAAAGCATTGGAAACTTAAGAAAGCTCCTGCGAAAGTTTGCGAATCATCAAGTTATATTAACTTGAAGTGTGCGTATGAGTGTTTAATTCAAATCTTGCAAGTCAATTTTAAACCACTTTTAATTATCCAACTGAGCAGAAAATTTGAATACATGTGTAGTTTCAATGACAATAAAATATTATAATAAAAATAAAAATAATAATGTAAATAATAATAATAATAATAATGATAATAATAATAATAATAATATAAATTATTAAATAAGCCAAATATTTATCATTGTTTGATTATTTTATTACTGATACATTCGAAAACCCAGCAAAACCTAATTAAACTTCAACGCAATAATTTTGTCCACCTAGATCCTCAAAACACCCCACTGTGTGCAGGTTAGATTCAGATTAGAATATCGGTAAGTAAACAGATATTTTGATTTTGGTCTGGTTCGTGTACAACCTGGATACTACACCCGATGCAAGACTCTACTAATCCGAATCCTACCTACAGCACAAAAAGAAAAAGATCCCGCCGACACAATAAAATAGGATAAGATGAAAAAAAAGTCCTTCCGGCATGTACCGGGGGGAAAAGGTAGCTTTCCTATTTTCCTATATCTTCGTTTTAAAATTTTAGCTAATGTCACTCGAAACAGAAAGCTAAAATGCAAAGAACCCGATTACAGAAGATTCGTTAATGCTGAATTTGAATAAGAAATTTGCCAAATCAGTCAACTATAGACATGTTGGCTTCATATATGAAGACTTATTTTCGGTCACCAAATTTGGTGATATTTCGCCAAGTGTCGCCAAGTTTGGCGAGAATTTGGCGCTAACGGATATGAATAAATAGTTTTATGCGTATGATTGGGAAAATGATTACAACAATCTCTATAATAAAACCGTATTTCATGTGACTGTCATCAACAGTTCCGGAATGTCCGTTTCACTTTTTCATATGCCAGGCGGCCATTTTTATTAAAAATTATTTTTTCGAATAAAACTTCATAAATGTGACATTTTTAGAAAGATCGTTCAAAATAAATTAATATTTGAGAGATGACTTACGTTCAATTATGTATATATTCTCCAATAACTTCAGTTGAAATTAGCTTCACAGTTCAAATTCTCTATCCATGAAAGTAAACAAAAAAAAAGATTCATTCGTCGTGAAGGTTTAAAATATTAAACCATTAAACCATGGAGATAATCGTTCGTAAAGTTAGTTTTCCATGAAAGATTTTTTGGAGCGCTGCCTGGTGTCAAAAAAATAATTCGTACAAGTGACACAATCAAAGTTTACCATAATTATGTGCTATACAACTCAACTTCATTCTTTATCTTTTCTTGATGTAAGCTGAATGTAAACAAATACAACTCATGTAATGATATTTAATGAATCAAATTTCGAAACAAATTGTCAGTTAATTTGGTATTTATGTATTATACGTGAAAGGAAGAGAGATCACCGAAAATGATTGTTAATCACCAATCATATTTACCATTATTAATGACCAATCGCTTTCAAAACAGTTATTTATTATACATTTACAAAATACATAACATCATTAAGTACTTTTGTGTTATTTAGGCGCAAATCTCGCCAATAGAATTTTTAAAATCGCCAATACCAGCTTTTATTTTTCGCGTGTGCAAATTAGAAACTATACTTTTATTTTGAAATCAAATGTTCTGATGGAACAGATAGAGAGAAAAAACGGGTTGCTGTAATTAGAATTATAGGCGGTAATGTTGGTGTGACATATTTACGTGATTATCAAAACTGGCTTCCAAAAGTTCAATGTTTCACCAAACCATACTCGAAAATTACGTGTTATAATATGCACTCCGATTATGTCACATTATTCAAGACGTTTTAAATGAGAATAATGATAGATTTTCTTCTTGATTCTCCCGTAATCAAGTCTACAGCCAAAGTTAGCGAGAAACAAACAAACAAACAAAAAAATATTGGCAACAATATGGTTCAGTGTAAATGGTGGATATCATTAAAGACTTCCACAAAATAGACTTCATTGCACCAAATCGTATTAACTAAAATACGCCATTTGGCAATGGATCCAATTACGGAAAACTACTTAATATGTTTAAGAATCTCCTCATTAGCAAGCATATTGCAACTGATAAGCAAACGGATATGAAGCATAAATGCTTAAGTTGGTTAAGCGGTTTTTGTCAAGAAAGATGAAATACATAACAACAAAAAATATGCGAAATGCTACAATGATCGAAAAAGTTTTTGATTTGTCTATTAGAATTTTCCGGTTTGGCGAAGGATTACGGAAAAAAAATTAAATTATGAATAAAAGTAACGTGTTACAGTGCTTAACATACATTTAAGGGAGACCAAACTGGTCGCCAGTGGCGGCTAGTAAAAGATAATAATTTGCGAGAAATCGCGTTCACTAAAACTCATAAAATAATGTTTAGTTTTTGTATTGTGCTGTCTCGTTTCAAAATGTCAGTCACCCTCGAATTTCGAGCTGCTCTATCTCAGCCATTTTTAAAGATGGAGGTAAAACAAAAAGTGATCCGGAATCCTTGTAACAAGAGTTAACACTTAAGCAAAAAAAATGAGAATTTTTAACTTATTTGTATATTTATTTTAGTTTTAAATATTTTATTGGCCAACATTTTAAAACAAGATGTCAGACAAGCTAGCCAACGAACTCGGTCGAGATATTGGTGAGCTTAATACAGACAATTAGTTTCATAAAAATTTATTTATAAATACGAGTGTTATCGTATGACATAGATCACATGTATATATATATACATCCTACATATCATATATACATCATATATATATATATATATACATAATATATGTTATATAAAAAATTTATTTCGCAATATTCCATTAAATTATTCTAAATTCTGACCTATTGATTATTTCTTTAATTCTTAATAATATTAATCCTTATTTAATGTCTTTTAAAATTAATTACACGTGTATTAATAATTATATTATTCCAAATCTTAATCTAAAAGTTTAAGCCCATTCCTAACTTTTAACAACTATCCAATCTATAATATTCTGAGAGACGCTAGTTGCCATTTCGAATGTTTTTTAAAAGCCTTTTTTTTATTCTAAGACTTCGCTTCGCGCGCTGGGTATTTTTACTTCAAAATCAATGCGCAGCTGGGGTCGGGATTCTTTCTTGTTAAGTTTTCCCCATCGCACGCCATTCGCTTAGCGTAATTTCACCTCTCACTGATTGGCACATGCGCTCGTTACGTCACTTCTGTAACTTTACGCGCAGTTAACAAAACCCGACTGCAAGCATTTGGAGAGCAGATTTCTGTCGTGTTTGGATCTGCTGACTAAATTGTTATCTGGTGTTCTGCGACTTAGAATTTCACAACAGCCACCTAAGATCAATTAAATAATGTAGTGAGTTATCATCAAGCCTGAGGGCTATACGTTTATACCTGTAGCCTATGTGAACTATTCCAGAATTTCTCCTGTTCATGAATAAATGATTTATCTGTAAAACTGGTTCAGTATTATTGGAGAAATTCCAATTGAGTTCCTGATGCCTTCTTTACGTGCCATGACTTTCGAGTTACTGACTGCAATCGTTCACCACCTTTAACCCGGCTCGTGAGTTTTTCTGCCAGTTCTCGTGAAAAATTAATCCTCGTAGAAATCTAACAATTAACCTGGTAGCATGAAAGAGACTTACGCCACACCACTCCAACCACAGATCAACCTTTTGAATGTCTTTCTGTTGACACTGTGGGAGGATTCAAATATTATAACTCCACCAAAAAATATCTACACATCATCATAGACCATACAACTAGATATATTTAAGAATTTTCCTCAAAAAGTGTTACCGCAGAGACATACACAAATTGCTTAAAACAAGTCTTCAATATTCAATTCCCTCAACAATTATACTGTTTCAGCTAAATTTTCAATATACAGGGTCCTCAAAAGGTGTTACGTGATAGGAAAGCAGCCTTTACTTCACATAGATTTTTAAAAAAAATGCGGAATCACAATATTAAACAGCGTTTGACATTAACATATTATCCACAAACGAATGGAAAATTTAAACTCGTCAATCAATCAATAGTATCTAGATTAAAGTGTAAAGTTAATTCTACTACCTCTAAAATTCCTTGGACCAAACTTGTGACAGAAGTAGTTAATGAATACAATAATACCATAATCATTCCATAACCAAATTCCCTCCTGTTTGTTTACTTTTTGGCAAATTATCCTATGATTCCCCCCTTAAACAAAATTATTACCCTCCTGTCCAGGAAGCTCTCAACATTGCTAAAAAACCTACTGATGATTTTTATTGGAAAAGAAAAAAATATTATGATAGAAATTATGTGGGGCCAAAATTTGAGATAGGAGATCTTGTTATCTATGAAGAGTTCCATTATCCCATTACCAGAAATCACTCACAAGTTTTTAGTGGTCCCTATCAAATCCTTAAAATATTATCTGATGTAAATGTTGAAATTAATAGACAGACTCAAAATAAAATTACTGAAATAACTAGTCCATGTATCAAAATTACGCCCTTATAACCCTCCTGACAAACTAAAGTTATCACATGAGCACACTGTAAAAATATGTCCTGAAATTAACAGGTGTTATTCTGTGAATTTTCCTTTTTTTACCTGAAAAATTCCGTTTTGGGTAAAAAGTGTAACATTTCCTGGAATTAACGGAAATTTTCAATTTACTGCTAGAGATATAACTGAAAGTTTCCGTAGGTCTCGGGGAACGCAGCTTTTCCGGCGAGACACGGTCTGTTCCGACGCTGATTGGAGGATATATTAGTTTGCCAGTCTGTGTCCTGTGTCAAAACCCCCACAGAACTGCGGAAGAAGCAATATGGCCGATACGGTAGTCCGAAGTAACTTGCGATGATAGCACGTGCTTTTTAGAATTTACAATTGTAATAAGTACAACTTTGGATGTAGACATATTTTACAGAATAAAAGTAAGTTTTATCTTTGTTTTTTATATCATTGTTTCAATAACATTATATGTATAATTTCTTTATATGTTTGTAAGATATAAATTTAGTTTTTAAACCACGTGTATATTACGATACGACAATAGCTTTCAATCATTTGCCTAGAATAAGTATTTTATCTTAAGTCATAAAAAAAGGATGATTTCGCATTTTATCTGATTTTTATTTTACTTCAACTCACTATTTCCTAACCGGACTTTGTTATTAATTTATGTGTAATATGTGTCTAAAGATAATCTTTATTCATGGAGATTTAAAAAGGAAAAAAAGATCCCCGTTCTTTAGCTGTGCTTTATTTCGTTATTATATATTTTTTTAAATTCCAGTTTATCCGTTTGTATTCGAATATACTTTTTAAATCTTTAAATCATATAATTATTTTACTTTCTAACAGTTTCTAATCATTTACTATGAGTAATATGGATGCACTGTTTTTTTTTTTTTTTTTTTTTTTTTTTACTGTTAATTTTAAAGTTGATTTTATGGGGGCAGATTATTATTATTATTTATTCTCTTTATGATTAGAGAATGCTGATAGTTGTTTGATCTTATAAGTGTTTTTTTTTTTCTTTTTCTCACATATATTTTTCAATAGCACCTAGCGATATTTACAGAGTTATAGGTTGACTTGTAAAATTATTGTAGCATATTTTTTTTCTTTTTTTTTTATCATTAAAATAGTTTCGATATGAACAATTTGAGTACAATAAGGCCTCGTTATTAATTATTTATATTTGTTGGTTTAAATACCAGAAAGTGTATTTAAACCAACCGCGTAAGGGGGGGGGGATAATGACTACATTAAATAAACAAAAACTTTAAATAGGTAAATAAAATGATTTAACGTATATAAATATATGTATATATATGATTTAAATGCTAATTATATAAATTAGCAAGTATTTTCGAATACAAACTAACGGATAAACGAATTAAAAGCTAAAAAACAAGTAACATTTTTCTTTTATGATTTACTGAAATACATTTTCATTCTCTCTCTAGGAAAATGAGTCCAATTTTTGTCTTCAAAAAACGAGATTTCTATCTTACATATGTATAACATAATTGATTATACATACTAATAATATTAAATCAATGATATAAATAAATAAGAGATAACACTTAGTGCCCCAAGTCTTTAAAATATGTCTCAGTATGAAATAAGAAAAAAATAAAATATATAAACAGTGAGGTGGGGAGGGGTAAAAATTGAAAAATATATATTAATAACAAGTGCTAAAAATGTTAGTTATACTGTTAGGAAATGAAAGCTATGGATATCTTTGAAAAACAATTATATATATTTTTAAAAATGCTGCGATTACATATTTTTTCTTTCTTCTTTCAAAATTTTTCACATAATGTATTTTTTAGTACATTCTTTTTCTGTATTTTCAGATATCTGTTTAGGAAAATTTTGCCTACTTTAAAGGACTGTTCACAAATTTTTTCCACCTCCAAACAGAACCTTTCACAAGTTTAATCATTTAAAAATAAAATCTGATCTGCCACAAAACAACTGAACTGATCACAGAACATATTACTTAGCTTTTTCATGTGTAAAGGATATACAGGAACCTGTATATAACGATAATTTCAAAATTTACAAAATTATAACTAGAATTTTCACAAATATAAAAAAAAACTCTACAATTTCATAAAAACAGGACACTGCGAAAAAAATCTGGACAGACCCCTGATTTTTATTTCTAGATCATCAAATTTTAGTCATGTTAAAGAATTTAGCTCCAGGGTTTGAATGCTATTTTAAATAATAATTAAAAATTCAAATTTTAGCATACTTTATGGAAAATTTGCAATATTCTTATAATTAAGCTTCAGATTTTTCCTAAAAATATTTTTTCGTATAAATATATTTAATTCTTTAATAAAGATTTTTTTTTCATTTCTAAATTAAATCACATTTATTGGCTTTCATAAAATTTTGTATATTAAGTATAAGTCTCCTAATAATATGTCCTAAGAAATTAACATTTTAAACTTCTTTTTTCTGTGTACAATTCTTACAGAATGTCTCTTTTCCTTTTGTTGTCAAAATATTCCTGAAATATACATTTAATTTTATCTGAAGTTTTAAAATATTAGTTGGTTTTGCTAGGATTTTAACACATAAAATTATAAATAAAATGTATATTTCAGAAATATTTCGACCACTACAAAAGAGACATCCTTTAAGTAGAGTACAAAGAAAAAAAAAGTTAAACATATTTAATTCCTAAGAATAAAAAAAAAAAAAAAAAAATTATAACTGCCACAGATAGGTTTAACATAAGTGTGGGGAATTTGAGATATCACTTTCCCCTTTATGGGAGAAATATCGAACAGATAATAAAAACTGAAAATATCAGTTTTGTAAAACGGAAAATAACCGTCCTGTAAACTGAAAATGTCAGTTTCTAAAACAGAACATTTCAATCCTAAAACTGAAAATTTCAGTTTCTAAAACAAAACATTTCAGTTCCTAAAACGGAACTTTTCAGTTTCAAAAAAGGAACTTTTCAGTTTCGAAAACGGAACTTCTCAGTTTCAAAAACGGAACTTCTCAGTTTTGAAAACGGAAAAAAACCACGAAAGTGAATGTCTGTGAAAAAACGGAAAAGTTACGGCAACTCTGCTGCCAGTACCTTTTCCGTTTTTTTCAGGAGTTTGTTTTTACAGTGCAGCAACAAATTAATGTTAAATCCATAGCTTAATATTAAACTTAGATAGTTAAAAATTATCTAAAATTAATGAAATCAAATTATAATTGACTAATCATTTCTCTTCTGTATAAAAGTATGTTCTTGAAAATATGTGCTCACAAGAATATTAATGCAGAAACTTTTGCTTGAGTTAACTTTTTATGCAGGCGTAAATTGGTTGACTTGAGTTACGAATTTCTTATATTGGATGGAATTGAATTAAAACAGTAAAGTAAATTAGAATAGCAAATTAGATTAGAATGAAATATTAAATTAAAATGAATTGAATAAACATTCACTGGATTAAATTAAATTGTAATCTATTATATATATAAAACACAAACGGAAATTTCGTTCCGTTCCTTTATAACTCGAGTTCTGCCAAATTGATGGAACTTACACTGTTCGAGAGATAATTTTTCAGGGAAGGTTTTAGTATATAACACAACGTTCTACGTAGATTAGTTATAGGATTATGATAGAAAGTTCTGTTATTTTGGCCGAAAAGGTTACCATTGCTAATTTTTTGGTGATCATTACTGTTGCAGAAAGAAATGAAAAGGCTATACATGTTGAAAAATAAAAGAAAAACTGTTACTAATTTTGTATAGAAAAATAAAAAAAATAAAAGAAAGAGAAAAGAAAAGAGTTTTGATGAGAGAATATTATAAAACGGAAATATTTAATTTAAACATGATTGGGAATGTTTGTAATGCTTAAAAAATTATTCAAGGGGCAAGATTTCTATAGTGAATTAATATTTGGCGATGTATCTTTTGTTTTTGGTGATTTTGATTTTACTTTTGACCCCAAACAATTTGATTTTAAGCCAAAGGGTGTCTTTTTTTGTTGCAGAAAGAATTGAAAGGGCTACACATCTGTAAAAATAAAAGAAAAAAATTGTTACTAATTTTATTTAAAAAAAAAAGAAAGAAAAGAAAAAAAGAAAAAAACAGTTTTGATGAGGATTTTAAGCCAAAAGGTGTTTTTTTTAAGTGTACGACTGCATTTTTGCAGTATTTTTTTTTTATACTTTTCGGTTAGCCGGGCGCCAGTGATATACATATACAGGTATATATATACACATATATCTACACAAATAAATGTATATACATACATATATGTACACTTATATGTATGAATATATAAACACACATATATATATACATTTATATACTTCTGTACATATATCACTGGCGCCCGGCTAACCGAAAAGTAACTTTTGTTTTATTCAAATGCAAACTATATTAATGGAAATATACTTCTATTTACTTTTACATATATCAAATTTCGTTCCGGCTGCTTATAACTCGAGTACTGCTGAATAGATTTTCGTAGAACTTAAACTGTAAGATAATTTTTCAGGGATGGTTTTATTGTATAACATATCGTTCTACGTAGTTTAGTTATAGAATTATTCAGGGAAGTACTATAATCAGATCAATCCGATTATGAAATATTAGCCTTTTTAAAAGATTTTGCCGAATGGATTTCGATGGAACCTACACTGTTAGATAATTTTCCAGGGAAAGTTTTATTATATAACATATCATTCTACGTTGCTTAGTTCTAGAATTATAGGGGGAAATTCGAAAATCGGGTGACCATTTTTTTTATCAAATATTAGACTTTTCAATATTTGATTCCGATTATGAAAGATTAGCCTTCTGAAAAAGTTCTACTGGACGGATTTTGATGAGACTTATATTGTTAGTTAGATGCTATTTCAGGAATGGTTTTAATGTACTACATATTGTCCTACGTTGCTTAGTCAAACGGTTATGTGTGAAGGTTATATAGTCAGGTGAACCCGATTCCGAAAGATTAGCCTTTTTGAAAGTTTTTACTGGGCGTATTTTTTGCGACTTGCATTGTTAAGTAGATAATTTATAAGGATGGTTTTAGTATATTTTATATTGTTCTGTTAGTTTTAGAATTATGTGGAAAAGTTCTACAATCAGGTGAACCCGATTATCAAGGATTAGCGTTTATAAAAACTTCTACTGAATGAATTTTGTTAGTTAATTTGTTTGCATTGTTAGTTCGATAATTTTTAGTGATGGTTTTAGTGTATTGCATATAGTTTTATCATTCTTTAGCAAACTCTAACTGTAAATGACCAAATAAAAGATTTGGTCCTTAACAGCTCAAATTTTGACTGCACATTCAAAAATATAATAGCGGAATGACATCATTTTTCAGTAATGTGGAAGGATATTCCAGGTAAATATACAGATTGCTTTCAAATACAAGGTCAAATTAAACTATATCATTCGTTTGATTCAAGGTTCATTTGTAGAAACCGATCAGCGCAGCGGGCGTAGCTTGCTAGTAATAGAATACAATTCTCTAATAATACTAATAGTTAAACTTATTATCAACTTTTCTTAAGAACACTTCAAGGTCTTATTTTCATTGAGCAACTTATGTTTCTCTTGTTTGACTGAAAACAGAATGAACACATAATCCTACTGAATTGTTGATAATTTTCCACAGACCTTTCTTATTTTACTATTTATTTATTTTGTTTCCTTTTATTAAGTATATTTTCATTCCTCACTGATATTGAAAGAGAATGAGGAATTTAATTATATACAGAGAAATTATTGATAAGATATTGATTTAGTACTATTCTGAAGTTGTTTGTTATTGTTGATATTATTATGTTGTTATTAAAATTGTTGTTGTTATTTATTATGTGATACAAGATTATCAGATGGAATATTGTTGAAAATTGTGATAAAAGAGAGCAATTAATAGTAAATTAGTTGATAAGATATTGATATAGTACTATTCTGAAGTTGTTTGTTATTGTTGATATTATTATGTTGTTATTAAAGTTGTTGTTGTTATTTATTATGTGATATAAGATTATCAGAGAGAATAATGTTGAAAATTGTGATAAAAGAGAGCAATTAATAGTAAATTTGTTGATGATGAAAAATGACATATTGCTTGCAAAACATCTAAAAAGGTATTAGATATCTAATTGATTGAAACTTATTAACTGACTCGATTGACTTGATGAGTACATTTTAATAGTTTATTGAACTTAGTAGTTGATGGAACTTTACTAGTTATTTGAAATTTCTAATTAACTGGAATTATCCTTCTAAAGAATCAATACACCGTATTGCCGAAAACTGTATTGCTGTCACGTATTAACCTTCATATCCGTACCAAAAACTTTTATTTGGAATGAGAGGTCTATATGACTGAAAGACTTTTTACCGATTAAGATGTCTATTAAAGAAAAAAGTTTTTGTTTACTTTATATTCATACTTTTCTCTATTTATGTTTAAGGAGTGAAAAAATATTATTTGTAAAAAAAAAATATTTATATTGTAATTATATTTAAACAATTCCCACAGGTTCGCGTTTACAAAAATAACTATTGATTTGGCTTTCATAAAATCAGAGAATTTTTTACATTAATTAGAGTACTAGATAACTATATTGTAATCCAAATACTTGCTTTCCTTAAATGAACTTCTAGATCATCGGATTTTTAGGAGGGGAGGATAATGTTATATAAAAATTTTATTTCGCAATATTCCTTTAAATTATTCCAAGTTCTGACCTATTCATTATTTCTTTAATTCTTAATAATATTAATTCTTATTTAATGTCTTTTAAAATTAATAACACGCATATTAATAATTATCTTATTCCAAATCTTAATCTAAAACTTTAAGCCCATTCGTAACTTTTATCAGCAATCCAATCTATAATATTCTGAGAGACACTAGTTGTCATTTCGAATATTTTTTAAAAGCCATTTTTAAAAATTCCAACACTTCGCTTCGCACGTTGGGTATTTTTACTACAAAATCAATGCGCAGATGGGATCGGGATTCTTTCTTGTTAAATCTTCTCCATCACACGTCATTAGCTTAGCTTAATTTCGCCTCTCACTGATTGGTTCATGCGCTCGTTACGTCGCTCCTCTAACTTTACGCGCTTTAAACAAAACCCGACTGCAAGCATTTGGAGAACAGATTTTTGTCGTGTTTGGAAGTGCTGACCAAATCGGTATCTGGTGTTCTGTGACTTAGAATTTCACAACAGCCACTTAAGATCTATTAAATGATGTAGTGAGATATCGCCAGGCCTGATGGCTATAAGTTTATACCTGTAGCTTGTGTGAACTGTTCCAGAATTTCTTCTATTCATGAATAAATGATTTACCTGTAAAACTGGTTGAATATTATTGGAGAAATTCCAATTGGTTTACTGTTGCTTTCATTAGGTACTATGACCTTCGAGTTACTGACTGCAATCGTTCACCAGTTTTAACCCGTCTCGTGAGTTTTTCTGCCAGTTCTCGTGAAAAATTAATTCTCGTAGAAATCTAACACACACACACACACACACACACACACACACACACACATATATATATATATATATATATAAATCAAGATTTGAACAGAGGGTAGTTTTGGGGTCTGGGGGTCGTGGCCCGTGAAAATATACCGAAATTGCTTTCCTCCGAATGGCTGGAATAGGTAATTTTATATTTTAGGTAGCTTTCAATAAAAGAAGTATAAAGCTACCTATTGCAGCCGTTCGGAGGAAAGTAATTCCGGAAAATTTTGGTATATTTTCACCGAGCATGACCCCCAGACACCAAAAACACCGTCCGTTCAATTGTTTATATATATATATATATACATATATATGTGTGTGTTACAATTCGATGAAATCGTTGAAGATGATTGGCGATAAGTTTTATGGAATTGCAGTTAAATTATATAAGTGAAACGAGTTGTTCTTTCGATGAATAAATACGGTCGCAGTCATCGTTTATTCGAAGAATAAATACAGTGGCAGTCGTCGTAGCGGATCCAGGCAATGAATTGACATCGTGGGTGTTTCTCCAGTATGGAAAAAAAACTTATTCAGAATTACATGTTTTATTTTAAAAATCGACATGGAAGCAGTCCTCACATGATTTAAATATGCATCGCCATCTCTCACTGAAAGAGTTGTCACAAGCTGTTATTAAAATACATCGAATATGATCATAATTCTAACCAAACTATTAGGCTTAATTATTTAGAATACAGGATGAGTAAAAGGCGCAGCCAGGAGATTGTTAACAGTTGTAAAAACGGCCAAAAAACTGAGGGAAGCATGGTTACACTCGCTTTTTGTGAATAAGCGGAAAGATACCAGATCATGACGTAACGCGTGTTCTAACCAATGAGAGAATAAGGAATACGTGTACAATCTACGTCATGACCAATGAGGATTATAAAGTAAATAGTTCTAACATATTCTAAGCGGACGCATTTTATAGTGAAAAGAAACGAACGCGCGAAAACTCGGATAGAGGAAAAGGAAAAATAAAATAAAATGGCTTTCGAAAAAACATTCGAATTCACAGAAATGATCAGAAATTATGATATCATTTAGGAGTAACTGAGAAGTTATATTTAAGTAAATTGGTCAAAATAATAATGAATTTAAGGGGAATTTAATAGAATTAAATAGAATTAATGATAGATATTATTAAGGAATAAGGAAATAGTGAATCTGGTGATAATTTATTATAAAACAGAGAAACATCGCGAAGGAAGATTTAATAATGTAACAATATCCCCCATCCCTAAAAAATGTATGAACCGCTAGGTCTAACTGACCTACAAGTTCATTGAGAGAAAAAGCAGACACTGGAATTACAATACAGTCACCTGGCCGACATATCAAAATGTTCAATACCTCGGAGTACTATTAAGCCAAAAAAAATTAAATAATTAATTTTAAAAACGCGACTATGTGGGAACTGCTTTAAATATTTACACTTTTAAGAATAATGAGTTACAATAATTGTTGCTAATTATTAGCATAAGTTTAGCTTCCTAATGCTAAATCAAATTAATAAGGTATGAGTATAGGAGAACAATATAAATTATAATAATAAAATATAACAATAATATGCAACTTTTCACTTTTTATCGATGATTCAAGTAATTCAGTAATATTCACTTATTAATGTCCATGAGTCATTCCAAACCAGTAAAGTCCACTATGTGAATATCTATTTAGAGTCCTAATTTAGTGATTCAGTCCTACTGTTGCGATAACAATATAAAGTTGCAATAATAAAGTTTCAACAATAAAATAACAATGAATTTAAATAATATATCTAATAACAATAATAAAATAACAATAAAACACTAGTTAATAACAACAATACTTCATTTCTTCATGAGTATTTCTTTTAAAATCGAAATAATTAATCTTTCTTTTAAAATGTCATCTTGTAAAATCAAATCATAATAACTCGTAACTTTTATTAAATGTACACAACTCTTACCATTTCAATATTAAGTTTACATTAGAAAAAGTAATGAACAAATATTACCTTCAATTTAGACAATATGGGGTGTAATTCTCCTCATAGGTCATTCCAGGATTAGAATTATTCACCACTGATCCAGTAATTTAATTTATTTAATACCAATACTTAATTTTCAATGCCATTCAAGTCAATCTTATCGTAATAATTGTGTTTACTTAGCCATTGGTTAACCAATTCATCATAAGTTTCTCTCTTTATCACAATATTTCAATAAATATATTAATCTTTTATCACATAATAATATCAATAA
Source organism: Maratus michaelseni (assembly GCA_963931845.1). Lineage (NCBI taxonomy): Eukaryota > Metazoa > Arthropoda > Arachnida > Araneae > Salticidae > Maratus > Maratus michaelseni. The sequence continues at coordinate 181,859,537 of OZ007596.1, read as the reverse complement.
TAACAATAATAATAATAATCTAACAATAATAAACATCTCATCATAAATTATATCTTATCTGAGTTATTTAATTTAATTCCCTATCATGTAATCAGAAAAGTTTTGAAATAAGTTTCTGATCATACACCTGGATTAAATATACTCAATAAGAAAAACAACAAAAAAAGTAAAAATGTTGTTTGGAAAAGGAAAAAAAAATTGAAAGAAAATAGATATGCATCATTTCAGTAGGGTTACACAATCTTCTTATTTTCATTCGATAAGGAAAAAATCAAGACTGGAATTTTTTAAATAAAATGTTGATAGAATTCAATCATTATTTTTAAATATTGTTTTTATATAATTTAATTTTAAGTTAGTTCCATTTACATAATAATAAATAAAATATATTTTAGTTACTGTTGATATTTAAACATTAATTAGAAGTCTTAGATTAAAAATAACTAATTTATCCCACATAAACCAGCTAAATTTAAGTAAAAACCTCAAACAAGTATTTTCTTGTTGCGAACCCAAGAATATACCCGTAAAGTTGAAATTAATTATTTTTACCTTTAATCTTTAATTAGAATATTTATTTACTAAGATTCTATTTATAGGAAATTTAAGATTAAGCTATTGACCTAACTTGAGTTTCTTGCTACTGTAGCGGTGGTAGTAGTGGTAATTGCTCATGTGCTAATCTTAATTTATCCGGAGGGTAATATAGACGTAATTTTGAAACATGAACAATTTCAATATCTTTTAATTGGGTCTTTCTATCAATTTCAAAATTTACCTCAGAGACTTTTCTAAGTATTTGGTAGGGTCCTGAAAATACTTGGGATAATTTTCTAGTATTAGGGTAATGAAACTCTTCATAAAGGACGAGATCACCTACCTCAAAATTTGGTTTGACATAATTTTGATCATAGTATTACTTACTTTTCAAACGGAATTCATCAGTACGCGCTTTCGCAATTTTAAGGGCTTCATTTACAGGGGAGTAATAGTCTTGTTTAAGGGGGGAATCATAGGGTAATTGGCCAAAGAGAAAATAATCAAGGGGGAATTTAGTTATGGAGTGGGCTGTATTATTGTACTCATTTACTACTTCTGTCAAAATTTTTATCCATGGGACTTTGAAGCTGGTAGAATTAACCTTAAACTTTAATCTAGTAACTATTGTCTGGTCCGCTCGTTCACATTTTCCATTCGTTTGCGGATGGTGTGCTGTGGTTAAACGCTGTTTAATACTATGGTTCCGCAGAAATTTTTTTAATCTGGAAGAAGTAAATGCAGCATACCTATCACTTAATATTTTTTGGGGGTTCTGAATACTGGAAATTTTGTTAAAACAGTATAGTTGTCGAGGGGTTTGAATATTGAAGATCTGTTTCAAACAATTGGTATATGTTTCTGTGGTGACACTCTTTGTAGGAAATGCCCACACATATCTGGTTGCATGATCTATGACTATATGAAGATATTTTTTGATTGAATTATAATAGTTAAATCCTACCACAGTATCAACAGAAAGACATTCAAAAGGTTGATCTGTGGTTGGCATAGCTTGTAATAAGCCAAATTTTTTCTGTCTGTTTTTTTTTTTGTTTTTCTGGCAAATATCACAATGCTTAACAAAATTAGTAATATCCTGAGTCATATCGGGCCAATAAAAATTAGGATAAATTAAATTTTGCATTTTTTGAATGACAAGGTGACCAAATTTTTCATGAGCAATACCAAGCAATTTCCTTCTTAAGGACATGGGAACTACTATTTTTCGAAAACCCTTTCTTTTAATGATCATCAGTCCATTGTCATTTAAGTAATTTTTTCCACATACATTATCCCTTTCCTGCATACCAAGTATCTCTTTAACATCCAGAAGAAACGTGAGTGGTTGAGTAAAATGAGAAATAGGGTTTCTTGACAACATGTCGGCTTCGACATGTGTAGATCCTCTTAAATATTCTATCTTATACGCAAACATACTCAGTTTCAAAGACTATCTAAAGAGTCTACCTCTTAGATGTTTTACATTCTGAAGCCACATAAGAGATGCATGGTCGGTGTGAATAGTATATTTCACACCATGAAAATAGTGATAAAATTTATCTAATGTTTCAATGATCGCAAGACACTCTAGCTCAGTAATAAAGTAGTTTCGTTCATAACTTCTCAATCCTCTAGAGAAAAAAGCAATTGGATGTAAGAAATTGTTATTATCTGGCTGTTTAAGGACTGCACCTACCGCTACCTGTGAGGCATTAACAAACATATAGAGGGTTAGATTAGGGTCATAAATTTTTAAGATAGGTTTAGCAATTAGTGCATCTTTCAATTTTTGGAAGGAATTTTGACACTCTGTAGTCCATTCCCACAAAACATTTTTCTTAAGAAGTCTATTGAGAGGATACTTAATTTCTGCATATTTATCAATAAATTTATGGTACACATTAACGGATCCTAAAAATCTTTGAAGTTCCTTAACATTTGAAGAGGGTTTTAATTTTTTAATGATATCAATATTAGCATTAGCAGGGGTGATAGTACCAATTTTAATTTCATACCCTAAAAAGTTAATTTTATTGTGAGCAAAATTGCATTTAGATAATTTAAGTTTAATGTTCTCAAGTATACATAAATCAAAAAAATTGATTAGATGTTGGATATGTTCTGTAAAGGAGGAAGAAAAAATAATTATATCATCATAATAATAGCATGCAAAATCAATTTCATATTTTGTGAGGATTCTTCTAAGAATTCTATTAAATATAGAGGGTCCAACTTTTACACCAAAGGGAGTACATTCCACTCAAATAAACCAGAATTGGTAGTAAAAGCGAGTTTTTCTTTATCTGCAGGATGTATGGGTATATGCCAGTAGCCAGAGGCTAAGTCCAAGCTGGAAAAATAGTGGGCATTACACAATTTATCTAGAATATCATCAATACGGGGTAGAGGTTCTGCATCGTTTTTCATTATTGAATTTAATTTACGGTAATCTACACATAATCTTGTCTTTTTACCCTTATCCCGTTTCATTACCATAGTGACAGGGGAAGAGTAAGTAATATTACTTTCCTTAATTAGACCAGCATTTAACAAGGATTGAATTTGGTTTGAGATTTCCTTTCCGTCTACCATGGAAGTACGATACAGGTAGGTCAGAGTTAAAAAAAATTCGTTGAGGTTCAATGTTTATCTTTCCGACATCATATTTATTTTTAGAAAAAATATCTAAATAATCCCTCAAAATATCCCTTAAAGTTTCATTATCTATTGAATTTATTTCCCCAAGTAATATAGAATTATTATCATTAGATTCCGTGAAAGATGGAGGAGTCATGCCTTCACCCTTCATCACCCTTCCATAATCGGGTTGCACACACCGATATTCATTTTTTATATTGAAATGAAGAGATATTAATTTACTTCTGGTTATACATGGATTTAAAACAGTATTCCCTTGTGTAACACTGCACTTATCACAATCAATTTTTAAATCAAAAAGAGCACAGTCTGGCAATCCTAAAATTGCATATTCTAAATCTGTATCACAAACAAGAAAATTAACATATTGTTCAATTTTACCAATTCTAAGAAATAAATCACAAGATTGTTTAACCTGTACAAAGCCCTTGGCTTGACCAATATTAACAGGATGAATATTCTTAACTTTCTAACATTTAATAAATTTACAAAATGAAGAGGTAAATTGAGATGGTCGATCCAGACTCTATAACATAAGGAATTTTATGTTGATTAGTATAACCAGGAACAATTAGTTGTCAAATGTTATTATTAGGTTGTTGCGGGGGAGTGGGAGGAGCATCAGACTGTAAAGGGTTAACATTAAACACACAATTACTCTCCCAATGAAAAGCATTAAGTATTCCTTGATTTAAGCAAATTCTGCAAGGTCTAGATGCATAACGTCTCTGAAAATGATTATTTTGCATTCTAGGATTCTCAAATCTAGAAACATGTGCATTGAAGTTAGAATTAGGTGGGTTGAAATTTGGTTGGCGAATCCAATTTCTGGGTGCATAATATTGTGGTTGAAAAGGTCTAGTATGTTGCTGAAAAGACCTAACATTTGGCTGAAAAGATCTAGCATTTTGCTGAAAAGATCTGTTATTTGAGGGGTTATTTCTTGTAGTATTTACATTAGAATCTGGGGTGATTACAAGTTGTCTTACCAATTTATACCAATCGGTGGTGTTATTTGGGGAGCTTACAATCAAAACATTCTGATATTGTGGGGCTAATCCGTCTGTAAGGACTTATACAATGATGGTTTCACCAAGTTTCAACTTTCGACCAATTTCAACCTTTTTATGGAAATAATTTTCCAAATCTTTTAAGTCATTTAATTTGAGAGAGGAAAAATCAGAAAATCTAGGAATCTCAACTTTAATAAATTTTTCGATTAGAATTTCTGAAATTTGAGTATAATCTTAACAATTTTGACATTCATTAATGTAGATTGTTATAGCTTCTCCTTTTAGATAATTTGAAATATTTTCAAATTTCCAATCAGCATCTTTCTTATTGGAAGTGCAAGATTTATCGAAATATGTTAACCAACATTGCATTTCCATTCCCAAATTGGGGTCAAAAGGTATAATACTAATTTCAGATATTTTGTCTTTCAATTTTAACGAGATAAAACTGGGATATCTAATTTTAATGCCCGATCGTAAAAGCATAACACAACATATTCTTAAATCTTTAACATATTACTTCAAACAGAATAAAAATATAAAAATAATATACAAAGAATACTTTAATAATAAATATCATAATATAAAAACACACTGTCACCCTTCAATTGTAATCCGTTCTTTATTAAAGGTAAAAAAAAATTGTTTTTATTCAAGGTTTTTTAGTGATATTTGAAGTTAATAATTTAATTACTTTCAAAATCTTAAGATAACATAAAATATTTTTCTCAAATGGTAATATGCTTTCTTTAAAATGTATTTAAAATAAAAAAATATTTGCTTAATAACATCGTTAATTTACACCATAATAACTTTTCCATTATTCAACATAAATTTCTTTTTTTTCCCTAAGTCTCTATTTTCGAATTACTAGTATTTCCAGTAATTAAATAAACACATTTCAATTATCGTAACTTTTTGTAGAATTGCAGTAAAAAATAAACACAACTGATTTCGCTTATGTAAGAATAAATTTAAACTAATAAAAGAAAGTTTCGCTCTGTGTGTCTGTGTGTTTGTGTGTCTGTGTGTCTGTGTGTGTGTCTGTTGGCGATGGCTAGAAAAATCTGGCCCACCTAGAAGTCTGAAAATTTAGATTTAGGTAGTCCAAACCCTCTCCTGTTGCACCATTACATCAGAATTGTAATATTTTAATTACTTTCTGAAATATTAATTAAAATGCACAAAGAACTATCATTAAAAATACGCTTTTATTCTTTTGGGTTGGTTGGTTCACTGGTAGGTTGCATCGATTCTTCGCAGAAGTAATTAAATAAACCAGAGTAGCGATGCATAAATAAGGATTTCTAACTAAATTGTGTGAACATGGATTGAAGTTATCAGCGTAGAGGAGCCATGCGAATGTCACTCCACCTGCACATGACAAATTACACATACGTCCCACTGATTAAAATATTTTGCAGGCATATTTTTCTTCATGACAATTAGTCGGGTTTAAGTTTTTTTTTACATGACATTTATTATTATGATAGAGATTGTTAATACAGAATACTTTATTTAACAGATTCTTTTTTATATTTGCGGGAATTAAGAGGGACAAGGGTCTAATTACATTTAAGCTTCCAGATGTATTTCTAGAAAGCAGTTACCAGAATTTCCGAATAGTAGTGTAAAAGTAGTACGCCAAATTTCAAATTAAGTTCCTAGCTTAACCAAATGAATCAAACATTAAGGATGTATTGTGATCCTCCTAATTAGTTATTTGCTGAAGGACACTTGAACAACCCTCCCCCCCCCACACACACACACACCTCCCGGACCGTCCTTCAAGGTTTTTTCTCTAACTCTGCTCCGTTTCCACATCTCAGCAACTATCTTTCCGATTTCAACGCAAGTGATTTCCAACATTATAATTAATTTAATAGTCCCCTAACATTAAACTAAATTTATGAGTAGCGGTTACCACTATTTACGAATAACAGTTTAAGCCAAATTTGTAATTAAATTCAAAGCTTAAGGAAACGAACGAATTTTGAAGGATGCATAGTAGTCCTCCTAATTAGTTATTTGCTGAAGGACACTTGAACAACCCCCCCGGCACTCCTTTCAAGGTTTTTTCTCTAACTATGCTCCGTTTCCATATCTCAGCAACTATTTTTCCGATTTCAACTCAAGTGGTTCCAAACATTATAATTAACTTAATAGTCACTCTTTATAACATTAAACTAAATTTATGAGTAGCGGTTACCACTATTTCCGAATAATAGTTTAAGCCAAATTTGTAATTACGTTCCTAGCTTAAGCAAACGAACGAATTTTGAAATATGCATAGTGGTCCTTCTAATTAGTCATTTGCCGAAGGACACTTGAACAACCCCTCCCCCCCCGGCCCGTCCTTCAAGGTTTATTCTCTAACTCTGCTCCGTTTCCATATCTCAGCAACTATCTTTCCGATTTCAACACAAGTGATTCCAAACATCTATATATTTAAAACGCTAAGCGATTTCTTTCGACAATCCGTGAGAACAAACTACTGCCTCAAATTACATCATTCTTTTTTTAAATGAAACATATTTGGACACAGATTTGTTATCGTGCATTCGTTTGTTCGAAAATTTAATTAATTAGCCGTAATTTTCAATTAACCTTTTACTTCTGCTAATGACGTCATAATCGGAAAACGCCCACTGTTGCAAGGCATAGAGTTTACTCTCTGAACTCAGTGGTTGCGATGATATTAAGAGAAATAATGAATATTAAAAGCTCGCGGCTTTTAGGCCGAATTTTTTAATTTGCAAGTTAAATTTCCCTAAAAATATTTATCTCCATGTTTTCAAACCGAATAAAATTTCATATTTATTATGACGTCACGAGAATATTGTCCATTGGGTTTATTTTATCATAATGCATTATAACTTTGTTGATGCTATTTTTTCATTCCAATTAAATGCAAAATATATTTTTATTTGTATGCATGGTGTTTAAGCGTTAAAGTAACGGATCTGAAGTACGTGTGAAAAGTTTGCGCCGGTGAAAATCACGTTATGCTTACCTCGAAATGCATTTTAACATTGATAAAACTGAAGAGAAAAATGTATTGGTTATGATTGTGTCAACATGACTTAATTTTAACTGATTTTTCCACTCATAATTATAAAGTTTAGAATTGAAGCCGTCATTGATTTCTTCATCTTGATTGCATACCTTGATTACATGTTACCAATTACTTTTTTTTTTAATGATAGGTTAGAAGATTTCTTTTTTTAATAAACAAAATCACAAAAGTAAAGAATTTCAGGAAATTTAAAATGATTAAAAATAGTGTTATGGTAGAAAAAAAATCTTGAAATAATGATTGTATTTTTAGCTAGAATAAACAATGTAAGACTAATATTTCATAGGAATTATTTTGGTAATTTTATTATAAGTTCATTTAACAGTTCCTTATTAGCGCATATTTCTATCCCTGTGAATTTCTCTTTCGATGTCAAAAAAACGGTTTTCAACTTTTGGACGCCAGCCAAAATACAGTGGCAATTTTTAGAAACGTACAACGGTCGTGACAACAAACGGCGCTATCGCTTTAGCTTTTATCGCGGTTACATCACTTCTAAATACTCCAAATTTCTATTTTTTACTACATTTTACAACATTTTACAATTTCAATTCTTACATCATCAATTAGAAAAAAAATTAGATTTCGATTGAAATTTATTTGAAAACTGCCGCTTAATTTAACGATTTTTTAAATAATTTTCAAGCATGAAAAGTTTTTTAATTCTATCTTATCAATGACCACCAGTTTGCTTCAGTAATGTAAAATAGCCCCTGGGAAAGTTGCCACAATTGAAAATAGAATTTCCAAACCATCATAAAAAGTGAATAATAGTAATAATAAAAACAGTGATCAATAATAAGATCAGATTATCCATAAGATAGAGCATTTTAGCGCTAAACAAAAATCTGTCAAAAAAAAAAAAACTATTTTTTGTTTATGAACATAAAATTGATATGTTGAATTCGTTGATGTATATGTTCCATCAGATATTAGAATATGCTAGGATTTGTATTTTTATATTTTATTACATTTGCCAACTGTGTAAGAGGAAAAATATCCTCGACTGGGATGGAAAAGGGATAATCATCCTGATTATGTAAAGGAACCGGAGAAAAAATACAAATAAATTACACTTGAAAACATTAAAAATCTCCCTCATCGGCCGACTGATTTATTACTGTAAACAAATTCTTCATCTTTACATAAAAACTGATTAGCTTAAAACAATGGATGCGTTTTAGAAGATATGGATTCGAAACGAACAATGATTAAAGAGAACATTTTAAAACTTTTAATTTAAACATTTTAAAACTTTTTTAAGGTCAAATTTCGACGGTGCTTTTGGGCAGATGCAATGCACATGCGCATAGGAGCTCATTCGGTTGCATTATCACAGGTGTGGGGGGGAGATGTGTTCTTTATTTACTATGTTCTTTTATTTACTGAATATGATATGACCGTAGGGATATACTATATGTATATACTTCATAGGTCCATGAAATTTTTTTCTTGCCGTGGGGAGTATGGCGACAATGTCAAACTGATTTGCATTACACAGTTGTTTACGGATTGTTTGTTGGGAGTTTGCATCGGAAATAGTACTGTATTTGACTGGGGAAAAAAACTTTAAAAATAAAATATTTGAAAGGCTGTTTTATACGCACCCCTTTTTAAATAATAAAGAAGCTTATTTTACTGATATTGTTATAGTATTTTTTTTCCGTCATATTTTGACTGGTTCCATCTAGTTATAATTAACTTAGTTGTCACTCTTTATAACATTAAACTAAAATTATGAGTAGCGCTTACCACTATTTACGAATAATAATTTAAGCCAAATTTGCAATTAAGTTCAAAGCTTAAGCAAACGAACGATTTTTGAAAGATGCATAGTGGTCCTCCTAATTAGTCATTTGCTGAAGGACACTTGAACAACCCCCCCGGCACTCCTTTCAAGGTTTTTTTCTCTAACTATGCTCCGTTTTCATATATCAGCAACTATCTTTCCGATTTCAACACAAGTGATTCCAAACATTATAATTAACTTAAATGTCACTCTTTATAACATTAAACTAAATTTATGAGTAGCGATTACCACTATTTCCGAATAATTGGGTAAACCAAATTTTTAATTAAGTTCCTAGCTTAACAAAACGAACGAATATTTATGCATGCATAGTGGGCCTCCTAATTAGTCATTTTCTGAAGGACACTCGAACATCTCCTCCCTTCGGCACCTCACTCAAGGTTATTTTCTCTAACTGTGCCTTATTGAATAACTGGGCTAATAATGTTCCAATCTCTTCGAAACCAGCTCAATTTTGTAATGCGCCTACTATACAGTAACGTAGGCAGCGGCGACCTGTCTCAGAAGTTCGTTCGGAAAGAGGTTTGTTTAGAACAGAATGCTCCCCTGGCGGTGGTAGGGGGAAATATAAGATTTTCTAGAGCGTACGAGCATGCCTGGTATACGGTTCCGAAGCCATCGTAGACCGTGGCCAGAGTTCCGTTTTTTAAGAGATTTAAGTTTATTACAAGGGCTGGGGCATCGTCGGGCGGGTCAGCTAGTAATATAATAAAAATCAACTTTAAGATATTAACAACAAATAAGTTTCAACAAATATTAAATGTAAATATTAATTCGAACTAGTAATAAATAATCAAACCTCGCATTCTTTCGTATAAAACAAATAAATAAATAAAAAAGATCTTACGCAATTGAAATGCATTTGGTAACAACTTTTGTTGTTATTTTGACATTACTTTTTGTGATATCTTTGTTGTTGTGGTTGTATTCCAAATAATTCATCCTGGCTGGCGTCGTTGTTTTATGAGCGCATTTTTGTTGACATCTTAGCTTCAGACTTGTTTTAGTTATAACACTTTTCTTATTGTAGATTATTTGCAATCGTACTTTGCTGATGCGTAGATTTTTCCGTAAGTCCTGCCGGCTTCGGTTACAATTCGATGAAATCGTTGAAGATGATTGGCGATAAGTTGTTTGGAATTGCAGTTGAATTATATAAGTGAAACGAGTTGTTATTTCGATGAATAAATATGGTCGCAGTCATCGTTTATTCGAAGAATAAATATAGTGGCAGTCGTCGTAGCGGATCCAGGCAATGAATTGACTTCGTGGGTGTTTCTGCAGTATGTAAAAAAAACAACTTATTCAGAATTCCATGTTTTATTTTAAAAATCGACATGGAAGCAGTCCTCACATAATTTAAATATACATCGCCATCTCTCACTCAGATAATTGTCAAAAGCTGTTTTTAAAATACATCGAATATGATCATAATTCTAGTCAAACTATTAGGCTTAATAATTTAGAATACAGGAAGAGTAAAAGGCGTAGCCAGGGGACTGTTAACAGTTGTAAAAACGGGCAAAAAACTGAGGGAAGCACGGTTACACTCGCTTTTTGTGAATAAGCGGAAAGATACCAGATCATGACGTAACGCGTGTTCTAACCAATGAGAGAATAAGGAATACGTGTACAATCTACGTCATGAACAATGAGGATGATAAAGTAAATAGTTCTAACATATTCTAAGCGGACGCATTTTATAGTGAAAAGAAACGAACGCGCGAAAACTCGGAAAGAGGCAAAGAAAAAATAAAATAAAATGGCGTTCGAAAAAACATTCGAATTCACAGAAATGATCAGAATTTATGATATCATTTAGGAGTAACTGAGAGCTTTATATCTAAGTAAATTGGGCAAAATAATAATGAATTTAAGGGGAATTTAATAGAATTAAATAGAATTAATGATAGATATTACTAAGGAATAAGGAAATAGTGAAACTGTGTGTGTGTGTGTGGTGATAATTTATTATAAAACAGAGAAACATCGCGAAGGAAGATTTAATAATGTAACATATATATATATATATATGTATATATATATATTTATTTATTTATTTATATCCATATATATATATATATATATATATATATATATATATATATATATATATATATATATATATATATATATATATATATATTCATTTATTTATTTATATCCATATATATATTTATATTTATATCCATATGTGTATATATATATATGAACTCAGTCGAGGCATTGGTGAGCTTAATATACACAATTAGTTTCATCCAAATTGATTTATAAATACAAGTGTTACCCAATTTGCGGCGTACAGATATCATAGTGATTAAATTTCAGGGTTTTTTTTCAGCCAAATAATCTTTCTGGTTTGAACTGGAATTTTCTGAAAACTTCTAAAAACGCGATAAAATGAAGTAATATTTTAGCTTCGAGAGTAGGTATAAAATATTCTTTAACTGCAGACGATTTTTTAGAATAATAAAGAAGAAATTTAATTATTGACACAGATTAAAAGTGAGAAATATTTAAGTATGGAAACATGCTAAGAAACATTAAATATTTTAATATAAGAAAGAATTAACGGAAATAGGGTTTGTTAAGATGGAATAATTTTAAGAGATATGATATTTTAGCATTTAAATTAACACTTTATAGCATTTGACTACACGGGAATAATAATAATGAATTTAAATAATGGATTAAAAATAAAAAAAATCTATTTAAAGAATAAATTAAAAAAGCTATCGCCTTTTTTAGATCTAAATACTTTAGAATAAATATTATTAAGTAGATTATAATAAAATGGAAGTAAAAAACTATTTTAAGAATTAGAATTATTTTAATAAGCCGGGTTGATATACGGAACATTACAAAATGGAAAAATTTTATAGAATAATTTAGCAGATTTCGGAAAAAATAATTTTTAATATTATCCCCCCTACCTAAAGATTTTGTATCAAGTTAATAGTTAAGTAACTATAAATTCAGACAATATAAATTTAATACTTTAGAAATTTGAATTTTGAATAGTATAAATTTAGAGACTGAATTTTCTGAAGCAATAAGAGAAAAATAATAATAATTAATGAAAATAAAATAAATAAATAAATAAAAATAAAGCTACGAGCACTTTCCCTGTAAAATAATACAAGAAATGATTACAATCTCACTTACCATTTGTAAGTGCACAGGAAAAATACAATAACAATAATTAATAAATAACAATAATTAATAAACAAGATAACAATAATTAATAAACAAGAAAAACAAGTTAATAATAACAAAATTTTACAAAGTCATACCATTAAGTTATAAGTTTCCCTATCCTAAATGTAGAAAGTTGTTTTTGACAAACTTAGAATAAATAAAAACAATAAATAACAAAAAAAAAGATGTTAATTTTAGCTGCGAAATGGAATACAATGGTAATTTTGTCTAAACTTATAATTTTCTATTATTACACACAACAATCATTGTAAAATCACATAATCATTATCCAACTATTTTATGTTGATATAATTATAGAAATATTTATAAACTGTTACTATTTGATTATCTATTGTAAATATAGTTTATAATATAAGTAAATATAGTTTATTTTGATATAGAGTTAAAAACATTTAATTTAATTTTTCAACATCAATTTGAAAATTCCTAAAATCAAAATACACATCTTATGCCTGCATAAGGTGTCTACTTAACCTCAAAAACTCCCAAAAACAAGTAAATATTTTAGTTGATCAGGCTAAAATATACCCATAATGTACAAAATAAAAGCTGTGACATAAATTATATTATAATTTAATTTAAACTTTAAAATATTAATATTTCAAAATGCGTAATATATCTGCTGCGCACCAAAGACATACCTGATACTATTGAAAACTATTCTAATAAGATATATTTAAAGAATTAGAATTTACTCTATTGTTTTTACTTTAGTTTGATTTTGTGATGGTGATTGTGGTGGTTGTTGTGGTTTTTGTTTATTGGTTTGCTCATGAAAAAGTTTGAAATTTTCTGGTGAAAAATAAGGTCGTAATTTTGAAACATGTACAATAACTGAATTTAGTTTCGTCTCATAATTAAATTTGTCTATTTCATATGTTACATCAGAAAGTTTATTTATCATTGTGTATGGCCCAGAGAAAGTAGGTTCTAATTTTCGAGTGTTAGAATATTTATATTCTTCACACATTACAGAATCTTGTATTTCTAGTGAAGATTCAACAAATTTTCTATCATAGAGTCTTTTACTTTTAAGCTGGAATTCACGAGTTCGCGCTTTTGCAATTTTGAGTACAGATTAACAGGAGGATAATAATTTTGTTTTAAAGGAGATTCATAAGGTAATTAACCATAAAATAAATAGGCAGGTGGGAATTTGGTTATGAAATGTGGTGTGTTATTGTATTATTGGATGACTTGGTCTAATTATCTAGTCCAAGGTATTTTAGAGGAAGTGCAATTAAATTTACATTTGAGCCTAGTAACTATAGTTTGATTAACTCGTTCTAACTTCCCATTGGTTAGTGGGTAATGTGCTGATGTAAAACGTTGTTGAATATGATATTTCTGATGAATTTTTTTATCTTGGAGACCTAAAATATTTATGTCTATCACTAAGTATTGTTTTAGGTGTTTGAATAGTGAAAATTTGTTTTAAACAGTTAGTATATGTTTCGGTAGTAACACTTTTGGATGGAAAAGCCCAAACAAACCTAGTTGCATGATCTGATATTATGTGTACGAATATTTTTGGTGAATTGTAATAATTAAATCCACCCACAATTTTAATAGAAATACATTCAAAAGGTTGATCTGTAGCTGACATAGCTTGTAACAAGCCAAATCTTTTTAATTTTGTTTTTTTTTTATTTCTCTGGCATGTATCACAAGGTTTAACGAATTGTGTAATATATTTGTCATGTTGGGCCTATAATAGTTAGGATATATTAAGTTAAGCATCTTTTGAATTCCTAAATTTCCAAAATTATCATGAGCAATATTGAGTAATTTTTTCTGAGTGACATTGGTTCTACTATTTTTTTAATCCTTTTCTTTGAGTAATTATAATCCCATTCTTTTTCCCATTCTTCTGTCACAAACATTGTATTTATCTTGCATCTCTATAATATCTTTTTTGTCCAATAATAAACTTACATGTTGATTAAGATAAGCAACAGGATTTCGTGACAACATGTCTGCTTCGACATTTGTAGAATCTTTTTGGTACTTGATCTCATAATCGAACATGCTAAGTTTTAAAGATTATCGAAAAAGTCTACCTCTTAAATTTTTAACATTCTTTAACCATACCAGAAATGCATGATCGGTATGGATTGTGAATTTGATACCATGAAAATAGTGATAAAACATATCAAGAGTATCTATGATAGCGAAACATTCCAATTCAGTTATAAAGTAATTTTGTTCATAACTCTTCAAAATTCTAAAATGGTAAGCAATAGGATGCAAGAAATTATCTTTATCTGGTTGTTTTAGAACTGCACCTAGTGCTACCGGAGACGCATCTACAAACATGTGGTGGGATAATTTTGGGTCATAAATTTTTAGAATTGGTTTTGAAATTAGAGTAACTTTTGATTTTTCAAAAGAGTTTTGACATTCTGAGTTCCATTGCTATACTGTGTTTTTCCTAAGTAATTTATTGAGGGGATATCTAATTTCAGCATATTTATTTATGAATTTGTGGTAAACATTAATGGAACTTAAAAATCGTTGCAGTTCTTTAACATTAGAGGGAGGTTTCAATTTTTTAATTGTCTCAATATTGGTATTAGCTGGAGTTAAAGTCCCATCGTTGATCTTATAGCCTAAGAAATTAATTTTATTTTGATTTAATTTACATTTAGAAAGTTACATTAAAGTTTTCTAATTTACAGATTTAAATGTTCTTCTAGAGAGGAGGTGAAAATTATGGTATCGTCAAAATAATGGCAAGCAAAATCAATTTTATATTTATTAAGGATTCTTCTAATGGTTCTATTAAATATTGGGAGCCTGTCTTTATACCAAAGGGGAGTTCCAGCCATTCGAATAGGCTAAAATTAGTGGCAAAAGCTAAATTTTCTGTATCGGATGGATGTATTGGTATGTTCCAGTAGCCAGAGGCTAAGTCTAAGGTGGAAAAATACTAGACACTACTCAATTTATCTAAAATTTCATCGATACGAGTTAAAGGTTCTGTATCATTTTTAACTATTGCGTTTAATTTTCTATAATCTATACATAGTCGGGTCTTTTTTGCCTTCCACTCTTTTCATAGCCAAGGTGACAGAGGCTAAATAAGGGCTATTGCTTTCATTTATGAGACCAGCCTCTAATAAAGATTTAATTTGATTTTTTATTTATTTTTCCTCTAAGTAGGAAGTTCTGTATGGCCTCAAAGATATAGGTAGGTCAGATTTTAGTAAAACGCGTTGTGGTTCAATATTTATCTTACCCATTCCATATTTATGTTTTGCAAAATATCCCTATACTTTTGAACTTTTTCCCTTAAATCCCCATTCTCAATTAAATTTATTTCCCCCAATTAAATCTGAATCATAATTATTAACATCGCGAAAGTTTTGAGGAAACATTGAACCTCTATAATCAGGCTGCACGTTATATTCATAGTGATTAGCTTCGAAAAATTTACAACTAGAAGTCGCAGTGACGTTGTTGTGACGTCACAATACCATGCGGGTACTTATCAGCAAATTAAATAATTTTGAAAAACAGTACAGATGTGTGAACTAGTGATGCACAAGCAATAAAGTGTCACAAAGCTGAAAACAATTGCAAAAATTGAACATAGTAGCTGGAACATAGTGGAACAAAGCACTATAGTGGCCGTTGTTGCGCTCGTTATAAACACGCTTGGAAAAATGTCTACTCAACTTATGACAATATAGAATGATGCCACTAAAATAATAAATGCATGAAGTCATGAATTTTAAAAGCAGACTTTTAAACTGGTTTGTGAAGTAATTCGGATCCAGCATACGTTCCTCTTGCTGCATACTGAAATATCTTACTGAAATATATACTGATTACTTTCGCTTTCTAGATAAATTCAAACAACACCTAGTATCAAACGAAGCTACAGAGAAGTATTCAAGAAATCTCGAAGCTTTGAAAGAATTGCTTGAACAATATTTTGGAACAGCGAAAAAGAAGAATAAATATATAAAATATTTTGAATGCCAAATTTATCTTAAACAACATCCTAAGAGATAGTTTGAGACGCATTGAATTGTTAGACTGATTGGGGTGCACATGACCCACAGCAGAGTGTGGAGTTCAAAAAGAAGAAGAAATTGGTAACATTTCGTTAAATACCTACATATTTTGATAAAAAGTTTGCACGTTCGCGTAATTTCATATCATATGTGCATCTGTACGTAAATATATAATACAAACGAATGTATCTAAGAGATTTATAAATATTTTCCTCTACACAGTCACTGTAAGTTCTAGTTAAAATCACGACATGACACAGAAAGCGTCAGTGCACTTCCATTTATTTATATCGAAGGTTATACTACATATTACAACCTTGTAATATGATAAAATAGGCAAAACCTCATTCAGCATAATGGTGTAAAGCATATGTAAAATTATATAAAATAAGCGTTTTCCCAATTTATTTTCTGAAAATCTTGATACGTATCATATACATATAGGATGAAAACTAAAGTCTAGATACATTCAAATAACTTTTAAACAGATAAAACCAGATTTATAGTATCTATCTATAAAAAAACGAAAGGAACTAAATTTGGACAGGGCAAAAATTGGACATGATACACTCTATGCTGAAGTCTATTAGAGAAGATAACAAAATATAGTGAATTACAAAAATCCCAGTCAATTACACGAAAAGACAGTAACAAAATTTCAGAACATTCTCGATGCAGTTTGTAATGTTCACTTACATCTAAAAGTATTTTTATTAGAAGTCATCAAATCACCATCATTCGTGTCCTGTCACTGGCTTCAAAACGTCACTATTCCAATTAAAAGTGTCGCCTGATAAAGCAGGTGCCCATTTACAAATATAATGGTATATATAAGCAAGGTAAAATTTATTTTATATGAAAGTCAAGTTCAATCCTATTTATTTGATTATGTACTATTAGTTCATATGTATTTTGTGTGCTTACCGAATGCCATCAGGCAAGCAAATGAATTTGGATCAGTGAGAATTTTCTTATTGGACAATATGCGTGAGAAGATCATCGATGAGGGACGTAATGTGAAATGGTCTTCAATGTCCCCTGTCTGAACTTAATTAGACTAGCCGATCCCACGCAGAGTATCTGCACTCTAGTGTCTACTCTTTTAAATACTATATGCATATTATAACACACGAATTTCAGCATTATATGTGAAAATATCATACATAAAAACTTCTCCACTTACGACTGGGTACTTATAAATACACATTATAAAATATGGACATCATTTAAAAATATGAAAACAGAGGTATTTTTTCAGCATCGTGCATATAAAAATCTTTGCATGCACACAATAGTTGTTGGATACTCTTTAAAATTAAAAAAGTGTCTACATATTATATTGAAAATTCCATTTAAAAAAACCATTCGCAATTAAGAAAATATTTTTATCTTTTTTTTTTTTTTTCTCTGCATCGAAAACGTTTTCATATACACAATTGTAAATTTCAGAGCTCGGAGATATCATTAATTTAACATTATTAATTATAACATTGACAAATTGTTTGTCGCTGTTAGTATGGCTCGTCTTTTAAGCGTTTGAGGTGTCACCGTTAAAAAATCAATGTTACTGAAAAGTTTCTGCACTGGATCTTGTATATCTGGATAGAAAATTGGGAGCAACTAAATACTTTTCCCACTTTGACATTCGCCAACCTGTAACAGACAACATGCTAGCTCTCTCTCTGTTTGAAGGGCACACATATTTTCTGTAAGTTGCATAAAGTAAAATCTTCTCTTCTTTATGCAACTTGAAACTGTTAGTGATATTGAACCTCTAAAAATGACAGGTAGGACTGACTTGATGGAAATCTCCACCCAATAAGATAATTTTATTTATTTGTTATTACTCAATCTATATTATAAATAACAAATACGTGCAGCCGTAACATTGACATCATGACGATGCGGAAACAATGAGATTAAACTGCATAAGGTCCAACAATGGAGTTAATGTTTTAATTAATAACAAAATGGCGCGTTTCTTGGTTTGATTTCGCACTTTATTTTCTTTTTTTTTAGGAAGTAGCTACTTTTTTAAAAATAAATAAGAAAATTACTGGCCAATTTTTACAAAAATTGTATTTTCGGATGCAAAAAAATTTCTACATATGTGTGGTGACTTTTAAAATTGATACCTCAAATAATTTTCTTAATATTCGCAAATTAGTGAAAACAAACCTTTCGTTGCCATCGGCAAATGATAAATAATCGCAATTTTTGTGCCACGTACGGTAGCGTAATATATATATAGATTTTTTCTTTTGAGGCTATGTGAAACATAAATGTTCAGCTTACAATACAGCAATATTAATGATGTAACATATTATCAAATAATGCAGTAGCGTAACATCTCAAAAGCTTCTATACGTTCCGCAACAAACTGTTGCACAATTGCAGAAGTTATTGATGCTAATGATGGACACATATAAACTAAATTTTCTTTTAAAACTAAATTTTCTTTTAAAAAAATTACTATTTTTACAGGAGTTAATAAATGTGCATTCACCCTATATAGACAAACATTAGTAATGATTATTAACACAATTAATCCGATGATTAGGTATCGAAAGATTTCTATTTCTGGATTTTTTAAAATGTTTTTTTTTTACTTGTAAGTTATCAATTTATAATAAATTGAGAAAGTTTTATACATTTTTAATTAATTTTTTTTTGCAATCTCTTATAGATTTCGAGATATTATTTGCGAATCATTCTTCATAGTCTACTACATTGTAAATCCATTCGACTTTTCAGATATTGATGTAGATGTCTAGAAAGTAGAAAAAAGGGATTTTTTTATAATTTTCTAAGACAGTGGAATCGGTTGGATTTCACCGTTGGACCTCTAGTTTTGAAACTGTTCACGTCCCATTTGTTCTACTAATGCTTGAA
The DNA here is from genome assembly GCA_963931845.1 of Maratus michaelseni. Taxonomy (NCBI): domain Eukaryota; kingdom Metazoa; phylum Arthropoda; class Arachnida; order Araneae; family Salticidae; genus Maratus; species Maratus michaelseni. The sequence continues at coordinate 181,840,310 of OZ007596.1, read as the reverse complement.
TATATCGTCTCAATATTTATTAGTTTTACATTCTCATATTTACTTGTTAATTTTCCTTACAGAATCTGTTGCAAGATAGTTTAAAAATGGATTAAATAGTTACTCCGCCGGCAGATTTGTACCAATATCTATAAAAGCTCTTGAGACAGTGGTCTATAATATATTCTCTAAATGGCGTTCCATTGGAAGTGACAATTTTAAGTTATCATGTTTACTTACACAAATTCACAAATTCACCAAAAAAAAGAAAAACATTATTCAGATACTTTTCTTACACTATGTGTTCAGAAAGTAATAGCGATTGGGTTTAACCATTCTAAGACTGCATTCATGTTTCTTAAATGTTGAAGAAATTTACAGACATATTTAATTTGAGTATGATTGGTGCTGTTTTAAATAATAGACGAAATCAGAAATGTTTTATTATTACAAATGGGATTTTACAATTTATACAATGGAGTTTATATGCGTGATTTTTCTTAGCTCCTTAGCATTAAACGAGTAAAAAGTAAAACTACTTCTTATCATCTTATTTTACTTTTATTGGATTTAAATGAATACGCTTCAAACCGTATAGGAAAGTAAAAACAAAATTGCATGAATAAAAAATATGTAATTCAGAAACAAAATATTATAGACGCACATATGCGTTCTGGTGAGAATGGCAAGAAAAAATGCGCTTATTTATGTGTTAATAGTGCAATTGTGTTAAATTATTGGTTCATTTTTCCGAACTTGTATATTTTATAATATAACTATTTTCACTTATACCATTTCTATAGTTTTCACTGGTCTTGTTTTCACTTCATTAAAATTTTAGGACTGCATCGATGTGTGTAAAATTAAAGCAGTGACTGATGAATATGGTTGTGTGGCACCTTCCATGACTTATCCGAACAATCACACAGTCTGTCCGTACTTCGGTAAGTAGATATTTAAAAAAAATTTAACTGATAATATGAGTATATTCATGTTATTTTTTAATCATTTATGCAATAAATGTAAAAGAATTTTACTGAATACTTTTTTAAAAATAATTAACTTAATTTCTGGAAGAATTTCTACATATAACTATGTTATGGAATATATAAGCATTCTAGGTATAGCATTTTGAAAGCCATATAATATAAGAATCTGTGTTATGTTTCTGGTCTAAACAATATAGTGTAAGACCTCCATAATGGATACTGAAGAATATCAGAAGCCTTTATTTAACTGACACTTTTTCAATCCTCAATTCCTGTATATTTGTATGTTTTTAACTCTAAATAGTGGTTATCTCTAAATAGCGGACTCATTTAGCGGTCTCGAGGCATCCGCTATTCACAGATTTTACAGTATCTTGCTTAAAAACAATGCGTAAGAATAATTTATCATCGTTTCAGGTGTAATTACAATCAATGAAACATGAATAATCTATGTGTTGTATTAAAATCATGTTTATGTTACTACCATTGACACTTTCTTTGACATTATATCTAATGTCTCTAAGTTTGTCGCAATTACAGCCCGACCAAAAAAAAATTTTCATGGCGATAGGGAACCAATACTGTATTTCAGTTATCTTTCGATTTTTGGTCGAAAACTAATACGAGACTATACCAGATATATTTATAAGCCTATGAACAAACAAGAGCATTTATGCAACAATACTTTTAGTTATCTGTTCAGAAACACACATTACATATCTTCAGAGAAACTGTTACTCATGCATATGCGTGGAATGAACTCCGCAAATAGAGTCGTCTTATATTCAGACATATATGTCTGAAAACGTTATTCGAAACACCTATAGTATCTGAATGGGAAACCTCAGACATCATACATTTCTGAATTTAAGACACAAAACTGTCTTTCTGTGATCATGGTATAAATAAACTGAGGAACATGTCTAAATAATAATGATATGTCGGAAATTAGGACATTAAAAATTCAGACAACGTATTGGAAGTAACTAGCTACTGGCTTATAAGGGCAGTCTAGTTTGATTGTGAACGTGTTGTCCGACACCTAACATTTGGGCGTGAAAGCGACACCTATCTATCGATTATCTATCGATTATCGCAAGTCTGAGTGTGCCTCCTAGTACAGTGTATATGGTTTTCGCGGTTATTTTTGATTTATTTAAGTGACTGTGGTCCACTGATGTGTATTTAATTGATGACAAATGTCGGAAAATGTGGATTAGCTGCATCTCAACCCACGAGGTACCATTAGGCATTATTCAAGCAGTGTATTTTCAAGCGTGCCGGCTAACGTGGTTTTAAGATTTAGTTTCTGAAGCGTGATTTGTTAAGAGTTTGAGTTTGAATACTTTGAATAAAGTGAACATTGGGATCCACGGGATTACTACCACTTATTGATATTTTTACATATTTTTACAAGTGATATTGTATTTCAGCTTCAGCCAACAATTTGTACGTCTCAGGTATCGTGAAGTAAAATGTAAGTATCTATTTTATAAGCTGTAAGTTAAGCTTATTTTAGTAAATTACTTGTAATGTAACATTTCAGAATTAATTGAAGTTAAGTTTATGCATCAGATTTAAATTCTGCCGGCTCAATCTTCATATTGTTTTTAATAAAAGTTTGTATTTACTTATAAATAATGTCATGGTTTCACCTTTATATGGCGTGCGAGATGACCTCATCTCAACTTAAGTTTTTTATTGTGTTATAATCGTAACTTATGTGAAATAACTGTGATACGTAATATCTTTATATATCCCAGCAGTAGTTTTTAAAGAGAAGATAAATGTTTAAAATACATAGGTTCACTAAATTTTGTATTGCTTTATAAAAAAAAAATAACTTTATTAGAGTAGAGAATGTTGTGTTAAAATTGTACGTCCGCTTACCAAGTCTTGAAACTGTGTTCTTTTTGGTACATTAAATAGTAAAAGAATTTCTTTTCACAAAAGTATAAAGTTCTCGGAATATTTCTGATATTCGTGAACGTACGCAAGAGGTGTACAGGGAAGCTTTTGGCTTAATAGTTGAAAACAGAAAGATATCTATATATTTAAAAAGCTAAGCGTTTTCTTTCCACAGTTTCTGAGAAAAATCTGCTTTATCAAATTACATGATTTTTTTTTTAATGAAAGATGCTTGGCCACAGATTTGTTATCGTACAATCATTTGTTTAATACTTTTATTAATTAGCAATGGTGGCAATCTGATTACTTCCACTGTTGCGAGTATAAAAGAGAAATAATTAAAAATATTCAGACACGTGGCTTTCTGGCTAATTTTTTTAATTTGCAAGTTAAATTCCGGAGAATAAAAATTCATATGTATTGTGACGTCATGGGAATATTGTTCATTGGGTTTATTTTATCTTTATGCATTATAACTTTATTGATGCCATATTGTATTACAATTAAATAAAAAATATATTTTTATTTGTGCACATGGTAGTTAAGCATAAAATTAACGTAAATAAAGAACGTGTGAAAAGTTTGCGCCGGTGAAAATGACGTTATGCTTAGCTTGAAATGAATTTTTACCTTGATTAAACTAAAGCGAAAAATTTATTTGAAAGTATCAACATAACGAAATCTTCATTGATTTTTCAATTTTTAAATGTAAATATTAGAAATGGAGCCTTTATTGATTGCTTCACCTTGATTTCATATCTTGATTACATGTTATCAATTACTTTCTTTTTCATTTAATTATATGTTAGAGGATTTCCTTTTTCAATAAAAAAATCACAAATGTAAAGGATTTAAGGAAAATTAAATTTTAAAAATAGTGTTATGGTAAATAAAAGCTTGAAATAATGATAGTTTTTTGAATTAAAATAAACAATATCAGGCTAATATTTTATAGTAATTATTTTTGTAGGTTTATTATAAATTCTTTTAACAGTTCCTTATTAGCGGCAAAGTCCTAATTCTTTAACTTATAATTTCTCTGTCGAATTCAAAAAAGTCCTTCCAGCCTGTACCGGGAGGAAAAGGTAGCTTTCCTATATCTTCGTTTTAAAATTTCAGCTAATGTTACACGAAAACAGCAAGTTAAAATGCAAAGAAAACGTTTACAAAAGATTCGTTAATACTGAATTTGAATAAGAAATTCGCCATTATTGAGCAATAGCCAAATTGCCTTCATATTTGAAGACTTATTTTGGTCGCCAAATTTGGCTATATTTCGCCAAATGTCGCCAAGTTTGGCGAGAATTTGGCGCTAACGGAAATGAATATAAAGTTTTATGCGTATGATTGGGAAAATGATTACAACAATGAAAGAAAATAATTTGCGAGTAATCGCGTTAATGTGCTGTTTTGTTTCAAAATGTCAGCCACCCTAGAATTTCAAACTGCTCTATCTCAGCCATTTTTCAAGATAGAGGTAAACCAAAAAATGCTCTGGAATCCTTGTATCAAGGCCTAACACTTAATTTAAAAATAAATTTAAATTTTTAACTTTTTTTTTAGTTTTAGTTTTAAATTTTTAAGTGGCCGCCATCTTGAAACAAAATGGCGGACCAAGCTGGCCAACGAACTCGGTCGAGACATTGGTGAGCTTAATACACACAATTAGTTTCATCAAAATTGATTTATAAATATAATGTATATATATATATATATATATATATATATATAATCAACATTTGAACGGAGGGTGTTTTTGGGGTCTGGGGGTCATGATCGGTGAAAATATACCAAAATTTTCCGGAATTGCTTTCCTCCGAACGGCTGCAATAGGTAGCTTTATACTTTTAGGTAGCTTTCAATACTAAAAAGTATAAAGCTACCTATTGCAGCCGTTCGGAGGAAAGCAGTTCCGGAAAATTTCGATATATTTTCACCGATCATGACCCCAGACCTCAAAACCACCCTCCGCTCAAATGTTGATTTATATATATAGATATATCCATATATATATATATATCTGACCTATGTCATACGATAACGCTCGTATTTATAAATCGATTTTGATGAAACTAATTGTGTGTATTAAGCTCACCAATGTCTCGACCAAGTTCGTTGGCCAGCTTGGTCCGCCATTTTGTTTCAAGATGGCAGCCATTTTAAAATTTAAAACTAAAATAAATATACAAAAAAATTAAAAATTCAAATTTATTTTTTAATTACGTGTTAGGCCTTGATACAAGGATTCCAGAGGATTTTTTGGTTTACCTCTATCTTAAAAAATGGCTGAGATAGAGCAGTTTGAAATTCTAGGGTGGCTGACATTTTGAAACAAAACAGCTCATTAACGCCATTGCTTGCAAATTATTTTCTTTCATTGTTGTAATAATTTTCCCAATCATACGCATAAAACTATATATTCATATCCGTTAGCGCCAAAATTGGCGACATTGGCAACAAAATGGGCAACATTTGGCGAAATATCGCCAAATTTGGCGACCAAAATAAGTCTTCATAAATGAAGCCAATTTGGCTATTGCTCAATAATTTGGAGAATTTCTTATTCAAATTCAGTATTAACGAATCTTTTGTAAACGTTTCTTTGCATTTTAACTTGCTGTTTTCGTGTAACATTAGCTAAAATTTTAAAACGAAGATATAGGAAAGCTACCTTTTCCTCCCTGTACAGGCCGGAAGGACTTTTTTGTATTGAAAGCTACCTAAAAGGTAGTCTACTTTTCGACGCCCAGCCTAAGCCCAGTAACAATTTTTAGAAATGCATAACGATTGTAACAAAAAACGGCGCTATCGCTTTCGCTTTTATCACACTTACATCACTTCTAAATACCGTACAATTTCAATTCTCGCATCATAAATTAGAAAAATATTAACTTCCTAATGAAATTTATTTGAAAACTGTCGCTTAATTTAACGATTTTTTAAATAATTTTCAAGCATGAATTATTTTTCAAATCTATATAAGCAATGACCATCAGTTTGCTTCAATAATGTAAAATAGCCCCTGGGAAAGTTGCCACAATGAGAAAACTGATTTCCCTAACACCCTAACAAACTGCCCCACCAATGGCTGAGAGGTTCTGCTCTCAAAGCTGGTAGACTTGAGGTGATGGGTTTAAACCCCTGTCGCGCTCGTCGACCTAACCGTTCGGAGTTTTCCGTGGTTTTCTTTGAACCTTGTCATAAATACGGGTTAGGATCCCTTAGAAAGACCCCCATGGAGGGTACTTCTCCCTACGGCCTATATCCCAAGAGTAGATAATTGGCCGTCATAAATCAACCAACCAACCCTAACAAACTTAAAGAGGGAAACATGTTAAAAAAAACCTGATAAATCACAAGATCATATTATCCATAAGATGAGCATTTTGACGCTAAACTGAAATCTGTAAACTCAAAAACAGATTTTCAGTTTATGTTGCATACAAAATTGATATCATGTTGAATTCGTTGATGTATGTTTTGCATCAGAATGTGCTAGGAATTGTATTTTATTATTTTTTTAAAGATCCATTTGGTGTTTCACTGTATAAGAGGGAAAAGTTCCTGGATTGCTGAAAAGGGATAGCCATGTTAATTATGGAAAAGGACCGAAGAAACCATACAAATAAATTACACTTGAAAACATTAAAAAACTGCCTCATCTGCAGATTGTATATTATTAGTGTAAAAAAAGAATCCATCTTTACATAAAAATTGATTAGCTTAAAACAATAGATGCGTTATAGAAAATATGGATTTCAAACGAACATGATTAAAGTGGACATTTAAAAACTTTTTATTTAACATTTAAAACTTTTTTAAAGTCTAATTTTGATGGTGCTTTTGGTCAGATGCAATGCACAAGCTCGTAGGAGCTTACTCGGTTGCATTATCGCAGGGGGAGAGATGTGTGATTTATTTACTCTGTTCTTACTGAATATGATATGGGCGTAAGAATATACTATTTGTATAATACTTCATAGGTCTCTGAAATTTTCTTTTTTTTGCAGTGGAGTATCATATATATTATTTCTCCTGTCAACATCCCTTTCTCTATGAAAATACGAAACGCAGAACGACGGATGAGATACCATATAAAAGGATTTTGAACAGGCTTCTGACATAGTACACTTACATTTTCCTAAAACATGTTTTTTGATTAAAATTAGCTGATAATTAAAAATTAAATCGGCATTGTTTTCATAAATGAAATGAAAGGTTTTCTTCAAATTAATGTTGCCACAAAAATAAAATTCCGGATTATATGATGCTCAACAATGATTATAAAAAAATAAATAGCACAGAAAAGATAAAGTGTGACATCTCTGCACGTGTTTATTCTATATTTATGATTAAAAAGCAAAATTGAAATTGCAATATTTATGAGAAAACGACAACATGGATTGTCCCGTGTTCTTTTTTTCGAAGCAGTTAAAATACGATTGTTGATTTTTTTTCTTGCGCGTTCCTTTTCGAAAGTTTGATGGAAGAAATGAATTGATATTATGGCTTGACTAATTAATGTTAGGGAATAGATATAGCAGACGCAACGGGGTTGGCACAATTTTTTTGTGGTGCTGTTTTGGCGAGAAAACCCCATTTTCGAATATCTGTTAGGGCTAACTTGCGAAAACATGTTAGTTTTATTTTATAATAAAATTTCATTATAATTTTACTTTAAAATACACACATTTATTTAACTTTATTACTACGCACAGTTTTATTTAACACGCACATTATTTTTATTACACATATTTTAAATTTATTTATTAATTATTTTTATATTATTTTATTTTTAATTTATTTACATATACGCATTTCATTTTATTATAAAATATCAAGTTGCCATACAAAGCAGAATTCACCATGTTACCCCGCCAGGCAAAAAATCGCCACTTTGGCGCCAAAAAGAAACCCTGTGCATTTGCGACATATGTATCAATGTAGTTTACAGGTATTTTTATTCTTAATGTTTCTTTAGAAGTTTAAATCTATAAAAAAAAATACAATGCTAAAAAATTTGGATTGCAGTGCAAAACCTCGCACGGGTCCCACTGGTATGGAGTTAATGTTGAACTGATATGCATTACACAGTTGTTTACGGATTGTTTGTTTGGAGTTTACATCGAAAATAGTACTGTATTTCACTTGGAAAAAGAATTTTTAAATACATTTTTGGAACACTGTTTCATACTCTCCTCCTCATAAATAATAAAGAAGCTTATTTTACTGATATTGTTACAGTAATTTTTTCCGTCAAGTTTTGGCGGGTTCCATCTAGTATAGTTTAAACTACTAAGAGACATGATCGCCGGCAGAAAGAAACGTAAGGAGGGAACAGATGTGACTGTGGAACACAGTCTATTTTTTATTTTTTTAACGCAGAATATAAATATAAAATAATGTAAACAAAAACCACCAAATCGAAACTGAGAGCAACATTTTGGCCAACACGTGGCATCTTGTAATTGCCATCTGCTGCTCTTTATCTCTATTAATCAAGCAGTGGGCACTCGTCACGAACATAACGAGAGACCGTGAGCAGGCAATAAGTGACATATTCAATTGAAGCCTTATGGAGACTTTTAATTTGTGGTCAAGTGCAACCACATTGCACCCAGAAAAAAGTTTTATTGAATCAACAAAAATTTGGTTGACCCAACAAAACATTTCGTTTAAATATGGATCAATTGAAATTTTGTTTGAATCAACAAAAAAATATTGTTGATTTTTTTTTTTTTTTTTTTTGTAATTCCAACAAAAAATTTTGTATCGTCAGCAAAAAAAAAAAAAAAAAAAAAAAAAAAAAAAATGTTTTGTTAATTCAAGTAAAATGGTTCTATTTTACTTGAATTAACAAAATTCTTTTGTTGAAAGTTTTCTCAAAATAAATACACTGGCCTCCAAAAGTTAAGGTACAACATGTTTTTTCGAAGCTCATCAGACAAAAAATGACAGTCAGATTAAACTTCATAGTTTATATGAATGACAATAATAAGCTTTAAAAAAACTTACGCAAAAATTATAACTACCACTTTTATTTTATAGAAAATAATAGGTATTTGTGAATTAGAGAAAAATATGCCATTACGAAGCTTTCGTAATTTCGCGTGTAAGTTTTGTTGTATTCGAACTATTGTTGTCAGTTTTGTTCACAACAGCCAGTAGAGTCTAGAAATGTCTAGAAGAAGCCGTTTGTTCGATTCATTAAGGTGGCGGGCGGTAGGATGCATGGAAATGGGGTTGTCACAGGCCGATACTGCTAGACGGCTCAATGTGTCTCGCAGTGTAGTCCAACGACTCTGGGATCAGTATGAATCCGAAGATTCTGTGTCCAGAACACATGTTCCAGTCCGCCCACGTGTTACAACACCTGCAGAAGACCGGTTTCTAGCTCCTTCGGCCCAAAGGAGAAGACGCACTACTGTGCCGCAACTCATTGCAGACCACTTTGCAGCATCAGGGAGAAGAATCTCCGCTACTACGATGCGAAGACGTCTTCACAATGCAGGTCACTATGCAAGGCGACCAGTTGTGTGTGTCCCCCTCAACAGATGACAGAGAAGGGCCCGCTTATGTTGGGAAAGAGAACATGTTTCCTGGACCAGACAACAGTGGGCTTCTGTACTCTTCACAGACAAGTCCAGATTCACACTAGAAAGCGATTCAGGACGTCTTCTGATCTGTAGAGAACAATGCACTCGATACCATCAATCAAACACTGTCGAAACACACAGGTACAGAAACGGTGGAATCATGGTTTGGGCAGGGATCTCACTCGGAGGCCACACTGACCTGCATGTGTTCCATGGAGGAACTGGGACTGGTGCGAGATATCGGGATGAGATCCTTGATTCATATGTGCGCCCATATGCCGGTGCTATTGGCAATGGTTTCATTCTAATGGATGATAATTCGAGACTACACCGAGCTGTGATTGTTGAGGATTATCTTGAGGATCACGGTTTGGAGAGAATGGAATGGCCAGCTCACTCTCCAGACTTGAATCCGATAGAACATCTTTGGGACTATCTTGGAAGACAGGTTGCGGCTTTAAGTCCTCCTCCAAGGTCATTAAATGAGCTGGAACAAAACTTACTCCATGTCTGGTCAGCGTTACCTATTTCGGTGTCCGACAATTTAATTAAGAGCATGGAATGTCGATGCCGCCAATGCATTCAAGTCCGGGGTGGACATATTCCGTATTAGAACCAGATTTTTAATGTTTTTGTAACATTTTACTGCATAATACTGCGATGTACTGATTTATCCAAGAAAGGAATTTTCCACCATGAATGCTTTTTTGTTGTAATTTCATTTATAAGTTTAACTTAAGTAAATTTCTATGTCGCATTTAATAAATAACAGTTTAGCACACATTTCCTCCAAATATATTCATTCATTTGCAAATTAGACACGAAAAACCGGCTGTACCTTAACTTTTGGAGGCCAGTGAACTACAAGGTCTGTTACTTTAAGATTTCTTTTCAGTTTAGGCAACAGAAGCATTTGTTTAAAAAATCAATTGTTTTGTGTAATTTTAGGAATTTTCTTTGTTTTAACAACAAAATGTTTTTGTTAAAGAAACAAATATTACGAACTAGTTTTGTTATATTACGATTATATTACGAACTTTTTTGTTTATACTACAAAAACTTCTGCTAAATGAACCAATCTAATATATAATTTTAACTAGTTTTTAATTCATTTTCAGCAGTAAATTACGCCTGTAATCCTTGAATAATAACAAGTGATTTTTTACCTTGCTTTTTTTTCAAGCATACACCGAGAGAGTGAAAAATGCCACAAGCCAGGAATCGAACTCGGGTCCTCAGAACAGCGCTCTGAGACTCTACCACTGAACTACAAGGAACGATATCCCAGCTCGGCATTTCTCACTCTTATATATGTTGGACCGGCTGCAACCGCAGCACAAGATGGAAATTTCATCAGGAGCACGAAAGTTTTGCGACATGAGACGACAATACAAAGCCCAGCATACGGCAACACATAGTTAATTTTTAATTCATGTTCAGCAGTGAATTACGCCTGTAAAATGCAGGATAAAAATTCCCTGGTTATTATTCAAAGATTACAGGCGTAATTCACCGCTGAAAATGAGATAGAGCTATTGCAGAAATCGCGAAAAATGCAACATAGCAGCGCCAGCTGTTGCGGGATTTACACCAAAAACTAATCAGCAATAATTTAAATCAGGAAGTAACTGAATATAAAGTTTTATTAAATTCCGTGCATTAATTCTTGAGATAGAACGCCCACAAACTTTTTGTCACATACAGACAGAGTCATAGACGATCATTTTCTAAAAACAATCAAATCGTGTTCAGGACCTTCTAAAATCTGTCGGAAACTGGAAGTCGGAAATTTTCATGAATCCAATACTTTCTTCTTGTAAAGATAGAAGAAAGCAATAAATGAGAGAAGGGGATTTTTAAAACTTTACGTAAATATGAAAGGGGACGTGTTCCAAAGAACCTTAATTGTTTTGGGGATATTTTGCAGAGATGATAAAGAAGGTTTGTTTTTTAAAGTTCACAGCAAAAAGAAACTCGATATCTGGCCTTATATAAAACGGTTTTGCTATCCAGAAACTAGAGTCGTTTATACCGATTCAGCAAAACAATACAAGGATTTCGAAAAATTGCTTGCCAGTAATACTAAGAACGAAGTAAGAAACGGCAGTAAAGGATAATTTGTATCGAAAGAAAATAATGCAAACACTATAAATCAATTGGAAAATGAAAATAAATTGCTTAAAAAATTGCTAAATAGCCATAGTAAAAACAAAATCTTGTCTCAATACGTGGCACTACATTTTTATCGCAGATACAAATTGGATATTTTAAATTTAGATGCAGAACATATAGATTGGTTTCTAAAAGATAATATAGCAGATTATCCAGGATACGGAAAAATTAAAGTGGATTTATTAGAATTTCAGATTCCAACCGCGAAATCAGAAAACATAGAAAGTTTACTACCAAAATTGCCCATAAATAAATTAGAAACTTTGGATGATGAGATCCTATATGTAGATGAAAATAGTGAGCCTGATAAGAAAAATTTATAATACGTATGTGATTACAATATATATATATACTAGAGGGCCTAGCCCCTGCGAGCTACGCTCGCCAACCCCCGCTCAGACTTCGAGGCCACTAAAAACATGACAGCGTGCTTTATTTTAAAAATATTGGTAAATCTGTAATTGGGTTGCCATGCTTTTAACGTTTTATTGGGGCATTTTTTGATTATCATGGCCTCATACACAGCTGTTGCGACAACTGACGACTGTTTTCGGGATTGATAAGTAAAATCAATTACAACTTGAAAACCAGCTTGTATAAAATGGTTAGGTTTAAACTGTGGCAACCTCTCAGACTTTATAACAACGATCTGTATTCTATTCTTCCTTTGCGTTTAAGGATGAGAAAAATTCCATCTGCTTGTGAATAACATTAAGAACGACGGTATTGAAAAGCACTATGTTATAGACATTTTCAGTAACAGGTTTTAATTTTCTCTCTATTTTTGTGCACCACAATGCATATTTTCATGTTATTTTAAATATGTAAATTATTTATTTTAATTAATATGTATATACGAATTTTCTAATAATTATTTATCATACAGAATTAATTAAATATTTTGGGCATGCATGCCTGCATTTATTCGGGATCAATTGATGAGATATTTAAACAAATTTGCGATCCGCGATAATTTTACACTATGTTATGTCATTTGAATATTGTCCATAAGAAAATCGGGTACTTTTTCATTATAGGATCCCTTGCTTTTAGGTTTGGCGTAATTCGAGCTTCAAAAAGGGATAAAAACAAACCCAATGAACTTTTGGTGCTTTTCTATTATAGGGGCCTTGACGCTTTTATAAATAGCTTGGCGGAAAAAACCAAGCAGGATAGAAAACCAAGCAGGATATTTTATTCTCCTTCCGTTCAGTTGGGCAATTATTATTTTATCAATATTCGTTTCAAATATCCGAATTAGTGATTTTATAAATTTGTTTAATTAAATTTTACAAAAAAAATAACAAAATTATATCTATATATTTAAAACGCTAAGCGATTTCTTTCGACAATCCGTCAGAACAAACTGCTGCATCAAATTACACCATTCTTTTTTTAAATGAAAGGTATTTGGACACAGATTTGTTATCGTGCATTCGTCTGTTCGAAAATTTAATTAATTAGCCGTAATTTTCAATTAAACTTTTACATCTGCTAATGACGCCATAATCCGTTAACGCCCACTGTCACGAGATACAGAGTTTATTCTCTAAGCTCTGTGGTTCGAGGATAAAAGAGGAATAATAAATATTAAAATCACGTGGCTTTTAGGCCGAATTTTTTAATTTGCAAGTTAAATTTCGGTAAAAATATTTATCCGCGTGTTTTATAAGCGAATAAAAATTCATATTTATTGTGACGTCAAGGGAATATTGTCCAATGGGTTTATTTTATCAATATACATTATAACTTTGTTAATGCCATTTTTTCATTACCATTAAATACAAAATATATTTTTATTTGTTAACATGGTGTTTAAGCATAAAAGTAACGTATACAAAGGAAAATACGTAAAATTTGCGCTGGTGAAAATGATGTTATGCTTAGCTTGAAATGCATTTTAACATTGATAAAAGTAAAAAGAAAAATTTATATGATTGTGTCAACATGACGTATTTTTAACTGATTTTTCAATTTTTTATTTTAAAGATTAGAACTGGAGCCTTTATTGGTTGCTTCATCTTGATTGCATACCTTGATTAGATGTTACCAATTACTTTTTATAAATTATAGATTAGAAAACTTCATTTTTTAATTTAAAAAAAATCACAGGAAATTTAAAATTATTAAAAATAATGTTACGGAAGGAAAAAAAAACTTGAAATAATGATTGTATTTTAGGTAGAATAGACAATGTAAGACTAATATTTCATAGGAATTATTTTGGTAGATTTATTATAAATCATTTAACAATTTCTTATTAGAGCAAAGTCCTATTTCTTTCACTGTGAATTCCTCTTTCGATGTCAAAAAATGGTTTTCTACTTTTGGTCGCCAGCCAAAATACAGTGGCAATTTTTTAGAAACGTACAACGGTTGTGACAACAAACGACGCTATCGCTTTAGCTTTCATCGCGCTTACATCACTTCTAAGTACTACAAATTTCTATTTTTTAATACATTTGACTACATTTTATAATTTCAATTCTTACATCATCAATTAGAAAAAAAATTAGCTTTCGCAATGAAATTTATTTGAAAACTGCCGCTTAATTTAAGGACTTTTTAAATAATTTTCAAGCATGAAAAGTTTTTTAATTCTATCTTATCAGTGACCACCTGTTTGCTTCAATAATGTAAAATAGCCCCTGGGAAAGTTGCCACAATTGAAAATAGATTTCCCTAACCACCATAAAAAGTGAATAATAATAAAAACAGTGATAAATCATAAGATCAGATTATCCATAAGATAGAGTATTTTGGCGCTTAAAAAAAAAAAAAAAAAAAAAAAAAAAACTAATTTTAGTTTATGTTGAACATAAAATTGATATGCTGAATTCGTTGATGTATATGTTCCAGCAAATATCAGAAAATGCTAGAAATTGCATTTTTTTTTTAGATCTATTTGTCAATTATATAAGAGGGAAAATATCCCCGAAGGAACCGAAGAAACCATACAAACAAATTACACTTGAAAACTTAGATTAAAGTAATGGATGCGTTTTAGAGGATATGGATTTGTAACGAACAATGATTAAAGAGCACATTTTAAAACTTCTAATTTACACATTTTAAAACTTCTTTAACATCGAATTTCGATCGTGCTGTTGGGTAGATGCAATGCTCATGCGCATAAGAGCTCATTCGGATGCATTATCACAGGGGGAAGGGGGGGGAGATAGATGTGTACTTTATTTACTATGTCCTTTTATTTACTGAATATGAAATGAACGTAGAAATATACTATTTGCATGATTCTTCATAGATTCATGATTTTTTTTTTTTTGCCGTGGGGAATATGGCGATAATGTCACAGTTGTTTACGGATTGTTTGTTTGCAGTTTGCACTGGAAATAGTACTGTATTTGACTGGGAAAAAAACATTTAAAATAAAATATTTGAAAGACAGTTTCATACGCACCCCTTCTTAAATAATACAGAAGCTTATTTTATTGATATTGTTATAGTATTTTTTTTCGTCAAGCTTTGACGGGTTCCATCTAGTCAATAAATAATAATTACTATTAATTCCTTTCCCCCCTTTCTTTTGCGTTTACATAAATGACGTCATTTGGACGAATTTATTCAAAATATGTTCATTTTATAAATTAAATTAAATGCTGACAGACAATTGAATCCTGACGATAGAAATGTGATTTTTTTTTCAAATTTTCCTGAAAAACATAATTTAATCACAATCTTGTCTTCATTATCGATTGAAATAAAAGATAAATTCAATTTCAATTTGAAAATGACGAATAAAAATAAATCAATAATCCCGATCGGGATCCTTTTCAATTTTTTCCCTTTTTTGTCACAAAAAACTGAGTAATTAGTTGCCATCATTACAGAAATGTCATTAAAATTAGAAAAAAATTAATATCTCGAAAACTAATTCCAATTTTGTACATATTTTAAATTGTAATGGCAGTTGTAAACGAGATTTTTAACATTTTATCTAAAACTGCCTTTAATTCATTTTCTAAAATATTAATTTAACCAAAATGGCGCCAAAAGGCTAAAACTGTCTTTTTTCGTCATTTTGGATTTTTTCGCGAATCGCGCCAATCAGCACAGGATACGGAACTCTTAATATCGGTAATCATATCCAATGAGCCAATATACCAGAATATTTATAAACGTTTTTGCATTTTTATACGAACAACTTAATTTAATGTTCTTATCTGGAATGTTGATGACATGTATCTATTCTGAGATTACCACAAGCCATTTTCGGTATTTTTTTTTTCGTTCGTTTATTAATTATTTTCATGTATGATAGCACTATGGCTCCATGTTCCATGGTTACGAGGATAAAACTGCCTTTTGGCGCCATTTTGGATTTTTCCGCCAATCGCGCCAACCAGCACAGGATACGGAAATCTTAATATCGGTAATCGTTTCCAATGACCCACTATTACAGACTAATACTTAACATATTATCTTTTATGTTTCGAATGCGTTACAACCTGACGAAGTGCAGCATTACTTTTGTTATACTAGAGTAATATATCTACTGTATATTTTTTCTTCTCTATTTAAGATTGGGAAGCTTCACCTGAATTGAATAGAATGTGCACCAGTGGTTGTAGAGATGCATGCGAGTAAGTTAAAAATATATTAGTTATAAAAGATTTAAAATTTTGCAATATATCATAAGGTATGTTTATTATTATTAAAAATCAGTTTTTAATTTTATGAATTTAAAAATAAATATTTAAATGTTCGTTTACACCAGATTCTACCATTTGAGTGATTAAAATTATTAATTATCCGTTATATGTATATATGGTAGAGTAAGTGTGATTAATCCGGTGATTATTCATAATCACCACTAAAACTGGTAAATGTAATAAATTAGTGAATAATTAGCAAATTTACAGGTTAGTTTATAAAATCCCCAACTCGTAATGGGGAATGTAATAAAAGTCCATAAATTTACGAAACTTCGTTCAGTTTGCATGCATTTCATGCCTTCTAGAGATTTCTGCACAGCGAGTTTCATGTGTCCAGTAATCTGGAGGCACGGCAGTGCCTCCGCCAAGTCCAGAGAGCACAGCCGTAAGCATCCTTTTCTGGAAGCAACTTAGGGAACTTTTGACCACCCCATATCTCTTCGCTGGAGTTTCCGAAAAACCCGGAACTTCTCTTTTCTAGAGTATTTGGCACACAGAACAAAAATTTAAAATTACAAGTTTCTGTCTTTTCTAGTTCAGACGATATATGAACTCAAACATTCGATTATTCTTCACTCACTCACTCACTCATTCACGCGTCATCAAAAAGATTAGGTAGATCCCGTAGCCCATGAAACTTGACATTTGGAAAGAGGGTAGTGTTTAGGATACAAAGAAAGGAAAAATTACAAAATCCGGAAATTCGAAAAAAAAAAAAACAATTCGAAAATTCAACAAATTCCATCAAAATTGAATATTGAAAATAATGCGATCTTGTAGTCTTAGAAACTTAATATTTGGTGTGAAGGTATTTAGCATCCAGTAAAAAAAAAACATCAAAAACACCAAAAAATCGAAAGTAAAATTGAAAAAATCAAAAAAATTGTAAAAAAACGAAAATTTGAAAACAATCCTATTTTGTTGCGCTAGAAACTTCAAATCTGGAATAAAGGTAGTATTTAGGATACAGAAAAAAACCCCCAGAAAATTCGAAAACATAATTCAAAAATTCGAAAAATTCGAAAAAAAATGAAAATATTTTGATATTTTAGCCTTAGAAACTTAAAATTCGGCGTAAAGGTAGTGTTTGGAATTCAGAATAAGAAAAAAATAAAAACAAAATAAAAATCGAAAATAAAATTAAAAAATCGAAAAAATCGAAAAACATCGAAAATTTGAAAACAATTCGATTTTATAGCGCTAGAAACTTGAAATTTGGAATAAAGGTAGTATTTAGGATACAAAAAAGAAAAAAAATCCAGAAAATTCGAAAAAAAAATTTAAAAATTCGAAAAATTCGAAAAATTCGAAAAAAATTGGAAATAATGAAAATAATTTTATGTTTTAACCTTAAAAACTTAAAATTCGGCGTAAAGGTAGTGTTTGGAAATCAGAATAAGGAAAATTTAAAAACACATTAAAAATCGGAAATAAAATTTAAAAATCGAAAAAATCGAAACTCACCGAACATTTGAAATTAATTCGATTTTGTTGAACTAGAAACTTGAAATCTGGAATGTAGATAGTACTTCGGATAGAAAAAAAAAATTAAAAAATCCAGAAAAATTTAAAAAAAAAATTTCGAAAATTTGAAAAAAATCGAAAAAAAATTGAAAAAAGATTTATTTGTTGGAATTTTCCTGAATTTTTAATTTTGTATCTGGAGGCACGGCAGTGCCTCCGCCATGTCGAGAGAGCACAACCGTAAGCATCCTTTTCTGGAAGCAACTCAGGGCACTTTTGACCTCCCCATAACTTTGAGCTGGTGTATCTCAAAAACCAGAAACTTCGTTTATATAGAGTATGTGGCAAATAAGACTAAAATTTAAAATTTCACATTTCTGTCATTTCTAGTGCAAACGATATAGCAACTGAAAATTTCGATTTTTTGTCACTCACTCACGCGTCATCAAAAAGATTAGGTGGATCCCGTAGAAATTTGGAATAAAGGTAGTGTTTAGGCTACAAAGAAAGAAAACATTATAAAATCCAGAAAATTCGAAAATTCAACAAATTCCAACAAAATTGAAAATTGAAAATAATACGATCTTGTGGTCGTATAAACTTAAAATTTGGTGTAAATGTAGTTTAGAATTTAAAAAAAAAAAAAAAAAAAAAAAAAACACAATAAAATCGAAAAAAATCAAAAATTTGAAAATAATCCGATTTTGTTGCGCTAGAAACTTGGAATTCGGAATAAAGGTAGTATTTAGGATACAAAAAGTATTTAGGAAAAATGAAAAAATCCGGAAAATTCGAAAACAAAATTCGAATAAAATCAAAAATAGAAAATAATTTGATGTTGTTAGAGACTTAAAATCTAGTGTAAAGGTAATATTTACGATTCAAAAAAGAAACTTTTAAAAATTTGTAAAAATTCGAAAATAAAATCGAAAAATCGAAATATCTGTAAAAAATCGAAAATTCGAAAACAATTCGATTTTGTAGTTCTAGAAACTTGAGTTTTAAGATAATTGTCCTATTAGCTAGTACACCGCCCGTAATTGTTTTATGTTTTTTTCCCCGGATTATGTACGAATTTCGGTATAGAAAAGTTCCGCTATAGACCGGCTACTTTATGGGTGGTTCCTTTATAGACATGTTTGTTTTCTTTCACAGGTTATACTCTATTTAATTTGCATATGAAATATGGATTGTTAAATGATGTTAGCACCAAAAAAATCTTCAGCTCCCCCTCTCCTTCCGACATTACTGGATGGTTATGGCCTGATAGTCTTTTCTAAATAAAATCATGGTGACTTTAAGATTATCTTGATTTATCTTTAAATTGAACCTAAATGATCCTAAGAAGACGGATCAAAGAATTACTGTTTTGGCATGACAATCAGGAAAATTTAGAAATAAAATCGAAAAATCAATAAATTTATAAAAAGTCGAAGGTTTGAATATAATTCGATTTTGTAGTCCTACCAGCTTGACATTTGGCAGAAAGGTAGGGTTTAAGATACAAAATAAGGAAAAATTTAAAAATTCGAAAAAAAAAATGAAAAATCAAATATAGTTTGATATATTGAAAATTTCCGAAATTTTAAATTTTAGCTTTCTTTTTATCCTAAACAGTACTTTTGTGCTAAATATCAAGTATCTAGCCTGCGAGTAATATCTCAGATGGATAGCACCTTTCCTGGAAGCAGTTGGGAGTACTTTTGACTCCCCTCTCCCATAACTTAGTGCTTGCCTAGTATTCCTAGTATTGCCTAGTAAATGAAATTCCTTTAAGGTAACGTCGTCGAAAATCACTGGATGATATCCAAAAAGAGCTCAAAATCAAGAAAAGGAGGATTACTTACAAAAGGAAGCGAAATCTCATCAAAAAGTCACCTGTAAAAAATACAGCCAAGTCTCGTAACCAAGTCTCGTTTCATTCACAAATCACTCCTAGTCTCTACATCTTTAGTTAATTATTATTTTGTGACTTGGCAATTACGCATCAAAGGGAAGTTATTACACCTTACTATGTTATGGGATGGGATGGGATAATTTAATTAAGGCAAATTATATACGCACAGGGAAGTTATTGCACCTTAATGTGTTATAGTATTATTTGATTAAGTCTAACTATATACATCACATTCTCGTTCTATGTAATTGCCAAGTCACAAAATAATAATTAACTAAAGATGTAGAGACTAGGAGTGATTTGTGAAAATTTCAGATTTAATAAGATAATTAAACTTGTCTTTATACGATCTCAGTACTTTTTACGGTAAATGAGTTACGAGACTTGGGTGCATTTTTTACAGGTGACTTTTTGATGAGATTTTTTCTTTCGGTTATGTGCTAGAAGCCTATAAACTTAAATTACTGACCGCTACTTGAATGAATTTTATGCAATCTACAGATTTTTGTACAGCGAGTTTCATGCATCCAGTGATGTTTTTTTCGGTTAATATACATAAAGTGTACATACTAATGGAAAATATTAATTTTTTGGAAATAAGACCTTGTTACTCCACAAAAAAAAACCCGATTTTATTACATTCCCCATTACGAGTTAGGGATTTTTTAAACTAACCGGTAAATTTGATAAATTTTCTAACATTTACCAAGTTTAGTGGTGATTATGTATAATCACAGGTAATTAATTATACATAAAAACCGGCTTATTAGATTTACCGTAACATATACAGTGTGTACCAAAAGTCCTTGACACATTTTAAAATTCAATAAAAGATCAAGCGCACGATAGTGAGGCTTTGACGAAATTGTTTGTTATGATCTAAAATTCTGGTTAAGAGTCTACGCTAGTCACGGGAAGAAACGCTCATGCTAATGTTAAGTCTATGGGAAGGTTATCCCGCGATTTCTCTCTCGCATTTTAATATTTTTAATTTTTTTTTCATAGGATAGCTGAGACCAATCTCCAACGTTGTTAGTTTTTACTTTTTCGATTTCTGTTGTAGTTTATTTCTGAGGACCAACTCAATGGTTGGATCCGGTAAAAATCGAGTTGTTGTGTTTTTTAAACTCTTATAAAATCGATATCAGCAAAATTTAAAAAAAATTAAAAATAACAACGATAGCTCAGTGTTTAAGCTTTCCAAAAATATGCTTTTTATAATTCTACTGCAATTACAGTGAGTATAAACACGCGACAACTTTGAGCAAAATTGAGAAAAACACCTGAATTAATTATATGCAGACCGCCTCCACTCGGGACGTCCACAAAAATTCTGTGATTGGACAGAGTATTCTCTGAACTCTTGGAAACGCCTCATAGCGATAATTGGCTAATACCAATTTTTCAAAATTCGGCATAGAAAATAGAAACACTCACAAAAATGATTAGATTATTTTAAGAGCCTACACTAGTCACGGGGAAAATTGAATCAAGATGGCTGCCGTTATTTAAAGGCGTGCGAGGGGATTGTCGCATTTCAAATGACTGACAGGGAATTTCTCCAATTAGAAAACGAAAGGTAATTTCTTCCCTGTCTGTCTCGAAACAACGCCCCTCGAAAGCATTGAAGGTATCAATCTTGGGTAATTGCCAAGATTTTAAAAGTAGAAAGACTTTTATCAGATCAGAAGATTCAAATAGCATCTTCATGAAATTAGAAAAAAAAAAGTTAAACAGATTTATTTTAATCATTGTACTTTCTGTATTAGGAAGAGGGCATAAATTCCGGAGAGAAGGTTGGGGGGGGGAGGGGGGTATAGATCTAATACCTCCGTAGTCATTTGAAGTAATAATATAACAAAAAAAATTATAACCAGGACTAAAAAGGCAATCTAGAAGAATGCCATTAAAGAAGGACGATGTAATTAAATTTATATCTAAAATAAAGAAAACAGAAGTTTGTGTGTGTGTTTGTGTGTCTTTCCGCTGTGTTCTAAAGACACCGCTGCACACAGAGCTACAAAATTTGGTAGCAAGGTACCTCTGTATGCAGTTTTAAACCTCGAAGCCGGAATATGGATTTTTTTTTTTTTAATGCGATTTTTAGTGTTTTTTTTTCCCGTTTTGCAGAGATTTTATCACATTAGTAATAAGATTCCGGTTCCAATTCTTTAGCCCCAATATAACAAATTTCGTACTCTTTTCAATAAAGCTTCTCAGCAATATCACTCAGACTAATCCCTTTGAGGGAAGTCCTAGTATTTGAATTAAAAAAAGTTCCTTTGTTTATTTGTATAACTATTTATAGAAACTCGTATACTTCAAACCACATTGATAACATGCTTTGCTACAAACGTGTCTACCAGTCTAACTACTCGTATGTCTTAGCTGTGTCTCTCTCCGAACTCATCTGTCTACTGTCTCTCTACTCTTCTGTATGCCCGTCTCAGTATCCGTCTGTCTTTCTACCCGACTCTTTAATCGTGTCTCTACCTGTCTCGCTTCCCGTTACACTACTCGTCTATCAACACGTCTGTCTGTCTATATACCCCTCTCTCTACCCGTCTGTCAAGCCGTCTCTGTACTCGTCTCCCTATCCACTACGCTACCCGTCTCCCTACCCATCTCACTACCCCTCTGTCAACCCTTTTTTGCACCTGCCTCACTACCCGTCTGTCTATTCGTTTCGCTACCCGTTAGCTTATCTCTGTCGCTATCCGTCTCTCTACCCGTCTGTCTACCCGTCTGTTTACACGTCTATCTATCTCTCGCCAACTCTTCCCAATATTTAAACAATTTAGTAAACGGAAGCCGTTTATCTGTTATTAAATGCAAACAGGAGTAATTTATCTAAAGAGTGTAATCAGATGCAATTTTTTTAAATACATACATTAACCAGCATAATAATTCACCAGTTTTATTTTCATAGTAGTTTAGGTCATTTGACAGTAAATCTCAACTTCTTCAACCCGAACTGCGTCAAGCTTTTTAAAAAAGCCCCAAGGTCCGTATAACTGGGAAGGGGAATTGTCCTCAGGGCTATTAGATACATGTTATTAAGTTAAGTGAAAGTTTCGTAATCGGGTTCGCAGCCAATTCCTTATGTCAGAAAGGGTGGCTTCACGCCATTTTAAATTCATTTCTGTAACTTTCTTTTTCTTTTTTTGGTGGGTGGTTGGGGGGGGGGGGAGGGTTCCAAATATATACACTTAAATTCAAACTTTTGCCCCCATGTTAATATTAGTATTGTTTGTATTATCAATTAATACTTTGTTGATCGAGCTTCATTCGAAACAAATGTAAAAGACTTCTACAGTTTTTTTTTCTAGGAGAAAGTTCCGTAATCGGGCCCTAAGCTAATCGGGGAATTTAATATCATTATTGTTTCTAACTCTTATAGAGTTAAAACAATATTGTTGCTAGCATTACTCTTGTTTGTGACCAACCTCTTCTGTGTATCTGAATAGGGAAAAGTTCCGTATCATGTACTGGTTGGTGCCAAAGGCAGTTGTAGAATCTTACAAACTTTTCTAGAGAGCGGAAAAACATGTTTTTTAAAATATTTACAAATATACGTTTATTAAACCATGTTTTTGAGTCATTTTAAAAAATTAAGTACGGTGCTAAAATAAAATTTTATTGCCATTTTCGATATTTTAATAAGAAATGAAAATACATAACAAACAAATTTAACAAAACTAAGCCATTTTTGGGTACTTCACTATTATTCCGTCGACCACTTTTCATAACAAAAAACTATCGCCAAACTAAGATTAAACGCCAAAAATACAGTCCCATTTACTTGATGCCAGAAGCATTATACGTATTTGTTATGCCATCAAGTGGTTTTTAATTCGACATTTGCGTGTATTTTTCATTATGTTTTACTGATTTATTAGTTATTTCATTCATTAAAGTAACAATTGTGTCCTTAAATTCTTATATTTTATTTATTTTGATATTTCAATGGCAACGTTCTCCCGTTTATTTAGCGTTACAGTTTGGCGATAGTTTTTTGTTTTGAAAAGTGGTCGACGGGATAATAGAGAAGTACCCATTTTTTGTGATAAATAATTGTTAATGCCAGGGGGGCAAATTGTAAACAATTAATAAGCGAACTAAAAAAATTACCGGAAAAAACTTGTGGGAATCTCAAGAAAGAAATATCTGATATAAATAGCATTTAAAATCTTAAAATGGAGAAGTGGTCCGTATAAAAATGCAAAACCTTATACACCTGATATAAGATTTTTTAATTTTTTTTATATTTCCGAAAGCACAGATAAAAGGGTAAAAATCCCGGCACAGATGCCATATACTCACCACGTTGCGCGATTTTTCCCCCGCCCCTTTGGCGAAAACTGTTTGTTGTGTTTGTTTACTTTTATTTTTTATTTTAATTCTATAGATTATTTTTACATGTATATCAATATTAATTTAGGCACAGATGTCATATACGCACCAGATTGGCGCGATTTTTCCCCCTCCAATTTGGCGAAAACTTTGTTTTTGAATATTAGTTACAAATACCATACAATAATAGCATGTAATTTTTTATTTCAATATAAAAATAAGATAACGTAATAAATGAAATAGCTCCTATTATTCAAAAATTGGAAATAAAAATTAATAAATGATAGTTTGATATAAATAAATATTGATATATATAATAAAAACAATTTATAGAATTAAAATAAAAAATAAAAGTTAATAAACAACAATTGAAACAAAATAACCGGGTTACCATGTGAGGCATAAAATTGCCATTTTGTTGCAATCGCGCCAATATGGTGCGTATATGACATCCGCGCCTTTATTTATATCAAACTATTATTTATTTATTTTTATTTCCTTTTTTAAAATAATAGAAGCTGTTTCATTTATTACGTTATTTTATTTTTATATTGAAATAAAAAATCACGTGTACTATTTGTCACACTATTTGTAACTAATATTCAAAAACAAAGTTTTCCCCAAGCTGGTGGAGGGAAAAATCGCGCCAACGTGGTGCGTATATGACATCTGTGCCTTGTTTCATTTCACATAGAGGTACTGCTCTATTATACCGTCGACCACTTTTCATAACAAAAAACTATCGCCAAACTGTTAGATTAAACGCCAAAAATGCAGTCTCATTTACTTGATATCAGAAGTATTATACGTGTTTGTTACGTCATCAAGTGGTTTTTAATTCGACATGTGCGTGTATTTTTCATTATGTTTTACTGATTTATTAGTTATTTCATTCATTAAAATAACAATTGTGTCCTTAAATTCTTATATTTTATTTATTTATGTATTTTGATATTTCAATGACAACGTTCTCCCGTTTATTTGGCGATAGTTTTTTGTTATGAAAAGTGGTCGATGGGATAATAGAGAAGTACCCACATATGTATTGGTACTTTTATGTTAACTTGGCGCAGTTGATAAATCGCCAAATATTTTTCTCATAACATCTTCATATTACATTCATTTCATTTAAATATAAATCTTTCACTGATTTCATTTGAAATACATACATTAAAAATACACGTCTTTCACTCATTTAATTTAAAATACACGCCTTTCACTAATTCCATTTAAAATACTAAAAAGGAAAAGAAAATAAGAAATAATGCCACAAATCGAAACCTTTTATTTAAACATCAAAGAATTGTTCCTAACATACACATGCGAAATAAAAAAGCTGCTAATTGTGTGATTTACGCCAAATCTCTAATGCTAATACTACTCTAACTAATCTCTAATACTTTTCAAACAGAAAAAATTCCAGATTAACTTTCCATTTTTATTAAATTGAAATATATTTTATTGTGCTGAATATTAGTGCTTGCATATTTTTTTGCTCCATGTATTCCATGAACTTTTCAATTCCGATTGTCTACGAAAATCTCCCGCCGGTGAAAATGACGTACGCACAAAATTTAGTGACGTATGTACTTTAATTGTGCTTTTTTATCTATTTTTTTAATATAACTTCCAAACGGTTTGACACTTATTCTTGGTAATAAATAGACGACGTTGTCACCTTTATAGGTACCTGCTGTAAAAATTTGAACGAAATCCGTTAAATATTTTTTGAGTTATGCTTGACGAAAGGTTTTAATATCCATCGTAGCTATATATGGGGCAAAGTAATACTGCGCTGTGTATGAGTCTTCGTTGCACTCAGACAATTAAATTTTTGATTTAATATTTCAATATTTAATATTTTATTTTTTAATATTTTATTTAGATATTTGTCACAAAGAAAATGTTGCAAAAATTAAATTAAATTTGCGTTAAACTACGCTTGCTAAAATACGCTATTGGCTGCAAATCTGATTATGTGACTTTAAAAATATCGTTTTAAAAGATCCGGCGGTTTTTTTTTTTTTAAGTTTTGAGCAATTCCCGCTTAAGAAAATGAGATTATTTGCCAAATGTTATAAAAAAAATGCATATGAAAACATAACAATATATGAATTTATATATGATATTTTGTAGTTATATCATTTAATTTGCTATTTTTCATATGTTGTATCTTTATCTATCTATTGTCTATCATATGCTGTATATTCACTTAGATTCTTGTTGATATCTTCTTTATATCGTAATTGTTAACTTTATGTTCTCAGCAATATCACTCAGACTAATCCCTTTGAGGGAAGTCCTAGTATTTAAAAATGTGGACTATAACAATTATAACTATTACTAATTAAAAAATAATTTTTAAAGAAATTCCTTAAGGGTGTCCATTACTGGCACATCTACCCTATATATATGTGTGTAGTGGTGGGGAAATACATTATTTTACTTGCCACTGGCGAGTGGATTTTATAATGGGGCGAGTGATTTTGAAAAACTGCAGGCTATAGAAAATACGCTAATATATATATATATATATATATATATATATATATATATATATATATATATATATATATATATATATTAATACTATTTAGCGAGCTGTATGTTGCAAGTTTACAAAACACTGCGATGACATTGTGCAACATTGTGCACATTACAAAACATTGTGCTAATTTTTATCGTACAGTAAGCTAAGCTTTCCTCAGTTGTATATTATTTTTTAATTTTATAGAAGAAAATGCATTGTAGTGGTAGTAATTAACTATTTTTGCTTGCTTTTAACTATTTCACGAGTAATAACATCTAGAAAAATTAAATGACAATGTATTTGAATTTCCTACGTAATTAGGCTTAAACGGTATATCAATTAGTAAACAACAACAACAAAAAAAGATTACAACAAAACCAAATTATAGCAATTCCTTAAAATTTAAACAATAACAATCAGTTTCCTTACCTTGACTATTTTCTCGGTAGATTTCTTCGTTTCTACTCCTTTTCATGTCAGCTTACTCGAAGTCCAGTACTATGTTTACATGGCCGCCGAAGTGCGTTGGATGATTGGATGGTTGAAATTCAACCAAATAAAATAACCAAATTATTTGGGTCACACAACTAAACGGATTTGGTTGTCACAAAAATAATATGGTTCAAACAACTAAAGGAAACTACCAAACACCGTAACAAAATAAATTTGGTTAACTCAACCAAATCGTTTTTCCGTGTACAGAATAGATTTGGATTAATTGTCGTGTGACCTGATTTTCGTGAACCCGATCTGACCCGAGTCGGGTATAATGTTTTTACTGTAAGTCTTGTTTGGAATAGAATCTTGCATACGACCGAGTAACCAGATTTTATCAGAAATTGCGTTACGATACAATTTCTGATGTCGGTTCGGATCTAGAATCATACACGAATCCGGTTATATACATCTTGAACATGGTTGAATGTCTACTTGAACATGAATGATGGTTGACTGAAACTATATTTCGATCCAACCCGTATTCTTACCCTAACTCAACAACAACAACAAAAAATCTGTAGGCCCACAACCCGATCGAACTTGATAAATGATTTCGCATAGATTCGGATAACAAGATTTTACCAGATCCGGATAAGATCAACGATAAGAATTGGATCGGCAATAATTTTTATTGATGCAACTCGTATTCAATTTGAAAATTTGCATCTGATTGGGAAACCGGCTAATGAAGCCGTTAAGCAAGAAAATTATAAATGTAAAATACGCATAATAATATATATATAAAAAAAAGATGAATCCATTAAAAATTATAATAAATGTAAATATTTCAATAATATGAAATCCTATTGTGCAAGCAACAGCTTTTAAAATTAACTTCTACTACCACTTGTTTTATGTAACCACCAAAAATATTGACAATAATTAAAACTATGCTATTTTGCTGTTAAGTCTTTGTAAGTGTCTTTAAATGTGTATACTTTGCCATATTTCCACTCGTTTAGTATCACAAAAAATTCTAACACATTTTTACACATGAACAAATTTTTAAACGCATGACACTTGCATGTCTGATTATTAAAGCGAATTGGAATGAATAGCGTTTTCCATTTTTAGATAAATGAAATACTTAAGACCAATTTTTGTCACGTTTTTCCCGTTTCTGACGCTGCGTGTAGGAAATTTGGTTCGAAACACCGACTTTGATAGTGTTTTCTGAAACATCATCTGCCGTTACCAAAAAATGGATAACGCCATTCGATTATATATAGGGTAGATATGCCAGTAATGGACACCTTTAAGGAATTTCTTTAAAAATTATTTTTTAATTAATAGTTATAATTGCTATATTCAACATTTTTTTAATATTATATTACTCTACCAACAATATTTAGCCATGCTCATAGTCACATTTCCCAATGTGAATCGAAATTTAATTGTAAATAACAGAAATAAATCAAAACACCCTAAATTCCAGTAATGGACACCTCACAAAAAGTAATAGATAATTGATATTATGATTGTATTTAAAACTAGAATTTAAAGATAGCATATTAATGAAATAAAAAAAGCTGAATTTTTATTGGTTATTTTTTTATAAACCAAAAACATTGAAGGTGTCCCATTACTGGAAGGGTGTCCATTACTGGCACATCTACCCTATTCTGAATACGAACACCTGCCAATTTCATGTATTTCCGAATAAAAATGAATTCAGAAATATGCCAGAAATTAGCTATTTTGGATTTGAGAACAACTTTAATGAAAATATAAATATACATTTTAAAATAAGCATTCTGAAAAATTTATATTAGGAATCAATTTAAATAATAGATATACCTATTGTGCGATATTATTAAATAATAAACATTGTATCAAGCAGTAAAACAGTTATCTTTGTAAATAAAATATAGAACTTAAGATCATAAATGCCAAAAATATATATATATATATATATATATATATATATTTCTTTACAAATTATTTTATTTATAGTTTTTGATAGAATGCTAAATGCAGAACTTAAATATCAATTTTTAAAGTAAAAAATCATTCGATATTTGTGTAATTGATGCATATTTTAGTTAGCCGTGAAAAGTGATCTTGAAAATAAATAGTGGAAAAAATTTAATGCAGGTTCTTTTAGAAAAAAAATAAAATAATCCCTTTCTGGAAGAAATATTGAGTCGAATACATCCATGAAGATTTTGAAGAACTTTTAATAAAAAAAAGTCATACATATATAATAAAAACATTCGATAACACAACTGGAAAAATTACCTTAACTAAACAGTTATTTTATTGTTTCATCAATATTTATTATTTTTCTACACCTAAAATTGACATATCTTGACAAATAAATTATTCAATGCATTAAATTGTCACACCCCCAGATTTTGAAATTTTAATTGACATGATTTTCTTTTTGTCCAATTTTTAAATACAGTAAAATTTATTTTTTCGAGTAACTTTAAAATATTTAAACTGCTAATAATTAAACATTAATAATTAATAATTAATAAATTAAACTAATAATTAATTTTTTGTCCTGTTTTATTTTTTACTTTTATGTGCTAAAAATTATCTTAAAAGGGGGTATTTCAGGGCAGTGTTGATTTCAGGCGGGGGTGACACCCCTCGAATTTTGAACAATTAATTAAAATGTTAACTAACAAAATTTTCTTTTTTAAATTTATTCTTTTCGAATAACAGAAAATAATTAAACACTGAGAGAAAGAGGATATAACCAATATAACCAACATATTTTTTTATTATCTTTTCCTCCCCCCCCCCATCTATGTGGCCCTGGTCTTTTCCAGTAAAAAGCTATTTGTACAGTCCCTGGCCAAATTATTAGACGCAGTTGTTTTTATTATAATTTATTAAATATCTGGAAAGATACATGAGGAATTATCGTGAAACTTCAGGAGTGTAAACAACATGATAAACATCATATATTTCCACGAAGATTTTTTCCCGAAACCCCATAAGGGGCCGTCAACAAATTGAAGAAAAACGAATATCTTTTGGATAACCCTGAAAAAACTAATATTGCAAAAAGCATTTAAACTGTAGATTATGATTTAGTGGCTTATTGTAATAATTTGGGTTCATTTTTATAAAGATAGCATGTATACTCGAAGAGAAATTCACGTTTTTATAAAAACAGTCCCATATTTTACCAAGTTTTTTTGCTTATAATTTGCAGAGTTTTTAATATAAAACAAGTTATTTTCAGAAAATATGACAAACAAAATTATACACAATACCCTGCAATCAAAATTAAAAAATATTAAAAATTGTATGAAAAATGAGCAGGTTTACTAAATATTGTTTCACTGCGCATGCGCGAATTCAATCAAAATATACTGTTCCTAATATATTAGCTAAATGTATAGACCAACTTTTATAAAAGTCTCAAAAACATAGCTTGAAAATTCTGATAGTAATCGTCGATAGAATAAGCTCGAATTTCGCTGTTCCCAAAAGGAAGCAAAAACATGGGGGATTGTATCCAAATATACTAGTTTATGAAAGTTGACATAATAAGAATGAAGTGTCTCTCATTCTATATTTGATACAACCCCTCATCTTTTTGCTTCCTTTTGGGAACAGCGAAATTCGAGCTTATTCTATCGACGATTACTATCAGAATTTTCAAGCTATGTTTTTGAGACTTTCATAAAAGTTGTTCTATACATTTAGCTAATATATTATGCACAGTATATTTTGATTGAATTCGCGCATGCGCAGTGAAACAATATTTAGTATACCTGCTCATTTTTCACAGAATTTTTATTATTTTTTAATTCTAATTACAGGGTATTGTGTATAATTTTGTTTTTTATATTTTCTGAAAATAACTTGTTTTTATATTAAAAACTCTGCATATTATAAGCAAAACACTTGGTAAAATTTGGGACTGTTTTTATAAAAACGTGAGTTTCTCTTCGAGTATACATGCTATCTTCATAAAAATGAACCCAAATTATTACAATAAGTCACTTAATCATAATCTACAGTTTGAATGCTTTTTGCAATATTAGTTTTTACAGGGTTATCCAAAAGATATTCGTTTTTCTTCAATTTGTTGACGGCCCCTTATGGGGTTTCGGGAAAATATCTTTGCGGAAATATATGATGTTTATCATGTTGTTTACACTCCTGAAGTTTCAGGATAATTCCTCATGTATCTTTCCAGATATTTAATAAATTATAATAAAAACAACTGCGTCTATAAACTTGGCCAGGGACTGTATATGAGTTAGATATTTAACCGTATCGGCTATAATAAAACATTTAGAAAAATATTTAAAATTTTCTGCATAAGAAGCAGTTTTTATTTTCCTTCAAAATACCTGTAGTGATTTTAGGGAAGATTTGCTAAGTCATTGAAGGTAATTTATAGGCCATAAGCTTGCTGAAATAAACCTGTATAAAACCTTTAAAAAAACCTTTATATTTCCTGCATGAAAAGCTGTTCCCGTTTTTCTTCAAAATACCTGTAATGATTTTAAGAAAATCTGCTAAGTCAGTGAAGGTTATTTGAAGGTTATAAGCGCACTGGAATAATCCTGAATAAAACCTTTACAAAACCTGTAATATTTCCTGAAGGAAACCTGCAGTTTTCATTTTCCTTCAAAATACCTGCAGAAACCTTCAAAATACCTTCAAAATCATATATTTTTTAAAGGTTTCTTGCTGATTTTTTTCCCTAGGTCTACTGCAGAAATCACGAAAATTGCAACATAGCAGCGCCACCTGTTGCGCGATTTACGCCAAAAACTAATCAGCGCCAATTTATATCAAGAAGTAACTGAATATAAAGTTATTTTAAAAACAGAAATTGCACAATTGTGACTGTTAGTTGCTAAAATCAGTGTAAAAATTGTTTTAAACTCATAAAAAAGTTAAAATCCTACATGTTTCGGCTTGAAACCCAAAGCCATCCTCGGGGACGGAAACAACACAAACGGCTACTGACCCTAAATTTCGACACGAGAATATTGAAATCAACAGCTTGGAAAAAATAAAAATAAAATAAGCTGGCGCCCTCTGTTGATCACACCGCGAAAAAACTTAACTTATGAATTAAATAGGGAGGGGGGGGGGAGGGTTAAAAATGTATTCCATAAACTAGGTATGTTGAAAGAAAAGTTATCATTACAACTATAATCCTTTCTAATTTTAATCTCTAATGATTCCCTAATAGCTTCATTAAATGGGTTATTGAACCTATAGATAATTCTTGCTTTCTGTATAGGTTCAATAACCCATTTAACCCTTTCCGGCACAGTGGTCCCACTCCGGGCACACCTACTTTTAATTCCAAACTTGCATTCGGCACCAAGAATATTTTAATAAAATTTTGTTTCTATAATGAAAGCTTAAAATTAGGAGTTCTTATTTTCTAAAAAAGTCGTTTGTAAATTCCGGTGTCAGTCAGTAATTTCGTATTTTACGAACAGAATTTGTCTGTGCCGGAAAGGGTTAAAGCAGCTATTAGGGAATCATTAGAGATTAAAATTAGGAAGGATTATAGTTGTAATGATAACTCTTCTTTCAACATACCTAGTTAAAAAATTAGGAAGGATTATAGTTGTAATGATAACTTTTCTTTCAACATACCTAGTTTATGGAATACATTTTTAACCCTCCCCCCTCCCCCCCCTCCCCAGTTAATTCATAGTTTAAGTTTTTTCGCGCTGTGATCAACAGAGGGCGCCAGCTTATTTTATTTTTATTTTTTCCAAGCTGTTGATTTCAATATTCTCGTGTCGAAATTTAGGGTCAGTAGTCGTTTGTGTTGTTTCCGTCCCCGAGGATGGCTTTGGGTTTAAAGCCGAAACATGTAGGGCAATTCCATGTGACTCACATTACCATTAGACATATTTTTGAAGATGTAAATGCTATATACATAAAAAAATATATTACATTTGGTTTTGAAAAAGTTCTTCATAGATATCAGAGGCACATTAAGAAACTAACAATATCAATCTAATGAATTTTTAAATGAAGAGATGGCATACAGAGCCTAATTTGGTACTGTGACTCACATTACAAAAAAAAAGGAAGTCAAGTTTTATGGTTTAATGAAGAGCTAGAATTTTTCCTTGTTTATCACATCACAATAAAAAAGAAGTATTTCATAGAATAAAACACACTTTCAAGTTATGATAGACCCAAAAATAACATTGTTTTAATCATAATTAATTATATCAATCAATATTTTGAATGTGACTCACATTACAATGTATTGTGACTCACATTACATTTCCCTCTTTAGCCATTAAAGTAAATGAAATACGGATTTAAAAACATTTAATTTTGTAGAATTTAATAAAATATTACTCAATTAAAAGAAATAGTTATGTCTAATTACATATTTAAGCAAATTATTAAATTAAAATATTTACACTAGATTATTTTTATCACATTTTTTTCAAATTGGTAAAGCAATCATACAAGCTGTAATTTTCCAACTGGACGAAAAATGTCCGGGCCCGGATTTGAACCTGAGATCTCTTTACATTAGGATTTTAACTTTTTTATGAGTTTAAAACATTTTTTACACTGATTTTAGCAACTAACAGTCACATTAGTGCAATTTCTGTTTTTAAAATAACTATTCAACAGTGTAGTGTCCAAGTGTATTTATATTTTTATTTGTGAATATAAAGTTTTATTAAATTCCGTGCATTAGTTCTTGAAATGGAGCACCCTCAAAATTTTTGTCACATACAGACAGACAGAGTCACAGACAGTCATTTTCTAAAAACATTCAAATCGTGTTCAGGACCTTCTAAAATCCGTCGAAAACCAGAAGTTGAAAATTTTCATGACTCCAATACTTTCTTCTTGTAAAGATAGAAGAAAGTAATAAATGGGATAGGGGTGTTTTAAAACCATCTTGGTCCGTCCCAATTTAAAAAAATTTAATTGTCCAAAAATTATGTTAATCCTTTAATTATACAGCTATATAAGTCAAATAAACCAAGTTATGTGAGAGAATTATGGCTACTACACAACAATTTAATATTTGTAAAAGCAACAACATTTTGCTGGAATTACAAATTACAAAATTATGGTAAAATTAAAAAAACAGATTTGTTAATTCAAGTAAAATTGATGAAATTTTGTTAAAATTTTGTAAGAGTGTTAACAATATTTTTTTGTCAATGCAACAAAACCAACTTTTTACTTCAACTAAAAATTTTGCTTGAAACAACCAAAATGTACTCAACAAAACATGTTTTGTTGTTTTAATCAATTCCTTTTTCTGGGTGTGGGTTATGATATGCATACGTCTCTCAGCATGAGAGATCCTAGATTCAGATTGAGCCCCTTATCCCCTCGGACAATGATGGCATATGATATAGGGAAACTTACATGCCAATTATCGCCACTACTTCAGAATAGTAATCTGGAAGTAGTACTGCCCTTCCTTCTCTATTTTTATAACAGAATTTCTGTCATTAAAAAGGCGAATATTAGTATTGGCAGGGGTCGATCCAGGAAAAAATTTGGGCCTATTTGGAATCCCTTCACAAAAATCAATTTAACAAAACAGGACAAGTTTCAAAACTTATTTTAATAAAATATACCCCTTCAGAAAATTCCATTCCATAAAAACACACTCTTCATTAATTATTTTCATTTTGATATTTTTTTAAATGTGTAATTTGCAAACGAAACAAGTTCACTGAAAAGGGAAATTTTAGCCTAAGGAATTAAAGAAGAAATTATGCTTCGTTTAATTTTAAGTACCTAAATTTTAACATTTGTTAATATTTTTTTCAAAAAAATATAATAAATTTAACAAAAATTTGATAAATTTCACAAAAATAACTTATTTTTCACAAAATGGGCCTCAAGAAATAAAACCTGCATCAACCCCTAATTGGGGAAATAATCGTGAAAATCAACCTACTGACATGCAAGCTCACCACCCCTGTTGTATGACACTTTTATTGCTGTATTTTATTCTAATAAGAAAGAATACTCCATTTTAACACTGCAGGATTCCACTTAACTTTAGTAAGCCCAAGTAAATGTCAAAAATTTTGCCTCTGTTCCTAAATCACCTTGTATTTAATAAAACTTGAATCCTTTAATGACACAGAACTTACTTACACAGAACACTCTTTTATTGTATTGGGAGTTTGTGTGACAACTTTCTTAGGAGATGTCTATGATATCTGAGAACTGTGGCCTCCAAAATACACTTTTACTGAATACTTTTTGAAAACACTGTTTCAGCAAAGTTGATCCAGGGTGCAGAATTTGGTGAAAAAGTGCTTAATGCAGTATTGTATTCTTTCTAAGTATAAACAGTCTAAGTTGCTTTATTATCCTAATTCATTCCAATATACCATTTTAAACCAAATCTTTGCTTAAATTTCTCAAAATAAGTTTTCTTGGACTTGTATTATTTGTGTACTGTGTACCTAAATTATTGGAACTGCATTTATATAGTAAAATTTATAATCAGTAATTACTTTTTTTTTAAATGCTTGTGTGATATTAGAATTTACTGTAGAGATAAAATGCCATGCTAATACATGATTTAAGAATTTCTCCTAACACATTTTTTTTATGAAAACTTATGTAATAGATGATTTATGATTTTTATCTATTATATAATAGATAAAAATAGCAAATAAAACCTTTGTGCAACAATATTAAAAGGAAGAATACCAACGTTATAAATGCATAAATAATGCACAAAAAAGCAGCAAATAGCTATTTCGAATCTAAAAGCGATATTCTTCTTCAGTGTGACAAACAGAAAACCACAGCGTGCTACAAAAAGCAAGACTGGGCAAAACAACATAGGGGCGGTGGCTTCTATACCCAAAGTGGATAGAGAACGCGCCAAAAGCTTACCACATTATTAAAAAATTCTCACTCCTTAGTCAATGACTTATCTAGCACTTCTTTTTCGGGGAGGCTATACGCTCAACGTCAAGGCTAGCCAAGACTAGTGGCCTCCCTTAGGCATTAAATATCCTATCTAGTACTTCTGATTTTCAAAGTATTTGGAAAATATTAATTTAATTTTCCTTTTTTGGTTTTCATTCCTTTTGTTCTCCGGTAGATATCTCTACTTGTCTACTCAGTAGTTTCATGCTGCTTTTTTCTCATTGATAGCTTTTAGCACATTCTCTACCCGCATCGGGTATATAGTACGCTGTACGCTAGTAAGCTTTTTCTAGTACACTGTACTTTGCCCTTTGTCTCACTGAAGTAGAATATCGCTTGTAGATTCGAAATAGCTATTTGCTGCTTTTTTTTGTGTATTATTTGTGCATTTATAAAGTTGGTATTCTTCTTTTTTAATATTATATAATAGTGCACGACAATGAGTTGTATTAGTGTTTGTTCGATGTTTTTTTTTTTTTATTAACGCTTTCCAACCTACTTGAAAAGTGTTTATGACTTCGGTTTGTCTGGCCGTCTGGCCGTCTGCCGTCTGCCGTCTGGCCGTCTGCCGTCTGTCCGTCTGTCCGTGCTCTAACTCCCGTAAATATGCTCGGATGGCTCTGCAATTTTTATATGTTATAGTCGTTATCTATAGCATGTTCCCTATTTCAACGGAAGTGTGTAGCACTTATAGTTTTTTTACAGGGACACTCAAAAGAATTCCGTTACATTGCGGTCTATGGGGAAAAATCATTGACGGTTTAT
Organism: Maratus michaelseni; assembly: GCA_963931845.1. Classification (NCBI taxonomy): domain Eukaryota; kingdom Metazoa; phylum Arthropoda; class Arachnida; order Araneae; family Salticidae; genus Maratus; species Maratus michaelseni. The sequence goes on along the minus strand of OZ007596.1, from coordinate 181,803,603 downwards.
TTAAATAATGTTTGACTATTTTAAACGCATTGAAATTTATATATATCACTAAGGTGCATTAGAAGAAGCTTAATATGGAATAGGGTGTGCATAGCCCTTATAGTTACTTTACAGGGACAGTCAAAAGAATTCCGTTACATGACGTCTATGGAGAAAAATCGTCTGCGGTTTATTTAAATAATGTTTCCCTATTTTAAACGCATTGAAATTTATATATATCACTAAGGTGTATTTCAAGAGGCTTACTACAGAATAGTGTGTGTACAGCAGTCATCGTTCATTTACAGGGACACACAAAAGAATTCTCTACTGTAAGTTAACAATAATTCCTGGAAGTGCGTTTTAAGTTACTGATCGCGATTTTAATTTTAACTCGCTTTTTGTCTATTATGTGGTGTGTATAAATTCTGTATATCCTATACAGGGAAGCACAAAAGTTCGCGAACACATTTCCGTATTATTTAACTCCAGAAGGATAATTTTAAACTGTGCTACGCGTTTCCTAACTGAACTAAAATTTAACATCCTAAGTAGTATATATACAAATCTATAGATCCTATACAGGGCTGAATAAAAGTATTCGGATTACTTAGATGTTATCTTTTAGCTTATTAAACGGTATGATTTGTAAAATTATTTTGGAAGCGTTGGAAAGTGTTACATAATCTATGCTTGACGCATGATTTTTCGTTCTTGTTATTATTATTTGTAATTTTTTTCAGCCATTTTAAACATAAATTATAGGCAAATCCTTTTATTAAATATTCCTTGTTTTACATCATATATGTTTCACTATTTGAATCTATGAATTTTACTGGTTCAAACGTAATTGTTTAAACACAACTAATATTACTGAATGCAAGCATTTTACTTTTGATGCAAATAATTTTTTAGTTATGATTCAGAAAATATTGTCATAAAATGCTAACTCTTATACATTAAAATATTTGCAAGCTTCCCTTATTTTTTTTTAATCAAAAGTTACATATGAATTTCTTAAGTATTATTAAGGAAACTTATTAAGCAATATATTAACCCTCTCCACCTTTCCAGTAGTTTCTTTGGGGTAAAAGGATAATTTTCCAGCATGCCGTACTATAACATAATATTATAAATCAATAATTACTTGATTAATAATAAAATTCCCCATATCTACAGATTAAAATAATTTAACAAAACAAGGTTCAAAATATGCCTCTCTGAATCTTAAAAATATTATTAATCCTTTTGGATATACACAAATTTTACATCCGGTAATACAGATATAATTTCATTATTTACAGTAATTAATTTTATTTCAATTATTTAAAAATAATTTGCTGTAATTACTGAGGAAATCTTATGATAATTTGCAAATTTGTAGTGTTTAACAATTATCTTCATCCTGATTGGAAATCAACATATGCCCTATTAGAATTAAAGAACATTATCATGTGGCTAAAACAATATGTTTCTAATAAATAATAATTCTTTCTCATGTAGATGTTAAATATTTTGTAGGCAATAGTTTTATTGCCTAATGAAAAGATTAAATTTATTTATTTATAATTTATGTTTTCATTAATGAAAAATAAATCTATGAATAGTATAAAAAAATATAAATAAATAAACACAGACCTTATTAAACTAATCAGGTTTAAATTAAAATATTCCTGCTGATTTTCTAATGAGAAAGTTTAAATAATAAATGACATCTGTCACTTCACAATATTTTCATATTGTCAATCACAATATTTTCAAGCATACTTATTGTGCTAAAATATCAAAAACTAATGTAGTTTTATTATCTTTAAAATAGTAGTTTACATATTCAAAGAAGTTCTGTAAATATCATAATAACCCCTCCCAAAATTGAATTGCATCTAATAAGAAATTATACAATTGCCCTTCATCAAAACAAAAAAAAAATATTGAAACAAGATATATTAATTTATCTGGGTCTTGATATAAATAAGTGCTGTTTAATGTGAAATAGAAATTACATTTATGACTTAAGAAAATTATAACATTATAACCACTGTATTTTCCTTATGTATCAATATGTATTTTCATTATTTAACCAGACAAATTAAACTGGCAATATTCACGATTTTATTAAAAATAATCTAAATATTGTTTCTTATATACTGTATTAAAATAGATCAAACTCCCTGATAAGATTTGTGTTTATGTTCATTTGTATTTGTGTGAGAGGAGCCAACTTTTAAAAATTTCAGACATGGGGGGCGAGGGTGACGAAGAATTCGAGCACATTTCTGTTTATTGGCGGAAATTTCTGAAAGGGAATTTTTAACTGTGCTATGCGTTTCGTAACTGAATAAAATTTTAACATACTATGCGGTATATATACAAATCTATAGAGCATATACAAAACTGCCCAAAATAATGCGAATATTTTTTCCACTATTGATGGTAATTCCTGAAATTGGGTTTTCAAATTAGTTACGTGTTTTCCAAATTGGTTACTTAGGCATCAATTTGCACATTATTAATCGGTAAAGTTTGGTTAAAGTGTTCTGGAAGTCTTGGAAAGTGTCTCACAATCTAAGTATGACGCAGGAATTTTCGTTTTTGTTTTATTGGAAGTTTGTGTAACAACTTTCATTATGATTACTGAGGCATCCAGAATACATGTTATTCAAAGATAAAAATTTGCTGAAAAAGTGCTTAATGACTATGTGCTTTCTAACTATAAACAGTGTTGCTTTATTATCCCAATTCATTCCAAAACATTACCATTCTACTCTAAATTTTCGTCTAAATTTCTAAAAATTAGTTTTCATGGACTTTTATTATTTGTATTCTGGATAACTAAATTATTGGAATTCTGTTTCAATAGTAAAATTTATAATCAATAATACTTTTTTTTATATAATGCCTGTATATATTGAAATTTACATGATGAGATAAAACTCCATTTTAATTCATAATTGATGAATTTTTCCTAACTATTTTTTTAATGAAAACTCATACAATACATGACTTATGAGGATCTTTACTATTATATAATAATATGAGACAAAGATCTGTATTGTTTCATGATTTGTTTACAATTTTTCACATCCATTTAAAACTAAAATTAAGACATTTTTAATATTCCTGTAGTTGCTTCCATTGCATCACTATTGTGTCACTATTTCAATTTATTATTTTGATGGGTTAAAACTTAATTGTTTAAAAAAATCCTATTTTTGAATGTATGTATTTTACATTTCATGAAGATCAACTGTTAATCATGATGAACAGTAAATCGCCATAAAATGTTAATGCTTATATATTACAATATTTGAAAGCTTAATTTATTTTTTAATAGAAATTTAGATATTAATCACTTACTAAAAGCAATATTTTGACTATTGAATTCCCCCCCCTCCTTTCCAACAGAGTATTTGGAGTGAAAAGGGTTAAATTTTGCAGTCTGTTGTACTATGGTATAAAGTTAGAAATTAATAATTATTTGATTAGTCATAAAATTCCACATACTTACTGATTAAAATAATTCAGTTTAATAATAAAAAATTTCTTCTCTGAATCGATAAAATGTTATTGATGAATCAATCATTTTTCATATAAGCAAATTTTACATCCTTCAATACAGATAGAATTAGATTATTCTATTTGGTTGTATTTCAATTATTTAAAAGCAATCTGTGCTAAATACTGAAGAAATTTTCTGATGTATACCAAATTTTCAAATTTTAACAATTATCTTCAAATATTAGAAATGAACATATTCTGTATTAGAATTAAAGAACATCACGATAAAACAATATATTTCTAAAAATAATAATTCTTCATGCCGATGTTAAATACCTCTTTTTAACTTAAATAGTTTTAAAATGCAAAATGATATGTTTATTTTTTTCCATTAATAAAAAAAAATTCAGGCAGAATATTAAAATAAAAATATACCAACATTATTATTATAAGCATGTTTGAATTAAAATATTGCTGCTGATTTTATAATGAGTATTTTTAAATGAAAAATGAAACTTGGTACATGAGTAATCACAATATTTTCTTTAGTACTTATTGTGCAAAAATATCAATGACTAATACAATTTTAATACCTTTATAATACCTGTTTACATATTCAAAGAGTGGAGTTCTGTAAAGGTCATAATATCCCCTAACCAGGTTTAATTTCATTTAATAAGAAATTTGATAATTGCCCTTAATCAAAACAAAACGTATTGAAACAACGAATATTAATTTATTTTGGTCAGAGATAAATCAGTGCTTTTACTTACCCATCATACGTAGTATAGGGTAAGTCTTGTAATCGTTTTGAAAATCGAAATTTTTTTTGACGGATTTACACGTTTCAGACACTGGAGATTCCGAAAAACATATTTTTAGAAAAAACAATTTGCCGTCCGTCTGTGTGTCTGTAAACGCTCTATCTCCCGAAAAAATTGAGATAGAGACTTGCAATTTGGTATGTACTTAGTATGTAATAATGGGAAGAAGCGTATTTCATTTCAATAAACTCGTTTAACCGGAACAATTTTTTTCGGACTCTCGAAATATTCGTTCTGATGAAAGGTATATAAAAATTTTCGAAATTGTTTATTTTAAGAAATGAATATAAAAGACAACAAAAAAACATAAATTTTGCATAAAGCATGAAGTCGATCGGATAATTAGTTGCCGAGATATTTGAAATGCTATTTTCCACACTCTTCGATTTTTCATGACCCTGTATTTCATCCAAATTTCATTTCAAAGATATATTTTAATTGGAAATTTGACGCTTAATCAAATGCAATAAACCATAGTTAATAGGATTATTATTTTTGGAGTTATAAGGATGTTTCTTTCAAGCAATTCAGTAATTGAGCCTTTAAAGTTTGTGACGTCATCAAGCCGCGATTTTATTTGAATCGCAATGCACTTTATAAGTAGTTTACACATTTTTATTTTAATATTTTACATTATGCATATCCATGATGGGTAAGTATTACGGTGGCCTCCAACGACTAGTTTAATGTGAAATGAAAAATGCCCTAGAGTAATGAATGATATAGTATATTGATATTAATATAAAGTTTCTTTTCTTTTCTTTTAAGAAAATACAGGAACTATATCTCATTCTTTCACAGACAAACTAAAACCGTTTTATGTTACTACTTTCAAAATGTACTTAAAAAAAAAACTTCAAAAGGGAAATTTATTAAATGGATGAAATTAAGACTAATTAGATGACATAGAAACAAGACACATTTAATAAGCTAATTTCTGTTTTTTTTTCATGTAAAAAAATCCAAAGGTTGGACACTACGTCTATTTTTATATCAAATCATATTTAGCCATCATTTTCAGAAACATGAAAACTTTGATGTCCCTATTGTATAGTACATATATACAGTATGCCCACTAAAGTCCCTTGCCACCCTCTTAACTTCGGAACGGCTGCTGCTATATTCATAAAAGTGGTGTCTAGGTATAGTAAAGTAGCCATGCGCTACACAATGAAACCACCTACAGCACCACCTGGTGGGATGCTGCGGTATTAGCATTCCTATCTCAAAAATGGAAAGAGATAGAGAAAAAAAGTGATTCACAAAGTTGTAGAGTATCATCGATTTAGTACGAAAAGACACCTTGTGGAGATTAATGCAAAGAATAGAACGGTTAAAACGCGCATTTGTTTTTTTGTGATTTCCTACACTGTGACGTGACAAAACGATCTTAGAAAGAAAGAAACAACCAATTACGAAACAGCAGGTCTGTGCGACCCCTCCACAAACATTGCATGACATTAAACGACGCTATTACGGACGCTTGTGCCCACGTGTCGCAATCTATGCTCCAACGTGTGCAACGTGAAATTCAAACAAACATCCAAATATGCATTGCAGCTGACGGTGAGAAGTTTGAAAATCTAAAATAAAGGTATATTATTATAACTAGTTGTTTTTTTTCTTTTTAAGATCGTTTTGTCACGTTACAGTGTAGGAAATCACAAAAAGACAAATTCGTGTTTTAACCGTTCTATTCTTCGCATTAATGTCCACAATGTATCTTTTCGTACTAAGTCGATGATGTTCTACAACTTTGTAAATCACTTTTTTACTCTATCTCTTTCCGTTTTCGAGATAGGAATGCTAACTCCGCCACATTCCACCAGGTGGCGCCGTAGGCAGTTTCATTGAGTAGCGCATGGCTATTTTACTATACCTAGACACTCCTTTTATGAATATAGCAGCAGCCGTTCCGAAATTAAGAGGGTGGCAAGGGACTTTAGTGGGCATACTGTATATAAATGATTAAAGAAAGCTTCAGCTTTAAAGATGTGAGAAAAAAAAATTATGCACAATGTGCAAATTAGAAACTCTTTCGAATGTTAAGAGAATACTGTTACAAAATCTGGCATATTGTATATTGATACAAATGTGATATTTTCTTTTCATTGATGTCCAATTTGTTAGAACCATGGATGGTGTTATCCTGGACAATCTGTTTTTTATCTTTCTGTTACTCATTTTCGTTTTATATTCAGTCTGTATTGTGCCGTCTTCTAATAAACACGTTGAAATGTGCTGCTGTGTATTAGATTGAAACTTCCAGTAATTCAGTTAATCATGGTGTCAGGATCGGGGTGTACGTTAAAAAATGGGAATGTCTGGAGGTTGAGAAATGTGAAAAAAGAAAAAAAAAATAGTGTTTGTTTAAATTGGATAATTCGTCGGGATAATGACGGCAAATTGTGGTATAGAGGTGACTGGTAGTTTTGGTTGTCTTCTTGTTTGTTGAAAAATGTGTGAAGAGTTGTTAGGAGAATAAAGTTTTCCTTTAGTTTGTTGTTCGGTATGCAGATTTAGGGTTTGGGAAAATTTAAATTTTGAGAAATTGTACTGTGATTTGAGAAACTGAGAACTGTATGTTAGAAAAAAGGTTGATTATTATACTGGTGAAGATTTTTTTTGTTGTTGTTTATTGTATTATTGTATGTTTAAAGTATATAATAAGTATAGTTGTATATTTTGTTGTTAAATAGGCAAAATCAATCTTGAAAAATCTAAGGGCAAACGTTAGAACCGCTACCACAAAATTGTTAAACAACACCGAAGAATTGTTTAAGGAAATAGATACTGTTAGTGTAGAAACATTAAATAAGAAATTATTCTTAATTGTAGAAAAAGAAAATGCGTTTAATCAATTAAATCTAGATATTGAAGCTTTGCTTTCCGCTAAAGAAATCGAAAGTGATGTAGCGATGTCAACAGAATATTCGGAAAATCTTTGTTTGTGGAAGCAGAGAATAAAAATTCAAATCGGAAAATTGAAGGGTCCTGAAATAACCGAAATTAAACTGAATTATAAAAGAAGATAATAAAAGAAGATATATAAAGGAAATAACTGTTAAATTACCAAAATTAAATATTAAACCATTTTTTGGTGATTTCGCTTATTGGTTAAATTTTATGGTCAATTTGAATCAGCGACTGATAAAAATCCCAGTCTTACGAAAATAGATAAGCTACATTACCTGAAATTTTATTTAAATGATCATCATGTGAGTTAGATTGCTGGGCTAGCGACTACAGAGCAAAATTATGACGCGGCAAGGTCTTAAGAAAATGTTTGGGAATACAAATAACGCTAATACAAACTCACATGAATGGTTTGTTAAGAATTCCTACTGTTCATAATTCGCAAGATACGGATGGTTTAAGAAAATTATTTGACAAAATTGAGGGTCAAATTTGAAATCTGGAAGCCTTGGGTGTTAGGAAAGAAACCTTTGGGAATTTATTAATGTCAATAATTTTGGATAGGATTCCAAAAAATCTTGTCTTGGAATTTAATAGAAAGTGGCCAATTGACTATACATTTCATGACGTACTTACTTTTCTAGAAAATGAAATTCAGTCTCGGGAAAGAACATATTTAGTTCGATCAAAATTGGATTCTTTTAAAATAAAGTCTGAAAGTTATAATAATGAATACAAAGGTAATTTCAGAAAATTTAATAATAAAGGATTTGATCATACACGAACAATCGGAAGTTATGTATAAAACGTAAAAAAGAAATGTGTTTTTTGTGATAGGCAGGTTCATGAATTTTGTGAATATCGTAGAAGACTGAAAAAATAAACTAAAAGCAGAAAACAGAGGTTTTGAATGTTTTTCAAAAATCATTTTAGCCGTACGTGCAGACGAAAATTTTAATGCAAACACTCTAAGAGCAAATTTCTTAATTATCTTTTATGTACTCAGGTTAATGATAAAAAGGAAACGCAAAAGAAATAATAATGCTAACAGTGAATCGGATAACAGCTCTATCATGATGCAATGTAATTCTTCTGTTTCGAAATCAAATATTCTTTTGTTGACATGTTCAGTTACTGTTAGTCCGATTAATCAAACGAAAAATGCTAAAATTGCTATTAGATAAAGGGTCAGAAAATCCTGGTGTACTAGATCTTTAGCTAATCATTAAAGTTAAAGCCAATTCGAAAAGAAAGATTATCTGTTTATTCTTTTGGTTCCGTAAAAGCGAACGAAAAAATATATGAGGTCGTGAAGTTAAAATTAACGAGTAGAAATTAGTCAGCAATTTATTGAGATCGAATCTTTAATTATGGATATAATTACTTCGGCGCCCGTCGCGGTTACAGATGTTGAAATACAGGATGTTTTGAAAAGTAATGGTTTGATTCTATCGGAAGAATGCAAAATTGTTGATCAGTCAATAAACATTTTAATTGGAGGAGATATGTTTTGGAACATTATTAAGAAATCTGGTTTTCAGAAATTAAATAAAACGCTCACTTGTATACCGACAATATTTGGATTTACTCTCCAAGACTGTCAACAGGCGCATGATAAATCGAGTTGCGTAAATACAGTGTCTGCTAATTTAAGTTTAGGAACAGATGATCAGATATTATGGGATTTAGAAAGTTTGGGAGTAAGAGATAAGGATGAGCTATCTATTACCGATAAATGTCTTATTAAGCAGTTTGAAAATAATCGGAAATTTGTTGATGGTCGTTATGAGACTCGATTTTTATGGAAAGATTCACTCTTTAAATTAGAGAATAATTTCACATTAGCTAAAAAACGGTTTGACGACTTGCAAAGATGTTTTGATAAGATTTGGGTGGATCTCGGATGAGTATAAACAAATAATAAAAGATCAAGAGAGTAACGAAATAACTGAAGAATGTGGCAGGGATAGTATCGAATATTTCATGCTGAATCGTGCAGTTGTAAACATAAATAAAGAAACGACTAAAGTTCGCGCTGTATATAATTGTAGTTCAAAATCTAAACGAAATCTGTCATTAAATGATTGTTTGGAATATTGCCCGAATTAAAATCCAAATGTACTAGATATTATATTGAATTTTAGGAAATTCAAAATTGCATTGAACGGAGATATTGAAAACGCATTTTTAATGATAAAAATAGCAGTAAAGGACCGCAGATTCTTAAAATTTCTTTGGTTTTCTGATAATAATGAAATGGATTATAAAATTATGCACATGAATAGATTACCGTTCAGATGTAAAATTTCATCTTTTATTCTGAGTGGGACGATTAAGAATCACATCCAAAAGTATGAAATAAATAAACCTAAGCCAGTTAATACGTTAAATACATCTTTATACGTCGACGATTTATTTTCTGGTGCTGAAAGCGTAGATGAGGCATATAATTTATCTCATGATGCTGTTTCGATTTTGGAGGAAGGTGGGTTCAACTTGCGAAAATTAAGGTCGAACTCCTCTGATTTGGAAACATTATCGGAACAAAATGGATTAAACATTCGTAAAAAGGGTCTATTGTAGGTATTAGGTTTGAATTGGAATCCTGAGGATGATGTTTTATCGTTAGAGGTTAAATTGTTGATAGATAGCTTAAATTCAATAAAAAGTACAAAACAAGGCGTGTTGAAAATAGCTGCAAAGATTTTTGATCCGATTGGTGTCGCGGCTCCCTTTATTGTGAGAATTAAGCGCATTGCAAGAAATTTGGGAAAATGGTATTAGCTGGGATCAACAGTTGCCTAATGATCTCAATGAAAAATGGTTAGTTTGGTGTTCAAAAATTGAGAGGCTAGAGGAAATAAAAATAGGAAGGAATTGTTTATTAGGATACATCAACGGCAGTATTGCAAAGATTGAATTACATGTATTTTGTGACACATCACCGATTGCTTATGGAGCTGTCGCTTATTTTCGTTAGCAGGATGATCATGATAAAATAAGGGTGCCATTTATCATGTCAGAAATTAAAGTTGCTCCTCTGAAGAAACTCACGTTGCCCCGTTTGGAGTTAATGGCAGTTTTAATAGTTGCTCGAATTGGAAAATATATTTGTAGTAACTTTAAAGATTTGATAGGTAAAAGTGTATACTGGACTGATACGGAAATAGCTTTGTATTGGGGTAAAGGGATGTGCAAATCGCTGGAAACAGTTTGTTGGGAATAGAGTTATGGAAATTCAGGAAAAAACTGATCCGAATTGTTGGTTCCACTGCAGGTCTGAGGATAACCCAGCGAATTTGATTACGAGAGGGGTATCTGTTGAAAGTTTAAGTGGTAGTGAAAAGTGGTTTTACGGCAGTGGCTACGCAAAAGTGAGGAAAATTGGCCGAAACAGGTGGATAAAGATAGTGTAGAAAAGGAGGAAAAGGGAATTTTAGTCAAAAATATGGTAGTTTAATTAAATGTAGTTGAGGAACTTTGGAGTAGATTTTCCAGTTGGTAAAAGCTGCAGCGAGTGGTTGCATGGTGTTTAAGGTTTATTGGTAATTGTAGAAAATTAAAGCATAAGATACCGTATCTGGAAGTTGGAGAAATAAACAAGGCACATGATACCATTATAAAAGCAGTTCAAAACGCTGAAATCTGTGATGAGAAATCGATTGGAAAAGTATAAGTGTCTTGAACCATCTAATAAATTAATTCAATTGAGCTTATTTTTGGAAAGTGGGGGAATCATCAGAATCGGTGGTCAAATTAAACATTCCAGTGTGAACGAAAATACAAAACATCCCATTCTTCTTCCAAAATCACATTATGTTACTAAATTGATAATTATAAATTATTATTTGAAATACTTGCACTCAGGACAGCAACTGACCCATTCATCTCTGCGTCAGAAATATTGGATCATCGGAGCCCGTGTCATCATTCGTCGGATAGTCCGTAATTGCGTTATTTGCACCCGTCATCTCGCAGAGCTTTCGAAGCAAATCATGGCCGATTTACCTTATTCAAGGGTAAATTGTGGCAAATGCTTTTCAAGGACTGAGACTTGTTACGCAGGCCCTTTCCATGTTTTCGCCAACCGAGGATGAGGTACACGTCCTACAAAAGTGTATGTTTGCGTTTTTGTGTGCTTCATTACCAAAGCTTTCCATCTGGAACCAGTTTACGATTTGAGTGCAGACTCGTTCATTGCTACGTTAAAATGCTTTGTCGCGCGTAGAGGAAAGCCAGAAGAATTATATAGTGACTGTGGATCCAACTACATTGGAGCGCGACATATATTAAGAGAATGGATGTCTAAAAGTGTTGGACAATATCCTGCAGAAGAGGGCATTCGGTGGAAAAATAACGCACCTTCTGCGCCTCATTTCGGTGGTCTCTGGGACACTGAAGTAAAAACTATGAAATATCATATAAACAGAGTGTTCGGTCTACAAATTTTAAGTTACGAGGAATTCACCTAACCGAGGTAGGAGTAGGAATATCTAACCGAGATAGAAGTAGTGATGAATTCCCGGCCTCTAATTACAACTACAGATGATCCTGATGATGTGTCGGCCCTCACACCCGGACATTTCCTCGTAGGAACTGATTTAAAATATGTACCAGAACATAATGTTGTAGATGAGAGTGTTATGCTTCGAGAACGATGGACGTTAGTGACTCAACTATCACAATCCTTCTGTAACAAATGGTCAAAGGACTATTTGACGCAGCTACAAACCCGAAATAAATGGAGAAAAAACTTAGTTGATCTAGTTCTTGTGAAAGATAATAACCTACCCCCCACTAAAGTTGAAAATGGGTAGAATAATGAAAGTTTATCCTGGTAATAACGGTACAGTCCGAGTAGTAAGGTTAAAGACTCTCCATGGTGAAATAACAAGTCCAATTCACAAATTACTGTTGTTACTGACTGAGGACTGGAAGGACTAATTATTTTATTTCATTATTTGTGCAATTCATAAATTTAATCAAGAATTTGTTCCATATGTAGGTAGTATTGTAACTACTGTTTTATTGTCAAGTGATTAGCCACAGAGGTATGTATTTGTTTCATATTATGTAATTGATGTCCTAAAGGTCATCGGGCCCCAGTATGTTAGAATCATAGATGGCGTCATCCTGGGCAATCTATTTTTTATCTTTATGTCACTAATTTTCGTTTTATGTTCAGTCTGTCTTGTGCCATCTTCTAATAAACACGTTAAAATGTGCTGCTGTATATTAGATTGAAACTTCCAGTAATTCAGTTATTCACTATTTTTAACGCGCATTTAAAATTATCTCAAATTTTGGCAGTACATAGCTTAAAAATAATAAATTTTAAAAACACTAACAATAATTAATGCAGCCTCTGAAATAATTCTGCAGCATATGAGCAGATAATATAAAATTCATTGAAAAAACAAAGTGATATTTAATACTATTATTTTTTTCTCTTACCTTACGGATATTACTACCTAAATCTTCGCAATTCAACAAATATATTGTGTTCAATTTTAAGAAAATACTGCTCGAATTTCACAGCCCCCCCCCCCATTACAAACAGACTTATGATGCACTCTCAGTTTTTAAGAAGACATAATAGTAATTGCACTGATGTAATATATCTTAGTCTTTAAGACTTAATCCTCAAAGGTCTGAACCGTACAGATTTTAAAAAGCAATACTCTTTTAAGCAAAGAAAAATTAAGTAGTCTTTTTAAAAAGAAGCAACAAAACAAATTATAAACTTCATATAACTATTTCTGAATGAATGACTCATTTTTAAATTAAATAAGTAGACCAAAATTATTATTTTTGATACCGAAAAAAAGTTCCAATGTGCATGTAACTTACACTGACTCATTGCATTGTTTACACAATTACCATTTAAAAATATTTTAGTATTGCATGGATGGTAGACAATGAAAAAGTTTAATTTTCTACATAGTTTTATAAGATTTTTTACTTAAAACTCACATCACATTTTTCTTTGATATACATTAAATAAAACTGCAGATTAAGCTTTATAGGACATTTAAATATATTTTGGAAAGTGTAATATGCATAAATACGTAACACGATAATATAGTTTAATAAAGTATAACAATTATCTTTCATGATCTGTTAACTTTTTAAATATTACCATTTTTTTATTAAAATAGACCAATCCTCAATATTGTAGATTTATTTATATTTTTAGAAATATTTTATGAAAAAGTGCATTAAATAATTGATCAATTATATTTTTTAACATTAACATATCTAAATAAAGTACGAAAGGTAAACATCAAAAAGAAATTTTATTTAAATACCTAAAAATATCACATGTAAATAACTATAGCATCCCAAAAGGTTCTTAATATACTTTGATATGACAAGCTCTTCAATTATAAGTTTTTATTCTAATTCGAAGACGTACATTAAATAAAACTGCATTTTTGATAATTCCTCTGGATATGAAAAATATTCTAGACAGCCATTTACTTTAAAATAGCAAGCGGAAGTGCAGTTATCAAGCCTGATTACATTCTCATAATCATTTATATGTACTCTTAGTCTTCAAGAATTCCATAGTTATTTGGTTTATTCCTAAGAACTGAAGCAACGTCTCGGAAAAAGAGAAAAAGCAGACAGAAATTCAACACGAAGGAACCACATGGCACGCATACACGTCCTTCACTATGAATTCGCTTTGCGTTAGACACTTTTAAGCTCGCGCATGCGCGAATGAGAATCGCATATTTGCTCATGGAGAAACCGGCAACTTGCGTCTCCACGTTGTCACAAATATACATCACAGCGGCCGCCTGTTTTGTTTTCTCAGCCATGTTTCATGTACATCACACTGAGATGTGATGATAATGAGACGTTGCGATGTACCCGAGATATCACCGGCACCAAGTGTGCTATTTGGGCATAGACAATCGTTGGCGGGGAATTTTGAAGGAGAGGGATTAAGAGATGATTAAGGGGAAAATAAGAAGATGTGAGGAGAATCTTTATGATCTCCTGTCAAGACTGATAAAATTGAAATTGAACATCATTTGAACTGAAGAAGCCTCGGAGTAGCGCCGAAAGCGTTTTTCAGAAGAGCAGCATAGTGTGATTGTGTCTATACACTTAGAGTAAAATATAAAGGGTTTTTTCAGAAGAATGGAAACAGGGAAAACGTGTAATGAAAAATAAGAGACATTAGAGTGAGAAATGTTGAAAGAAATTTGTACGAGAAATTGTGTATGTGTTATGCCTTTTGAGATGTCGGACTATATCAATATGTATATTTTAAGAAATAACTATGTTTATAATAAAAACTGTTAATGTATGTATTTTAGTGAGAATAGTAATGATTTTTTTATAAAAAGATGTAATGTTATTTAAGGATAAAGACACATTTTTGCTACTATCGCTATTCAAAAAATCAATACTAATGTCTGAAGATTGGTAAACTAAACATATTATTTAAATATAATGCGGGCATTATACAGACGGAATGTTCTGTTTTTTAGACTGTCTATAAAATGTGGTATTTTTTACTTTTTTCGGACTCAATGGTGTTTTTATATTTTTTTAACCATTGAGAAAATGGTTGTTGCTTTCGGTCGAGAATGGATCAAATGATGTTTGCATTTTACTATTTTAACCGTTTTTAACGAATTATCTAACTTTTTAAGAATTTTTTCAACATTTTTAACGAAATTCAGTAACTTTAGAAGAATTTTTCTTTGAATAGGCAATAGAAATGCATAAAATTGTTACAGAAATGTGAAACTTACAAAAATTATAGATGCAGATTATCAGATATGAAAAATAAAGTTGAAATTTGGTACTTTTGTGTTGTAGCGGCCCCCAAGGAGGGAATATTTTTGTTTCTGTTTTCAATAGTATATTGTAAATTTGGTACTTCCATGTTATAGCGGCCCCCAAGAATGAATCGCCAAGTGACCAAGATATATCGAGAAATTATAAACATGTATAATATTATAATAATATATGATATATATATATATATATATATATATATATATATATATATATATATATATATATATATATATAACGTTTCTTAACCAAGTTATAGTCATATATGATTCATAGATGATGATATATATATATGACATGTGTATATGATGTATATACGACATATAACACGTAAATGAGATGTGTATAATGACGTATATGGCACATATTATATATGCGAATGGAAAAATTTTGTATTTGGAATATATATATATATATATGCGTATATAGGATGCATATATAAGTTTTGCGATGATCTTGGCGAAATCATAACGGCAACCTTGTATAATCATAACTGTGGGGGCCGCTAAAACACGAAAGTACGGTATTTTTTTTTTTTTTTTTTTTTTTTTTTTAAAGCGTTCGGAACATTTTTACAATGGTTATTGTAATTTGTTAAATTATAATGTTTCTGTAGTTTTTTTATTTTTTTTTTTATCTTGGCGATCGCATATTATAGTTGGTTAAAGAATTGAAAATGTTATTCTTAGATAAAAAATAATAGAAACATCTCCCAAAATGAAAGAAAAAGTTGTTACTAATTTTATTTAAAATGCAAAAAAAAAAAAAAAAAAAAAAAAAAAAAAAAAAATATGAGTAATATTATTATAAAACGGAATATCTTATTTCAACATGATAAATGTTTGTGATGCTTAAAATTTTTTTCAATGTAAAAATTGCGATTGAAACAATATTTGACTTCTAAAAGGTGGATTAAAACTTTGTGCCGTTATATTAAAAATAAATATGCAACGTTAAATTAGCACAAATTAAAATCATTTTCAATGGCAAACAGCTGTTTCAGAGCCCTTAAGCTCCATCTTCAGTGCCAAAAAGGTAAAAACGAATTAAAAACTCCTAGGCCATGACCGCTTGCCTGCCATCTCTCGCCCCGCGGCCAGATGAAATGGCGTTGAATTTTTCAAAACAACAGTGGAGACGAGGAAACACACGTGACAGAGAGACCAATAGGAACTCTCCGCCGACCGGGAAAGTTTAAGTGTGGATGCGAATAAAGGAGGGGGGACGAAGAGTATGAACTAAGCGAAACGCAGCAGGTCAAACTAAGAGACCGCTTAGAGTCCGTTTGGGGGAGCATAAAAACTATGTTAAAAAAAACTATGTTAAAAATGGTGATATTAAACGATCTGCAATAGCTAACCATTGTTGGTCTGAAAGTCACAGTTTTAATTTTTCGGAAGGTGCGATAATTCAGAAATGCTCATCAATTTACGACCTAAATTTCTGGGAAGCTTATTACATATGGAAAAATTCGAGCAGCTTGGTTAATGATTTGTCCAGTACACCAAATTTTTCATTGTCTGGCTACCTTTCATTTAATTCATCCTCATTGCCCCCCCCTTTCGGTTTTTTCTCTGCCGTACAAGGCGTTTCAAACGTCTGGCTGCGTTTCGCTTAGTTCATTCTCTTCGTCCCCCCTCCTTTATTCGCATCCACACTTAAACTTTCCCGGTCGGCGGAGAGTTCCTATTGGTCTCTCTGTCACGTGTGTTTCCTCGTCTCCGCTGTTGTTTTGAAAAATTCAACGCCATTTCATCTGGCCGCGGGGCGAGAGATGGCAGGCAAGCGGTCATGGCCTAGGAGTTTTTAATTCGTTTTTACCTTTTTGGCACTGAAGATGGAGCTTAAGGGCTCTGAAACAGCTGTTTGCCATTGAAAATGATTTTAATTTGTGCTAATTTAACGTTGCATATTTATTTTCAATATTTGACTATTTATCATTTGTGCCAGGATAAGAAAGAAACATCTGGAATGTTGATTGAAAAAATTGTGAGTGACATAAATTTGTTTTATATTTTTCTTTTCTTTTAGATTTCTTTTTATATTTTACAATAAACTAGCATATGTAATTGTAAAAATAACTGTACTTGTAAGTTGTAATACATGTTATTTGTTTATTTATGATTTGGTTTTAACATTTGTCGTCAAATTTGTAATTTTACGTCAAAAATGCAAAAGCGGACATCGGTGCGAGCAATTTTCTCAATAATGTTTTCCTTTTTTCAAATGTACGAGAACATTTTTGGAGGATTTTTTTTATATTAAAATGTAAATTATATACATAGGATTTAATTTGAAAAAATTGATTCAAAAAAATTTATTTAAGTGTAAATGTCTACTATACATATGCGCATTGTAAAATAATTTAATTTCTGACAGTTAAAAAAATTTCCACCATACTTTACACCGGAAACATGCCGGTTTTGTTTTTCCACAAACATGCGATTTTTATAGCCTCGAACATAGGTCAGCAAATATTGTCTATTCCTTAAGATTTTTTTAAAAGTTTTACTCGTATAAATATTCAATACTTCAAAAGTTAACTAAGAATTATTCTTACGGACATATATGCAATTATGCATTATTATTGTCACAAAAGCCAAGGTTTTAATCTAAAAATTGCGTGTTGAAATAAAGTTTCAAAATTTCGTCAGGCATTTTTAACCATATCATTGGAAGACCTATTCATATTTCACCACAAACTTGGCTATGTTCTCAATTACGGAAGATTTTATTGAGTGCAACGTACAAGCTTTTTTGTTCTACAGAATCAGGCCAGGTTATCGGTCTTAGATTGCAATTGATCTATAAAATGAAATGCCAGTGAAAATTACGTTATTTCCATTTTTCAAACAGTTCAGTTTTAAAAGTCCACCTTTTTTATGCGTCCATTTTCTTTTAAATATGAAAGTCAAACACTGTTGTTTGTGTGCAAATAATTTATTGACTTTTTGACTACATTTATTCAACTTGAATCCATAGATGGAAAACCGTGATAGACTAGCCAAAAGAAGATGTGAATATCGAAATATAACGAAACGTAGAGTAAGATTGCATTTAAGCTGTTAGAACCAAACAAAACGTTAAGCTGAGACGCCCGGAGTTTAAGAAATAACAAACGAGAATACATCACCCAATATGAGGTGCAAGGGTCAATATCTGCTGTCATTGTAATACTCTCAATTTTAGTACTGTGGCAAATAGGGAATATTTTAATTTCTGTTGTCATAACGGTCCCATTTCCCTATCAAATCCTACTATAAATGATCAACTAGAAGAGTTGCTTTGTAATAGCCGAAATTTTCTCTAATACTTCAGAAAATATTATAGTACGATGGTGTTTGCATCGGTTTTCAGCAATGGGGAAAGATGTTCAAGGTGAAGGTCCACATTGTTTAAAATCTAAAGTCAAAATAACCGTTATATTTAGTTTCATTCAAGGTTCGTTTTTGAAAAGTGGACCAGCGTAGCGGGCACAGTCTGTTATTTAGTATATCAATTATAAACTTTTTAACTTCTCTTAACTCTTCGACTGAGACGGAACTTTTTTCATTAGATAAATTAAAAGTTTATATAACCAAATGGTTCTGCTACTTACAAGCTGTGCTTGCCAACCCCCGTTCAGACACGACAGACTCTAGAAACACGCTAATTTTATCTGCTTTAAAACGATTATATCAGGTTGATTTATAATTAAACGACCAGGGGCGATCTCCTATAATATATTTTCCATTCATTTCGAATTGACAGAGGGATTTTAAGCAATAATCAATTGAAGTTGAGATTGCTACCGACTGCTTTCGGGATTGATTAAAGAAGATCAATTATATATTTGTATATCAGCTTGTATAAAATGGTTAAGTAAACAATGTCGTTGCCTCACGGAATTTTATATCGACGCTATAAAATAATTGTTTTAAATAACAAATTTTAAATATATCGCTTCCATTATGACCTATTTTTCACCTAAATTTTCTTCATATTTTTAGAATATATTTGTAAAAATCCAATTTTGTATTGAAAGGAAATATTATTATTTGCTTTGTTTTAAAATTTGCATTATTTGCATTTAAAATGTAATGTCCACTCTCATTCTGTTCCATTTTCATCGTATGTAAAATCATTTTTTCAAACTAAATAAATATCTCACATAAATATATTTTTAAATTAAACTGTTTGGAAAATTTATTTTACAATTTTATACATGGCGTAGTTTTCCCTACTGCTTTTAACGTTTAATAATTTAATTATTATACAATGTTTTATTTCTCTTTCATGTACAAGTACATATTTTTCAGGGGTGAGATACTCCGACTTTTTGCAAACCAGTTTAGTCATTGAGAATTTTTTTCTTTATTTAATCGGAACATACTGCGATTTAACAGAGCAACATTTATAGTCACGTGGAAATATATATTTTTTTAATTGAAAGGCAAAATTATTATTTGCGCTATTTAAGAAATTGAAAATATCAAAAAATATAAAAATAAAACGTGAAAAATATAAAAAATGGACTTTCGAAACAGGAAATAAATATTTATCGAAATAATTAAAATTTGATTAAGCAATTGACAAAAAACTTCAAAACATTAGTCAAATAAATATATATATCATATATTCTAATACGAGCAAATCTTGTGGGTGGTTATATATATATATATATATATATATATATATATATATGCAAAAATTATCTTAAAAACGGCTCTAACGATTTTGACGAAATTTCGTATCCTACCGTTTTGGGGCACCAGAAAACCATTGGGCTAGGTCACATGCTCGAGAAAATTCGATTAGTGGGTCATTTTGGGTCATGGTCAAGCTAATTGTATCTAAAAAACGGTTCAAACGATTTTGACGAAATTTTGTATCCGACCATTTTCGGGCATGAGAAGTCAATTGGGCTGGGTCACACGTTCGAGAACTTTCGATTAGTGGGTCATTTTTGGGTCAACGCGGGTCAAATTAATTTTATCTAAAAAACGGCTCTAACGATTTTGATTAAATTTTGTGTCCTACGAGTTTCGAGCACAATAAAAGCATTAGGCTAGGTCGCATGTCCGAGAAAATTCGATTAGTGGGTCATTTCTGGGTCAATGTGGGTCAAGATCTAAAAAGCGGCTCAATTTACACTAAATTTTGCATTCAATAGTTTTCGGGCACGAGAAGACTGTTGGGCTAGGTCACATGTTCGAGAAAATTCAATTAGTGGGTCATTTTGGGTTATGGTCAAGCTAATTGTATCTAAAAAACGGTCCAAACGATTTTGACGAAATTTTGTATCCAACCATTTTCGGGAATGAGAAGTCAATTGAGCTGGGTCACATGTTCGAGAACTTTCGATTAGTGGGTCATTTTTGGGTCAACGCGGGTCAAATTAATTTTATCTAAAAAACGGCTCTAACGATTTTGATTAAATTTTGTGTCCTACGAGTTTCGAGCACGATAAAAGCATTGGGCTAGGTCGCATGTCCGAGAAAATTCGATTAGTGGGTCATTTCTGGGTCAATGTGAAGTCAAGATCTAAAAAGCGGCTCAATTTACACCAAATTTTGCATTCAATGGTTTCCGGGCACGAGAAGACTGTTGGGCTAGGTCACATGTTCGAGAAAATTCAATTAGTGGGTCATTTTGGGTCATTTTGGGTCATGGTCAAGCTAATTGTATCTAAAAAACGGTCCAAACGATTTTTTTCGAAATTTTGCATCCGACTATTTTCGGGCACGAGAAGACTATTGGGCTGGGTCACATGTTCGAGAACTTTCGATTAGGGGGTCATTTTTGGGTCAAAGCGGGTCAAATTAATTTTATCTAAAAAACGGCTCTAACGATTTTGATTAAATTTTGTATTTTACGAGTTTCGGGCACGTAGAAATCATTAGACTAGGTCACATGTTCGAGAAAATTCGATTAGTTGGTCATTTCTGGGTCATTCTGGGTCAATATCTAAAAAGCGGCTCAATTTACACTAAATTTTGCATCCTATGGTTTTCCGGCACGAGAAGACTGTTGGGCTAAGTCACATGTTCGAGAAAATTCAATTAGTGCGTCATTTTGGTCATGGGTCATGATATTTGAACTCAAATTTAATTTTGACCGAGCATTGCTCGGTCTTCCCTGCTCGTATATAATTACACACTGCACACTGCATGCTTGTCAACTATGTTTCTGCAGTATATGGTTAAATTACTATGCATAGTTTTTGTTCATATAAAACATTTTTAAGGGAAATATTTTACCATCTTCAAAATTAAATGCCTATTAAACTAGTTCTTCGATTTGAAAACTGTGTACTTCAGCGTGTTTATCGAACAGTTCTATAAACTGTCAATTTTCATATTTTTATATGCAACAAATTTCGTAATATTAGCTTAGAAGAACCTCTGGTCACAAAAAAATCATTTATAGCGGTGACAGCGTTAGTTACTTTTTTCTAGAATAGAGGGATTGGTATTTAAAAAGACGAATTGTATACATCGTATGCGAAAAAATAACCTATTCAATATTAATCAAAATCATTTCTTATGTCATCATTTCTCTAATGTACACACACACATATATATATATAGCACCTTTCATCAGTGCAACTTGTTCTAACATGCAACTTTGCCTGAAAAAAAATTAATCACGTATTAATCACGTATACAGGGATTCCTAATTGTCCGCCAACTGAATACCAATATATTTTAACAGAAAATTTCATGGTTGGTTTCTAGAACATTTCCGCGAGTACTTACATCCGAAGGGGTTTTCTACAAAATTTGCAAGAAAAATCTAAAAATTAATTTTTTCTAAGAAAATAGTGGTATACAAAAAGCGGACCATTTCGGAGCTTTGCGTATAACCTGCATTGACTTTTCGCGTGGAACTTGGACAGATTGTGCAAATATTACAAGCTATACAATGACGTATTGAAAGACATATATGCTGCGCGTAACTGGAAGAGACAGGAAAAGAAAACACCTGACTAAAAATTCAGCGAAAGTTTTTAACATCATCGAAAGAAATAAATGGTTTTCGTTTGTTTGTTTGTTTATTGAAGTTATACATCAGACATGTGTGCTTGATACAAATAACCACGCGTAAATCTTCGTCAAGATGAGGACTGGATATACACAAACAAATTACAATACTGAAGAATTACAGCCGATAACGCCACAAAGAGTGTGAAATGGAGTTGACGGGAATCGAACCGCCGCCCTGTTTCCTACGCTCTCAAGCAATTAACGGAATGGTGCCTTAAACACTCGGCCACGGACGCCCATCTATATATTTAAAACGCTAAGCGATTTCTTTTGACAATCCGTGAGAACAAACTACAGAACAAATTGTGAGAACAAATTGCATCATTCTTTTTTTAAATGAAAGATATTTGGACACAGATTTGTTATCGCGCATTCGTTTGTTCGAAAATTT
This sequence comes from Maratus michaelseni, assembly GCA_963931845.1. Taxonomy (NCBI): domain Eukaryota; kingdom Metazoa; phylum Arthropoda; class Arachnida; order Araneae; family Salticidae; genus Maratus; species Maratus michaelseni. Next base: position 181,781,155 of record OZ007596.1, on the reverse strand, counting down.
AATTTATTATCCGTAATTTTCAATTAAACTTTTACTTCTGCTAATGACGTCATAAATTCAGAAATTCAGGTAACGCCCACTGTTGCGAAGCACATAGTTTATTCTCCGAACTCTGGTTGCGAGGATAAAAGATAAATAATAAGTATTAAAAGCAAGTGGCTTTCAGGCCGAATTTTTTTATTTGCAAGTTAAATTTTGGTAAAAATATTTATTCGCGTGTTTTATAAGCGAAGAAAAATCCATATTTATTGTGACGTCACGGGAATATTGTCCATTGGATTTATTTTATCATTATGCACTGTAACTTTGTTGATGCCATTTTTTCATTACAATTAAAAATACAAAATATATTTTTATTTATTTGTATACATAGTGTTTAAGCATTAAAGTAACTTATATAAAGTACGTGTGAAAAATTTGCGCCGGTGAAAATGACGTTATGCTTAGCTTGAAATGCATTTTAACATTGATAAAACTAAATAGAAAAATGTATATGATTGTGTCAACATGACGTAATTTTAAGTTTAATTTTTCCATTTTTAATGATAAAGATTAGAATTGGAGCCGTCATTGATTGATTCATCTTGATTGCATACCTTGATTACATGTTACCAATTACCTTTTTTTTTACTTATAGGTTAGAATATTTCCTTTTTTAATAAAACAAAATCACAAAAGTAAAGGATTTCAGGAAATTTAAAATTATTAAAAATAGTGTTGTGGTAGAAAAAAAAAACTTGAAATAATGATTGTATTTTTAGCTAGAATAAACAATGTAAGACTAATATTTCATAGGAATTATTTTGGTAGGTTTATTATAAGTTCATTTAACAGTTCCTTATTACCGCAAAGATCTATTTCCTTCACTGTGAATTTCTCTTTTGATGTCAAAGTTTTTTTTCTACTTTTTGACGCCAGCAAAAATACAGTGGCAATTTTTAAAAATGTACAACGGTTCAGACAACAAACGGCGCTATCGCTTTAGCGCCGTTCGCATCACGCTTACATCCGTTCTAAATACTACAAATTTCTATTTTTTACTATATTTTACTACATTTTACAATTTCAATTCTTACAACATCAATTAGAAAAAAATAGCTTTCGATTGAAATTTATTTGAAAACTGCCGCTTTATTTAACGACTTTTTAAATAATTTTCAAACATCAAAAATTTTTCCATTCTATCTTATCAATGACCACCAGTTTGCTTCAATAATGTAAAATAGCCCCTGCGAAAGTAGCCACAATTGAAAATAGATTTCCCTAACCATCATAAAAAGTGAATAATAATAATAATAATGATAATAATAAAAGTGATAAATCATAAGATCAGATTATCCATAAGATAAAGACAAAAATCTGTCAAAAAAAAACTATTTCTCAGTTTATGTTGAACATAAAATTGATATGTTGAATTCGTTGATGTATATGTTCCATCAGATATCAGAATATGCTAGGAATTGTATATTTTTTATTTTATTTAAAGATCCAGTTGTCAACTGTATAAGAGGGAAAATAGCCCCAACTGTGATGGAAAAGGGATAATCATCCTGATTATGTGAAGGAACCGAAGTATCCAAACAAATAAATTCACTTGAAAACATTAAAAATCTCCCTCATCAGCAGATTGATTTATTACTGTAAAAAATTTTTTATCCTTACATAAAAATTGATTAGCTTAAAACAATGGATGTGTTTTAGAAGATATGAATTTGAAACGAACAATGATTAAAGAGGACATTTTAAAACTTTTAATTTAAACATTTTAAAACTTTTTTAACGTCGAATTTCGACGATGCTTTTGAGCAGATGCAATGCACATAGGAGCTCATTTAGTTGCATAATCAAAGGGGGGGCTGGAGAGATGTGTGCTTTATTTACTATATTCTTTTATTTACTGAATATAAGATGAGGGATATACTATTTGTATGATATTTCATAGGTCCATAAAAATATTTTCTTGCCTAGGGGAATATGGCGGTACTGTCAAACTGATTTGCATTACACAGTTGTTTATGGATTGTTTGTTTGGAGTTTGCATCGGAAATAATACTGAATTTGACTGGGGGAAAAAACTTTTAAAATAAAATATTTGAGACTGTTTTATACGGACCCCTTCTTAAATAATAAAGAAACTTATTTTACTGATATTGTTATAGTATTTTTTCCGTCAAGTTTTGACGGGTTCCATCTAGTTAAAAGATTAAAATAGAAATGTACATGTAGCATTGGAGGAATACAAGACAATAGACGGATTACAAATGCCCTATAGTGATAGGTCAAATAGATGTAAAACGACAGAGAATACGAACTCAGGTAAGATGGATTTAACAAAATTAGAAAATGGATTAAATTGGATGAGCTAAGCACTAGACAGGAAACAATGGGAAAATCTGGGGGAGAGGGGCCCCCTTGCCGAATGGTTAAAGCACCATTCCGCTAATCGCTTGAGAGTATAGGAATAAGGACGGTGGGTTCGACTCCCGCCAGCTCTATTGCACGCACTTTGTGGAGCTCTCGAATGTAGCTCTGGCGTTGTAAATTTTCTTGTGCTATCTCGTCAAGATTTATGTAATTGTTGAAGTTATGTCTGTGTTTCTGTGAATATATATATATATATATATATATATATATTAGGGTGGGCCGAAAAAACCAAAATTTATATAATCGAAACGTAATAGAGCGGGAAAGTTGCCATCGGTAAAAAGGAATAAATTCACAAAATATTACACCAAATGGTTAGTATCTTTTACCGCCGCAAAGGGTGCAAAAGTTAAAAAAAAATCGCAATTTTTTTTTTCAAAAAAAAAAAAATAATAATTATCTAACCATACCAATACAATTTCTAATAGAATGCAACAGCTACATCAAGATGTTAGTAATGTTCCAGTAAAATTTCATTATGGTGAAATCATTTCTATTACCGCCGCAGGGGGCGGTCAAAATTTAAAAAAAAACGGCAAAAATTTCAATTTTTTTTTTTTTTTTTTTATTATATGTCTACAATTAAATAAATTTACATTATAGCTAGTAATAACTTATAAATGTCTAGTAATTTTGATCATGGGCATTGCCAACCAAGGCCGAGAGGGGCCCGCCCCTCCTAAATTTGAGAGAAAAGGGCTTTTTGAAGCGATTTTAGGGATTTTCCGGAACTTTTTAGAGAATTTCTGTTGGGAGGGGGGGAAGTGAAAAATGAGGGGGAATTTATGTAAGAGGTCCCTCCTACAAAAAAAAATCACCAAAATTTACCGTAAAATCGCAAAAATTTCTTCAAAATTCCCTTTTACCCAAATTTAGGAGGGGAGGGCCCCTCTCGCCCTTGGTTGGCAATCCCCATCATCAAAATTACTAGGCATTTATTAGTTATTACTAGATATAATGTAAATTTGTTTAATAGTAGACATATAATATTTTGCACATTTATTCATTATTACCAATGGCAACTTTCCTGCACTATTACGTTTCGATTATATAAATTTCGGTTTTTTCGATCCACCCTAATATATATATATATATATATATGGATCAATAACGACAACAGCCTTTGTCACTGTAGGTCTCAAAGCATTACTTTGTCAAATGTCAAATGTCAAATCTGGGGGAGACATACATCCAGCAGTGTATTGATACTGGTTGTAAACTGTTATGATACATAAATAAATAAAATAAATTCAGTTTGACATAATTGCTACTTATTTTATTTTTCCTTTTCTATAATCTATGCAATTATATATATATATATATATATATGTGTGTGTGTGTGTGTGTGTATATATGTATATGTGTGTATATATATATACACTTTTTTTTTTTTTTTCAGAGAAAAGAGTTACCGCTTTACTTCAGAAATTTATGCGGATTTCAAAGAAGTGGTATGTAATTGTCCACCTTTTCATGAACATCTAAATTAAATATATACAGTCGAACCTCGCTATAGTGAACCGTCTACGGACCCAGAAATATGTCCACTATAACCGATGGTTCACTATATCCAAATTCTTTAAAAAGAAAATATTTTTTTGCATATGATTGTTATTATTGATTTTTTAGTATAAGATGTATTGTTAAAAATATTGATTGCTATAATACATTGTTTACTTACAGATTATTAATTAATTAAATTGACAAAAAATCAAATAATAAAAAGAAAAATGTTACTTAATAAAACTTGATTTTATTTTTACATTCTATGGAAGAAATTTGTGATTTTTGCTTGAATGCAGTTCGATTTTAAGTAGAGTTAATCAATTTTCTTATCAACAATTAGTAAAGAATCTAATATTTTTTGGTCCACATTTTCTGTAGAAAAAAATGTTCAAGATATTCGCTGTAGATTTCACTTCCGAGATAGAAAGTGCCGAAATTTCGAATTCTTCTTCAATATCGTCTTCTAAGTTTTCTTCAACATCGTTCTTTTGTTTAACTTCAGATACAATGTCATCATCTGTGGGGGTACCATAAGTATACACTTCATTATCGCAAGATTCGAAGTGACCAGTAACGTCCCTTGGAAAAATGTTCATATTATGCTTTTCCAGCCACAGAGCTATTGGTAAGATTTCTTCATCCTCTTCGTCCTCCACGTTGGCATCTTTTCCTTCCCACAACACATCTTTCGAAAGACCTGTGCGTCGGAAACAGTTGCGGATTGTTGCTGATGTCACCAGTCTCCATGACTTTTCCAACAAAATGACTACTTCCAAAAGTGAGATGTTGTATTCCGTATTTTTCTTTTCATAGTTCTCCAAAATACGCATCACTAGCTGTTTCCTATAGTGGGGCTTCAGGCTGCGAATAAAGCCCTGGTCCATGGGCTGTAGCACAGAAGTCGTTTTTGGAGACAAAAATACGAACTTAATGCATTTCTGATTTACTAAGTGGGGATGAGCTGTGCAATTGTCGACAAGGAGAACAATTTTACGTTGTTGCTTCAACAAATCAATGTCGCATTGTCGAAGTTCTTCAAAAAAACTGGAAGTCATCCAGGATAGCTTTGTAATTGACGGGCAGTTTTTTAACATTTTAAAACACCTTGGTTTTTGAGATTTACCCACGACAGTTAATTTTCGCTTTTTTGATCCGTTCATGTTTGCACATACAAGAACAGTTTTTCTAACTTTCAGGAGCATCCCCGTTAGTGCACTTTTCTCCTTTAAATTTTAACGTCTGATAGGGAGTCATTTTGTAAAATAATCCAGGTTCATCAGCATTAAAAATATCCTTCTCTCTTATGGATTGCATCCGGCCACACTTGACCTTTTCACTTTTCCAGATCCGATGCACAAACACTTGCTGCTTCACCAACAATCTTTCCACAAGAAATATTGTTCCGTTTTCTTTAACCTATCCAGCCATCCATTAGAGCACACAAAACTGTTTTCTCCGATTTTTTCGGCAAACTCATTCTCTTTAATTTGAAGCATGGCTACGGTCACAGAAAGATTTCTATCCCGCTGAATGGTGAACCATTTTAATAGAGCTTCATCCACATTTTCTCTTTCAGCCCGACGTAGTTTCTTCGAAGAATCCAATTTTTTCTTGTGTGCAGCAAAAGTCGCACTGCGATTTTTCCAAATGTTCGAAATTGTAGATTTTGAGAAGGAAAATTCCTTGCACAATGCCAATTGATTTGTTCCATCTTCAATACGTTTAATTATTTTAACCTTATCATCAATTGAAAATGCTTTTCTTTTCAAAGAATTCGCCCATTTTTACAAAATTTTTAGCTGCTCTTGAAAAAATGTCTTCTTATCTCAAATCAATCAAAAGTATAATGAAGAGAGACACTGTAAAACGAGAGACATTCTTGGACTGTCCCGATTATACCGAGGGGCGGGGGACGAAGTTAGCAAGTGAACACCAGAGCTTATTCCTAGAATTAGGGAATAACGAAGAAGAGAGGTTTGTTACTGTAATAGGGAGAGGAGGGGAAGAAGAGACATGTGCTGTTTAGGCGATGAGCGTGAAAGAGTGAAATTTCACGCAATATAAAGCCATGTCATCATTTGCAGTCACAACTAGTGCAAGTTTAAAGTTGGAGAACTGAAAAAAGAAATCTGGGGAAATAAAATTGAAGTCCACTATAAACGAACGACCAAAATCTCAGCTGTCCACTATAAGCGTATAAAATAACATTAGTTAAATGGGAGTTCGGACGGGACCAGCAAAAAAGTTCACTATATCCGAGTGTTCACTATATTCCGGGTTCATTATAGCGGGGTTCGACTGTATTATGGTAATTAATTTTCTTTTACTGAAAGCCTCTTAATAATGGCAATATTTATTAGAACGAAAAGTAGCCGAACAAGAACTGGTTTGTATAATAATTCTGATAATATTCTGAAATTGCTGATAATTTTAAAAGATCGATATTATCTTTAGATAAGGGGTACTTTTCTATGTTGTAATTAATGATATTGAACTTTAAAAAAATACCGAGACTATTTTTATTGAGAGTTTCAAATTTCTAATTTTCTAAACAGTGATATAATCATATCATACAGACATTTCATTTATTTGTCAACCATATTACTACTAGCTTTTGCTCGCGTCTCCGATTACGTAGAATGTAAGTTTTCCAATTCGAAATGCAAATTTTACGTATAAATATTACAATTTTTGGTAGAAAAAATTCGTTAAGTAAAACTGCTTAAAAAGGGTTATCTATACTAATATTAAAAAGAAGTAACGATTGTTTTTTTGTTTATTTGTTTGTTTGTAGGGGGTAATCTCTGGAACTACCGAACCGATTTCAAACGTGATGGTGGCAAATTGATGGTGACAACCCCTGCTCCAACATAGTCTATATTTTATGTCGGTACCACTAACCACAGGGGGTGCAGGAGCGAAATACGTTCTAAAGTTGCGATTTTTTTTTTATATTGAAGGAGCTGGAAATTTTTAATTTAGCATTGTAGCTACTTATAAGATGTAAATGCTCTCTAAGAACAAATAAAAAAAATCGAAATTTAAAAGGTTGAAATGAGCGAAAAGTGTTTTAAAAACTTTCTAAATTACAATTTCTAAGGAATCTGTGGAACTACAGAACCGATTTCAAAAGTGATGGTGGCAAATTCATGGTGACAATTCCGGCTCAAACATAGGTCATATTTTTTGTCAGTGCGGGTGCAGAAGCGAAAAACGTTTTAAAATTGCGATGTTTTGTTTGTACTGAAGGAGCTAGAAATTTGGCATTGTAGTCTCTTATAAGATGTAAATGCTCTCTAAGAACAAATAAAAAAAAATCGAAATTTAAAAGGGTGAAATAAGCGAAAAGCGTTCTAAAAACATTCTAAATTTCAATTTCTATTGAATCTCTGGAACTACCGATCCGATTTCAAACATAATGGTGGTAAATTGATGGTGACAGTACCTGCTCTAACATATACTATATTTTATGTCGGTATACCAGAGAGGTGAGGTAGCGAAAAACGTTCTAAAGTTGAAAATTTTGTAATACTGAAGGGGCTAGCATAAGTGCACATACAGAACATTTTTTTTAATTGAAATTTAAAAAGTTGAAGAAGGGAAAAAAAAGTTCTAAATTACGCTTTTTTTATATTGACAGGATTAGAAACTTCAAATTTGGCATGGTGATTACTTTTTTGATACAAATGCTCGCTAATTTGTAAAGGATTTGTAAAGGTTTGTAAAGGAATTCAAAATTTCAAAGGGTGAAATGAGCGGAAAGCGTTCTATATTACGATTTCTATGGAATTGTTAGGCATAGAAACTTGAATTTGACATGGCTGTTGCTTTTAAGACGTAATTGCTTGAACAGAACAGTTTCTAAACAATTTGAAATGTAAAAGGCTGCAGGAATAGAAAACTTTCTAAAATCGAGATCTCTGTGTCACTGTTAGGGCTAAAAACTTGAAATTTTTATTAATTTCAATGATGTAACTGCTCTTTAATAAAAATTTCTAAAGAAATTGGTCGCACAGAATAATTTGAAAAAAAAAAGAAATTTAAAAAGTGAAATACTCGGAAAGCATTCTAAAAACATTCTAAATTGAGATTTCTATGGAATTGTTAAGGGAAAGAAACTTGAAGTTTGACATGGTTATTGCTTTTAAGACGTAACTGGTCGTACAGATGAGTTTTTTTAAATTGAAATTTAAAAGTGTGAAAGCGTGAAAAGCGTTCTAAATTAAGATTTATTTCGAGCGGTTAAGGCTAGAAACTTGAAATTCTTATTAATTTCAATGATGTAACTGCTCTCTAATAAAAATTTCTAAAGAAATTGGTCTCATAGAATAATTTGAATAAAAAAAGAAACTTAAAAGAGTGAAATACTCGGAAAGCATTCTAAAAACATTCTAAATTGAGATTTCTATGGAATTGTTAAGGGAAAGAAACTTGAAGTTTGACATGGTTATTGCTTTTAAGACGTAACTAGTCGTACAGATGAGTTTTTTTAAATTGAAATTTAAAAGTGTGAAAGCGTGAAAAACGTTCTAAATTAAGATTTATTTCGAGCGGTTAAGGCTAGAAACTTGAAATTTTGCCCAGAACAGTTTAAAAAATATATATAAAATTTAACAGGGCATGAGCAAAAAAAAAAAAAAAACTTCTAAAATTGCAATTTATGCGGTACAGCTGGCATAGAAGCCACGTATTTCGCATGGTGGTTACTCTTAAAATGCAAATGCTTGCTAAGACTGGAAAACGTTCTAAAATGCTCTACATTATGATTTAATTGGATTTATTTGGGTTAGAAACTTGAAATTAAGCATAGTACGAGCATAAGTCATTAAGTAAGTCAGAAAAGATATTAAATAATAAATTACAATGATATTTACTTCAAACTATTTTTATTTCTCAACATATTCTCCACCAATATTTAAGCACTTTCATCACCGTTTTATGAATACTCCAACACCAGCTGCATAACAGTCTTTCAGTTGCTGTCTCAGCCACATTAGGACTTCAAGTTGAACTCAAGAGACAATTTAAAATTTCGTTGGCTTCAACATCCATCATACAGCTTCGACTTAGCCCCAATCGATTTTCATCTGTTTAGTCCACTAAAAAACTATCTTGAAAGCAAGATGATGTTCACAGATGTAGTCCAGTAAATTTAGACCAAAATATGCTTCTGCCTGGAAAGTTTTGGAGAAGTTTTTTTCTCTTTCTTCCTTTTTGTTTTTGGGGGTGCTGAACACGATTTTCAACTTTGCCACCTCGTATCTGGTCTGCTTAAAAAGTTATAAGCGAAAAATCATGAAAAAATTGGGGTTTGGGGGGTTTTCCCTTGTATTTGGTAGAGGATTAAACTTTTTTGAAAGCATTATTACGTCAAATTAAACTATAGAAAATTTCCTACATTTTTCATATGCAATGTGTTTTTCTAAGATGAATAGTTCTGGCTTACGATTAAAAAGAAATTTAGCGATATGTTGAAATTCCATCAACGGAGGACAAAAACGCGATCCAGTCACTACGCATCCTTTTCAGTCACCAATTTGAAGCTCTTTAATTATTTGTAGTTGCATTTCGAATATGTTAAAATTTGCTTACCAAGTTTTAAACCTTTTATAGCAAGCACTAACAAAATAAATTGAAATCAGGTGATTACGATATATATAAAAACACAAAGACTCCGAATAGATGAAATCACCAATTTTTTTTCTTTTTCAATTATAACTATTATAAGTTTAATGTAATACTAACATACGTGAAAGATTGTAATCTAGAAAAAAGAGAAATGGAGTGTTGTTCTCCAATTAATACCGTTTTGGTCGCTTTGAAGGGCCTGGTTGATGTTCTTCGACAGAAGGTTCATAGTTGTCTTTTCTTTTTCATCATCACTTGATGGCTCAGGTTGTGTCTCCACTTGACTTAAAATATCATGTAGTATTGGGTTGTCAACCTGTGCTTCCAAGTCATCTTCGACGAGGAAGCAGCTGACATTGTCACAATGGCCATCACAGTTCAGGTATAAGAGAGAACAAAACATACCTCCTTTCCTACAGCCACACTTTTCACTGCAATTTGTTTAGCATTTGCAGGATATTTTTCGCAAAATAGCTTCTGGCGCGTGAGCTTTTGATACATGTTATGGGAGTGATGCCTCGCTTTGTTTTATTCCTGCCCCATTCCTCATCTTTTTTACAGTTACCTAATCATAGCTGTACTTGGTTGTAAACTCTCAGACAGTGATATGGAGCTGCATCTTCTGTTGGACGAAGCAATGCAATATTTTCATAAGTCTTAAAAGCAAATTTTATGGAGCACCTGTGCCTCAGGCTGTTTAAGGAAAGTGTTGCGCTTCTACTGAATTCGTACAGGTGTACTAGAAACAGCAGTCCAGATTTGATAAAATCGTCGGCTACATCACCAAGGTTTTAAATATATCGACCACATATTGCAAGTCGGCAAATTTCTTTAACATTTGGAGATATTTTGTTTTGAACTGTACAATGCAGAAGTATTATCGCATCCACTCATGGCATTTAGAAATAGCATGTGTTTGGCAATTAATTTACCTAATGCACCCAATGATGAATAGATCTTTTGGGGACTTTTCGCTTTTCTTGGTTTCAAGAAATAAACATTGGGAAAATTGCAAAGCCCAATTAAGATTAGAAGGTCTACATCTTCACCAATGACTATCACGTTCTCATGGTTACATTCCAAATTGAGAGCAGTGTTGATAATGAGTGTGTCGGCATCTTCTTTTGCTTCCTTGCAAACCATATTTTCAGAACCAAATTTACTCATCAGCAGGGCTATTAAACAGTTTTTGATCTTGTTGTTTTCAAGAAATTTCCACTAAGAAACCACTGACACCATAGTCTCATTCAAAGCAACCTCATTAGATACCGTTTTGCGACATCTTCACGCTCAATAGATTTAGTACTAATTTCAGTAATGTTTTCTGGGTATCCAAATCCATCGAATATTACAACAGAGTTCGCTGCATATTTCGACTTAACAAAGTCTACATAGCTGTTATAAATCGAATCAAATGTTTGACCACTCTGCAATAAAACTCTCTGCAGTAAATGCCCGCCATCTATGACATACATACATCTGCTCCCAAAAGTGGTGTCTGGTGAGAGTAAAGTGAATTCCTTGCACAAAGAGGTTTTGGTAGTTTTTCGCATTCCGGATTCGTCAAAAAGAGACAATGGGTAGGCAGAGACCTCGTAAGACAAATATTCCTCAAGTTCTCGGTCAAATTGTTTTGTTGCACTAATTCTTTGGAAGAGTACTGTCGGGTTGATATGATTTTTTTTCTTCACCTATCTTGACAGTGCTACTCATCACAGCTAATGTCTGCACTGTTTCATTATGCTTGAATGTAACAGAAGGAAATTCGCTGTGAATGATTCTTGATATGCCAGCAGTGCCAACTGCTTGTGCCATATGACAGTTTGTTCTCTGATCTCCAGCAACCTCAGTAGAGATTGAAATGAGATCATCTGATTCTCGGAATGGAATGTGTTGGTGAACCCATTCCAATAATTTATTCATATCAGCGTTGTCCCGGGCCACTCTGGAGTTTCTCATCTCTATATGTTGTTCAGAAATGGTAAAAGCTGTCCTGCCGAACTTCTTCGCATTTTCTTCGCATTTTCTTCGCATTTCCGCTGAAATGGTGTCAAAGTGACCAAAACGACAATAATTGGAGAACAAGACTGAATATCTTTTTCTTCCTGTTTACAATCTTTGACATCTATTATTTAAAACGCTAAGCATTTTCTTTCGACAATCCGTGAGAATAAACCACAGCATCAAATTACACCATTCTTTTTTTTTAATGAAAGATATTTGGACACAGATTTGTTATCGTGCATTCGTTTGTTCGAAAATTTAATTAATTAGCCGTAATTTTCAATTAAACTTTTACTGCTGCTTATGACGTCATAAAGTCGGCAACTCCCACTGTTGCGAGGCATATAGTTTATTCTCTGAACTCTGTGGTTCGCCAATCTTTTGACATTAGCTAATATCAACTAGGTAATATTTTAACATTGAAATATAAAATCTTAAAAAACTTGCTTAAAATTAGCTAAAATATAATCATAATACAATATCTAAACATAAACATATCAATATGAATAATAAATGTCACGTAAATTGTTGCAATTTAAATAATTCCAATTGAAACAAGATTTGGAGAGTTATCCCTGACGCCCAGCTAACATAAAAATACCTATTTTATTTTATTTATTTACACACATATTCAATTTATTATAAAGCGCCAGGTTGCCATACAAAGCAAAAATCGTCATTTAGGCGCCAAAAATTAACCCCGGTGCATCTGCGATAGCTGTACCGATTTAATCAAAATTGTTTTGGTTGCACCGCATATTGCAAAATTAATTAAATCCATGATAATTGTTTCTTTCCCAGATTAAAAATAAGGAAATTTAATGCTTAATGAAATTCAATTATTTGATCGATCGCAAATTTTGGTACTTTTCCGTTATACGGACACGATGCCATACATGTAAATCTATGTATTAAATGTATGTAAATGCATGATTGGCGACAATAGTGTCCGTATAACGGAAAAGTACCCAAATTTTTCTTAGTTCGGGCTATACCAAAAACAAACATTTTACAGGTAACAGAAAAATCACCAAAAATGACTGTTTCATCAGCAGTTATGACAGCAAAGGTGGATAAAATCTAATAACCTGAGTTTCACAACGTTTATGCGAAACACCACAGAGGACTCACGCTATTTTTATATAAGTAGGGGATATTTAAAAGAATAAGAGAACTAACAACTTTCAATAATATAATGCATGAAAAAGTAAACAAAAAGTGATTCAACAAATCTTAAAAATATGCATTTCTTAATATAACTATAAAATGCAGGAAAATCTTCTGGTACTTCTTCATTATCCCGTCGCCCCATTAAGAAAAAAAAATTTCAAAATTAGGTACTTTTTGGTTAGCCGGTGCCAGTAAAATAAATATCTATATATTTAAAACGCTAAGCGTTTTCTTTCGACAATCCGTGAAAACTGTTGGGGGAACCGTCGGTAGCGTAATAAATTTTCTTATTTTTATAAATAGTTAAATCAGTCTTCAAATTTAATATACATTTTCATCTTTTGATATGTTAAAGAAGTTTGTTCAGCTTACCTGAAATTTTCCTTTTTTGCGCCAAGTGATATCCACAGTAATCCAAAGTGTTGTAGCGATATTTATCTTATCCATTGATTCACTTATATTGGAATAATAAGAAATAGTATTAGTAGAAAATAACAATTGTGTGAAATGAGCAGAAGATTCATTTTCCTGTGAATATAATATTATAATTCTTGGCTAGATGTACATGTTTAAAATTGCGTTTTGGAGGCTGCGTATAAGTGCTCCAATTTTACATTATATTAAAATATATTTACATCATATATATACAAGAGCGTCTTAACTGCTCGGATACATTTTGGAAACTGAAGGGAGATTGTTATTTGAGTTCTGTGCACACGCGCGGGACAAACAGCTGTAGATTTAAGGAGGGAGATCTGCAGTATCTCTCCACTTAGTTAGTTTCGACAGTCTCTGGTTTTATTCCCTGTTTTGCATCTGCGGTTGTCACTTAAAGTACTTATAGTTACTTGGGGTCTGGTTTTTAACATGTTTTTCAATCGTTCACTGCACGTGGAAATTAATTAACTGCATAAAAAAGGTTTCTCCGTCACTCCCCCGTAATCTCCTGTGTGGGGAATGGTTGAAGATTCAGTTTCTTACGGTGTTTTTCATACACAGGCTTGGGAGTGGGCTTCGTGAGAGTGTCGGCTATCATTTCTTCACTGGGGCAGTATTGTAGATCGATTTTTCTTCTTCTTTCATAAGTTTGATGTTGTGGAAACGTATGTCGATATGCTTGGATCGCTTAGTATCTTTATCGTTTTCAGTCATTTTTATACAGGACATATTATCCTCAAATATCGTGGTGGGTAGTTTTTGTGGAATGTTGAGGTCGCTTAGCAAGTTTGTTATCCAACTTAATTCTTGTGCTGCGTTGCTAGCTGAAACGTATTCAGCTTCGGCTGACGAAAGTGCAATGCAATTTTGCCTTTTTGTAATCCAGTAAATCGGCGATTTTCCTAGCATGAATAGATTTCCTGACGTTGATTTACGTGTTTTCAAGTCACCAGCCCAGTCTGCATCGGCGTATGCTGTTAGGATGGGCTTGCTGTTTGCGCTAAGAGTTAAATTCAAATTTTCTGTAGTTTTTAGGTATGAAATGATTCTTTTTACTGCTGACCAGTCCTTTTGGCGTGGTGTTTCGTTTCTACGACATAATATGTTTACTGCTGCAGATATGTCAGGACGCGTGATTGTTGATATGTAAAGTAATGTGCCTGTCGCTTGTCGATATTTCGTGTTATTAGGTAAAAGATTATCGTCGTCTTCAAGTCTGTTGAATCCAGCAATCATGGGTGTGTAATGAAGTTTCATGTCGTTTAAATTCAGTTTTTTCACTAGTTCCTGTATTTTATTGTTTTGATTTAGGTAATATGTATCGTTGATTTTATTAATGTTTATGCCTAGGTAATTATTCACTTCTCCTAAGTTTTTTAGTTCATATTCTTTCTTAAGTTGGTTTATTGTTTCTTCGATATCACTGTCCTTTCCTGCTATCAGGATATCATCTACATAAATGATGATGTATATCGGATTTTCTTGATTTGATTTAAAGTACAGACATGGATCATTTTTGCTCTGTAAGAAATTATTGTTTGTGAGTGTTTCCGATATTTTGGTGTACCAGGCCTTTGCGGCTTGCTTAAGACCGTAGATGGCTTTTTGATGTTTACAAACTTTTCTTTCATCGCCGGGTTTAATATACCCGTCTGGTTGACTCATATAAACAGTTTCAGTTAATTCACCATGCAAGAATGCTGTGGTTATGTCAACATGTTTCACGTTCAAATTTTTGTGCAATGCAGAGATGAGAAATGCACGTATTGTAACGTGCGAAACTACAGGTGCGAAAGTTTGATCATAGTCAATACCGAATCTTTGACTATATACTTGTGCTACTAAACGCGCTTTATAGCTTTGAACATTTCCTAAATTGTCCTTTTTTAGTTTAAAAGTCCATTTTGAGCCGATAATTTTTGTTCCGGGTGGTGGATCTGTTAAAGTCCAAGTGTTATTTTTTCTTAAGCATTGTATTTCATTTTGTGTTGCTTTTATCCAATTTTGTTTATCATTAGTATTTTTCATTTTTTCGATATCTTCCCAATTTTCGGGAATGTTTTCAGATGAACTATTTGTGAGACAAACATATCTGTCAGGAGGAACGCCTCTATTTGTCCTATTAGACCTTCTTGGTTCAATTGGTTGCTGTTTGGGCACGGATGGTGTCTCCTCACTGTCAAGTTTTATTTCTAAGTGATTTTCATGTCTATCCGGTAATTGTGTATTGTCATCTGATGTTTTTGTGGTGTTTAGTATCTCCTCAATGTTATCTGAGTGTACATTTTCATTTTCAAGAAATTTTACCGTTCTCGCTATTATAATTTGTTTTCCTTGTGTGTGAATTCTATAACCAGTCGATCGTGTGTCATAACCTACGAACGTTCCGGTTTGAGCCCTGTTATCGAGTTTTCCTCTATTTACTTTATCGACGTAAAATAGCGCTTTACAACCGAATGTTCTTAAGTGTTTAAAATTCGGTTTAACTCCTTTCCATAATTCGTAAGGTGTTCTGTTGTTGTTTGCTTTAGTTGGGAGTCGGTTTTGTAAATATGTTGCAGTGTTTATGGCTTCACCCCAAAAATGTTTGCTTAATTTTGCTTGTGATAGCATGCTTCTAGTCATATCTAATAAACTTTTATTTTTTCTCTCCGCAACTCCATTCTGGCTCGGATTATGCGGGACAGTCAATTGGTGTAAAATTCCGTTCTGTTTTAAGTATTCATCTATCTCTTGATTTACATATTCACGACCGTTATCCGATCTAATTTCCTTAGGTTTTTTACCGAACTGATTGTATATCATCGTTATATACTCTTTTATCTTTTCAGCAACTTCGCTCTTTTTAGATAATAAATATATCGTAGTATATCGGGAATAGTCATCAATAAGAGTCATAAAATAAATTTTTTCGCCTAAAGTCGGTGTATCTAAAGGACCACATACGTCACTATGGATCAAATCCACGATATTAGTAGCTCGGTTTGTTGCTGATTTAGGATACGGCATGTTAGTTAATTTAGTTTCGATACAAGTTACGCATGTTTTATTTTGATGTTTACATTTTCCTATCTTTATTCCGTCCGCAAGTTGATTTGTTATTATAGATTTAATCGCGTCATAATCTCTGTGACCGAGTCTGCGATGCCAGAGATCTATGCATTGTTTGCTGTCACAGTTATACGTTATGTTTACATAATTTTGTGGTTCTTCCACATCGCCCATTTCCTCAATAATGTATAAATTTTTCTCATTTTTCGCCCTAATATATATTTCTTCATCAAAGATCAAATCGCATTTATTATCGTCGAAGATTAGTTTACACCCGTTTTTAGCGGCTTTACTAACCGAAATTAGGTTAGACTCTAAGTCTGGGACATAAAGCACTTCGCGTAATTTCGTTAGTTTTTCTTTTCCTTAGGGGGTTAATGTTTTTATAAAAACTTCTCCTGAACCTAACGCTGTCAGTTTATTACCATTCGCGATCGTTACTGAAGTTTTATTATAATCAATAAATTTACTAAATAGGCTTTTATCATTACAAATGTGCGAGGTAGATCCTGAATCGAGAATCCAGTTATTTTTGCCTACTTTTTCGGCGATTAATGCTTTATTTTGCGTTTGATCATTTGCGTATTTTCTTTCGTTTGGAATTTTATTTTCTCTACGAGTTTCGGTCTTTTCATAACATAATGAAGATGAGAAATTCTTTTTATTTTTGAATTGATTGTTACGAGGATTTCCGGATTGTACCGTGTTTCTGCTCTTGTAGTGCCAGCATTCGTAAGTGGAATGATTTTTCATTTTACAGTTGTTACAATATTTTTGTTCTCTTCTATTTTCAGTGTGTGTATATCTCCTATTTGTTTTAAATGCTCTCTCGTTGTTGTTATATCCGCTATGTGATTGTTCTGACATTTCATGTCTACGATTATATTCATCCGTTAATTTGTTTTTGATAAAATCAGGGGTGAGCTCATTTTCTGGTTTCGCCTCCAACGCAGTTATCAAAGTATTGTAACTGGGGGGAAGAGAACACAGAAATAGCGCGGAAATATGTGAATCGCTAATATTTTCTCCAATGACATTAAGTTTATCTATAATTTGCAAGATATTAGTGATATGCGTGATCATGTTTGCACCCTCAGCTAATTTAGTACTGTATAGTTTCCGTAACAGGTAAAGCTTACTAGATAAATTGCTTCTCTCATGTATATTTTTCAGTTAATTTGGCATGTTAATTTGGCAGTATCTAAGTTTTTTACATTTACGATTTGAGAATCATCGATGCTTAGGTTTATTAGAGCTCTAGTCTTGCGATCTTTTTTGTGCCATGCGGGATCGGCTGGATCCGGTGGATCTTGTACTATAATATCGTGGAGTTCCTCTTTAATCAGGAACATCTGCATCTTGAACTTCCATGTACTATAATTCGTAGAATTGAGTTTCTCAATAAATTGAGTATTTTCTTTTATCGCATTCATTATTACTTTTTTAGTGTTCTTTTATTTATTATTATATTTTTGGAAATTTGTTAAATTATCGTTTTTTTTTTTTTTTTTTTTTTTTTTTCATACTGGGATATTCTTTTTTCAGTCTTTCATAATCTTTGTTGGGGGAACCATCGGTAGCGTAATAAATTTTCTTATTTTTATAAATAGTTAAATCAGTCTTCAAATTTAATATACATTTTCATCTTTTGATATGTTAAAGAAGTTTGTTCAGCTTACCTGAAATTTTCCTTTTTTGCGCCAAGTGATATCCACAGTAATCCAAAGTGTTGTAGCGATATTTATCTTATCCATTGATTCACTTATATTGGAATAATAAGAAATAGTATTAGTAGAAAATAACAATTGTGTGAAATGAGCAGAAGATTCATTTTCCTTTGAATATAATATTATAATTCTTGGCTAGATGTACATGTTTAAAATCGCGTTTTGGAGGCTGCGTATAAGTGCTCCAATTTTACATTATATTAAAATATATTTACATCATATATATACAAGAGCGTCTTAACTGCTCGGATACATTTTGGAAACTGAAGGGAGATTGTTATTTGAGTTCTGTGCACACGCCGAGACAAACAGCTGTAGATTTAAGGAGGGAGATCTGCAGTATCTCTCCACTTAGTTAGTTTCGACAGTCTCTGGTTTTATTCACTGTTTTGCATCTGCGGTTGTCACTTAAAGTACTTATAGTTACTTGGGGTCTGGTTTTTAACATGTTTTTCAATCGTTCACTGCACGTGGAGATTAATTAACTGCATAAAAAAGGTTTCTCCGTCAAAAACAAACTACTGTATCAAATTATATCACTCTTCTTTTTTAATGAATGATATTTGGACATAGATTTGTCATCGTGCATTCGTTTGTTTGAAAATTTAATTAATTATCCGTAATTTTCAATTAAACTTTTACTTCTGCTAATGACGTCATAAAGTCGGCAACCGGATAACGCCGTGACCTACGTTATAACGTAGGTCATGATAACGCCCACTGTTGCGAGGCACATTTTATTCTCTAGAATCTGTGGTTGCAAGGATGAAAGAGAAATAATGAATATTAAAAACACGTGGCTTTTAGGCAGAATTTTTTAATTTGTAAGTTAAATTTTGGTAAAAATATTTATCCGCGTGTTTTATAAGTGAATAAAAATTCATATTTGTTGTGACGTCATGGGAATATTGTCCATTGGGTTTATTTTATCATTATGCAGTATAACTTTGTTGATGCCATTTTTTCATTACAATTAAATACAAAATATATTTTTATTTGTATACATGGTGTTTAAGCATTAAAGTAACCTATATAAAGAACGCGTGAAAAGTTTGCGCTGGTGAAAATGACGTTATGGTTAGCCTGAAATGCATTTTAACATTAATGAAACTAAAGAGAAAAATGTATATGTTTGTGAACATGACGTAATTTTAACTGATGTTTCCATTCTTAATTATAAAGATTAGAATTGGAGCCGTCATTGATTGCTTCATCTTGATTGCATACCTTGATTACATGTTACCAATAACTTTTGAACACTTTCCAAACTAGTTGAAAAGTGTTTATGACTTCGGTTTGTCCGGCTGTATGGCCGTCTGTCCGTCTGTCCGTGCTCTAACTCCCGTAAATATGCTCGGATTGCCCTGCAATTTTTATATGATATTGTCGATATCTATAGCATGTTCCCTATTTCAACTGAAGTGTGTAGCACTTATTGTTTTTTTACAGGGACACTCAAAATAGTTCCGTTACATTACGGCCTATGGAGAAAAATCGTTTGCGGTTTAATTAAATAATGTTTCACTATTTTAAACGCATTGAAATTTATATATATCACTAAGGCCCATTACAAGAGGCTTACTACCGAATGTTGTGTGTATAGCAGTCATCGTTCATTTACAGGGTAGCACAAAAGAATTATCTACTGCCTGTTAACAATTATCGCAAATACAAACATAGCGATTTTCGAAAACACTAAAACTATCCGTTTTAATACTTTCGTCATTTTAAAGCAAAGGAAAATAATACTTTAATTCGTGAAAAACAGTCCTCTTAGAAAACATAACGAATATCTTTTATTCTCTGACTTCCGTGCCGACAAAAACATTCTACAAAACCATTTCTGACAACAACATTTTTTCACACAGCTTGGAAAAATACATCTAAAAAAAAAAAAAACTATCTTTCTCACACAGCTTAGAAAGATACATTTATGAAAACAAAAAACATCTTTCTCACACAGCTTAGAAAGATACATTTATGAAAACTTCTCCTATTAGTAGGAATTCAATTGGATTCGGGACAACCACCCACCTTGAGTTTTCAACAGGAAAACTCAACAATAGGCACAACAAAATTCAAAATAACACAAAATATGTGTAACATTATACTTACATTACATGGCCAAAGTATATATATTCTTAACACTAATTTTCAAAGACAAATTATACAATTTCCTGCAAAAATTCAAGCAAAAATTCAAGCAAAAATTAAACATATTATTACAAATTCAAAGTAACACTAGGAAATGAGATATACTAAAAATAAGGAAGAAAGGAGTTTATAATGTTCAATGTTCAAAAATAGTCTTATGACTGATAACGTTTTGGAACAGTCACTGTCCTGCCACTTCTCGTTCGTAATACTTGTTCGAAAGAGTGTTCTTTTGGAATCTCTAGATTGTACAGTTTTTGTATTGGTCTTAAAAGTTCACCATTTTCAGTTTTTACCCGAGCAACTCTCGGGTGACCATCTTTTCCAGAAATTAGTTCTTGCACACGAGCTAAAGTCCAATACGTACGTTTCTTATCAGACTCCACGAGAACGACATCACCAACGGTCAGTTGCGTGGCATTCTTTTGCAGGGAACTTTGTTGGCGTAACTGCCCTAAATACTCAATACGGTCTTCTAAAATGTTCTTGAACTTGTTGTCTATACTTTGCTCTTCTGTTTAATTCTTGTGTGTCAATTTCATCAAAATCTATCACATCTGAAGATCTTATTTCTTGAAGAAACATTGATGGTGTTAAAGGTGCTAGATCATCCACATCGTCTGAGACATACGTGAGTGGTCTAGCATTTACAACTTGTTCGCAGTCACAAATAATTGTGATAAGCTCTTCATAGGATAATGATGCTCTACCTAGTATTTTCATGCGTTTCACCATTTGTATCAACCTCTCCCACCAACCACCCCACCAGGCAGCAGTAGGCGGATTGAATTTCCAACGAATCTTTTGTACAGCTGCTGCAGCTGAGATCTGTTCCCAATCGATGTCTGAAAAGCTCTATCTGCACCGACAAAATTTTTACCATTATCAGAATAAACGGTCGTCGGTCTTCCTCTTCTCACTATAAAGCACCTAAAAGATTGGAGGAAGGTATCTGTTGCTAATGACGTCACTAACTCTAAATGTATGGCCCTGTACACTGCACAAGTGTACAACACAATCCATACCTTTTTTCCATTTCTCAAATATAAGGACCCAGCTAAATCTACTCCAATTATTTGGAATACTGCCGCATCTTGAACTCTTTCTGCTGGCAATGCAACAGATTCTGACTCTGTCTTCTGTGCACTAAATATTTTGCAACGCACACATTTCTGAACTACTGCTCGAATGGTTTTCCTGACTTTCAGGATCCAGTAGTCTTCTCGTATAGATGTCATCAAAAGAGCCACTCCTGCATGTAATAGCTCTTGGTGTTTCCAGGAGATCAATCGTTGGACTACAGATTGGTCAGACGGCAAAAGAATTGGGTACTTAAAATTGACAGTATCTTCTCGATAGATGACTTGTGTTTTTACACAGATGATACCATCTTCATCTAGGATTGGTCTTAGGCTACGAATTTTCTCATTATTCTTTTCAAAGCTGTCTTTCTGGATCAAAATCATTAATTTTCTTTCAGCTTGTTCTATTTCAAAACATGTAAGATCAGATACTTCTTTTCAATTCGGTTTTCTTGAATTACTTATGAATCTTAGAATCCATGCGATCAAACTTATTATTTTATTGTATGATGAAAATCATCGATAATACCAATCATTAGGTTTCGTGTACTTGTTTAATGCTGAAATGACACTTTTCCGTTTCTCAGCATTAATAACTTCTTCATCTGGTGATTCGACACTTTGAGGCCAAGTAAATTCTGGCTCAGCCAGCCAGGCTGGTCCCTCCCACCATTTTAGCTGCAAGAACTGTTCAATGGAACAACCTCTGGAAGGAAGATCAGCCGGATTAAATTTTCGTGAAATATGTCGCCACTGATCTTTCTGTGACAAAGACCTGATTTCTTCTACACGATTCCAGACAAATGTTCCCCATCTATCATCTCGCTTTATCCAGCTTATAGCTGTGGTTGAATCACATCAATAACAGATCTTCAAATTTGGAATTCTTAAATCAGCAATGACACGACTACCCAACCTGGCTCCAATGCAGCATGATAAAAGCTCTAACCGCGGTATAGTTAGGTTCTTAAGAGGAGCTACTCTTGCGCGTGTTTGTATAAAACTCACCAAAATTTCATTTTTCTTCTTTACTCTCAGAAAAATTCAAGTAGCATATGCGTGTTTACTTCCATCACAAAATATGTGAAGACTTACATCATTTTCAAAATTATCTAGATTCATCCAGCGCTCAAGTTTGATGTCAGAAATTAATTTTATTCTCTGCACCCACTTCAAAAATTGTTTAGCTAAATTCTCTGGAATTAATTCATCCCATTTTAACTTCAACTTCCAGCACTCTTGTAGAATAAGTTTAGGGAGCAAAGTCACGGGTGAGGCAAATCCCAAAGGATCAAAAACCTTCTGAGCCAATGAAAGTAGAGCTCGTTTTGTAGGAGTAATTTGCTCTTCCACAATAGGGCCGATTTTGCAAGATAGGGCATCATTTTCCAGATCCCAGTTTAAGCCTAGTACTAGTGTTATGTTAACTGTTGAAGTTCCAGACATAATTTGAATTGGATAATTCGACAGCCATCCCCTTAAATTGAATTTCGCGAAGGACAGTAACATTCTCGATTCAATTATGAACTTGTTTAACTCTTCAGTTGTGTTGAAACTACAAACACAATTATCTACATACAAAGATTCATTCAAAGTTTCTGCTGTAGAAACAAAATTGTCAGGTGTACTTTCCAGATGGTGTTTCAGAGTAGCCGCTTGTAAAAAAAGGGCTGCAATTGATTCCGAAAACCACACGTTTATGTCTGTAAATTATATTATCCTTCCATAAAAACCGTAGATAGTCTCTATCACTTTCTGTGCTACCTATCTGTAGGAATGCCTTTTCTACATCAGATACTGCACCAACAGGAAATTTACGAAAACGATGCAATATTGAAGGAATCATTTCAATCATATTTAATACTTTATCAAGACAATCATTTAATGAAGGAAAACCTTTCACATGAGCCGAAGCATCAAAAACCGGCCTTACTTTAGTAGTTTCACTCGATTCTTTAAATACAGGCCTGTGCGGCAAATAATGTATTTTGGATTTTTTATTATCGACCACCCTTACAATTATTCCTGCATTTAACCATGTATCAAATACTTCATTATAAACTTCAGTTTTATTCAAATTTGATAACCTTTTCTTCGTTGCAGCAAGCCGTTTTTCGGCCAATTCTCTATTACTAGGTAAGCGGGCATTATCTAGTACCCAAGGCAATGCTACTTCATACCTCCCATCTAAATCTATTCTTATGTTTCCTTTAAAATGTTGCATAGTTTCTTCATGAATTTCATTTTTAGTTTTAGATTCAACCGGATCAGTTATACCAAGAATATCTAGCTTCCATAAATTAGCAACGGAACTTTCGTTCCAAAGAGACGAAATAACCATAAGAGAATCATTTGTTTCAGATTTAATACCTGGAATTTTCCCCATGAGAGTCCACCCCAAATGGGTCTCTACAGCAACCGGACCACTTTTTAAAACTTTAATATTTCCAGTCAGTAATTTTCCCGCCACATCGGAACCAATTAACAATTTAATTTCATTTTCGGTTTTACATACATTATTTTCAACATCCGAAATCTTAATACCATCTATATATTTAAAACGCTAAGCGATTTCTTTCGACAATCCGTTAGAACAAACTACTGCATCAAATTACACCATTATTTTTTTAAATGAAAGATATCAGGACACAGATTTGCTATCGTGCATTCGTTTGTTCGAAAATTTAAATAATTAGCCGTAATTTTCAATTAAACATTTACTTCTGCTTATGACGTCATAAAGTTGACAACTCCCACTTTTGAAGGCATAGAGTTTTTTCCCTGAAACATGTGGTTCGCCAATCTTTTGACATTAACTAATATCAACTAGGTAATATTTCAACATTGTAGTATAAAATCTTTAAAAAAAAAAAAAACTTAATTAGCTAGAATATAATCATAATAAAATATCTAAACGTAAACATATCAATATGAATAACAATCTCACGTAAAATGTTGCAATTTAAATGATTCCAATTGAAACAAGATTTGGAGAGTTATCCCTGACGCCCAGCTAACATAAAAGTACCTATTTTATTTTATTTATTTACACACATATTCAAATTTATGATAAAACACCAGGTTGCCATACAAAGCAAAAATCATCATTTAGGTGCCAAAAAATAACCCAGGTGCGTCTGTACATGATCTGTACTGATCTGTACTGATTTAATCAAAATTATTTTGGTTGCACCGCATATTGCAAAATTAATTAAATCCATGATTATTGTTTTTTTCTCAGATTAAAAATAAGAAAATTGGTACTTCTCTATTATCCCGTCGACCACTTTTCATAACAAACAACTCTCGCCAAACTGTAACGCCAAATAAACGGGAGAACGTTGCCATTGGAATATCAAAATAAATAAATAAATAAAATACATGAATTTAGGGACACAATTGTTATTTTAATTAATGAAATAACTAATAAATCAGTAAAACATAATGAAAAATAGACGCAAATCTCGAATTAAAAACCACTTGATGACGTAACAAACACGAATAATGCTTCTGACATCAAGTAAATCGGACTGTATTTTTGGCGTTTAATTTTACAGTTTGGCGATAATTTTTTGTTATAAAAAGTCGTCGACCGGATAATAGAAAAGTACCAGAAAATTTAATGTTTAACGAAATTCAATTATTTGACAGATCGCAAATTTTGGTTCTTTTCCGGTATACCGACACCATGCCATACATGTAAATATATGCTTGGCGACAATGGTGTCCGTATAATGGAAAAGTACTCAATTTTTTCTTAGTTCGGGCTATACCAAAAACAAACATTTTACAGGTAACAAAAAAATCGCCGAAAATGGCTGCTTCATCAGCTGTTATGACAGAAAAGTTGGATAAAATCTAATAACCTGAATTTTACAACGTTTATGCGAAATACCACAGAGAACACACGCTATTTTATATAAGTAAGGTATGTTTAAACGAATAAGAGAACTAACAACCTTCAATAATATAATGCATGAAAAAGTAAACAACTAAGTGATTCAGCAAATCATAAAAATATGTATTTCTTAATATAACTACAAAATACAGAAAAATATTCTGGTACCATAAAAAATATTCATTATCCCGTCGAAATTCCGTGCATTATCCCGTCGTCCGATTAAGAAAAAAAAACTATATGCAAATTAGGTATTTTTCGGTTAGCCGGCGCCAATAAAGTATATATATATATATATATATATATATATATATACATAACAAACTCCAATGGAAAATTACTTGCAGAATAATTATCACAAAAGCCAACCAAAATCTATAAACCAAATATATTCAATACTAGAAAAACAAAACTATATACATTATATATATTTGTATCTATGTATGTATATACTATATATACACACATATATATATACTTCATTGGCGCCCTGCTAACCGAAAAGTACCTCAAATAATTCGCCAAACTGTAGCGCCCAATAAACAAACGGAAGAATGTTGCCATTAAATTTCAAAAAAAGAATAATAATAATAATAATAATAATAATAATAATTAAGAAAAGCCCCATTTACTAAAGTATCATTTATCAGTAACTTTTAACAATAAAATTTACAATATATTAATGAAAACAGAATCAAAAACAATCTTGGATATTTATTTATTTACATTATTTCTCTTAATTATGGAAAAGGAATAATCATCCTGATTATGTAAAGGAATGAAGAAACCATACAAATAAATTACACTTGAAAACATTAAAAATCTTCTTTTTCTGTAGATTGATTTATTATTGTAACAAAAATTCTTCATCTTTACATAAAAATTGATTAGCTTAAAACAATAGATGCGTTTCAGAAGATATGGATTTAAAACGAACAATGATTAAAGAAGACATTTTAAAAATTTTGATCAAAACATTTTAAAACTTTTTTTAACGTCGAATTTCGACGGTGCGTTTGGGGGGAAGCAATGCACATGCGCATAGGCGCTCATTCGGTTGCATTATCACAGGGGGGGAATGTGTGCCTTATTTAATATGTTCTTTTATTGACTGAATATGAGATGAACGTAGGGATATGCTATTTGTATGATACTTCATAGGTTCAGGAAATTTTCTTTCTTGCCGTGGGGAATAGGGCGGTAATGTCAAACTGATTTCCATTTTGTTTACGGATTGTTTGTTTGGAGTTTGCATCGGAAGTAATAACGTAATTCACTGGGGATTTTTTTTTAAATAAAATATTTGAAAGATTGTTTCATAAGCACCACTACTTATGTAATAAAGAAGCTTATTTTACTAATATTGCTATTGTATTTTTTCCGTCAAGTTTTGACGGGTACCATCTAGTCTATATATTTAAAACGCTAAGCGTTTTGTTTCGACAATCCGTGAGAACAAACTACTACATAAAATGACATCAATCTTTTTTTAAATGAAAGATATTTGGTCACAGATTTGTTATCGTACATTCGTTTGTTCGAAAATTTAATTAATTATCCGTAATCTTAAATTAAAATTTTACTTCTGCTTATGACGTCATAAAGTCGGCAATTCGGATTAACGCCCACTGTTGCGACGTACAGAGTTTATTTTCTGAACTCAATGAATGCGAGCATAAAAAATAAATATTAAATATTAAAAGCACGTGACTTTTAGGCCGAATTTTTTAATTTGTAAGTTAAAATATAGTTAAAATGTTTAAGTATTTCGGTAAAAATATTTATCCGTGTGTTTTATAAGTAAATAAAAATTCATATTTACTGTGACGTCACGGAAATATTGTCCATTGGGTTCATTTTATCATTAAGCATTATAATTTTTTGATGCCATTTTTTTCATTACAATTAAATAAAAAATATATTTTTATTTGTATACATGGTGCTTAAGCATAAATGTACGTGTGAAAAGTTTGTACCGGTAAAAATGACGTTATGCTTAGCTTGAAATGCATTTTAACATTGATAAAACTAAAAAGAAAAAATTATGTGATTGTGTCAACATGGCGTAATATTAACTGATATATCAATTTTTAATTTTAAAGATTAGAACTGGAGCCTTTATTGGTTGCTTCATCTTGATTGAATACCTTGATTACATGTTACCATTTACTTTTTTTAAATTATAGGATTAAGTTATAGGAATTATAGGATTTAAATTATTAAGATTTCCTTTTTTAATAAAAAAAATTCACAAAAGTAAAGAATTTCAGGAAAAAAAAACTTGAAATAATGATTGTATTTTTAGCTAGAATAAAACAATGTAAGGCTAATATTTTATAGGAATTATTTAGGTAAGTTTGTTATAAGTTCATTTAACGTTCCTTATTAGCGGCAAAGTCTAATTTCTTTCACTGTGAATTTTTCTTTCGATGTCAAAAAATGGTAGTCTACCGTTTGGACGCCAACCAAAACACAGTGGCAATATTTAGAAATGTATAACGGTTGTGACAACAAACGGCACTATCGCTTTAGCTTTCATCGCGCTTCCATCACTTCTAAATACTAAAAATTTATTTTTTTTTACTACATTTTACAATTTCAATTCTTACATCCTCAATTAGAAAAAAAATTAGCTTTCGATTGAAATTTATTTTAAATCTGCCGCTTAATTTAACGACTTTTTAAATAATTTTCAAGCATGAATATTTTTCAATTCTATCTCAACAATAACCATCCGTTTGTTTTAATAATGTAAAATAGCCCCTTGGAAAGTTGCAACAATTGAAAATAGGTATACCTAACCTTCATGAAAAGTGAAAAAAAAATAATAATAAAAACCTGATAAATTATAAGATCAGATTATCCATAAGAGAGAGTATTTTGGCGCTAATATAAAATCTGTCAAAAGGAAAAAAAAACTATTTTTAGTTTATGATTAACATAAAATTGATATGTTGAATTCGTTGATGTATATGTTGAATCAGAATATGCTAGGAACTGTTATTTATTATTTTTCTAAAGATCCATTGGATATTTAACTGTATAAGAGACCGACTGTGATGGAAAAGGAATAATCATCCTGATTATGTAAAGGGATAGAAGAAATCATACAAATAAATTACAATTGAAAACATTAAAATTCTCCCTCATCTACATATTAATTTATTATTTTTAACAAAAATTCTTCATTTGTACATAAAAATTGATTAGCTTAAAGCAATGGATGCGTTTTAGAAGATATGGATTTGAAACGAACAATGATTAAAGAGGACATTTTAAAACTTTAAATTTAAACATTTTAAAACTTTTTTTAACGTCGAATTTCAAAGGTGCCGCTAGGCAGATGCAATACATATGCGCATAGGAGCTCATTCGATTGCATTATCACAGGGGGGGGGGGTGCTTATACTATGTTCTTTTATTTACTGAATATGAGATGAAAGTAGGAAATTTGTATGATACTTTATGATAGGACTATTTGTATGATACTTTATAGATCCATGACCTTTTTTTTTGTCGTGGGGAATATGGTGGTAATGTCAAATTGATTTGCATTACACATTTGTTTACGGAGTGTTCATTTGGAGTTTGCATCGGAAATAGCATTTCAAAGGGGTGGGGGATTTTTTAAAATAAAATATTTGAAAGACTGTTTCATACGAAGCCCTACTTAAATAATAAAGAAGCTTATTTTACTGATATTGTTATAGTATTTTTTTCCATCACGTTTTGACGGGTTCCATCTAGTCTATATATTTAAAACGCTAAGCGTTTTGTTTCGACAATCCGTGAGAACAAACTACTACATCAAATTACATCATTCTTTTTTTAAATGAAAGATATTTGGTCACAGATTTGTTATTGTACATTCGTTTGTTCGAAAATTTAATTAATTAGCCGTAATCTTAAATTAAAATTTTACTTCTGCTTATGACGTCATAAAGTCGGCAATCGAGGCTAACGAAAAAGAAAGGCTACCGCGGTGCTGTATTCAAATCTTTTTTACAGACCGCGGGAGTCACGTGATGCTCGAATGCACCAATGAAGGTGCACGAAAAGAGCATCACGTCACTCTAGCGGTCTGTAAAAAAAGATAAGTGGAATGCACCGCGGTAGCCTGTCTTTTTCGTTAGCCTCGGTCGGCAATCGGATTAACGCCCACTGTTGCGACGTACAGAGTTTATTTTCTGAACTCAATGATTGCGAGCATAAAAAATAAATATTAAATATTAAAAGCACGTGACAAATAGGCCGAATTTTTTAATTTGTAAGTTTAAGTATAGTTAAAATGTTTAAGTATTTCGGTAAAAATATTTATCCGTGTGTTTTATAAGTAAATAAAAATTCATATTTACTGTGACGTCACGGAAATATTGTCCATTGGGTTCATTTTATCATTAAGCATTATAACTTTGTTGATGCCATTTTTTTCATTACAATTAAATGCAAAATATATTTTTATTTGTATGCATGGTGCTTAAGCATAAATGTACGTGTGAAAAGTTTGCACCGGTGAAAATGACGTTATGCTTAGCTTGAAATGCATTTTAACATTGATAAAACTAAAAAGAAAAATGTATATGATTGTGTCAACATGGCGTAATATTAACTGATATTTCAATTTTTAATTTTAAAGATTAGAACTGGAGCCTTTATTGGTTGCTTCATCTTGATTGCATACCTTGATTACATGTTACCAATTACTTTTTTTTTAAATTATAGGATTAAGTTATAGGAATTATAGGATTTAAATTATTAAGATTTCCTTCTTTAATAAAGAAATTCACAAAAGTAAAGAATTTCAGGAAAAAAAAAACTTGAAATAATGATTGTATTTTTAGCTAGAATAAACAATGTAAGGCTAATATTTTATAGGAATTATTTTGGTAGGTTTGTTATAAGTTCATTTAACAATTCCTTATTAGCGGCAAAGTCTTATTTCTTTCACTGTGAATTTTTCTTTGGATGTCAAAAAATGGTAGTCTACCTTTTGGACGCCAACCAAAACACAGTGGCAATATTTAGAAATGTATAACGGTTGTGACAACAAACGGCACTATCGCTTTAGCTTTCATCGCGCTTACATCACTTCTAAATACTAACAATTTAATTTTTTTACTACATTTTACAATTTCAATTCTTACATCCTCAATAAGAAAAAAAAATTAGCTTTCGATTGAAATTTATTTGAAATCTGCCGCTTAATTTAACGACTTTTTAAATAATTTTCAAGCATGAAATATTTTTCGTTTCTATCTCAACAATGACCATCCGTTTGTATTAATAATATAAAATAGCCCCTTGGAAAGTTGCAACAATTGAAAATAGGTATCCCTAACCTTCATGAAAAGTGAAAAAAAAAAAAAATAAAAACCTGATAAATCATAAGATCAGATTATCCATAAGATAGAGTATTTTGGCGCTAATATAAAATCTGTCAAAAGAAAAAAAACTATTTTTAGTTTATGATTAACATAAAATTGATATGTTGAATTCGTTGATGTATATGTTGAATCAGAATATGCTAGGAACTGTTATTTATTATTTTTTTAAAGATCCATTGGATATTTAACTGTATAAGAGACCGACTGTGATGGAAAAGGAATAATCATCCTGATTATGTAAAGGGATAGAAGAAACCATACAAATAAATTACAATTGAAAACATTAAAATTCTCCGTCATCTGCATATTAATTTATTATTTTTAACAAAAATTCTTCATTTTTACATAAAAATTGATTAGCTTAAAACAATGGATGCGTTTTAGAAGATATGGATTTGAAACGAACAATGATTAAAGAGGACATTTTAAAACTTTTAATTTAAACATTTTAAAACTTTTTTAACGTCGAATTTCAACGGTGCCTTTGGGCAGATGCAATACACATGCGCATAGGAGCTCATTCGATTGCATTATCACAGGCGGGGGGTGCTTATACTATGTTCTTTTATTTACTGAATATGAGATGAAAGTAGGAAATTTGTATGATACTTTATGATAGGACTATTTGTATGATACTTTATAGGTTCATGGCCTTTTTTTTTGTCGTGAGGAATATGGTGGTAATGTCAATATGATTTGCATTACACATTTGTTTACGGAGTGTTCATTTGGAGTTTGCATCGGAAATAGCATTTCACTGGGGGGGGGGGGGATTTTTTAAAATAAAATATTTGAAAGACTGTTTCATACGAAGCCCTACTTAAATAATAAAGTAGCTTATTTTACTGATATTGTTATAGTATTTTTTCCGTCACGTTTTGACGGATTCCATCTAGTATTTATTTAATTCTTTTAACCAAGGTCCATTTGGCACCTTTTTTATATTAGAACAATTAACAGGAACATCTAAAACATGCATATCACATTTATAACTATTATCAATACTACTTAAATGAATTCTATATTTGTTGTGGTTTGTTTCACTCGTTTCAATACCACCAAATAATTTATGAATTAACTTAACTTCATCAATACTTTTATAATTCAAATATTTAATTACATCTACTGATAAATATGAACGCTCAGAGCCCGTATCTATGACTCCCCGTACAATTTTTCTTTACCATTGTGCTTTACACGTACATGCAAAGTTTTTAATAACACAGTTGGGTCGGAACCTTGAGTAGTCAAAACAGTATCACTACTCCCTGACTCATGTTCATGGTTATGACTTTCTAACGCCGTATTACTTTCTTCATTACAAACATTTTGACACATTACAGCAAAATGCCTTTTACCACAATTTAAACATTTAATCTTCGATTTACAGTGACGTGAAATATGATTTTTCTTAAGACAGGCAAAACAAGCCCCCTTTTTCAAAATTATACTTCGTTTATCTTCAAAAGAAAGCGAATTAGCTTTAAAACATTTTTCTGATAAGTGACACTTGTCACAAAATATACATGCTTCATCATATTTCTTAATTAAATGTTTATATTTAAATTTATCACCTACAAATAAATCAGTAGCAGTTGGCATAGATTTATATATAACATTTTTAAATCTAGTAAAATTCTTAGATTTATCAAAACCAAAACTAGTACGCGCCAATAAAATACGTTCTTCAGACAACACTTCATTTTTTAAGAAATTAAGTATAGAATTTAATTTACTCTTACCTTGATCAGACTTTTCACGATCCCGTTCCCAAACTCGGAGAATATCATGAGGTAAACACGATTCCACCAACGGGAATAAAATGCTCGCGTATTTATCCTTTGTGACCCCAAGAGATTCCAACGATCTAAGTTTGGTTTCTAGGTTGTCATATAACGATGAAAAATTGCACTCTCTTTTCGATGTATTATTATTGCATAATACCAGCAGATCGCGAACATAATTTTGTATCAAAGTGTCTTCTCTTCCGAATCTTTCTTTTAGATGTTGAATTACTTTAGCATAATTTTCAGCTGATATAGGATAACTTTTCACAATTTGAGACGCTTTAGATTTCGGAGTAATTGCTTGCATCAGATATACGAACTTCGAGTGATCGTCTAAAACAGTGTCTTCGTGAATTTTCTTGAAGGTATTCCAAAACGTTAGCCACGATCTTGAGACCCCATCAAACGGCTGTAAACTAATTTCAGGCAATCTGAGTGTGTGGGATCCCATTCTTTTGATTTGTAACGAATTAGGTAAAAGAGGTTGATATTCGACGGCAACGGCAGGCTTAACAAAAAAATGTCTTGCATTCTGCTTCACTTTTATTCATTTTTCATGGTATTCTTCACATGCTTCAAATTATTTTACATAATCTTTTTTCCGCAGACCCATTCGACAACATAAAATTTAATATTTCGTCATCTGTGGAACGTAATCTTGATGCTTCGTCTACTAATTGATCTAAAAGCTCTTCTATTAGATTAACATCTGGTCTTGACTGGTTAATAGCTTCGTTTAAAGCATTAAAAGTCTTCGTAAATGAGCTTCTAAGCGGCGATTTTTATTTTTAACGCATCCATACTTGTACAGTTTTCCACTTAAAAAATATTACTTCCTATGTCCTTCTGTTGGGGCGCCAATTTATCGCAAATACAAACATAGCGATTTTCAAAAACACTAAAACTACCCGTTTTAATACTTTCGTCATTTTAAAGCAAAGGAAAATAATACTTTAATTCGTGAAAAACAGTCCTCTTAAAAAACATAACGAATATCTTTTATTCTCTGACTTCCGTGCCAACAAAAACATTCTACAAAACCATTTCTGACAACAACATTTTTTCACACAGCTTGGAAAAATACATCTAAAAAAAACAAAACCATCTTTCTCACACTGCTTAGAAAGATACATTTAGGAAAACAAAAAACATCTTTCTCACACAGCTTAGAAAGATACATTTATGAAAACATCTCCTATTAGTAGGAATTCAATTGGATTCGCGACAACAATAATTCCTGGAAGTGCGTTTTAAGTTGCTGAACGCGATTTTAAATTTAACTCACATTTTGTCGATTACTTGGTGTGTATAAATTCTGTAGATCATATACAGGGCAGCACAAAAGTGCGCGAACACATTTCCGTTTATTGACAGAAACTCCAGAAGGAGAATTTTAAACTGTGCTACGCGTTTCCTAACTAAACTAAAATTTAGAATCCTATGTAATATATATACATATCTATAGATCCTATACAGGGTTGAATAAAAGTATTCGGATATTTTTCCGAATATTGTATATGTTGGAAATATATGTTGGAAATTCATGAAATTACGTTTTTAAATATGTTATGCGTTTTCCAAATTGTTTACTTAGATGTTATCTTTAAGCTTATTAAACGGTAATGATTTGTGAAATTATTTTGAAAGCGTTGGAAAGTGTTACATAATCTATGCTTGACGCATGATTTTTCGTTCTTGTTTTTTAAATTATAGGTCAGAAGATTTCCTTTCTAAATAAAAAAATCACAAAATTAAGGATTTCAGGAAATTTAAAATTATTAAAAATAGTGTTATGGTAGAAAATAGAACTTGAAATAATGATTGTATTTTTAGCTAGAATAAACAATGTAAGACTAATATTTCATAGGAATTATTTTGGTAGGTTTATTATAAGTTCATTTAACAGTACCTTATTACCGCAAACACCTATTTCCTTCACTGCGAATTTCTCTTTCGATGTCAAAAAATGTTTTTCTATTTTTGGACGCCAGCCAAAACACAGTGGTAATTTTTAGAAATGTACAACGGTTGTGACAACAAACGGCGCTATCCTTTTAGCTTTCATCGCGCTTACATCACTTCTAAATACTACAAATTTCTGTTTGTTACTACATTTTACTACATTATACAATTTCAATTCTTACATCATCAATTAGAAAAAAATTAGCTTTCGATTGAAATTTAAATGAAAACTGCCGCTTAATTTAACGACTTTTTAAATAATTTTCAAGCATGAACAGTTTTTCAATTCTATCTTATCAATGACCACCAGTTTCCTTCAATAATGTAAAACAGCCCCTGGGAAAGTTACCACAATTGAAAATAGATTTCCCTAACCATCATAAAAATTGAATAATAGTAATAATAATAATAATAAAAACAGTGATAAATCATAAGATCAGATTATTCATAAGATAGAGCATTTTGGCGCTAAACGAAAATCTGTCAAAAAAAAAAAAAAAGAAAAACTACTTTCAGTTTATGTTGAACATAAAATTTATATGTTGAATTCGTTGTTGTATATGTTCCATCAGATATCAGAATATGCTAGGAATTGTATTTATATATTTTTTTAAAGATCCATTTGCCAACTGTATAATAGGGAAAATATGCCCGACTGGGATGGAAAAGGGATAATCATCCTGATTATGTAAAGGAGCCGAAGAAACGATACAAATGCATTACATTTGAAAACATTAAAAATCTCCCTCATCTGCGAATTGATTTATTTCTGTAAAAACATTCTTCATCTTTACATAAAAATTGATTAGCTTAAAACAATGGCTGCCTTTATAAAAATATGGATTTGAAACGAACAATGATTTAAGAGAATATTTTAAAACTTTTAATTTAAACACTTTAAAACTTTTTAACTTCAAATTTCGACGGTACTTTCGGTCAGATGCAATGCACATCTAGAAAAACATTTTTTGACATCGAAAGAGAAATTCGCAGTGAAGGAAATAGGTGTTTGCGGTAATAAGGTACTGTTAAATGAACTTATAATAAACCTACCAAAATAATTCCTATGAAATATTAGTCTTACATTGTTTATTCTAGCTAAAAATACAATCATTATTTCAAGTTCTATTTTCTACCATAACACTATTTTTAATAATTTTAAATTTCCTGAAATCCTTAATTTTGTGATTTTTTTTATTTAGAAAGGAAATCTTCTGACCTATAATTATGTATATGTGCATAGGAGCTCATTCGGTTGCATTATCACAGGGGGTGGGGATATGTGTGCTTTATTTTCTATGTTCTTTTATGTATTGAATATGAGATGAACGTAGGAATATACTATTTGTATGATACTTCATAGGTCTATTGGGGAGACGATTTTCATGTACGATCCTTAATAATTTTATTCGTGTATTTGCAAATAAAAATACTGACATCATTATTCAGTTTTAACTTATCAGATTTATTTTCAGGGAACAACTTTTTAAGATCCAAAACAAAATCTTTTTAGTGTTGCCAAATTTTAAAAGCAAAATTACACAAAATTGTGAATTAGATAAATATAATACAATGAGCTAAGCATAATATGATGTACGTATAAAGACTATAGATCTTGCCACAATAGTACTCTCCTCCCAGTAACAAAGTTACGGTACAATCTATATACAGAAAAAAGTATCAGTTTTTCATTGTTATTTTGAATTAATTATAAAATTATTCGCGAAATCGCACAGGAAGTTTGATCGTTCGTCCCGTACGTGAATGTTTTTCAGGAAGTTTTTGAACTTGAGGAGGTAAATCCTGTTTAAGTTTCGCAGATTGTTTTGTTTTTGTTGGTTTTTTGTAGACGGACATCGTTATTCAGTTTTAACTTATCAGATTTATTTTCATGGAACAACATTTTAAGATCCAAAACAAAATCTTTTTAGTGTTGCCAAATTTTAAAAGCAAAATTACACAAAATTGTGAATCAGAGAAATATAATACAATGAGCTAAGCATAATATGATGTACGTATAAAGACTATAAATCTTGCCACAACAGGTCCATAAAAAAAAATTTCTTGCCGTGGGGAATATGGCGGTAATGTCAAACTGATCTGCATTACACTGTTGTTTACGGATTGTTTGTTTGGAGTTTGCATTGGAGTAAGTACAGTATTTGACAGGGGAAAAAACTTTTAAAATAAAAAAAATTGAAATACTGTTTCATATGCACCCCCCTTCTTAAATAATAAAGAAGCTTATTTTACTGATATTGTTATAAGTATTTTTTTTTCCGCCACGTTTTGACGGGTTCCATCTAGTATGTTAGTATTATGTTAAATTTATAATAGTTATAATTGTACTTAAATTAGATTACTAGAAAAAAGAAATCCTTCCGGCCTGTACCGGGAGGAAAAGGTAGCTTTACTATATATTTGTTTTAAAAATTTAAGTAATGTTACTTGAAAACAGCAAGCTAAAATACAAAGAAACCGTTTACAAAAGATTCGTTAATGCTGAATTTGAATAAGAAATTCGCCAAAATATTGAGCTATAGCCAAATTGGCATCATTTATAAAAACTTATTCTGGTCGCCAAATTTGGCGATATTTCGTCAAATGTCGCCAAGTTTGTCATAATTTGGCGCTAACGGATATGAATATATCGTTTTATGCGTATGATTGGGAAAAT
Source organism: Maratus michaelseni (assembly GCA_963931845.1). NCBI lineage: Eukaryota > Metazoa > Arthropoda > Arachnida > Araneae > Salticidae > Maratus > Maratus michaelseni. The sequence goes on along the minus strand of OZ007596.1, from coordinate 181,744,263 downwards.
GATTACAACAATGAAAGAAAATAATTTGCGAGAAATCGCGTTGACTAAAACATATATATATATATATATATATATGTAATAATAATTTAAAAAAATCCCTTCTTTTCGCCATTTTCTTAGTCTTTATTCCAAATTATCACCATTCTATTAAATTACTAAATATTATCTATTTTATTTATTTTAATATTTCTCTGTCTTTTATTTATATCTTAAATACCCTATTTGATTTAATTCCATATCTTAGTCAAAATATTCTTTAAATCCCTATTCTAAAAAATTATTCTAATTTGCAAAAACTTCCTAAAAAGCATTTGATTAAATTCCTTTTATTGAGACATTGAAATTTATTCTTTCAGAATATTTTTTCTTTACATTCTTTTTATTTTATTATTTTCAGATATCGTTCGATTTATCCCATCATTCCCTGCTTTCGCGCGCTTATTTTTTTCCTCCAAAATTCATCCGATTCCTGTAATGAGTTTTTACATGTACGTCAGGTTATCCAGCCCTTAACCTAATTTTTTAGCCATTGACGTTTGAGTTTTTCGGCTCTCTCTTCTTGGCCACACCCCTTTTAACAATCTATTGATTGGTAACTTTCGCGCGTTCGTGTTCCTACACCAATTTTTTGCGTATATAACATACTGCATCGGACAGGACCGCCAGAATTTTGATCTATTTTGATTGTTAAAATAATTCAATCTATCCAAGATCATAAGTAAAATTTATGTAAATGATTATTTTGCGTCATATTATCCACTAGCATACATTTCAATTTGTTTGGATACTATGACGCAAAATAATAATGATTTACATAAATTTTACTTATGATTTTGGATAGCGTGGCACAGAAGATTAATCAATTTATTGATATAAATACATTTCAATACATAATATAGGCTCAGTGAAAGTAATATATTTAAAAGTGTATTGAAAAATTAAAAGTATTGTTTGTATGTGTAAATATACTTTAGAGGACAAACCAAAAATAATTTAAATTGAATTTTAAAAGAGTCCTATTAAATTCACGTCAAGGTGTCACTCAAATTTTGATATGATTTCTTTTAAAACCCATATTTTGAATTCATGAGAGATGTGAATGAAAAAGCATCAGCGAATAAATTTTATATATTTTTTCATATTAAGATGATAATTGCACCTGTGAATATAAATAAAACTAAAAAGAAAATTATGATTAAAAAAATATTAAAATAGCGTCACTTAAATTTGATATCATTGCTTTTAAGACCCATATTTAAAATTCATAGAGCCAAAAAAAGTGCTGCGTCACAACTTTTAACCCGTTAAGTGTTTTTGTACTGATATCATTACTTTTTTAAGGTTATTGATGAAAATGTCAATTAGTCGAAATTATGCATAGGGTTGTTAGAATAAAATCATTATAATAATTATATAATCATTATATAATCATTAGAATAAAATTTTAAAGAAATACTAAAAAAGACCCCTTGGACCCCAATAAAAATATGAGGGTGGTGGCCCAGGGAGAGGAATCCAAGACTTTTAAATTATACAGCGAGAGAGTAACACAATTAGAAGGATGAAAATGCATGGCAAAACCCGTTTGTTCCATCTTCCTCCGCCAAAGGGCGCAATCTTTTCTATGCAAACATAGCTGAAAATTTTCAAAATGGTTGACGCTTCCGAGTCAAATGAGCCATACCTCGTCGTGATCGGTTCCATAGAACTCGATAGGAAAGTTCCCCCTGGTGGTGAAACTTGGAACTAAAATCGATATATCCTGTCGATGTCGTGTCGAATGAATCAAACTGCATGGTGATGGGACCCATAGAACTCGAAATAGCTGCAAAATCCGTTAGTTCCATCCTCCACCACCAGGGGGCGGACTCTGTTCCATACAAACATAGCTGAAATCTTTGAGGCTGTCGATTTCGAGTCGAATGAGCCATACCTCGTCGTGATGAGGCGCATAGGACCCGAGATAGGAAAGCGCCCCCTGGTGGTTAAACTTGTAAATAAAATCTATATATCCTGTCGATGTCGAGTCGAATGAATCAAACTGCATTGTGATGGGACCCATAGAACTGGAGTTAGCTGCAAAATCCGTTAGTACCATCTTCCACCACCAGGGGCCGCACTCTGTTCCATACAAACATAGCTGAAATCTTTCAGGCTGTCGATTTCGAGTCAAATGAGCCATACCTCGTCGTGTTGGGGTACATAGGACCCGAGATAGGAAAGCGCCCTCTGGTGGTGAAACTTGTAATTAAAATCTATATATCCTGTCGATGTCGAGTCGAATGAATCAAACTGCATTGTGATGGGACCCATAGAACTCGAGTTAGCTGCAAAATCCGTTAGTTCCATCTTCCACCACCAGGGTGCGCACTCTGATCTATACAAACATAGCTGAAATATTTTAGGCTGTCGATTTCGAGTCGAATGAGCCATAGCTCGTCGTGATCGGGCCCATAGAACACAAGATAGGAAAGCGTCCCCTGGTGGTTAAACTTGTAACTAAAATCAATACATCCTGTCGATGTCGAGTCGAATGAATCAAACTGCATTGTGATGGGACCCATAGAACTCGAGTTAGCTGTAAAATCCGTTAGTTCCATCTTCCACCACCAGGGGGCGCACTCTGTTCCATACAAACATAGCTGAAATCTTTGAGGCTGTCAATTTCGAGTTGAGTGAGCCATACCTTGTCATGATCGGGGCCATAGAACCTGAGATAGAAATGCGCCCCTTGGTGGTCAAACTTGAAAGTAAAATTGATATATCCTGTCAATGTCAAGTTGAATGAATCAAACCATGTTGTGATGGGACCCATAGAACTCCAGTTAGCTCCAAAATCCATTAATTTCCGCTTCCATTGCCAGGGGCATAGTCTCTTCTATATGAACATAAGTGCCCCTGGTGATGAAACTAAAATCAGTAAGTTCTATCGATGTCGAGTCGAATGAGCCAAATTGCATCACGATTAGGAATGCACAACCTGTGGCCCGTTGGGTAACAGATGGCCCGCAGAGACCATACATGCCAACCTATCCAAAAATTTCGAATTTTCTTAATAATTCGTGAGAAAAATTTGCAAATTTTGTCCACAGATCGTAAGAAAATATGAATTTCATCGATCAGGAGCATAAAATCATGAATTGCATTGACTGGATGCGAATTTTGTCGAATGGGCATGGAAAAATCACAAATTTCGCCATTTTGTCGCTAGAAAAAAAACGCAAATTTCAATAATCAGTCAACAGAAACTAGAGATGCCAAAATCGGTAATTCCGAAGTTGTAAATTTCGTCAATCACTCAAAAAATCTTGAATTTTGTAAACTAATTGAAAAAAACCTGTAAATTTTGTCGATAAGATACTTAAAATCGTGAATTTCATGGATCGAGCAGCGAATTTCATCGAATAGCGTGGAAAGATCGCAAATTTCAATGAACAGTTGCGGAAAAAATTTGCAAATTGTCCATAGATCGTAGGAAAACATTATGCATTTTGTCTATCGGGTTTGCAAAATTATGAATTTTGTCGATAGGCATGGAAAATCGCAAATTTCGTGAATTGGGCGTGGAAAAATCAAGAATTCCATCGAATGTTTGTGAAAAAATTGTAACTTTCAACGAACGGTAAAAAAAAAAAAAAAAAAATGCGAATTTCGCCATTGTCTAGATAAGAAAAATTGTGAATTTCAGTAATTGGCCGATGGAAACCATATCATTTGAAAATCATGAATTTCGTCAATCAGGCACGGTAAAAACATGAATTTTGTGGATCAGGAGAAGGGAAAGCATAAATTTTGTTGAATGCATGCATAAAAATCATGAATTTTGTTTATTGGGCATGTAAAAATCATTAACTTCGTCAAACGGTTGCATAAAAATCAAGGAAGTCATCAATCGGGTGTGTAAAAATCTTGAATTTCATCGATCAGGTGCATAAAAATATAGGACAAAATTGCCATTCGCCAATCGGCGAGTAATACTGAAAATTTGGCGATTGACTTTACTGCCACAACTGGTCAAACTTAATAGTCATACTTGCCAATTGCGATGATTGAATGGAAAAAGATTTTTTCCCCACTGTCGCTCGACAAATTTCGAAACAATTTGGCGAATTTCACGATTTTTTCCCCGAAATTATTTGACGGATTGTGATTTTTTTCTCAAAGCCATTCGACGATATTCAAAAAAATTTTCCCCCGAAACCAGTTGTTGAATTTTGCGATTTTTCCACTATCAATTAATTTTATGATTTTTCTGCTATCGAATCATGAATTTCGCAATTTATCGACTATCGATTAATGAATTTCATGATTTTTTCCATGAACGAACAAATTGTGCACTTTCTTTCCGCTGGTGTTCAACAAATTTTGCACTCTATTTCCGCTGCGGTTCGACAAATTTTGCAATTCTGTTCCGCGATTGTTAGACAAATTCCACTATTTTTCTCCCGAGATCATTTGATGAATTTTGTGATTTTTTTCCCCCGAACTTATTTGACGAATTTCTCTAATTTTTTCACGACAGTTAGACATAATTATTTTTTTCCTGCAATGCCTGATTTCTTTCCCGAGACCATTTAACAAATGTCGTAATTTCTTTCCCGACACTATTTGACGAATTTTGCCGTTTATTCCACAATCGTTTGAGAATTTTCGTAATTATTTTATCAAGTATTTGTAAATTTGTTATTGGTCAGTGTTGGAAAACACTGGCGAGTAAAAAAAATCCATGTACGGGCAAGTGGCCACTGAGTAAAAAAGTTGAAACCTATACATAAAAGTTGAACCTATACATAAAAATCATGAGTTTTTTGAACGGGCACGTAAAAATCACAAATTTGTCAAGTAGCCGCATAAAAATGACAAATCCATCTAGTGGGTGCATTCTTCCAAATTTGCAACCGAACAGTGCTGTATGTATGGATAATGCTAATTATTCCCCCCGCCCCAAAAATCTCTTCGAAACAAAATTCTCTCTGTGCTACTGATGGTGGTCCTCGACAACCCAACCATTTTTTTAAGTGGCCCTTCACTTAAAAAGATTGTGCACCTCTACTATCAATTAAAAATAAATTAACCTATCGCTTGTGTCATGTATTCATGAGCGGTGATTGCGATGCAAATTCTTGTTTACAAGAATAAAACTCATATTAGGTATTTTATTATTTATTTATTGTTTACTTATTTTGATTTGATTTTCTTGTCCTTTCAGAAATTGACTTTAGATTGTTACTTAAATGGTAAGATGATTGTCAATTACCTGTTTTATCGATAAAAAATTATACAAGGTAAGGAAATTGCATCGTGTCGAGTGAATATTTAGGAAGTCTTTTAAAAACCGCAGGCTAATGATTTGTTTTTTACTTGTTAGCTATATTTTGCAACTCTCCAAATTACCGGAATGTAAATATAGTATGAAGTATTATCCTACACTAAACTTTCCTCTGTTGTATAGCTTAAATTTATTGGAAAAAAACCCTGAAAATGTATTGTTGTAATAATGAATTATTTTTGCAGTTGTGTAAATTCTGTCATAACAATTTTCAACTAAGGGAAATCTTACATTGGACATTTAATCACAGTATTTTAAATAAGAAAACTTAAAATATTTGCAAATTAAAGAAATGAATGAGGAGATTTTGTTTAAAATTACATCTAAGGATTTTTTTCTTACAAAAAATGCAAAATTCGCCACTCATTATTGAAATTATCACAAAATTCTACTAATAAAATGGGACTGTAAACAAACCGGTTCAAAATGTGTCCTTTTTAAAAATTAAATTCCATCCCAGCGGCCCTTAGAGTCCACTACAGAAAAACTTTGTATTAAATGCTTTTTATTTAAAAATAGGTACTTAAATGTTAGTCGAGCACTAGCTGATCGACAAAATTTTTTTAATCTCGCCAACCCTTTTTTTCTAGCCAATCTTTAACATAAGCTAATAAAGTATAGCCAACATTTCAACATTGCTATATAGTATCTTAAAAAACTTACTTAAAAATATCTACAATATAATCTTAATAAAATACGTAAACACAAACATATCAATACAAATAACAAAATCTCATGTAATCGGGTATATTAATGATTAGGCTTAATCAATAACAAAAATGTTAAGTAAGCCATAACATAAACTATAGAAACATTGTATTTCATAATGAAAACATCGCATTTAATTTTATATACATAAAAGTGAAAACTTACGTTATATAAATACCCTATATAATATACCAAAGTTTCATCACAATTAAACGTATTTCAATGGCCATAATGCAATTTCCTTATATCATTTTTAACGATAAAACAGGTGACTATTGACAATTATCTCACCATTTACGTCACTAAATCAAAAGACAATTTCTAAAAGGACAATCTAATCAAAATAAATAAACAAACAATAAATAAATAATAAAATACTTCATATGAGTGTTATTCCCACAAACAACATTCGCGACTCGCTCATGAATACAATATTTATATCTACCCTACTACAATAACGAGTGATTGGTTGGTTAACGGTGCTAGTTTTGTCTTCGCTCAGCAATAATAACTAAGAAATGGAAAATCTTTTAATCCTTTGAAAATCGAAAACTTATTATAAACTAGATGGAACCCGTCAAAACTGGACGGAAAAAAATTACAATAACAATATTAGTAAAATAAGCTTCTTTATTACATAAGAAGGGGTGCGTATGAAACAGTCTTTCAAATATTTTATTTTAAAATATTTGAATTTTAAATAGTGAATTACAGTGAATTACAGTACTAATTCCGAAGCAAACTCCAAACAAACAATCCGTAAACAACTGTGTAATGCAAATCCGTTTGACATTACCGCCATATTCCCCACGGCAAGAAAAATTTTTTCCTGGACCTATGAAGTATCATACAAATAGTATATCCCTACGTTCATCTCATATTCAGTCAATAAAAGAACATAGTAAATAAAGCACACATTTCTACCCCCCCCCCCCGTGATAATGCAACCGAATGAGCTCCTAATATGCGTATGTGCATTGCATCTCACCAAAGGCACCGTCAAAATTCGACGTTAAAAAAAAAGTTTTAAAATGTTTAAATTAAAAGTTTTAAAATATCTTCTTTAATCATTGTTCGTTTCAAATCCATATCTTCTGAAACGCATCCATTGTTTTAAGCTAATCAATTTCTATGTAAAGATGAAGATTTTTTTATTTTTTACAATAATAAATCAATCTGCAGATAAGGGAGATTTTTAATGTTTTCAAGTGTAATTTATTTGTATGGTTTCTTCGGTTCCTTTACATAATCAGGATGATTATTCCTTTTCCATCACAGTCGGGAATCTTTTCCTTCTTATACCGTTAAATATCCAATGGATCTTTAAAAAAAATAAAATACAGTTCCTAGAATATTCTGATGCAACATATACATCAACGAATTCAGCATATCAATTTTATGTTAATCATAAACTATAAATAGTTTTTTTTCCTTGACAGATTTTAGTTTAGCGCCAAAATGCTCTTTCTTTTAGATAATCTGATCTTATGATTTATCAGGGGTTTTTATTATTTTTCTTTTTCCGTTTTTATGATGGTTAACAAAATCTATTTTCAATTGGGGCAACTTTTCCAGGGAATATGTCACATTATTAAAGAAAACTGGTGATCATTGTTGAGATAGAATTGAAAAATATTTTATGCTTGAAAATTATTTAAAAAGTCGTTAAATTAAGCGGCAGTTTTCAAATAAATTTCAATCGAAAGCTAATTTTTTTCTAATTGATGATGTAAGAACTGAAATTGTAAAATGTAGTAAAAAAATGAAATTTGTAGTATTTAGAAGTGATGTAAGCGCGATGAAAGCTAAAGCGATAGGGCCGTTTGTTGTCACAACCGTTATACATTTCTAAAAATTGCCACTGTGTTTTGGCTGGAATGTTGTAATCATTTTTTGACATCGAAAGAGAAATTCACAGTGGAAGAAATGGGATAATAAGGTAATAAGGAACTGTTAAATGAACTTATAACAAACCTACCAAAATAATTCTTATAAAATATTAGTCTTACATTATTTATTCTAGCTACAAATACAATCATTATTTCAAGTTTTTTTTACATAACACTATTTTTAATAATTCTAATTTTCCTGAAATTCTTTACTTTTGAATTTTTTTATAAAAAATGAAATCTTCTTCTCTATAATTAAAAAAAAATAAGTAATTGGTAACATGTAATCAAGGTATGCAATCAAGATGAAGCAACCAATAAAGGCTTAAATTCTGACCTTTAAAATTAAAAATTGAAAAATCAGTTAAAATTATATCATGTTGACACAATTAATTTTTTATTAGTTTTATCAATGTTAAAATGCATTTCAAGCTAAGCATAACGTCATTTTCCCCGGCGCAAACTTTTCACACGTACTTTGTATAAGTAACTTTTATGCTGAAACACCATGTTACAGATAAAAATATATTTTGTATTTAATTGTAATGAAAAAATGACATCAACAAAGTTATAATGCATAATGATAAAATAAATCTAATGGACAATATTCCAGTGACGTCACAATAAATATGAATTATTATTCGCTTATAAAACACGCGGATAAATATTTTCACCGAAATTTAAGTTGCAAATTAAAAAATTCGGCCAAAAAGTTCTCATCAAGTGATTTTTAATTCGACGTTAAATGTATTTATAATGATGTTTTACTGATTTATTAGTTATTACATTAATTAAAATAAAAATTACGTCTTCGAAACCATGATATTAAAATAGAAAAAGCATTGAAAAAATGTTGTGATGCGTAGTTTCGTACAATCGATAAAATTCAACTAACGTCACAAACATTTATCCAACAGTCGAAAGGGATAATTAAGAGAAGTAATATAAATAAATAAATATTCAAGACTATTTTTTATTGTTTTCATTAATATATTCTAAATTTTATTGTTTAAAGTTACTGATAAATGATACTTTAGTAAATGGGGCTTTTCCTAATTATTATTATTATTATTATTATTATTATTAGATTTAATGGCAACATTCTGGCGCTACAGTTTGGCGAATAATTTGGGATACTTTTCGGTTAGCCGGGCGCCAGTGAAGTATACACACACACACACACACAGACACACATATATATATATATATGTATGTATGTCATTTTATAAACATAATGTATTCTAGGCGCTGTAACTGGGATTAATTTTTGACGCCTAAATGACGATTTTTGCTTTGTATGGCAACCTGGTGTTTTATAATAAAATTGAATATGTGTGTAAATAAATAAAATAAAATTGGTACTTTTATGTTAGTTGAGCGCCAGGAAAGCTCTCCAAATCTTCTTTCAATTGGAATAATTTAAATTGCAATATTTTACGTGAGATTTGTTATTCATATTGATATGTTTATGTTTAGATATTTTATTATGATTATATTTTAGTTAATTTTAAGTAAGTTTTTTAAGATTTAATATTACAATGTTAAAATATTACCTAGTTGATATTAGCTAATGTCAAAAGATTGGCGAACCACAGAGTTCAGAAAATAATTCTATGCCTTGCAACAGTGGGAGTTGCCGACTTTATGATGTCATCAGCAGCAGTAAAAGTTTAATTGAAAATTACGGCTAATTAATTTAATTTTTGAACAATCGAATGCACGATAACAAATCTGTGTCCAAATATCTTTCATTTAAAAAAAGAATGGTGTAATTTGATGCAGTAGTTTGTTCTCACGGATTGTCGAAAGAAATCGCTTAGCGTTTTAAATATATAGATAACAGTAAAATTGAATACATATAATTAAAAAATATCTCCTCATATTAAAAAATGAATATAAATAGTTTTTCGATAAAATGCAAATTTATAATTTCGAAATATTTTCTTATAAATGGTAATTTAATATAATACATATGTATTAAATATTAGAAGTGTATAATTAACTGTTTTCGCATTTAAAAAAATTAATAAATTTACCTCCTACATGCAGAAGTTTTTAACTGTATTCGTGAAGCGATTATTTGGCATACGTTGATCGCGGAAGAAAGGAGTAAAAGGTCTAATGATAAAGTCTATGTAAACACGTGAAAGAAAAGAGTCCGATTTTAAAACTGGATTATATAAAAAACAAGAGTTTTCCTACATTAGCTCAAAATTTTTTTCGCTTGATCTAAAACCGATTAATATAATATATTAATTTTAAAAAAATCCTTCGAGCCGTTTTGGAGATAATAGGTATGTGCCCATTACATTCCCCATTTTCGCTTAAAAATTTGTTTCCAGATCTCAAAATCTACTGCATGTAGAAATTTATAAATTTCAGGATAGAGTTAGGCCATAGATATAAGACAAATGTGAAGAAATCGAAACGGTATACCTCATATTTACTGAGATATTAAATGTCGGCGTTTCGATTTTCCTTTGATGTCCTGCTAGCTGTATATATGAGAGTGACGGAATCTTCGGTTTTGGGCTTTCGGTTTTTCGCTGCGTCACTCGAGAAACTGCCGTCTCTCATGATAACACGTATATTAATAATTATCTTATTCCAAATCTTAATCTAAAACTTTAAATTCATTCGTATCTTTTATCAACTCCCCAATCTATAAAATTCTGAGAGACGCTTGTCTCATTTCGAATGTGTTTAAAAGCCATTTTTTTTATTCCATGCTTTGCTTCACGCGCTGGGTATTTTTAACGTCAAAATCAATGCGCATCTACGATGGGGATTCTTTCGTGTTAAATCTTCTCCCTCGCACCACATTCGCTTATCTTAAATTCGCCTCTTACTCATTAGATCGTGTGCTCGTTACATCGTTGTCAGTAACCCTACGTGCGGTTAACAAAACGCGCTAGCAATCATTTGGAGAGCATATTTTTGTCGTGTTTGGAAGTGCTGACCAAATGGTTATCTGGTGTTGAAGTAACGTAGAATTTTCATAACAGCTCTTTAAGATCTATTAAATAATGTAGTGAGCCATCGTCAAGCCTGAGGGCTATAAGTTTATACAGAAAACTGTGGGAACGGTTACTTGCATCGCTCCTGTTCCTTAATAAAAGATGTATCTGGAAATTGGTTGCTCCTTATTGAAGAAACTCTTGTGGTGTCTCATCATTGCCTAACCTCTCGCCATGACTCTTGATATCGACTGCAAATATTCTACATCTTTAACAAACTGTCATTTTTTCGTGGAATATAAAATCATCTTCGTAAAAATTTCACATATGTATCAATATATATATATATATATATATATATCAATATATATATATATATATATATATATATATATATATATATCAATATATATATATATATATATATATATATATCAATATATATATATATATATATATATATATATATCAATATATATATATATATATATATATATATATATATATATATATATATATATATATATATATATATATATATATATATCAATATATATATATATATCAATATATATATTTTTGAATAATTATCATACCAATAGATGGAGCCACCTTACTTGTCAGGTAGATGTTGATAAAATTGTTAATATTATATTTAATTTACCTATAGAGGGCGGTATCGCTTGTATATTAATTTTACTTTTAGGGATTAAAATTGAATGGAGTATTTGTATATTCATGGATATAATTTTGTTATTAGTGTATTATCACAAGAATAAATTTGTGTGTTTTTGAATCAATTTGTGTTGGGATGTCATAGTTGGGGTAATATTTCAAATGATGTGCTCTCAACTTGACAAATAATTTCTCTCAACTCGACTATGTCAACAAGTATGAAATATTTCATGATGTGTGCCATGTGGACGTGTGGTATCATTCAGAACTTGTGATGTTTAAGGATTCTCGATGATTATTGTGAGTGGGGTATTTTGTCTACTCTTTACGGTGTTTTATTTTCAATTTTATTATTTCAAACTGATATCAGGTAGTAATTCAGTGAGGTGTTGTATACAGATTTTATGATAATTGATGTGAGTGAAATATATTGCCTATTCTTTATGGGTTTTTTATTTCCAATTTTAATATTTCCAATTGTTTTCTGGTAATAATTCAGTATACCTGGGTGATTCTACTGATCTTAGCATATATGCCAGTAGAATTATGAAATACTGAATTATTTTTTAAAACACATGTGGGTACATCTAGGCTGATGATTATATCTACATGTGTTTTTTCATATCCAATTCTGATTTAATTCTCTTGTTGTCCAATTTGCCATTGTATATGGTTCATATTTCATTTCTTAATCCATTTGTATTCACTTGATAGCAATTCCAAATTATTTTTTTTTTTCTCTTTCTCTTTTTAAATTTTCTTCATGTTTTCAGTGTTTTTGGCCAATTGCCATTGAGGTACAGGCTGTGGTAATATTATGATTGCACTTGTTAATCTGCTAGCTATGTGGTATTCTGTCTACACATTATCATTAATTATCTCTTTGGAGATTTGAGTAGAATGATACAAGAACTTGATATGTTTTTTGAAATTCATAGATATTATAATTATATATATATATATATATATATATATATATATATGATAACGCTCGTATTTATAAATTAATTTTGATGAAACTAATTGTGTGTATTAAGCTCACCAATGCCTCCACCGAGTTCGTTGACCAGCTTGGTCCGCCATCTTGTTTCAAGATGCCGGCCACTGAAAATTTTAAAACTAAAATAAATATACAAAAAGTTAAAAGTTCAAATTTATTTTTTAATTAAGTGTTAGGCCTTGATACAAGTATTCCAGGGCATTTTTTGTTTTATCTCTATCTTAAAAAATGACATTTTGCTTGACATTTTGAAACACGACAGCACATTACAAAAAACCAACGATTAATTTATGAGTTTTAGTTTTAGTGAACGCGGTTTCTCGCAAATTATTTTCTTTCATTGTTGTAATCATTTTCCCAATCATACGCATAAAGCTATATATTCATATCCGTTAGCGCCAAATTCTCGCCAAACTTGGCGACATTTGGCGAAATACCGCCAAATTTGGCGATCAAAAAAAGTCTTCATAAATTAAGCCAATTTGGCTATAGCTCAATAATTTGGAGACTTTCTTATTCAAATTCAGTATTAACGAATCTTTTGTAAACGTTTTCTTTGCATTTTAGCTTGCTGTTTTCCAGTAACGTTAGCTAAAATTTTAAAATGAAGATATAGGAAAGCTACCTTTTCCACACGGTACAGGCCGGAAGGACTTTTTTTGCAATGTGCTGTCTTGTTTCAAAATGTCATCCACGCTAGAATTTCAAACTGCTCTATCTCAGCCATTTTTTAAGATAGAAGTAAAACAAAAAATGCTCTGGAATCCTTGTATCAAGACCTAACATTTAATTAAAAAATAAATTTGAATTTTTAATATATATATATATATATTCTTAGCATCATGCCAGTAGAATTATGAAATACTGAATTATTTTTAAAACACATGTGGGTGCAGCCAAGCTGACGAGTACATCCACATATGTTTTTTCATATCCAATTCTTGATTGGTTCTCTTGTGGTCCAGTTTTTCCACTCAATAATGTTCATAATTAATTTATTAATCCATTTGTGTTTACTTAATAGCAACTCCAATTTATAATTTTTTTCCCCTTTCTCTCTCTTTCTTTTTAATTGTTCTTCAGGTATGAGTAAATTTGGCTAATTACCATTGAAGCACATGCTAAGGTAATTTTATGATTGCACAAGTTAATTATTAGCTATGTGGTATTCTGATTACACAATATCATTAATTATCTGTTGAAGATTTTAGTAGAATGATATTAGAACTTGATATGTTTTTGAAATTCATAGATATTATAATTATATATATATATATATATATATATATATATATATATATATATATATATATATATATATATATATATATATATAATTAGTAGAGAAATAATCTTGACAGCGCACTTACGCCAATTTCAAAGTTATAATCAAAAGTACAAATTTACTACCATTTAAATAATTTTTTTATCATCAAAAGCAATTTTTTAATATTAAAAATAACATTTTTTAGTAAAAAACGACGTGCGTTTTAAAGTATTTTTGAAAGTTTGTGATTTTAAACGAATAGTGAATATTTTAAAGCTATTTTTTAAGAAAACATTCACTTTTTGAAACACGCTACCATATTAAAAGACAGTAAAAAGAACTAGCATGACTTTATAAAAATCATTTTAAAAATATGTTAGACATTTTTTAGAAAATGATTTAAAAATTTTTTTTAATATAATATTAAAACCACCCGTTTTTGCTTGCTTCAAATAATCAGTATCCTACTAAAACACCCTCGAATAAATTCTTTCACTTTTAAAACAGCTTGAAATCCCAGTCGAGAATTAAAAATATTTTACTCCTCTCTACACCAATTACTACCATATTAAAAATAATTTTTTTTAGTTTTTGAAACACGTTAAAAATAAAAGCTTTTAGAAACCTTTTTTTTATAAAATAAAAGAGCTTTTTAAATCTTCAGATTCCAATTAACTTTATTATAAAATCTTCTGAGTTATAAAATCCCAATTACTTTTATTATAAAATTCTCTTATAAAATTTTCTGATAATGTTTGATGTTCAGATATAAAATCCCAATTAATATAAGAACGAAATTCTTTTATAAAATTTTCTGATAATGTTTGATGTTTAGATATAAAATTCCAATTAACATAATTTTTAAATTTTCTTATAAAATTTTCTGATAATTTTCGATTTGAAGATATAAAATCCCAATTAACTTTATTAGAAAATTCAGTTATAAAATATTCAGACAATGTTTGATGTTCAGATATAAAATCCCTATTAACATAAGAAAGAAATTCTCTTATAAAATTTTCTGATAATGTTTGATGTTTAGATATAAAATTCCAATTAACACAATTTTTAAACTGTCTTATAAAATCTTCTGATAACATTTATTAGGAATTAATTTTATTACAGATTGTTGATAGATAATATAATACCAATCTGTAGTAACTAGCTTTTAAATCACTATCGCCTAAAGTCATAATAAATAAAGGATTACAACCTTGTAATTTCTGAATGTATTTTTGTACAAAATTTTCAGATAAATTTTGATACATGAATATTTCATTCCAATCGACTATATATGATAATTCTTCAATGATATCCTCTGATAAATTTTGATAAATACAAATTATTTTCATGTTTAATTTCAGAAAATGATCAGCTATAAAATTATCACTCAGTCTTTGATATTCAGATATCTTATTCCAGTCTAATTTATCTGCAAATTCTATTATGAAACTTTTTGAAAGTGTTTGATATCTAGATATAATATCCCACTTTACTAGATCAACATTTTCTCTTATAAATTTTTCAGAAAGTTTTTGATAAGCTGAAATATTATCCCAGTTCACTCTGTCTTTAAATTCACTGATAAAAGATTCAGATATTTTTTGATATTTTGAAATTAAATCCCATTCTACTAAATCCTGAAATCATCTTATCAAATCTTCGCTTAATTTGTCCTACTTTGACACGACTAACCAATCAACATCCATTTCTTACAAGATAAAATTTAGAATAGCTTTTCAACATTTATTTTGTTTACTGATACTTTTGCCGCGTGCAAAACAGGTTCGAAATAATAAATGAGTTTTTACAAAATAAAATTTATCTTTTCAACATGCATATACGGTTTTAATTCATGAACTTTATGAGGTATTATTTTTTATTTTAAAACCTCCTTACGTTTATCCTGTACAAAACAGCTTACTGAATCTTTAAGTTTTATTTCACCAATGAAAAGAGCATAATCATTGATTATCAGTTGTATATCTGCTGTTTCATCGTGATCATGATTATTTCTAAAAATATATACGGCTATTTTTAAATACATATCTTCAGATAATCTTAGGTTTTGATCAAGTAAATTGGAATTAGATCTCAAATCGAATTTTACTTCGTTTGCATATCTCGTTTTATAAGAATGAAAATCTTCTTTCATAGTAAGCCAGATATCTCTGTTATCTAAGTATATTTTATTCACTGCGTCTTTATCATTTTCCGGTTCTGAAACATTCATAATTACTTTATTTTTTGCATCAAATTTATCATTCGCATTTAATATTAACGCGTTGTTCTCAAAATAGCGTTTATTTATAACATTTTTGTCATCTTTCGGATCTGAAACGTTTCCAATCCTTTTATTTTTAGCATCAATAGGTTTTCCTTCAACAAATTTTAAAGATTTCTCTTCTAATTCTTTGATTTTATCACCTGTTTGTTTTGTAAACAATAAAAACTCATTATCAATTTGAGATTTATTTTTTTCTATATTTTCACTTAATTCAAAATGATTACTCTCTATTTTATTCAAAACAAATTTTTTAGTACTTAAGTCAAAATCGTCAATGGGATCTGAAGCATTTTTTAATATTTTATTTTCCATATCGTAATTTCCATCACTTGTTAAACGAAAACCGATTCCAGGGGGTCCCTCTGGATCTACTTTTGTTGTATCATCGTACGGTGGATAATTGGCAATCATTTATTTACAAAAGAATTAAAAGTATTAATTTCTTTACGTTTCATGTTTAATGTTGTATGTTTTCTTACTTCTGTAATTATATAAAATACATAATCTTTATTAGTCTCATCCTTTAATTCATAATTAAAAGATATTCATAAATTACTTAAAGATGTATTATCTTCATGATGTGATAAATCAAAACAAAAAATTAGATACAATTCATCAAATTTTAAGTAATCTATCAACGGTGCTGTTTCAGTATGAAAATTATTTTTAGTAATTTCGATAAAAGTTTCGAAAGCTCTGTTCCACTCTTTATTAGCAAAATCCATTTTATATTTTTCAGTAGGGTTTGGTAATCCATTTACTATATAATAACACTCAACCATATTTAAATTTTCAAATATCATATTATTTTTTTTATAATTATCATCTCTTTCCCAGTATTGAGGAATAACAAACAATTTCAAAACTTCGTTAGACGAGGGGAGTATGGAATATGAACCTTTTTTATCATTTGCAATTTTATTTGTTCTATAAATTTCATAATGATTCCAGTATATATCTATATTTTTATCAGATAAACCTAATTCATGATATAATAAATCTGCAGCATTTTTTAATGTATAGTGTGCTAAATATAGAGACAAATCTAAAAATTCCACTTTACATTTAGGAGTTGCAACGACTGTATACAGCATGTTTTTATCTTTTTCCCTTTCAAATTCTATTTTTATTTCAAAATCTGTAATTAATTTCGGATATGCTTTAACAAAATAAAAAATTTGTTTTAAATGTATCCACATTGTGATTGGTTTACTATCTTTTGTTAATTGATATCGTTTATCGAAACCCTTATTATAATTTTCATTTTCAATT
This sequence comes from Maratus michaelseni, assembly GCA_963931845.1. Classification (NCBI taxonomy): domain Eukaryota; kingdom Metazoa; phylum Arthropoda; class Arachnida; order Araneae; family Salticidae; genus Maratus; species Maratus michaelseni. The sequence continues at coordinate 181,726,879 of OZ007596.1, read as the reverse complement.
ACTGCTAATTTACTACCAATTTCTACCATAGTTGTTGCGGCAGTGGTTGTACTTTGAATTGTATATTTTTTTTCTACAAGCAGTGTCTTTAGAGTGAAAAAAACAAAACATATCAGTTGGCTGTGATAAAACATAAACTGGCGTAAATTCTCCAAGTCTTACAACATGTTGTATAATACCGAAATAATCATTAACATGTTCAACCACTTTATTACTTATTGTAAGTTTTTTACTTTTAAATGGATTTAAACCACACACTCCTGAAACATTTTCATTACCTATAGAATCTCCATTTTCTTTTACGATTTTCCATTTTAATTGAACAAAAGAATCTGAAAGTAAAATTTTTGCACTTTGAAGATTAATATAAAATTCGTATTTTGTCGTACTATTCAAGTCAATATTAGGTAATTTAAATTCAATCAACTCTTTACTTTGAATGTTCTCATCGTAAGGATGAAAATAATCTGTCAAGTCCCAAATCTTTTCCATTTATTTAGGAATAATTTTTAACCCTGTTCTTGTTTTTATTTTAGATAATATTTTACGTATTAATTTATCATGATTATCTTGTTTTTTCGGATAGCGAAGCTGAAGCTTTCTGTATAATCTACGTTCATTCATTTATTTATCTATAAAATTTCATCTTTTGTGATAAACACGTATTTAACTGTTTCTTAAATTTAACAGTTTTCCATCTTCATCTCTTATACTCATCGTGATTCTTAGCACACCTTTTGTATCTTTTACATTGTAAAATATCGGTTTTTCAAATTTTTGAACAATTTTACTACCAGGTCTATCAGTATTTATAAATGTATGAATTACAGAAGTTGACTTATTATTATTGATTTGCATACCGTCTATTATATCGCAATGAACATAAATATCATCGGATTTATATTCCAAGTTTGCTAGATGTTCGGCTACTTGCCACTTTTCTTTATATATTTTTGCTTCAAATCCTAAAACTTTGTGAAAATCACCTTCACTCAAGTCAATTTCGTAATTTTCTTTTAAATAGATTGCGAATTTCTTTTCTTCTTCTATTTCACCAATTTGAATAGGATATATATATTCCGTAAATTTTTCCTTGTTGTCTTCTCGTGGAAATTCTTTATCGAAAATAATTTTTTTAATTCGTATATTTAATCTATCTGTTGTATAAAAACCATCCGCAATAACTATGCCATTCCATTGGTAACCATTCCAATACTTGAATTTGTTGTTCTGATAGAGTTCAGATATATCATCCCATGACACTTCCATATAAAATTCTTGCAAAGCAATCTTTGTAAATTTAAGCGGTTCAAAATATTCCAACAAAATATTTGCGGAATTTTCTCTTTTTACTATCGTTAATGTTTTCATTTATAAAGAACAAAATCTTCATTGTAATCACTAGGATACTCAGTGAATAAAGATAACACTTCTTCAGCTGATTTGCCTTTATTTCTCTCTTTTATATATTTCATGCAAAATAAACCACATTTCACAGAAGTAGGTTTTTGTATAAAACTATAATATTTTACGTATAATTTTTTAATTAGATAATTTTAGAAATGTCTTAATATTATCAGGAATAAACTTTTTCTTCAGTTTAATTTTTCCTATTTTGTATTCACCGAAAGGATCAAAATATTCCACAAAATCATATTTTGGATTGTTGTAATAACAGACCCAATGTGTCCCGGGACCTGTTGAAATATCTAAATTAATGATTCCATTATCGAATTTTTTTATCTTTTTCGGTAATAAATCTGAAGTAAATACACCTTTAAAACCTTTCTCATTTTTCATATTTTCCCTGATCATAACATCAGATATCCCCCTTTTTTTTTCTTCAAATGGGTTCCTCAATCCTTTGCCCGATATTTTATCTAGAGCTTTTTTAGCCCCCCAAGCACCAACGCCTGTTGCTGCACCGACCCCCAGAGCTTTAGCAATTGCAATCCCTGTAGGCATTAATAAAGGTAAAAATCCTCCATTTAATTGTGTTATAGTAATTCTTTTTCCCTTATTCATTTGATTAATTTGTTTTTTAGTTAAATACATTTTATGATTTGGAGTTTTTGATGTATCTATTTGTAATCTTACTTCTTCGTTTTTGTTTAAAGCTGATTTAATTTTTTTATTTGATAATCACGCAAATAATTTTTTTTCCATTTATTAATAAAGAAATTGTTTATAATATTGGTCGACCTCTTTTTTTGTCATAGTTCCATTCTTTAATAAAATATCTAACAATAAAACTGTTTGATTATATATTTTCTTAGACAACGTACCTTTACATATTTTATCAGTTAATTTCTTAACGAATCCAAACCATCCCCTAAATAACCTTTACTTTGTTTCATAATTTGTAAGACATTGATATATTCTTGCATATTTTTCATTTTAAAATCCGATTCCTCTAACTTTTCCTTATCCTTTTCACTTTTAGAAAGCTCAAAATTTTTAGCATTAGTTCCTTTCATTCTTTTATAATTATCTCGTTTTTCTTTAACTATAGCGATTATTTCTGCCAGTTGATCATCAGATTTATTTATAAGTTCAGAGGGTAACTCTAAATTTTCGTTTTTAATAAAAGGAATATCCAAATTTTTATTACTGTAAAACTTAAAAATTCCTTCTTGTCTATCGAACATGTCTGAAATATATGGTGCTTCAATTTCTCTTCTTGATGTATCAAATGGTGCAATATTTTCTATAGCATCTTGAATACTTTTTACAACATCTTTATTTGATTTTTCATATTTTTCTATTTCTTTAGTAACAGGACTGTGAAATTTCTCTAACGCTCTTTGAAAACCTAATTTTTCTTTTAATTGATCTTCATTATTCTTTCTTATTTGTTTCACTAATTTTTCTTGTTCAATTTTAATTTTAATTTGTTTTCTAAGCTTTTTTTCACGTTATTTTTCTAACTTATTTATATCCATTTATTTAGGATAAAATCTGCAACGAGTAAAAATCAAATTTGCAACGAGTAAAATTTAATTTAAATAAATTAAAATTAAAATTAAAGATTATACACAAATTGAAGTGTTACCTGATCCACTCCAACACCCTTTATTTTTTAAGCACCCCTTCCGATTGCTTATTGTTGGGCCTTCATCAAGTCGTAAAACGAATCTTTTGATCAATTTAATAAACGGTTTTGAGGAGCCTAAAAATTTAAGATTAGATTTCGATGCATTATATATATGTGCAAAAAATGAGCCAAAGTATTCAAAATTACAAGAAGACTATTCTATGTTTAAAGATTTTGAAAGAGAAGATGTTCTCAAAATTATTAAGTCAAAAAAAGAAAAGGATTTAGTTTTAGATTGGTATGAAAATTAAAAAAAAGATTTCATGTTTACTTCAGATTTAAATGAATTTATTACGGTGGATGATTTAGACTGTTCAGTTAAAAATTTAATTGTGTACGATGATTGTATAACAGAAAGAGATCAGAAAAATATAGTTGATGTATATATTAGAGGTAGAAAGAAAAATGCATCTGTTATTTATTTAACTCAGTCTTACTATTCAGTTCCTATAGATATTAGAAAAAATTGCAATTACTACATGTTTATCAAACAACAACCTAGAGAATTTCGACAAATAATGCGAGAATTAGATGGGTCTAAAATAGAATTTGATTGCCCCTCCAGATAAATTTTTCATGTTAGATTTGGTTAATCCTGAAATTAGATACAGAATAAATTTTGATCCTATATAAATATGGATGAATATTTGCAAAAAAAGTTATATGTTTATAGAAAAAGTTATAATTATTATCACAGAATTGAAATATCTTTAACAGTGAGTAAATTTATTCTGAGCGGAACTGGTCTATCAGCTTTTGCGTTCTTACCTCTGGCAAGTCTCAGCTTGTCGGCAGGAATAGTGGAAGTGCTAGATAAAGCCTTAAATATTTCAGAGAGGAAAGAAGAATATAAACAGACATTTAAATTTTATAAGCAGTTACAGAATTTATTAAACTCTAATGCTATTACTGAGGAGGAAATATATATTAGAGAGAAGGATTTAGTATATTTTCCACTTGAAAAATACATTAAAAAAGTTCAGTTAAATGGTTATAAATTTGTTTCTTAATAAATGATGTGTAAAGGTAAAACATTTATTATAAAATCTTTTAAAGGAGGATGTTTAGAATGCGGTTAAATTGGGTCTGGTATCATTAATAGTGCTATTTATAATTTACCCTTTGAAATGCACTTACACGGTCATAATTTTACCGGACCTGGAACTCAATTATTATGGGGCAAACACAGACTAAACGATGATTTAACATATAAAGAATCTAGCAGACCTATTAATAAAGTAGATGAAACTGCTTAAAAACATGATGTTTGTTATTTGAAAAATAAAGATACTGAAACTAGAAATAATATATGTGATAAAAATATGTTAAATGAATTGGATAATATTAAAAATCCTACCATTCAAGAGAAAATTGAAAGAGCGATCGTGAAGCCTATTATAAAAGCAAAAAAGGTATTTGGTATGGGGATCAATAATATCTATTGTTTAAAGAGTAAAAAGAAAACAGATTCTTAAGATGTTTTTGAAACAATTTCTAAGAATGGTAGACGTATGGCTAAAGGAATTTGTACAATTTGTGGATCCAAAAAGAGTGTTTTTTTAGGATAGAAGAAATATATTACGATCCTGAAACAGGCGTATTAATGAACTGAAAAGAAAAACAGGATTACCCACAAAAAAAGTTGAAGAATTTTTACATGAACAAGATGTATATACACGCTTCAAACAAGTTGTAAGGAAATTTAAAAGAATAAGAGTTTATGTACCTTGCGGTAATAATCAGTTTGATGCAGACTTATTATTTATTAACAATTTCAGTAAATATAACGATGGAACTAAGTATTTATTGACAGTTATTGATGCCTTTAATAAATATGCTTGGGTTTTTCCTATAAAAAGGAAAACGTCTGAAGAAGTCGTTCAGAGTTTTCAGCAAATTTTTAAGGAAATAGTTCCAAAATTTATTTTGACAGATGAAGGAACAGAATTTACAGGAAAAATGACTCAAAAGTTGTTTAAAGATTATAATATTAAATGGTTTACAACAAAAAATAAAGAAATAAAATCAGCTATTGCAGAGAGATTTAATCGAACTATTAAAGAAAAAATAACAAAATATATGTATGCAAACAATACTAAACGGTATATAGATGTGCTACCTAAACTGGTTGCTAATTACAACAATTCATATCATAATTCAATAAAAATGACACCCTTTGAGGCAAGGAAAAATGAATCTCAAGTTTATAAAAATTTATATTAAGAAAAGACGTTGTCTAAAAAACCTAAGTTTAAGATAGGTGATAAGATTCGAATAACGAAATTTAAAACAAAATTTATGAGAGGATACGACCCTACATTTACAGAAGAGATTTTTATAGTTTCTGAAATATTAAAATCGGATCCGATTACATATAAAATTAAAGACTTAAATGGTAAGGAAATTAAAGGAACTTTTTATGAGAAAGAAATGGTAAAATTTAATAAAAAAGATGAAATATATAAAATTGAAAAAATAATAAGAAAAAAGGGTAATAAAATGTTTGTGAAATGGTTGGGCTTTCCTGATGAGTTTAATTCTTGGATAGATCGTAGAGACCTAGTATAATAAATGAGCAAAATCATTTTTGAAACACAACTGAAAAGATTTTATAAATTTGGATAATGATCACAATATTTCTAATGAGTAACGGTCTTTAAAAAATTAAATACTTATAAATGGAGAAAACTTGGAAGCGTTATCAAGTGACAAAACCTGTAAGTGATTTTTATGTATATAATAGGAGGGATAAAATAGAATATCAAAATAACTGTAAATCTTGTGAATCTAAAATTAATAATTTCGAAATATAATTGCTTATGTGGGAAGCAATATAGTTATGCTCACAGAAAACTACATTTAAAGAGTAATTATCATCTGAAAAAAACATTGTTAAAATGTTTCCTAATAAATGGAAGAAACCTTGAAGTTAAAAACTGTTAAGGAGTTTAAAAAATATTGCAAAGAAAATAAAATACAAAATTATTCAAATTTAAGAAAAAATGAACTTATAAGTTATATTAAAGATGTAATTGAAAGACAGAATTTTGTAAAATTGTTTGACTTTAGGCATTTAGTTAAACCATCGAAATGTAGAGAAAAGATAATAGAAAAATGCAATGGTAAAAGAAATGTTAAAAAAAGTGTATTATTTGTGGTGAATATTAAGCATAATAATACTAAGCATATAGAGGCATAAGCAGGTTCACTTAATTACATAACTTTTTCCCATAGCTCTGGAACTCGAGGGTGGCCATAAAATAGTGTTACACTAAGGAAAAAGTAATTAATTTTAATCGTTTGGTAAAACAATTTATTTGTCTATTTCTGCGAGTTGAATTTTTTTATTATTGAAAACTAATTTTTTGAAATATAAAGAATGTGAATTATCACTTTACTAAACAGCGTAGAACCATTAGAGTGAAAAAATGTCCAGACCGGGGTTCGATCCCGGATCCCTTGGTTTAGTGCTTTATCAATTAAGCTATCCAGACGACATCCAGTCTAGCACTCTCTCACTCTTATATGGCAAGGCTACACACACGCAGCACAAGAAGGAAAGTCAATCATGAGCACAACTTCGTTGGCGTGCATGAGACAAATTAAACCCAGTATCGGTGAATATTTATACACTTAATAATTTTTCAACAGAGCTGAAATTACGCTGTAAAATTAATGAAATACAAAGAATGTGAATTATCACTTCACTGAACAGCGTAGAACCATTAGAGTGAAAAAATGTCCAGACCGGGTTTCGATTCCGGATCCCTTGGTTTAGCGCATAAAGTGCTTTATCAATTAAGCTATCCAGACGACATCCAGTCTAGCACTCTCTCACTCTTATATGGCAAGGCTACAAACACGCAGCACAAGAAGGAAAGTCAATCATGAGCACAACTTCGTTGGCATGCATGAGACGAATTAAACCCAGTATCGGTGAATATTTATACACTTAATAATTTTTCAACAGAGCTGAAATTACGCTGTAAAATTAATGAAATACAAAGAATGTGAATTATCACTTTACTGAACAGCGTAGAACCATTAGAGTGAAAAAATGTCCAGACCGGGTTTCGATCCCGGATCCCTTGGTTTAGCGCATAAAGTGCTTTATCAATTAAGCTATCCAGACGACATCCAGTCTAGCACTCTCTCACTCTTATATGGCAAGGCTACAAACACGCAGCACAAGAAGGAAAGTCAATCATGAGCAGAACTTCGTTGGCATGCATGAGACGAATTAAACCCAGTATCGGTGAATATTTATACACTTAATAATTTTTCAACAGAGCTGAAATTTTCTGTAAAATTAATGAAATACAAAGAATGTGAATTATCACTTTACTGAACAGCGTAGAACCATTAGAGTGAAAAAATGACCAGACCGGGTTTCGATCCCGGATCCCTTGGTTTAGCGCATAAAGTGCTTTATCAATTAAGCTATCCAGACGACATCCAGTGTAGCACTCTCTCACTCTTATATGGCAAGGCTACAAACACGCAGCACAAGAAGGAAAGTCAATCATGAGCACAACTTCGTTGGCATGCATGACACGAATTAAACCCAGTATCGGTGAATATTTATACACTTAATAATTTTTCAACAGAGCTGAAATTACGCTGTAAAATTAATGAAATACAAAGAATGTGAATTATCACTTTACTGAACAGCGTAGAACCATTAGAGTGAAAAAATGTCCAGACCGGGTTTCGATCCCGGATCCCTTGGTTTAGCGCATAAAGTGCTTTATCAATTAAGCTATCCAGACGACATCCAGTCTAGCACTCTCTCACTCTTATATGGCAAGGCTACAAACACGCAGCACAAGAAGGAAAGTCAATCATGAGCACAACTTCGTTGGCATGCATGAGACGAATTAAACCCAGTATCGGTGAATATTTATACACTTAATAATTTTTCAACAGAGCTGAAATTACGCTGTAAAATTAATGAAATACAAAGAATGTGAATTATCACTTTACTGAACAGCGTAGAACCATTAGAGTGAAAAAATGTCCAGACCGGGTTTCGATCCCGGATCCCTTGGTTTAGCGCATAAAGTGCTTTATCAATTAAGCTATCCAGACAACATCCAGTGTAGCACTCTCTCACTCTTATATGGCAAGGCTACAAACACGCAGCACAAGAAGGAAAGTCAATCATGAGCACAACTTCGTTGGCATGCATGAGACGAATTAAACCCAGTATCGGTGAATATTTATACACTTAATAATTTTTCAACAGAGCTGAAATTACGCTGTAAAATTAATGAAATACAAAGAATGTGAATTATCACTTTACTGAACAGCGTAGAACCATTAGAGTGAAAAAATGTCCAGACCGGGTTTCGATCCCGGATCCCTTGGTTTAGCGCATAAAGTGCTTTATCAATTCAGCTATCCAGACGACATCCAGTCTAGCACTCTCTCACTCTTATATGGCAAGGCTACAAACACGCAGCACAAGAAGGAAAGTCAATCATGAGCACAACTTCGTTGGCATGCATGAGACGAATTAAACCCAGTATCGGTGAATATTTATACACTTAATAATTTTTCAACAGAGCTGAAATTACGCTGTAAAATTAATGAAATACAAAGAATGTGAATTATCACTTTACTGAACAGCGTAGAACCATTAGAGTGAAAAAATGTCCAGACCGGGTTTCGATCCCTTGGTTTAGCGCATAAAGTGCTTTATCAATTAAGCTATCCAGACGACATCCAGTCTAGCACTCTCTCACTCTTATATGGCAAGGCTACAAACACGCAGCACAAGAAGGAAAGTCAATCATGAGCACAACTTCGTTGGCATGCATGAGACGAATTAAACCCAGTATCGGTGAATATTTATACACTTAATAATTTTTCAACAGAGCTGAAATTACGCTGTAAAATTAATGAAATACAAAGAATGTGAATTATCACTTTACTGAACAGCGTAGAACCATTAGAGTGAAAAAATGTCCAGACCGGGTTTCGATCCCGGATCCCTTGGTTTAGCGCATAAAGTGCTTTATCAATTAAGCTATCCAGACGACATCCAGTGTAGCACTCTCTCACTCTTATATGGCAAGGCTACAAACACGCAGCACAAGAAGGAAAGTCAATCATGAGCACAACTTCGTTGGCATGCATGAGACGAATTAAACCCAGTATCGGTGAATATTTATACACTTAATAATTTTTCAACAGAGCTGAAATTACGCTGTAAAATTAATGAAATACAAAGAATGTGAATTATCACTTTACTGAACAGCGTAGAACCATTAGAGTGAAAAAATATCCAGACCGGGTTTCGATCCCGGATCCCTTGGTTTAGCGCATAAAGTGCTTTATCAATTAAGCTATTCAGACGACATCCAGTGTAGCACTCTCTCACTCTTATATGGCAAGGCTACAAACACGCAGCACAAGAAGGAAAGTCAATCATGAGCACAACTTCGTTGGCATGCATGAGACGAATTAAACCCAGTATCGGTGAATATTTATACACTTAATAATTTTTCAACAGAGCTGAAATTACGCTGTAAAATTAATGAAATACAAAGAATGTGAATTATCACTTTACTGAACAGCGTAGAACCATTAGAGTGAAAAAATGTCCAGACCGGGTTTCGATCCCGGATCCCTTGGTTTAGCGCATAAAGTGCTTTATCAATTCAGCTATCCAGACGACATCCAGTCTAGCACTCTCTCACTCTTATATGGCAAGGCTACAAACACGCAGCACAAGAAGGAAAGTCAATCATGAGCACAACTTCGTTGGCATGCATGAGACGAATTAAACCCAGTATCGGTGAATATTTATACACTTAATAATTTTTCAACAGAGCTGAAATTACGCTGTAAAATTAATGAAATACAAAGAATGTGAATTATCACTTTACTGAACAGCGTAGAACCATTAGAGTGAAAAAATGTCCAGACCGGGTTTCGATCCCTTGGTTTAGCGCATAAAGTGCTTTATCAATTAAGCTATCCAGACGACATCCAGTCTAGCACTCTCTCACTCTTATATGGCAAGGCTACAAACACGCAGCACAAGAAGGAAAGTCAATCATGAGCACAACTTCGTTGGCATGCATGAGACGAATTAAACCCAGTATCGGTGAATATTTATACACTTAATAATTTTTCAACAGAGCTGAAATTACGCTGTAAAATTAATGAAATACAAAGAATGTGAATTATCACTTTACTGAACAGCGTAGAACCATTAGAGTGAAAAAATGTCCAGACCGGGTTTCGATCCCGGATCCCTTGGTTTAGCGCATAAAGTGCTTTATCAATTAAGCTATCCAGACGACATCCAGTGTAGCACTCTCTCACTCTTATATGGCAAGGCTACAAACACGCAGCACAAGAAGGAAAGTCAATCATGAGCACAACTTCGTTGGCATGCATGAGACGAATTAAACCCAGTATCGGTGAATATTTATACACTTAATAATTTTTCAACAGAGCTGAAATTACGCTGTAAAATTAATGAAATACAAAGAATGTGAATTATCACTTTACTGAACAGCGTAGAACCATTAGAGTGAAAAAATGTCCAGACCGGGTTTCGATCCCTTGGTTTAGCGCATAAAGTGCTTTATCAATTAAGCTATCCAGACGACATCCAGTCTAGCACTCTCTCACTCTTATATGGCAAGGCTACAAACACGCAGCACAAGAAGGAAAGTCAATCATGAGCACAACTTCGTTGGCATGCATGAGACGAATTAAACCCAGTATCGGTGAATATTTATACACTTAATAATTTTTCAACAGAGCTGAAATTACGCTGTAAAATTAATGAAATACAAAGAATGTGAATTATCACTTTACTGAACAGCGTAGAACCATTAGAGTGAAAAAAATGTCCAGACCGGGTTTCGATCCCGGATCCCTTGGTTTAGCGCATAAAGTGCTTTATCAATTAAGCTATCCAGACGACATCCAGTCTAGCACTCTCTCACTCTTATATGGCAAGGCTACAAACACGCAGCACAAGAAGGAAAGTCAATCATGAGCACAACTTCGTTGGCATGCATGAGACGAATTAAACCCAGTATCGGTGAATATTTATACACTTAATAATTTTTCAACAGAGCTGAAATTACGCTGTACAATTAATGAAATACAAAGAATGTGAATTATCACTTTACTAAACAGCGTAGAACCATTAGAGTGAAAAAATGTCCATACCGGGGTTCGATCCCGTATCCCTTGGTTTGGCACATCAATTACTTTACCAATTAAGCTATCCAGACGACATCCACTAACGTTTGGCGCTAAACCAAGGGATCCGGGATGGAACCCCGGTCTAGACATCTATATTCAACAATATTCGGTGATATACCGACAAAACTTCGAATTGTTAAACTCTTTCAGAATAAGATATCTGTTATGGTTATGCTGCAGTGTCAAAGAATTGAAAATTGCATCTAAATGTCAGCGATAAATGGATAAAACTCAATACGGAGTATTACAAGCAAGACAAATTCGCTACACATTTATTGTCACATGATCAGAGATAAGAAACATTCTGCATCTTCGCAATAAGCCAAATCAACACAGGTTCCATGTTGATTGTCCGACGTTTATTATGTAAGAAGATTCGCTACCTTTTTCAGCGGATCTATCTCCATTAGACTATTTCAACTGAGAGATTTTAGAAGCAAAAGTAAATGCGCAACAATACAACAGTACTCTTTTAAAACTTAAATATTTTTGGAATGGAATAGATTGCTTCTCATTAAGAAACGATTAACGCTCCAGTTAAAAAACTGTCTGTATATTAATAATGTTATATATATTTTTTTAACAAAAAACGATATGAGTTAAAGTTGCGCTTGCAGCAAAAGTGTTAAATGCGAAAGTGATTCCAGTTTGTTGTGTAATAAGTATCTAGCTATTTTTGCAATCCTGAAGTGTGTAGGTATGCGTCAGTTACGATTTCCGATTGATATATATAAAGTTTTGTACATTTAAATGGAGCAACGTCTACTTTGTTTTCTTCACGCATTTTCTTAAAAAAGTGTTTTTTCAGAATAGTCTTTGAACCAATCAAACAAAAACTGATTTGGAATTTAAAGATAAACATTGTCAGAGATTATGAACCTAATTAATGTTAAAAATTTCGCCAATTAATTTTTTTTCCAAAAACGTAAAATTGAAAAAAAAAAATCAACAGGTCTTTATTGTTAAGTTCAAAGAAAGTATTTATTTGATTATTTTTTTTATTATTATCAGGTGTGGGCAGCAGATTTATGGTTATTGGTTAGCCAGATGTGAAATTTTCCTAGCCAATGTTAAAATTATGGGTATGGAATGCATTCATATATTAAAAGTATTTAATATGAACATTAATATTTTGAGTTTCTTTTTTCTGTATACTCTTCTTAAAGTATATATCTTCCTTTTTAAATTTAACAAATACTTCTAAAATATATGCTTGGTATCTATAACGCTAAGCGTTTTCTTTTGACAGTCCGTGAGAACAAACTACTGCATCAAATGACATCATTCTTTTCTTAAATGAAATATATATGAACACAGATTTATTATTGTGCATTTGTTTATTAAACAATTTAATTAATCAGCCGTAATTTTCAATTAAACTTTACTTTCTGCTTATGACGTCGTAAAGTAGGCAATCGGATAATCCGCTGTTGCCAGGCAGAGAGTTTATTCTCTTAACTCTGTGGTTGCGAGTATAAAAGAGAAATAATTCTTCTATATATTTAAAACGCTAAGGGTTTTCTTTCGATAATCCGTCAAAACAAACTTCTACATCAAATTACATCATTCCTTTTTTAAATGAAAGATATTTGGACACAGATTTGTTATCGTACATTCGTTTGTCAGAAAATTTTATTAATTAGCCGTAATTTTAAATTAAACTTTAACATCTACTTATGACGTCATACACTCAATCTAAAGGGAACGCTGCAACTCTACCCAAAGTCTGACTCTGACCGTAACTTCAAACTATGTGGGTAAGGTAGAACTGTAAAATAAGATCGATTACGTTAAAAAAATATCAATGTCACCAATTTATATACTTTTAACATTTGCTGAAATCATAATCTAATACAAAAAGTCCTTCCGGCCTGTACCGGGAGGAAAAGGTAGCTTTCCTATATCTTCGTTTTAAAATTTTAGCTAATGTTACACGAAAACAGCAAGTTAAAATGCAAAGAAAACGTTTACAAAAGATTCGTTAATACTGAATTTGAATAAGAAATTTGCCAAATTATTGAGCTATAGCCAAGTTGGCTTAATTTATAAAGACTTATTTCGGTCGCCAAATTTGGTGATATTTCGCCAAAATTCTGAAAATTATCGTCGATAGAATAAGCTCGAAATCCGTTGTTCCCCAAAACAAGCAAAAATATGAAGGGTTGTATCAAATATCTGTTGATTAGTGCCAAGATAGCGTACACAATACTGCACGTACTACTATATTTGTATACAACCCCTCATCTTTTTGCTTCCTTTTGGGAACAACGGATTTCGAACTTCTTCTATCGACGATAATTTTCAGAATTTTCAAGCTATGATTTTGAGACTTTCACAAAAGTTGCTCTATATACTTAGCTAATACATTATGCATATTATATTTTGATTGCATTCGCGCATGCGCAGTGAAACATTTTTTAGTAAACCTGCTCATTTTTTATCCAATTTTTATTATTTTTTAATTCCGATTGCAGAGTATTATGTACAATGTTGTTTGACATATTTTCTCAAAATAACTTTTTTTTAAAGAACTCTACAAATTATAAGTAAAGAACTTGGCGAAATTTGAGTCGGTTTTTATTAAAACCTTAATTTATCTTCGAATATTCATGCTATCCTCATAAAAATTAACACACACAGTATATTACAATAAACCACTTATTAATAATCTCGAGTTTGAACAATTTTGCTACATTAGTTTTTACAGGGTGATCCAAAAGATATTCGTTCTTTTTCAATTTGTTGACAGTCCTCTATGGGTTTTCGCAAAAAAATATTCACGGAAAAATATAAGTTATACTATACTGTTTACACACCTGCAGTTTCAGGTTAATTCCTCATGTATTTTTCTAGATAGTTAACAAAACGTCTAAAATCGCAAGTGACCAATCACCTTTGGCAATATAGTGTATATATATATATATATATATACATCACTGGCGTCCGGTTAACGGAAAAGTATCCCAATTTATTCGCCAAACTGTATTGCCCAATAGACGAACGGAAGAATGTTGCCATTAAATCTCAAAAAAAAAAAAAAATAATAACAAACTAATTAGGAAAAGCCCCACTTACTAAAGTATCATTTATCAGCAACATTAAACCAGGGCCCCCTTATTATCTACTATATATATAAAACACAAACGGAAATTTCGTTCCGTTCCTTAATAACTCGAGTTCCGCTGAATGGATTTTGATGGAACTTGCACTGTTCGATAGATAATTTTTCAGGGAAGGTTTTAGTATATAACGTATTGTTCTACGTACATTAGTTATAGAATTATGATAGAAAATTCTGTTATTTTGCCCGAAAAGGTTACCATTGCTAATATTTTGGCGACAATTATTGTTCAGAAAGAATAGAAAAGGCTATACATCTCGAAAAATAAAAGAAAAAATTGTTGCTAATTTTATTAAAAAAAAGAAAAACATTTCTGATGAGAGATAATACTATAAAACGAAAATGTTTAATTTAAACATGATTGGGAAAGTTCGTAACGTTTAAAAAAATATTCAATGGGCAAGATTGCTAATGAAACAATATATGGCGATTTGTCATCAGTTTTTTGCGATTTGGATTTTACTTTTGACCCCAAACAATTTGACTTTAAGCCAAAAGATGTTTTTTTATTGCAGAAATAATTAAAATGGCTATACATCTCGTAAAATAAAAGGAAAGACTATTAATAATTGTATTAAAAAAAGAAAGGAGGGAAGAAAGAGAAAGAAAATAAAAATAAATAAAAACAGTTTTGATGACAGATAATATTATAAAACGAAAATATTTAATTTAAGCATGATTGAAAAAAGTTCGTAACGCTTAAAAAATTATTCAATGTGCAAGATTGCTTTTGAAACAATATTTGCCTATATATCTTTTGTTTTTGGCGATTTTAATTTTATTTTTGTCACCGAACAATTTGATTTTAAGCCAAAAGGTGTTTTTTCAAGTGCACGACAGTATTTTTGGAGTTTTTTGTTTGCTAATTTTCGGTTAGGCGGGCGCCAGTGATATATATACATGCATATAAACGCACACATATACACACACATATATATACACATATATGTACACTTATGTGTATGAATTTATATATATATATATATATATATATATATATATATATATATATATATATATATGTATATACATATATATTTATATATGTACATGTATATATGTATATTATATATGCTAATCACTGGCGCCCGGCTAACCGAAAAGTACCCTTTTTTTATTCAAATGTTAATTATATTAATAGCAATATACTTCTATTTACTTCTACCTTGTATATGGAATTTCTTTACGGCTGCTTATAACTCAAGTTCCGCTGAATGGATTTTCATAGAACTTACTCTGTAAGATAATTTTTCAGGAAAGGTTTTATTTTATAACATATGGTTCTACGTATTTTAGTTAAAGAATTATTATGGGAAAATCTATAATCAGATGAATCCGATTATGAAAGATTAGCATTTTAAAAAGATTCTGCCGAATGGATTTCGATGGAACCTACACTGTTAGTTAGATAATTTTCTAGGGAATGTTTTATTACATAACATATCATTTTCGTTGCTCAGTTCTAGAATTATAGGGAGAAATTCGAAAATCGGGTGATCTTTTTTTTAAATCAAATATTAGCCTTTTCAAAAAGTTCTAATAAACGGTCCGCTACATAATGAGATTTTTTGTACTTTTATGCTAGCCGGGCGCAAATATCGCCAATAGCATTTTTTTCTCGGTAATAGCAGATTTAATTTTTTGCGTGTTTGAATCATATCATATATTCTAATACGACCAAATCTTGTGTGTGTGTGTGTGTGGTTATGCAAATTTTATCTTAAAAACGGCTCTAACGATTTTGACGAAATTTTGTATCCTACCGTTTTGGTGCACAAGAAAACGATTGGGCTAGGTCACATGTTCGAGAAAATTCGATTAGTGGGTCATTTTGGGTCATGGTCAAGCTAATTGTATCTTAAAAACGGTTCAAACGATTTTGACGAAATTTTGTATCCGACCCTTTTTGGGCACGAGAAGACTATTGGGCTGGGTCACATGTTCGAGAACTTTCGATTAGTGGGTCATTTTTGGATCATAGCGGATCAAATTAATTTTATCTAAAAAACGGCTCTAACGATTTTGATTAAATTTTTTATCCTACGAGTTTCGGGCACGAGAAAATCATTGGGCTAGGTCCCATGTCCGAGAAAATTCTATTAGTGGGTCATTTCTGGGTAATTGTTGGTCAAGCTAATTTATCTAAAAAGCGGCTCAGAATATTTACACTAAATTTTGCATCTTATGGTTTTCGGGCACGAGAAGACTGTTGGGCTAGGTCACACGTTCGAGAAAATTCAATTAGTGGGTCATTTTGGTCATGGGTCATTATGGATCAAGCTATTTTATCTTAAAAACTGGTCAGACTATTTACACTAAATTTTGCATCCTATGGTTTTCGGTCACGAGAATACTGTTGAACTAGGTCACATGTTCGAGAAAATTCAATTAGTGGGTCATTTTGGTCATGGGTCATTATGGGTCAAGCTATTTTATCTTAAAAACGGTTCAGACTATTTACACTAAATTTTGCATACTATGGTTTTCGGGCACAAGAAGACTGTTGAGCTAGGTCACATGTTCGAGAAAATTCAATTAGTGGGTCATTTTGGTCATGGGTCATTATGGGTCAAGCTATTTTATCTTAAAAACTGCTCAGACTATTTACACTAAATTTTGCATCCCATGGTTTTCGGGCACAACAAGACTGTTGGGTTAGGTCACATGTTCGAGAAAATTCAATTAGTGGGTCATTTTGGTCATGGGTCATTATTGGTCAAGCTATTTTACCTTAAAAACGGTTCAGAGGATTTGAAATAAATTTAGCATCCTACAGGTTTAGGGAACGAGAAGACTATTAGACTAGGTCACGTGTTCAAGAAATTTTGATTAGTGGGTCATTTCGGTCATGAGTCATTATGGGTCAAGCTATTTTATCTTAAACACGGCTCAGACTATTTACACTAAATTTTGCATCCTATGGTTTTCGGACACGAGAAGACTGTTGAGATAGGTCACATGTTCGATAAAATTCAATTAGTGGGTCATTTTGGTCATGGGTCATTATGGGTCAAGCTATTTTACATTAAAAACGGTTCAGAGGATTTGAAATAAATTTAGCATCCTACAGGTTTAGGGAACGAGAAGACTATTAGGCTAGGTCACGTGTTCAAGAAATTTTGATTAGTGGGTCATTTTGGTCATGAGTCATTATGGGTCAAGCTATTTTATCTTAGAAACGGCTCAGACTATTTACACTAAATTTTGCATCCTATGGTTTTCGGGCACGAGAAGACTGTTGGGCTAAGTCACATGTTCGAGAAAATTCAATTAGTGGGCCATTTTGGTCGTGGGTCATAATATTTGAACTCAAATTTAATTTTGACCGAGCATAGCTCGGTCTTCTCTGCTCGTTCGAAACAATACTTTGATGATGAAATAGACTGTTTTGGTTTATAGCATTATTTCTTATTTTTTATTCTTTTGTATTTTTAATGGAATTTGTAAAAGGCGTATGTTTTAAATGTATATATTATGTGTATTTTACATGTATGTATTTTAAATTAAAAGAGCAAGAGGTTTATATTTTAAATGAAATGAATGCAATAGGAATGATTGCGGTGGAAACAATATTTGGTTGTTTATGACATGCGTCTGACTAACATTTCCTTGCAATTGTTTCAGTAACCTATCACGAGAAGAATAAAAAAATATATTTGTGGCCAAAAAAGGACCACTCTGAGGACTATTAATAATGTCAGAAATATTGCTAATATTGAAGTTTATGATAATATTTCTAGGTCAAACTAATAGACCGCTACAATGACAGACATATTTACATCTAGCCGAACCATTGATCCTGATTGGAAGTAGGTTCAGTTTATTACCATATGCATTAATTAAGTAGGTAAATTACATAATCGGGTCTACAGACATTTTTCGGGAGTCACCGGGTGTTGTTTGGTGCATAATAAAACTTAAAAACGGTAAGCTGATTCTATGTTTTGAAAGTGGACTTACTCCATAATCGAGTCTACAGAGAATTGGCGCAATTTGGAGCAGAATTTCTTTGATAATTTCTTGTAATTTCCGTTATACTAACATCAGGCCAAAAAGTAGGCTAATGCGCCATTTATTTCAACTCTGAACGTGCAAAGATATATTTCGTTTGATTCAAGGTTCATTTGTAGAATCCGACCAGCGCAACGGGCGTAGCTTGCTAGTTTAAACAATAAAATTTACAATACATTAATGAAAATACAATATATTAATCAAAAATAATCTTGGATATTTATTTATTTCCATTACTAGGGGGCTCTGCCCCTTGCTCGCTACGCTCACCAATCTCCGTTCTGATTTCACAGCCTCTTAAAACCTGGTAATGTATCCTGTTTTAAAAAGATGATGATGATGATATGACGAACGGCGACTGTCTTCTGTAATCAGATTATCATGCTTTTTCATTTAACTGGTTATAATGCTTTTTCATTTAATTCATCTATTTTATTTTTAATATTCATGTGTAAACACAATTTTTATGACGTAATTTTCTTTATTTCCTGCTTTCAACACGTGATCATTTATTTATTATTTTAAACTTTCATTATTGTTTTTAATAGTCTCGCGAAAATGCATTTTTTATTTCAGATAAAACATAATCCTTTGCGCTTATTTAGAAATTGGCAACAATATAAAAAAATGACTTTTTCAAAAAAAGATTTTTTACTCGATTTTTAAGGATTTTTTGAGTTTTTATTTTCCGACCTTGATAATTTTTTGAACTTCTGAAAACTTGTTATATTTCGTGTCTGGTGGTATGATTTTCGAATCCGTAGGATGGCTTGAAAAAAAAGTAATAGCTCCTCAAAAAAGTCCTAGTAAAAAAGCGATGAGAATAACCTGGAATATCTACGCAGAATTTGATTGGTCCATTTCGTTTTTGACTCAGTTCCAGATTACTTTTTTTAATATAGAAGGATTTCTCTTAATTATCCCTTTCGACTGTTCAATAAATGTTTGTGACGTCAGTTGAATTTTATCGATTGTACAAAACTACGCATCACAACATTTTTTCAATGTTTTTTCTTGTTTAATACCATACTTTGGAAGACGTAATTTTTATTTTTATTAAATTTAATAATTAATAAATCAGTAAAACATCATTATAAATACATTTAACGTCGAATTAAAAATCACTTGATGAGATAACAAGCATCATGTGTATGCATTTTACGCAAGTGAATGTGACTCCACGATCATGCAGAGATTTATTATAAACAATATTATTTCTTTAGTGAAACAAAATAATACAAACATACCCAATGCTTACTTCATATATGGCCCTGATGGCACTGGGAAAACTTCTATATATTTAAAACGCTAAGCGTTTTCTTTCGACAGTCCGTGAGAACAAATTTCCTCATCAAATCACTTCATTCTTTTTTTTTAAATAAAACATATTTGGACACAGATTTGTTATGGTACATTCTTTTGTTCGAAAATTTAATTAATTAGCCGTAATTTTAAATTAAACTTTTACTTCTGCGTATGACGTCATAAAGTCGGCAATAACTCCCATTGTGGCGAGGCACAGAGTAACGAGAAACTCTGTGGTTGCGATGATAAAAAAAAAACAAAAAAATTATTAAAAGCACGGGGCTTTTACGCCGAATTTTTTAATTTGCAAGTTAATTTTCGGTGAAAATATTTATCCGCGTGTTTTATAAGCGAATAATAATTCATATTTATTGTGATGTCACCGGAATATTGTCCATTGGGTTTATTTTATGATTATGCATTAAAACTTTGTTGATGAATTTTTTTCATTACAATTAAATACAAAATATATTTTTATTTGTATACATGGTGTTTAAGCATAAAAGTAACTTATACAAAATACGTGTGAAAAAATTGCGTCAGGGAAAATGACGTTATTCTTAATTTGAAATGCATTTAACATTGATAAAACTAAAAAGAAAAATTTATTGTCTCAACATGACGTAATTTTAAATGACTTTTAAATTTTTAATTTTAAAGGTTAGAATTAGAGCCTTTATTGGTTGCTTCATCTTGATTGCATACCTTGATTACATGTTATCAATTTTTTTTAATTATAGGTTAGAAACTTTCAACAAAAATAAAGGATTTCAGGAAAATTAAAATTTTTAAAAATAGTGTTATGTTTTTAAAAAAAAAAACTTGAAATAATGATCGTATTTTTAGCTAGAATAAACAATGTAAGGCTAATATTTTATAGGAATAATTTCTATAGGTTTGTTATAAGTTCACTTTACAGTTCTTTATTAGCGGCAAAGTCCTACTTTTTTCACTGGGAATTTCTCTTTCGATGTCAAAAAATGGTAGTCTACTTTTGGACGCCAGCCAAAACACAGTGGCAATTTTTAGAAATGTATAACGGTTGTGACAACAAACAACGCCATCGCTTTAGCTTTCACAGCGCTTACACTTCTAAATACTACAAATTTCTATTTTTGACTACATTTTACAATTTTAGCTCTTACATCACCAATTAGAAAAAAATTAGCTTTCGATTGAAATTTATTTGAAAACTGAATTTTTTAATAATTTTCAAGCATGAAATATTTTTTAATTCTATCTCAACAATGATCATCAGTTTGCTTTAATAATGTAACATAGTCCCTGGGAAAGTTGCCACAATGAGAAAACTGATTTCTGTAACACCCTAACAAACTGCCCCACCAGTGGCTGAGAGGTTCTGCTCTCAAAGCCCCAATTGAAAATAGATTTTCCTAACTATCATAAAAACTGAAAAAAAATAATAAAAACACCCGGATAAATCATAAGATCAGATTATCCATAAGATAGAGCATTTTGGAGCAGTTTGGATCGGAAATAGTACTGTAATTCACTGGAAGGGAAAAAACTTTTAAAATAAAATAATTAAAAGTCTGTTTCATGCGCACCCCTTCATATGTAATAAAGTAGCTTATTTTACTAATATTGTTATTTTAATTTTTTTCCCGTCAAGTTTTGACGAGTTCCATCTAGTTTTATTATAAAACACCAGGTTGCCATATAAAGCAAAAATCGTCATTTGGGCGCCAAAAAGTAACCCCGGTGCGTCTACGATATCTGTACCGATTTAATCAAAATTGTTTTGGTTGCAACGCTCATTGCAAAATTAATTAAATCCATGATTAATGTTTCTTTCTGAGATTAAAAATAAGAAAATTTAATGCTTAGCGAAATTCACTATTTGATCGATCACAAATTTTTTCTTAGTTTGGGCTATATCAAAAACAAACATTTTACAGGTAACAGAAAAATCGGCAAAAATGACTGCTTCATCAGCAGTTATGAAAGCAAAATTAGATGAAATCTAATAAACTGAATTTTAAAATGTTTATGCAAAACGCCATAGGGGACACACGCTATTTTTATATAAGTAGGGATATTTAAAAATAATAAGAGAAATAACAACCTTCAATAATATAATGCATGAAAAAGTAAACAAATAAGTGATTCATCAAATCTTAAAAATTTTATTTCCTAATATAACTATAACATGCCGAAAAATATTCTGGTACTTATTTATTATCCCGCACTGTTAGAAATGGATACTCAAATTCCAGGAAATTTTCTTAATTTTTGACGAAACTGTTTCCTGGGAAATGCTCCCAGCGAATATTTCGTCAAATCGAGTAGATTTCTTTCCTCAAAAAAGTGAGGAAATTCCTTTCGTCAAATTGCTTGTTCGAAAGTGCAAAAAAAGATTGGTGGAACCGCCATCTATTGGCAATTTTAGAAGCATCTGTAATTGACAAAGTTAAAAAGTAAGACACATTTCTCAAGTCTTCAATGGGTTTCGAACGTGCTATCTTCGGTGTGGAAGAACACTGTTCTGCGTCCTTCGCCAAACGGACCTTGAATGAATTTGATTTTAAATGTATCTATAGGATGTTGATGTGTGCTTATATTTTTAGAAGTATTTTTATCGGTGCTGTTATAATTTCTGCATGTTTTAATTAATAAGGCTAGATTATTATTATGGTTTTTCTATGGTTAATAAATAATTAGAGTATGTCTTGATTAATATAATTTATTAGATAAATTTCCTTTGTTCAATGTATGATTAGAATTTGGTCTAGTTAATTTGTTGGTCAGAAATAATAAATTTTGATGTGCATATTGGGAGGAGAGTTTAGATGATAAGATTTTAACACGTTATTGTTTATAGAGGGGAAAGGGATCAGTTATGCATATTTTAAATTTGATTGTTATATGAATATATTTCTTAAATAAAATAAAAAACTCCTAAAATTTTGATTTTTTTTTCTTTGATGTTGCTTTCGATTGAAAATGCACCAAATAATGTTCGCATTTTACAATTTTAACCGTATTTGACGAAATTCTGCAACTTTAGAAGAATTTTTTAAGCGTTTTTTACGAAATTCTGTAACTTTAGAAAAATTTATCTTTGAATAGGCAATAGGAATGCATAAAATCCAGTTACAAAAAGGATAAACGCAAATTATCAGATATGAAAAATAAAGTAGAAATTTGGTACTTTCGTGTTATAGCGGCCCCCAAAGATGAAATATTTTTGTTTCTGTTTTAATTAATATATTTTAAATTTGGTACTTTCGTGTTATTTATTAATTTATTTATTTTTGAACGATTTTGTAACAACAAAAATAATTTGGCCGTGAATGGGGAAACATTTTCGTCAAATATTTGAGATTTTTCCCTTTCATTAAAAATCATTTAATTTTGAGACGAAATGATTGTCAAAAATGATGAAATATAACTCAAGAATTGCTAAATCGTCAAAAATGAGAGTTTTATTTTTGACAGGGAGGAAACAGTTTCGTAAGATATTTGAGGATTCGTGTTTCGTCAAAAACCACGTGACTCTGTGACGAAATGATTGCCAAAAATAACGAAATAAGGCCTAAGGATTGCTGAATCGTCAAAATTGAGTATTTAATTTCTGAGAGTGCTTCGTCCCATTTAAAAAAATAACAGTCAGGAAAAATTCTAACTTACGGCAGAATATAGATTGGCCACCCACAGATTTTATCGTTGAGATTTTTTCAACCAGTCAAAAAAAAAAAAAAAAAAAAAAAAAAAAAAAAAAAACTAACAAGCTACGCCCTCTACGCTAGCCAGTGTCTCTTTACGCACCTTTAATCGCAGAAAATATTTAAATATTTATCTTGAATTTGACCTCATGTTTTAAAACAATATGGACCTTTACTTGGAATGCCCTTCTGCATTTCTGAAACGATACGAACGCCATTGCGTTATGTTATTTCATTTTTAAAGTGTCAGAGAAAATTTGGGCTTTTAAGGACAAACTCGTTTAGTTGATGATTTACCGCAGGATTTGGTGATAAAACCATGTACAATATACTATAACCATCCTTGAAAACTCATCTAACTAAAGGTGAAGGTTCCGTCAAAATCCATTCGGCAGAATATTTTTAAAAGGCTAAACTTTCATAACCGGGTTCATCTGATTATAAAACTTTACCCCTTTATTCTATAACTAAGCAAAGTAGAACAATATGCGAGATACTAAAACCATCTCTGATAAATTATATAACCAACAGTGCAAGTCATGCCAAAAGTCATTCCGCAAGGTTATTAAACATTTCTGTTTGAATCAGCAAAAAATGTACGTTATAACTTAATAAAAAGTATTTACGATTCAAAAAATAGTAAAAAAAAAAAAAAAAAAAAAGAGAGAGAGATTCGCGTTGAATACATAGTGAGTCACAGCGCTTGGCACGGTTTGAAATAAAAATTATTTGTGTAATCAAGGTTGAAATAAATGGCTTATTAGCATACATTTTGGCATGATGTTGGTATAACGGAAAAGTACCGAAAGATATCCAAAAACCTTCGTTCCAAATTAGGTCAGTTATCTGTAGACTCTATTATGGCATAGTTCAGCTTTAAAAAAAAAAGAATAATTGTGTTACATTATGGTGTCTATGGGGTTTACATTATGGAGTCTATGGAGAAAAATCATTTCCGTTGGATTTTAAGGAAGAAAAAATACTTCAAATATAATGAAATAGATACGCCTTATTGATGCGGACTAAAATATGCTATTTCTCGAGAATTATATAAAAATCATGCACTCGTGACATCATAATTCAATTTTATATTTTAACAGAATAATAAGTCTACTATAATTTGTTACTCATGCTATAGCCAGTATACACGATACACGTAGGAACACATTGCCGTTATCATTATCTTTTTTACGCGTGAAGGTTTCGCTATGGTGCTTCATTGTAAAGTTTGGTAATTTTTGAAATTCAATATTCGAAAAACGGCATAATCATCAGGTTTGAAATTTATATCAAGAAAAATATAATTTTATACCTTTTTAACACAGTTTGTCTAATAATTTTGTGACAAATACTTTTCGAGCTAATAATTTTTTCAGTAATTTCAAATGTTTCATTTTCCGAGATTAACCGGCAATAATGGATGGTTGTGACTTTTCGTAAACATGAATTTTACTGTAGACTGAAAGAATTAGCCGTGTGTGGCTAAAAAGAAAAAAAAACTATCGTTAAATTATTAGCCAAACTGTAGCACCCAATAAAAAAAGAAGAATATTGCCATTAAATCTCAAAAATAAAAAATAATTAGGAAAAGCTTCATGTATCAGTAACTTTAAACAATAAAAATTACGATATATTAATGAAAACAGAAACAGAAAAAATCTTAGATATTTATTTATTTACACTAGCCGCCACTGGCGACCAGTTTGGTCTCCCTTAAATGTATATTAAGCATTGTAACACGCTACTTTTATTCATAATTTAATTTTTTCTCTCTTAATTCTTCGCCAAATCAAAAAATTCTAATACACAAATCAAGAACTTTTGCGATCATGGGAGCATTTTGCACATTTTTTGCTGTTAATGATTTCCACATTTACACTGAACCATATTGTTGCTATTTTTTTTTTGTTTCTCTCTAACTTAGGCTGTAGACTCGATTACGGAAGATTAGATAATCTATCATTATTCTTATCTAAAAAAGCCTTGAATAATATGCCATAATCGGGCTTCATATTATTACACATAATTTTCGAGTATGGTTTGGTGAGACATTGAACTTTTGGAAGCCAGTTTTGATAATCACATTCCCTTTTTAAACCGCAACCCGGCGTTTTCGGCTAGATTTTGCTTCGTATGGCAACCCAGAAGAGCAGATTCCGTATGTTTTATAATTAATTAAATATTGTGTGTTTTATAATAAATTAATCATTGTGTGTGTTTTATAATAAAATTGTGTGTTTTTTAATATGAAATGGTACTTTTCCGTTAACGGACACCATGCCAAAATGTATGCTAATGCCTAGAGTATGTAAATGTATGTATGTAAATGTATGTAAATGTATGCTTGGCGACAATGGTGTCCGTATAACGGTAAAGTACCTATAAAATAAACTATTTTAAAATAAAATAAAAGTAACATGCTGTTTCAGAAATCTCTAACAGGTACCTGAAAATGGGGTTTTCTCACCAAAATGGCGCGATACAAAAATCGCGCTAACCCCGGTGCGTTTGCGACAGCTGTTCCACATTGGATTTTAAAATCAAAGTATCGTTTCTAATGCACACGCGAAAAATAAAAGCTGGTTTTGTCGATTTTAAAAATGCTATTGGAGAGATTTGCGCCCAAATAACATAAAAGTACATAATGATGTTATGTATTTTATAAATGTATATTGAATTACTGTTTTAAACGCGATTGGTCATTAATAATGGAAAATATGATTGGCGATTAACATTCATTTTCGGTGAACTGTCTTTCTGGCACGTATAATACATAAATACCAAATTAACTGACAATTCGTTTCGAAATTTGATTTATTAAATATTATTACATGAGTTGCATTTGTTTACATTTAACTTACGTCAAGAAAAGATTCGGGACGAAGTTCAGTTGTATAAGCACTTCATCAAACGGAATTATGGTAAACTTTAATTGTCTCACAGGTCCTGGTGCGAATTATTTTTTTGACACCAGGCAGCGCTCCAAAAAATCATTCTCGGAAAATTTACTTTACGAACGATTATCTCCATGGTTTAATGGTTTAATAATTTAAACCTTCACGACGAATGAATCTTTTTTTTTTTGTTTACTTTCATAGATAGAGAGTTTGAACTGCGAAGCTAATTTCAACTGAAGTTATTGCAGGATATTTACATAATTGAATATAAGTCATGTCTCAAATATTAATTTATTTTGAATGATCTTTCCAAAAATGTAACTTTAATGCAGTTTTATTTGAAAAAATAATTTTGAATAAAAATGGCCACCTGGCATATGAAAAATGAAGTGGACTTCCCGGAACTGTTGATGACAGTCACATGACTTACGGTTTTATTATAGAGATTATATTATATTACTTTTAAATGCTAAAGGTGTAAAATTAACAACTATAATATAAATTAAAATAACTTTTATTAGTTGTTTTACATGTTTCGACTCTTCTGAGTCATTTTCAAAAACAAAATGAGAATATTCTAAAGCTGCACGGGCTTTGAAGTTATTATTTACATGTACTTTTTAAAAAATTACGCACGTTATCTTTTTTTTTTTTTTTTTTTTTTTTTTTTTTTTTTTTTTTTTTTCATATCTTTGAGCATGGAGTAATTCTAGCCACAGTTTCGGTAAATTAAAAGATGCCGCATCGTTACATATTGTATTTTTGCGCGTGAGTATCTCTATGGTTTCTCTTATTATGGATGAATAGTGTAGACTGGAGGGAAATATTATTTTACTTTCATTGAAATTTATTTGGATGGTTTCTTCTTGATATAATCTTGCTAGGGCTGTAGTTTTTCTATTGTATTTAATATCAGCTATATGCTCTTTTTTTCTGCAATTAAATTTCCTGCTGGTCATGCCTATGTAGTAATTTTTCGATCCGTCTTCTTTAATAAAAGGTATTTGATATACTCCTGAATAATTCTCAAAATTAATTGGGTCAATTTTACTGCAAATGATATTCTTTAATTTCTTAGGTGGTTTGGCTATTAAGAAGATATTGAAACGTTTAAGGCTGTGTTTTAATTTTTCGAAAAAGCTTGGATAATATTGCAGAGTATAAAGTTTGTATTTTTGTGAATCAAATTTCTTTTCTGAATACTTATTATTGGTGATATCTATGATTAATTTATTAATATGGTGTACAGTAAAACCATTATTATAGGCAATGTTACGAATATTATCTAATTCATTATTCAATTTATTTTCAGTACATATTATAAAGGCTCGTTTTATGAGAAATCTGTAGGCTGAAATTTTGTATGTAAAGGGAGAACACGCACCATTTGGCATGGCAGACTGGCCAGCCACGCCCCTCCGGAAAACAGCCCTGTCGAAAAATGCATTAAAGATATTAATTGTGAAAAAGTTAAAAAAGATCCAACTAATTTAATCAACTATAAGGTCAATGACATCATTAAAAATGGAACTTGGCCCATATTTATGAAGAAAATAATAAAAGTGCATAAATTAGCTGTTATCCCTACACTGTTAAAAATTTGCAGCAAACTGTCCAGTCATTTGACCGTTTTTATAGAAAACGGTTACATAACCGTAATTTAACTCTATTCTGACCATATTATTGCACATATTATGGTCAGAATAGAGTTAAATTACGGTTATGTAACCATTATCTATAAAAACGGTCAAATGACTGGACAGTTTGCTGCAAATTTTTAACAGTGTAGGATTATTGGAAGACTAAAAGATCATAAAAGCAACATGCCATTACGTCCTATAGTTTCAAAGTGCTCAGGACCGACTTACTTCTTAGAAAAAGCTTATGTTCCCTTCTTAAGAGATATTTTACCAGATTCTACATTAACTATTAAATCAACGGAAGATTTCATTCAAAAAATCTAACATATACAGCTACCAGATAATTATATAATGGCTAGTCTTGATATTATATCATTGTATCCATCAATTGACACACATGTAGTATGTAATAAGATTTGTGATGATATTGAACAGATAGAAGAATTTAGTGATGATATGAAAATAACAATAAAAAGAGGACTTAATCTAATCATCCATAATAACTATTTCACATTCAATAGTAAATATTATAAGCAGAATCACGGAGCTCCAATGGGGTCACCTATTTCAGGCTTATTAGCTGAATATACTCTTCGCCCATTGGAAAATAAAGTTTTTGGCACATTTCACTTGACGCCTCATGCTTGGCTCAGATGTGTTGATGATATTTTTATAATTTGGCGGCATAGTCTTGATGACCTTGAAATATTTATGGGTCAGCTAAACTCAATCGACGGTAACATTGGATTCACTATTGAAATTGGGCATAGTAGGGGTCTTCCATTCCTTGATGTTGTGTTGACGGGAACAAATGGGTCTTTCGACAGGGCTGTTTTCCGGAGGGGCGTGGCTGGCCAGTCTGCCATGCCAAATGGTGCGTGTTCTCCCTTTACATACAAAATTTCAGCCTACAGATTTCTCATAAAACGAGCCTTTATAATATGTACTGAAAATAAATTGAATAATAAATTAGATAATATTCGTAACATTGCCTATAATAATGGTTTTACTGTACACCATATTAATAAATTAATCATAGATATCACCAATAATAAGTATTCAGAAAAGAAATTTGATTCACAAAAATACAAACTTTATACTCTGCAATATTATCCAAGCTTTTTCGAAAAATTAAAACACAGCCTTAAACGTTTCAATATCTGCTTAATAGCCAAACCACCTAAAAAATTAAAGAATATCATTTGCAGTAAAATTGACCCAATTAATTTTGAGAATTATTCAGGAGTATATGAAATACCTTTTATTAAAGAAGACGGATCGAAGAATTACTACATAGGCATGACCAGCAGGAAATTTAATTGCAGAAAAAAAGAGCATATAGCTGATATTAAATACAATAGAAAAACTACAGCCCTAGCAAGATTATATCAAGAAGAAACCATCCAAATAAATTTCAATGAAAGTAAAATAATATTTCCCTCCAGTCTACACTATTCATCCATAATAAGAGAAACCATAGAGATACTCACGCGCAAAAATACAATATGTAACGATGCGGCATCTTTTAATTTACCGAAACTGTGGCTAGAATTACTCCATGCTCAAAGATATGAAAATAAACAATCAAGTAAAAAAAAAAAAAAAAAAAATAGATAACGTGCGTAATTTTTTAAAAAGTACATGTAAATAATAACTTCAAAGCCCGTGCAGCTTTAGAATATTCTCATTTTGTTTTTGAAAATGACTCAGAAGAGTCGAAACATGTAAAACAACTAATAAAAAGTTATTTTAATTTATATTATAGTTGTTAATTTTACACCTTTAGCATTTAAAAGTAATATACTATTACAAGGTGTTATATTTTATTATATTGAGATTATATTATTTTTCTTAATTATCCCTTTCGACTGTTGGATATATGTTTGTGACGTCAGTCAGTTGAATTTTATCGATTGTACGTAACTACGCATCACAACATTTTTACAATGCTTTTTCTATTTTAATATCATTGTTTCGAAGACGTAATTTTTATTTTAATTAAATTTAATAATTAATAAATCAGTAAAACATCATTATAAATACATTTAACGTCGAATTAAAAAGCACTTGATGAGATAACAAGCAAGTGTATGCATTTGATGCAAGTGAATGTGACTCCACGATCATGAATTTTTTGCGATAAATCCTATAATTTGGCGATATTTTTTTTTAATGGAAAATGGTCGATGTGATAATGGAGAAGTACCAAAATTCTTATAAATCGTATGAAATTGAAGGGTACACGTATTTAATTTGTTTGAAAATACGATTTTCGTATCTCAAATTTTGACGCTGAGAAACAAGCGAGTACCAGCTCTTCATGTTTCTGAGCAGGGTGTAAATGTAAACAAAGATCACGCTGGTATATTGTTTGAGGGTACGTTCAGAACCCGTCTACAGTTTTCCAAAGGGTTTTTGGTGAAATGCGCCTGCCTTTAGAATATCGTATGCCACGATATCACGTGCGATTCATTTGATGCGTTATTATTTCTATCTGACCATAAGCAACAACCAAGCGTTCTTTTACGTAATTTGAATTGTGTGACGCTTTGAGCTTTAGGAAAATAGAAAAATCTTCTGTACCGATATTAGAAGATGGAAATTTTTATTTCGAACGGTGTCATATTGTTTTTATAATACGCAAGTTAAACACCGTGCTTTAAGGATAGAAATTGTGGCTGAAATTGTGAATCAGTGGGGATATTATAAATGTTTTATTGTTGGTGATCCATCTTAGAGTGTGCCAATTTTTACATCCGAGGATTATTCAAATTTACTTTCTAGCGATGATGAATATGATGGTAGTGTTGAATTAACTTGCATTACACAATTGTATCGCGACCTACGTTATACATGACCGCTTCAGGACTTTTATGGCGTCACAAGGACTGGATCATCTTTACACGGCGAGATGAAGCACGAATAACGAAATACATGTTTTTGGAATGGACACAACTAAAAAGTTTACAAATATACAACAGTTTTTTTTAATCTATTAAATTTACTAGTGGTGATCTACAAGCAATCCCATGTGTTGGTTGCTAGGTAGCAGATTAAACAAATTATATATATTTGTTTAAATTTTTTTAATATCAAGTTACCAGCATCTGATGATACTTAAAAAGGAACAGCTGTCTCATACGCACCGGGTTGGAGCGATTTTAATTTTGCGACATTTTGGAGAGAAAAACCCTCGGGCCTAGCTTGCTAAGCTGTTAGGCCTAGCTTGCTAAACATCATGTTAGTTTTATTTTATTATGAAACAGTTTATTTTATTATAAAACACACACAATTTTTTATTATAAAGACACCCAAATTATTTTATTATAAAACATACACAATGCTTAATTTATTGTAAAATACAAAATGTTTAATTTAATATAAAACACACGCAAACTGCTCTAACGGGTTCCCATACAAAACAAAATCTCGCCAATGTTATATTTTTATATTGTATTTTTATATTTTTATATCATTAGCATATATGTTTTTATTACCCATAGTTTTTTACAAAATTTAGGCTCTTAAAGACCAATTCGTTTATTTAATCCTTTACAGTAGGATTTACCAAAGAACAATGTGCAATATACTAAAACTATCCCTGAAAAATTAGCAAAGCAAGTTCCATCGAAATTATTTCAGCAGAATTTTTTAATAAGGGTAATGTTTCATAATCGGGTTCAATTTATTATAGAAATCCCCCCCCCCTAATTATATAACTAAGCAACATAGAACGATATGTTATACACTAAAATCTTCCCTCAAAATTTAGCTAACAGTGCAAGTTACATCAAAATCCATTCAGCCAAATTCAAGTTATCAGCGGCCGGATCGAAATTCCCCTTTGCGTTATGTATAGTATACGGCACAGACGTCATATACGCACCACGTTGGCGCGATTTTTCCCCCGCTAATTTGGCGAAAACTTTGTTTTTGAATATTATTTACAAATAGCATACCATAATAGCACGTGATTTTTTATTTCAATATAAAAATAAAATAACAGAATAAATGAAATAGCTTCTATCTATCTATATTATAAAGGACAAATGTGTCCGTGCGTAACGCTGACGTCATTTTGCGAATGGCAACAGTTGACATGAAATTTCGGTTTTGCAATTTATAAGTACAATTTTTTTAATTTCTAAATGTCTCACATTTTTAATTTTTACACCGTTGTATAGCAAAAAAAATCTACTTTCAAATGCAATTTGTTTGAAAACTGTATCTTAATTGACTGATTTATTATGGCTTTTAAAATTTAAAAATAATATTATTATTCACTTTTTTCGAGCTTAATGGTTGCCATTGGCAATTTTTTCCCTCTTGGTGACCGCATTTCATAGTTGATTAAAGAATTGAAATGACTATTATTAGTTAGAAATTAATACGGACATCTTAAAAGGTAAAAGAGAAAAATGCTACCGATTTTACGTAAAATACAAAATAATAATAATAATAATAATAATAATAATAATAATAATAATAATAATAATAACAAAAATAAACCTTTTGGTGAGCGATAATTTCATAAATCGAAACTATATAATTAAAAAATCAAAGGAATGTTTGCGATACATAAAAATATTTTTCAATGTCAAAATTATGACTCAAAAAATATTTGGCTATTTATCGTTTGCACCAGGATTATCACGTTCAAAAATCAATTTATGATGAAGTTTCTCTTGCTGTTTTAAATGAAAATTCTAAGGTTTATTTTATTGACGCGTCAGGACTGGCGGCAAAACATTTTTACTTAATGCAGTTTTAAAAATGGTGAGATGATATAATATGGTTGCGTTAGCTGTTTCATCTTCTGGAATCGCAGCTTTGTTACTAGATCAAGGTTGAACAGCACATTCAAGATTAAAGAAACCGCTGAATTTCAACGAAACATCTACGTGTGCTATATAGTAAGCAATCTGACCTTACTGAATTAATAAGAGAAACAAAGTTAATCGTCTTAGATGAAGCACCCATGATGAGTAAATAAGTATTTGAATGTGTAGACCGTACGCTTAAAAACACAAAAAACACTGATTCGCCGTTTGATGGAATAGTAGTTATATTTCCTGGCGACTTTACATAATTTTTGCGCCTAGATTCGAACATGTCGAATGAAATTATTTTATTAAATTCTGATGCTAATCTTACGTAATCGGGTCCATGTCAAGGGATGATGTCACGCATAAATGATGCAGTCAAGAATAGGGTTTAATGTTAATAATAATATTTTTATAAATCAACACATGTCTGATTATTGCTGAAGTCATTTTGATGGTAGCACCGAACTGACTAATAAATTACGCTTTCACTGCATCTTCTTAAACTTCTAAACATCGCACAATTTCAATTTCCGCTCCGTCGAATAGAAAAAGAATTAAATTACTGTGAAAAGTGCATTTGAATTTACTCATTTTTAAAATAATTTCCAAGCATGAATTATTTTAAAATCTGTATCTATTACGTGCAGTCCGATTTCGAAAGATTAATCCGTTTGCATTTAAAACAATATAAGAAATTCCGCATTTATTCCCGGCTAAAATTACAGAAATAAATTAAAACTACATCAAAATATAAATACAAATAATAATAAAATACAAATAAAATGCACATTTAACAGACATGTTCTCAAACTAAGCGCTTAAACAGTTGAAATTTTTAGAAT
The DNA here is from genome assembly GCA_963931845.1 of Maratus michaelseni. Lineage (NCBI taxonomy): Eukaryota > Metazoa > Arthropoda > Arachnida > Araneae > Salticidae > Maratus > Maratus michaelseni. The sequence continues at coordinate 181,693,228 of OZ007596.1, read as the reverse complement.
AAAAAAACCTGCAGTAAGCAGAAAAATCTTGGACGATTCCTTTGGCCGTTAACTCCTGGCATGCGGCTAATACAAAAGTATCGCTTTATTAAATTTCGAAATTTTATTTGAATATATTATTGATATTTTTTTATAAAAATTATTTTTTACGTTGTTAATGAATGAGTTTAATATATATATATATATATATATATATATATATATATATTAAATATAAGAAATCTATTCGAATTAGAAAAAATGGTTTTCGCCTATGTTCTGTAACCCGGGAAGCCCGGGTTCGATTCCCTAGTTAGTTTTAAAAGGGAAATAAAAATAAATAAATGATAGTTTGATATAAATAAATATTGATTTACATGATAAAAATTATTTATAGAATTAAAATTAAAAAAAAAAGTAAATAAACAACAATTTATTTTTTTCGTCAAGTTGCCAAGTCACAAAATAATAATTAACTAAAGATGTAGAGACTAGGAGTGATTTGTGAATGAAAATTTCAGAGTTAATAAGATAGTTAAACTTGGCTTTATACGATCTCAGTACTTTTTACGGTAAATGAGTTACGAGATTTGGCAGCATTTTTTACAGGTGACTTTTTGATGAGATTTCACTTCTTTTTGTAAGTAATCCCCCTTTTCTTGATTTTAGGTTCTTTTTGGAGATCATCCACTGATTTTCGCTAAGCCCACACTCTGTCCCTATTATTTACAGGTATCAAAAATTTGAAGCTTTAGTTTCGTTTGCAAAGTACTGTAGATAAAGAGATTTCAGGTTCCTAGGCAAGCACTAAGTTATGGGAGGGGGAGTGTCAAAAGTACTCTCAGTTGCTTCCAGGATAGGTGCTATCCATCTGAGATATTACTCGCAGCAATAGATACTTGATATTTAACATAAAAGAACTTTTTAGTATAAAAAGAAAGCCAAAATTAAAATTTCCGGAAATTTCCAATAAATCAAACTATATTCCTTTTTCCGATGTTTTTTATTCGTTTTTTTTAGTCTTTTTTTATTATTTACGGATTTTTTAATTTTTCCTTACTTTGTGTACTAAGGGTGACTATTAAGTTAAATATAATGTTTGGAATCACTTGCGTTGAAATCGGAAAGATAGTTGCTGAGATATGGAAACGGAGCATAGTTAGAGAAAAATCCTTGCAAGAGGGGCCAGGGGGTGGGGTTTCTAGTGCCCTTCAGCAAATGACTAATTTGGAGGACCACTATTCATCTTTCAAAAATCGTTCGTTTGGTTAAGCTTTGAACTTAATTAGAAATTTGGCCTTAACTATTAGTCGTAAATAGTGGTAACCGCTACTCATAAATTATAAATTTAGTTTAATGTTATAAAGAGTGACAATTAAGTTAATTATAATATTTGGAATCACTTGTATTGAAATCGGAAAGATAGCTGCTGAGATATGGAAACGAAGCATAGTTAGAGGAAAAAAAGGGAGGACGGGGGGGGGGGGTTGTTCAAGTGTCCTTCACTCTCTTAAAACGAAAGAGCCAAAATAACTCAAGTTGAGCCGAAATTCACTCATCTCACGATTTGAAAGTCAGCTTCTCATGACGAGTTGAAACAACTCGAGTGAACGAGTTGTTTTTAGGCAATTCATGATTGAGTGATCTCTATTTTACTCATACTTGAATTAAATCAAATCAATGAAGGTTAAATCCAGTAGCACTTGAGTGATTTATAACTAAGTCATACTTGAGAGAAATGAAGTCCTTTAAGACTAAATCCAGTAGCACTTGAGTGATCTGCAGCCAACTCATATTTGAGTTGATTATTTAAAAAAAAAAAAAAAAAAAAAAAAAAAAGTAAGTTGCATGTTGAATGTAAACATATAGGTGTACATTCAACAATTAAGTGAAAAATGTCATTTTATATTTATTTATTTTGTTGTTGTTTTTGAGCTATATGTTGTGCTTGAACTATATACCCCCCCCCCCCCCTTGATCCAAAAAGAGAATTTTAAAGGAATACTTGAGATAAGAATCTATGCTGTTTTAAATACTTTAATCATGGGTTTTTTAATATATATATAATGATTATGTTTTCTATGCAATATTATTAGATGTATTGCATGATATTTTCCAGTTTATATCAATATTATCATTAAATGTTTTAATCCTAATACTATTTAGGAATATTCACACAGTGAATATACGGGAATGGAGATATTTACCTTATTTTTAACAACATATGATAAAAAAATATGGGATTTATACAGTTTCACAAATCAAGTATATTTATTTTAAAATATTAGAAAAACAGTATACATACTAATAAAGCTACTTTTCAAAAGTTTTCGTCAACATGAAATTGATATTCTAAAGCTTTTCTTATATATTTGAGATACATTTAAAATAATCTAACTCTCAGCAACATAAAATAAATCAAACTTATGTATGCGCATTGGAAAAACAAGGCAGGTCAATAAAAATATCCAGGAAAAATTTCTTCAGACTGAGAATAAAATAAGAACTATAATTTGTTTACTTTAAAACAATATTTTTAAAGTCAGACAAGTCAATTTCCAATTTATAGTATTATGAAAGTTAGAGTTCTGAAACATCATTAAAAAAATATCTATAAACAAACGCACAGTACCGCCGAGATATTTTCTTTAAAAGATTAAATTGCTACTAAATGCTATTTATAAATTATATTTATTGAAACAACATTAAAAAAACTTAAAATGAGAGGCAAAGGATTTGTATAATTATATTTTAGAGCATTTTTTAATATTTATCCTTCCAACTGAAAAGATCTCTAAATGTTCGTTCGTGTAAATAGTCCTAAATGTTAGGGTTAAGACATATTTGTTAAAAATATTGATATAAACTGAAAAATATCACGTCATATATAAAATAACAATAAATATAAAACAGAATCATTATAAAAAATATTATTAGAGTATTTAAAACAGCAGAAATTCTTAACTTTTCAAGTATTCCTTCTTTAAAATTGCCCCTTTGAACAACGCGAATAATACTTCAACGGTCGACAACGTGCTGTAGCCGCGTTAACTACACACACCAGACGACCAGACGGAGGCGAAATGCGTGCCTCCACTCGATGACGTCACACGCCTGTCGTCTGCTCAGCGAATGGTCACATCAGCCGCATTGGCATATCCGCTCGCCAATGAGTGATTTTTTTATCGAGACCAGTTGTTTACTATTAGCTCTTCTGGAGTGCATTAGAAAAATAACTAGTCGGATATGCCAATCCCAAAACTTTCTTCTATCTCAGTCATGTTAATACTTCAAAATTCGCTATCACATCGCCAATAAAATCAATATTTTTCGTCATTCTGTTGTACGTCAGCTGCTTGCGAATCGTCGGGTTACAGGGATGTGAACAATCGATGTATACTAAACTACGAAAAGTCCTTCTGGCTTGAACGACAGGAATAGATATCCTCCCTATTCCTTTGTTTTACGATTTTAGCTAATTTTACTGGAAAACACGAAGGTAAAATGCGTGGAACCTAAATAAAGAAGACTCAATCCCAGTTCTCGTCAACATTGAATTTGAATGAGAATATCGCTAAATTAGTCCTCTACAGCCAAGCTGGCTTCATTCATGGCAACTTACTTTTGTCGCCAAATTTGTCGATATTCCGCAAACTGTCGCCAAGTTTGGCGATAATTTGACGTTGGCGAATCTAAATATATAGTGATAAGCATATAATAGGATTAATGGTTACAACAATGAAAGAAAATTTGCCGAAACCATGTTAACTAAAACTCATAAATTAAACCCTTTTATGGATGAATTCTGCTGTCTTGTTTGAAAATGTTAGCCACCCTAAAATTTCAAACCGCTCTATCTCAGCCTTTTTTTAAAGAGAGAAGCAAAACAAAAACTGCTCCGGATTCTCCGGATCAAGGCCGAACATTTAACGAAAAAAAGTTTTAGGATTTCTAATTTTTTTTAATTTGCACATCTTTTTGAATTTTAAATCTTTAAATGGCTATCACAGCACCCCCTTACGTCGAAATATCCCCAAATTGTAATAGAACCTGCTTACCATAGCCAAAAACAGAGAAAAAAATGTGATTCAATTTGAGCATAACTTCATACACTTTTCGATGATACAATAGTTAAAATGGAACAAAAATATCGATCACAGCGCCCCTTTCGTCGAAATATCCCCAAATTCTGACAGAATCTGCTTGCCATAGCCAAAAACATAGAAAAAAAATTAGGTTCAATTTGAAGCATAACTTCATACACTTTTAGATGGTACAATAGTGAAAATGGAACAAAAATATCGATAACAGCGCCCCCTTTCGTCGAAATATCCCCAAATTCTAATAGAACCTGCTTGCCATAGCCAAAAACATTGAAAAAAAATTAGGTTCAATTTGAAGTATAACTTCATACACTTTTCGATGATACAATGAGGACACACAGACGGACAGACGGACGGACGGACAGACGGACAGACGGACAGACAGACATTTTGTAAAAATATGTTTTTCGGAATCTCTGACCCCTAAAACGTGTAAATCCGTCGAAAACCGGAAGTCGAAAAAAATTTCGATTACAATACTTTCTTCTATTATAGATAGATGAAAGTAAAAATGTGGTTCAATATGAAGCATAACATCATACACTTTTAGATGATACAATAGTGAAAATGGAACAAAAATATCGATCACAGCGCCCCCTTTCGTCGAAATATCCCCAAATTCTGATAGAACCTGCTTGCCATAGCCAAAAACATAGAAAAAAAATTTGGTTCAATTTAAAACATAACATCATACACTTTTAGATGGTACAATAGTGAAAATGGAACAAAAATATCGATCACAGCGCCCCCTTTCGTCGAAATATCCCCAAATTCTGATAGAACCTGCTTGTCATAGCCAAAAACATAGAAAAAAAATTTGGTTCAATTTGAAGCATAACATCATACACTTTTAGATGGTACAATGAAGACACACAGACGGACAGACGGACAGACGGACGGACGGACAGACGGACAGACGGACAGACAGACATTTTGTAAAAACATGTTTTTCGGAATCTCTGACCTCTAAAACGTGTAAATCCGTTGAAAACCGGAAGTCGAAAAAAATTTCGATTACAATACTTTCTTCTATTATAGATAGAAGAAAGTAAAAATTTAAATCAAGATGAGTGAAACGTTTAAAAATCAACTCATTCACGATCCAATAAATTACAGCTCTTTCGGAGAAGCCAAATCCACTCTTTCGTTTAATATAAAACGAAAGAGCAAATGTCTGCAAATGACTAATTAGGAGGACCACTATGCATCTTTCAAAATTCGTTCGTTTGCTTAAGCAAGGAACTTAATTACAAATTTGGCTTAGACTATTATTCGGAAATAGTGGTAACCGCTAATCATAAATTTAGTTTAATATTATAAAGAGAGACTATTAAGTTAATTATAATGTTTGGAACCACTTGCGTTGAAATAGGAAAAATAGTTGCTGAGATATGGAAACGGAGCATAGTTAGAGAAAAAACCTTGAAGAAGATCCCGGGGGGGGATGTTCAAGTGCCCTTCAGCAAATGACTAATTAGGAGTACCACTATGCATCTTTCAAAATTCATTCGTTTCCTTAAGCTTTGAATTTAATTACAAATTTGGCTTAAACTGTTATTCGTAAATAGTGGTAACCACTACTCATAAATTTAGTTTATTGTTATAAAGGGTGACTATTAAATTAATTATAAAGTTTGAAATCACTTGCGTTGAAATCGGAAAGATAGTTGCTGAGATATGGAAACGGAGCAGAGTTAGAGGAAAACCTTGAAGGACGGGCCGGGAGGGGGGGGGGGCGTTGTTCAATTGGCCTTCAGCAAATAACTAATTAGGAGGATCACAATACATCTTTAAAGATTGATTCATTTGGTTAAGCTAGGAACTTAATTTGAAATTTGGCTTTGACTATTATTCGGAAATTCTGGTAACTGCTTTCTAGATATACACCTTGAAGCTTAAATGTAATTAGACCCTTGCCCCTCTTCATTCCCGCAAATATAAAAAAGAATCTGTTAAATAAAGTTTTCTGTATTAACAATCTCCATCATAATAATAAATGTCATGTAAAAAAAAACAAAAAAAACGACTAATTGTCATGAAGAAAAATTTGCCTGGAAAATATTTCAATCAGTGGGACGTATGTGTAATTTGTCAATTACAGGTGGCACGGCAGTCGCATGGCTCTACGTTCATAACTTCAATCCATATTGACACTATTTAGTTAGAAATCCTTATTTATGCATGGCTACTCGAATCGATGCAACCAACCAGTGAACCAACCAACCCAAGAGGATAAAAGCGTATTTTTTATGAGAGTTCTTTGTTGATATTAATTAATATTTCAATAAATAATTGAAATATTAAAATTCTGAAGTAATGGTGCACGAGGAGAGGGTTTGGACTACCTGAATCTAATTTTGCTGCCTTCTAAGTGGGCTACATTTTCCTAGCCATTGCCAACAGGCACACACACAGAGCGAAACTTTCTTTTATTAGTATAGATTTCAAGTTTCTAGCGCTGCAAAATCGAATTATTTTGAAATTTCCGACCTTTTTCGAGTTTTTTTTATTCTATTTTCGAATTTATTGTGTTTTAATTTTTTCTTTTTTTGTATCCTAAACAATAAGTTTACGCCGAATTTTACGTTCTAAAGCTACAAAATCAAATTTTTTTCAACTTTTCGAATTTTCGATTTTTTTTTTTCGAATTTTCAAGATTTTTTATTTATTTCTTTTTTTGTATCCTAAATACTATCTTTATTCCAAATTTTAAGTTTCTAGCTTTACAAAATCGAATTATTTTCAAATTTCCGTTTTTTATTCGATTTTTTTATTTTATTTTCAATTTTTGTTGTGTTTTTAATTTTTTTCTTTTCCTGAATCCTAAACACTACCTTTACACCAAATTTTCAGTTTCTAAGACTACGAGATCATATTATTTTCAATTTCTCTCTTTTTCTTTCTTTCTTTCTTTTCTTTTTTTTTTTTTTTTTTTTTTTGAAATTCTCGATTTTTTTTTTTAATTATCCATATTTTTTAATGTTTCCTTATTTAGTATCTTAAATATTACCTGTATTCCAAATTTCAAGAGCTACAAATTCGAATTATTTTCCAAAATTTCCTTATTTTTCGAATTCTTTCGATTTTTTTATTTTATTTTCGAATTTTATTGCGTTTTTATTTTAACTTATTCTGAATCCTAAACACTATCTTTACCGCGAATTTTAAGTTTCTAAGGCCAAAAGATCATATTCTTTAAATTTTTTTTTCAATTTTTTTCGAATTTTTCGAATTTTTCATTTTTTTTCGAATTTTCTGGATTTTTTAATTTTTTCTTATTTTGCATCTTAAATACTACCTTTATTCAGAATTCCAAGTTTCTAGCGCAACAAAATTGGATTATTTGAAATTTTTCGATTTTTTTTTCGATTTTTCGATTTTATTTTCAATTTTTTTTGTGTGTTTTTGATGTTTTCTTTTTCTGAATTCTAAACACTACCTTCACACCAAATTTTAAGTTTTTCTGACTACAAGATCGTGTTATTTTCAATTTTCAATTTTGTTCGATATTTAGGAATTTTCGATTTTTTTTTTTTTTTTCCTTTCTTTGTATCCGAAACACTAGCTTTATTCCAAATTTTAAGTTTCTGTGGCTGCGGGTCTACCCAATCTTTTTGATGACGCGATTGTGAGTGAGTGTGTGAGTGACAAAAAATCGAAACTTTGAGTTCATATGTCGTCTGCACTAATTTATGGGTATTTTTTGAATTATCCATATTTTTGAATTTTTCCTTATTTAGTATCTTAAATATTACCTTTATTCCAAATTTCAAGTTTCTAGCGCTATGAAATCGAATTATTTTCAAATTTTCCTTATTTTTCGATTTTCCCGATTTTTTCGATTGTTTGATTTTATTTTCAAATTTTATTGCGTTTTTTATTTTAACTTATTCAGAATTCTAAACACTATCTTTACTGCGAATTTTAAGTTTCTAAGGCTAAAAAATCAAATTATTTTAATTTTTTCAATTTTTTTCGAATTTTTCGAATTTTTGAATTTTTTTTTCGAATTTTTCAGAATTTTTAATTTTTCCTTATTTTGCATCCTAAATACTACCTTTATTCCGAATTCCAAGTTTCTAGCTCAACAAAATCGGATTATTTGAAAATTTTCGATTTTTTTCGATTTTTCGATTTTTTTTGTGTTTTTGATGTTTTCTTTTTCTCGATACTAAACACTACCTTCACACCGAATCTTAAGTTTCTAAGACTACAAGATCGTATTATTTTCAATTTTCAATTTTGATGGAATTTGTTGAATTTTCGAATATTTTTTTTTTCGAATTTTCCGGATTTTATGTTTCCTTTCTTAAATGTTTTAGTGTTTATCCTAAACACTACCTTTTTTCCAAATGTCAGGTTTCTAGGGCTACGGGATCTACCTAATCTTTTTGATGACGCGTGAACGAGTGAGTGAGTGAGTGACAAAAAATCGAATGTTTCAGTTCATATATCGTCTGAACTAGAAAAGGCAGAAAGTTGTAATTTTAAATTTTGGTCCTGTGTGCCAAATACTCTAGAATACTTTCTGCCGCTGTATTTGGCGTTTTTTCGTACTTGTTGCCAAGTTATGTCGCCAAAGATAGAAATGCGAGCAAACATGCATCAAGGTATTTTATTGCAATACAAATTATTCTAGCCTACTTTTAGCATGCAGCGTTCAGAGCCCAAATTTTGTAGTGGAGGGGGGGGGGGGGGGGCAGAAAATTTTCTTATACTTTTAGAAAAAATAAAATTTAATAAATGAAAATTTAATTTAGCAGCTATTTATAGTTAATTATATTTTAACTTTTAATATTTTTCTTTTAAAACAATCTTGATAATATTTTTTTTTAAACTATACAATTATTATACAGACATACAGGTGGTTATCAAAATAATGGAAACACTTGTGAATGAAAGGGACATTTAAGAATTCCCTTCGTAAGCATTAAAATATAATCTTAGCTACCAGATTTTTTTTAATATAAAAAGTACATGTATTAGGTAGTATGAGACAGCTCTAGAAGAGTTGTCTACGTTTTGATTTTTTTTTGTCAGAAGCGTAAAATATCAGACCTCACAGATTTTCAAAGAGGCCAAATTGTAGGAGCCCGACTAGCTGGAGCAACGTTGACCGAAACATCCCAGCTTATAGGCGTTTCTAGAGGTACGGTGTCTAAAGTCATGACAGCATACACACAGCGCGGAAAGACAAGCTCAGCAAAGCAAAATAGTGGACGGAAGGAGAAGCTGAGTGAAAGAGACCGACGGGTATTGAAGCGGATTGTAATGTCTAAAAAGAAAACAACTGCAGCCAAAGTGACCGCAGAGCTCAATCAGCATCTGGATTCTCCAGTGTCAACAATTACAGTTCGGAGATACCTTCATAAAGAGAACATTTACGGCAGAACAGCAATTCCCAAGCCACTTGTCACAGATGCTAATGCCAAACGTCGTGTAGAGTGGGGCCACAACCACAAAACCTGGTCGATTGATAAGTGGAAGACTGTTATATGGTCAGACGAATCATCTTTCACACTTTTCCCCACAACAGGACGGGTACATGTCTGGAGAACACCTGCACAAGCGTATGATCCTGATTGCCTCCGTCCAACTGTCAAGCATGGAGGTGGATCGGTCATGGTATGGGCAGCCGTGTCATGGTTTTCTGCTGGTCCAATCGTAACCCTGAAAGGAAGGATCACTGGAGAGAAGTATAGAGAAGTTTTAGCTGACCAGGTCCATCCCATGATGCAAATTTTGTTTCCTGCAGGAGATGGAATTTTCCAGGATGATAACGCCCCTATTCATGCAGCCAGAGTTGTCCAATCATGGTTTGATGAACATGAGGATGAGGTGGAACATCTACCTTGGCCCGCACAGTCCCCAGACCTCAACATAATCGAACCGTTGTGGTCTATTTTAGAGCTTTCAATCCGGAATCGATATCCTCCAACGGCATCTCTCACGGAACTTTCAGAATATCTCCATGAAGAATGATACAATATTCCTCTAAACACTATTCAGAATTTGTATGATTCGATTCCCAGGGGAATCCAAGCTGTATTACATGCCAAAGGCGGTCCTACAATGCCAAAGGCGGATATTAATAAAGAATTCCTTCAAAATCTAGGGTGTTTCCATTATTTTGATAACCACCTGTACATATTTATTCGTAGATCGGTGGAATAGTAAAAATCTATTCACCGTTGTCCGATCATCCAAGGCTGGTGACTTTCTCTCCAACATGGTTTATTAGTGAGAAATTGCAGACTCAGACTCGGCCGGAGTGGTTCAGTGGTTAGAGCAACAGCCCGGATCGTTGTGGACCCAGGTTTGATTCCTGGCTCTGGATAATTTTTCACTTCATGTTGGATTATTGTATTTAATGTATGTGAGGGAGAATGTCCTTTTCAGTCTATTTTTCCTTTTTAATTATTGAATTTCAATCACCCTAAAATTTTGTGTTCCCCCTTCTAGCGGTGTATAAATTTTAAACCTTTATATGTTTTTCAATTTGTTAAGCAAATTGTGCCCTTTTTTATTTATTAATAATAAATAACGCATATACCCCCCTCCAGTTAAAATATTTTTATTTATATATTTTCGAAAACAAAAATGAATTGTAACGTAAAAATTTCCTAACAGAAATAGATTTCTAGAATTTTCAAATATGCGAACTCAAAATTAACGCTCATTCCGCCAAATAGTTTTTAAGTTATGCTTAAAAAAATCACTTGTCTTGTAATCTGTTTTGTGACGATCGAACATTTATTTAACATTAGGAGGTGCAAACATAAAACCTGTGTAATTTCTAAACTACTTTAATGAATGACTTTCAGTTTGATACACGAAGGAAAATTTACCGAAAAATATGACGTCGAAATTAGGGTTTAGAACTAAAAGTTTTAGAATATGTTACAATTGATATACGTAACTTCCTACTTCCCCCCAGCAAAATTTATGTACAACATTATTATTATATGTTATTACTAATCTATTGTTACTTGTGACATTTTTAGACAGTGATTTGGGGCAGAGTTAGTAAAGGGTATAACCACCCCCCCCCCCCCTCAGGATACAATATGTATAAAAATTAGGATTGTGTTTTTGAAACGTAAAATATCAAAAAGTCATTTAAACTTTCGAAAAATGATTAAAATCATCAAAACCAAGGAAGAAAACACTGTAAAAGAGTGGAAACTATATCTAAATTCTATTACGTATTACAGTTTTACATGACATTCAATATGTAACATGAATTACATTTAAAATATGTAAAATATATTAACTAAAAATGTCATAATAGTGATCTTGGCAAAATAACTAAAACTTAATTTAAAATCTTTCTTTGCGTTACAGATTTCGGCTTAGCGATAAAGTGCAGTTCGAATACATGTGACAAAAAACTAGTTTTAATTTACTATTTTTTTTTCTAAATCACTTAATACTAATAGTTGAGAATTCTTAATATTTACAAATAATGAAAAACGTAAAGTGAAGATATGGACTCTATAATTTAGAATTTTAATGTTATATTAGCGAGAGTATTGTTTTTATAATCTTGGAATTTCAAGTAAAATGATCATAATAATATATATATAGAACGGACACGAAAAGACACTGCAATGTATAAAATGTTAGTACGCGATAATGCTGCCTGTTTATCAATCGAGATCTACACTAAATATTAAAACACCTGCTGCAATAACTCGCCAAATTTTACGCCCTCTCCTTACATTAGCAGATAACTTTCAGTAGGGAAAATAACCCTAGTTGCAGCTTGAAAATGTAGCTCCAAGCAAGTGAGAGGCAATAGTATATACTTTATATCATATGGTATTCCGTGTGATAACAGCTTTATACTGCCCCAATGACTTCAAAATTTTGAAAAATGTAATAAATTGAGTAATTGTAAAGCATAATCAAAACAACAAAATTGTGTTATAATTTATACTTCGTAAGAATATATATATTTTTAAATTATACTTGAAGATGAAGAATAACAAGAAAAAATAATTTATTATTACAATTTACAAGCATTATAACCGGCCTTTAATAATAATAATTCGCCTTTCGTTACAATCTGGAAAGGCTTTAATTTTAAGTGAAGAAAAAAAAAAATAATAACTACAAAAAATAATGATACCAGTAAGCTTGTTGCAATCGGCTGTGACGGAACTACAGTTAACACGGGTTACAAAGCAGGTGTCATGCGATTTCTAGAAGAAAAAGAAGGAAAACCACTTCAATGGCTTATTTGCCAAATATATGCTAATGAGCTTATCTTGAGCCATTTGCTCTAGCATCTTGACGGTACAACAAATTGGCCACAAAGTTTTACAGGATCTATTGGCAAAACTCTAAAAGATTGTGAACTTCTTCTTCTTGTACATTATAAGAGAATAAGCTGTGCTTTGCTAGAAATTACTAATAAAAAGGATTTAAGCACGGATCAACTCTATTTGCTTGAAATATGTGAAGATATTTCTTCGGGTTTGTGTCCCGAAAAATTGTATAAAAGAAATCCTGGTAAAATTGTGCATTCTAGGGGGCTTACAGTAGCAAATAAAATTCTTAGGCTATACGTTTCTTCAAATGAACCGTCTGAAAATTTGCTAATTCTAACAAATTTTATACTAAGAGTTTATTCAACTATATGGTTTCAAATTAAAACTAAGCTTTCATGCATTTACGGAGCTAACCATTTGCAACAAACAGTTATGTTATCATGATATTTACCAAAGGAATTACAAACAATAATAGATCCCGTAATTCAACGAAATGGTTATTTTTGTCATCCGGAATATATTTTGTTTGCCATGTTGGCTGACGATAGGGACTATGTAAGAGTGTTGGCACTACGTAGAATAATAACATTTCGAAAGTCAAAAAATTCTTTACGTACGTTCAAGTTACCTGAGATCAATTTTGAAGCCAAAGACTATATCGATTTTAGAAATTGGGCTGAAGTGACCGTGACAGAACCACCATTAAATAAGTAATTAGTTCATAATATTCTTACATAGTGTATCCTAAATCCAAAGGCAATAGATGAAGACATCTTACTTAATATTAAACTATTCCCTTGTCACAATCAAGCCACTGAAAGATGTGTAAAACTTGTTACGTAGGCTTCTTCAGCTATTTGTGGTCCTTTGAGACGTGATGGGTTCATTAAAACTTGTCTGGAGTCTCGTAAAAAATGCCAGTTTTTGAAACCAAAAAAACAGTATGGACTACTATAAAATGGTAACTTTAATGTTTCTAAATTGTAATAGTAAATTAATATTACCTTATTACAATAGTCCTTTAATAATAATTAGAAATTATATTTTCCTACTTAGGTTAAGTAAAAAATATAAAACAATTACAATTAACCAAATTTCATATATTTAAAAAAAGTGTAGTCTTTGAGTTAGTATAATAAAAGCAAATTTGATATAAATATTACATAATTTTACTATAAATATATAATAATAATAATAATAATTCGATGATCATCCTTTTAAATTAAATTATTAATAATAGTTTGTGTACATGAGGAAAAAAATGGAAAATTGCGCAACTTTTACGTTTTTTCTCAATATTCAATAACCTTGGGGCAGTATTTAATATTAATATTTTTCAACTATATTTTATGTTTAGAATGAGGATATGACATAGCAACTTTCCCACACCACCCCATTTTGATTTGGGGAAAATAAATTCATAGGCGAGCGCTTTTACGTTTTTTCGCAATATTCAATGACCTTGGGGCAGTATTTAATATGAATTTTTTTTTCAAAGATATTTTATATTCAGAATGAGGATATGATGGAGCAACTTTCCCACACCGTCCCATTTTGATTTGGAGAAAAAAATATTATTCCATAGGCGAGCGCTCCACCCTACTCTGCACATCTTGAGTAACCATAACATATACTCTCTAGTAGTATATACCCCGAGGCTAACGATAAAGAAAGGCTGCCGCGGTGCTTTACGCGTATCTTTTTTTTTCAGACCGCCGGAGTCACGTGATGCTTGAATACACCAATGAAGGTGTACGAAAAGAGCATCATGTGACACTAGCGGTCTGTAAAAAAAGACAAGTAGAATGAACCGCGGTAGCCTGTCTTTTTCGTTAGCCTCGATATACCCTCTGCCTAAAGCACACATCCTCTGTTTTTTTTCGACTACACCACTGACAACTTTCTCCCATAGCTCCATAACTAAACAATGTAGAAAATCAATCCCTAAAATATTATCTAATTGTGAAACTCCAATCCAAAATCCGTTCAGTGGAACTTTAACAAAAGGTAATCTTTCATACTCGGGTTCACTTAATTTTATCTATAACTTCTTCCCGTAGCTCTATAAATAAGCAATGTGCTTTATTTTAAAACCTTTCTAAAACACACTAGCAAGCTACGCCCGCTATGCTGGTCAATTTCTCTTAACGAACCTTTAATCAAACAAAATATTGACATTTCATAATTCCCTTTTATATTTAAAAAGAATAGTAAGGTTGCAACTATAATTTGTAACTCGTGCTATAGCCAACATACACGTCAGGACACGTCGCCCTTATCATTACCTTTTTTTACGCGTGAAGATTTCGCTATGGTACTCTTGTGTGAAGTTTGGTAATTTTTGAAATTCAATATTTGAAAAACGACATAATCATTAGATTTGAAATTTATATCAAGAAAAATACAATTTTTTACCTTCCAAACGCAGTTTGTTTAACAATGTTCTGACAAATAGTTTTCGAGCTATTATTTTTTTCAGTAACTTCAAATGTTTCATTTTCCGAGATTATTCTGTGGCAATGATTAGCGAAAAACCCAGTCGTCAGCAACGCATAACTTTTTATTAAAGAGGAATGTTGGAGCAGGGATTGTCACCAATAATTTGCCACCATCATTTTTGTTCTGTACTTTCAGAGATTCCATAGAAATTGAAATTTGGAATGATTTTAGAAAGGTTTTCGCTCATTTCCTCCTTTTAAATTTCGAATTTTTTAAAATTTATTCTTAGAGGGCATTTACATCTTATAAGTAACTACAATGCCAAATTTCAAATTTCTATCTTCTTCAGCATAAAAAAAGTCGCAATTTTCGAAAATTTTTCGCTCCTGCACACCATTGGGGTTAGTGGCACCGATATAATATATAACCTATGTTGGAGTAGGGTTTGTCACCATCAATTTGCTACCATTAATTTTGAAATTGGTTCTGTAGTTCCAGAGATTCTATAGAAATTGTAATTTAAAATGTTTTTAGAACGCTTTTTGCTCATTTCACTCTTTTAAATTTCGAATTTTTTTTAATTTGTTCTTAGAAAGCATTTACATCTTATAAGTAACTACAATGCCAAATTTCAAATTTCTATCTTCTTCAGCATAAAAAAAGTCGCAATTATCGAAAATTTTTCGCTCCTGCACACCATTGGGGTTAGTGGCACCGATATAAAATATAGCCTATGTTGGAGTAGGGTTTGTCACCATCAATTTGCTACCATTAATTTTGAAATTGGTTCTGTAGTTCCAGAGATTCTATAGAAATTGTAATTAAAAATGTTTTTAGAACGCTTTTTGCTCATTTCACTCTTTTAAATTTCGAATTTTTTTTAATTTGTTCTTAGAAAGCATTTACATCTTATAAGTAACTACAATGCCAAATTTCAAATTTCTATCTTCTTCAGCATAAAAAAAGTCGCAATTTTCGAAAATTTTTCGCTCCTGCACACCATTGGGGTTAGTGGCACCGATATAAAATATAGCCTATGTTGGAGTAGGGTTTGTCACCATCAATTTGCTACCATTAATTTTGAAATTGGTTCTGTAGTTCCAGAGATTCTATAGAAATTGTAATTTAAAACGTTTTTAGAACGCTTTTTGCTCATTTCACTCTTTTAAATTTCGAATTTTTTTTAATTTGTTCTTAGAAAGCATTTACATCTTATAAGTAACTACAATGGCAAATTTCAAATTTCTATCTTCTTCAGCATAAAAAAAGTCGCAATTTTCGAAAATTTTTCGCTCCTGCACACCATTGGGGTTAGTGGCACCGATATAAAATATAGCCTATGTTGGAGTAGGGTTTGTCACCATCAATTTGCTACCATTAATTTTGAAATTGGTTCTGTAGTTCCAGAGATTCTATAGAAATTGTAATTTAAAATGTTTTTAGAACGCTTTTTGCTCATTTCACTCTTTTAAATTTCGAATTTTTTTTAATTTGTTCTTAGAAAGCATTTACATCTTATAAGTAACTACAATGCCAAATTTCAAATTTCTATCTTCTTCAGCATAAAAAAAGTCGCAATTTTCGAAAATTTTTCGCTCCTGCACACCATTGGGGTTAGTGGCACCGATATAAAATATAGCCTATGTTGGAGTAGGGTTTGTCACCATCAATTTGCTACCATTAATTTTGAAATTGGTTCTGTAGTTCCAGAGATTCTATAGAAATTGTAATTTAAAATGTTTTTAGAACGCTTTTTGCTCATTTCACTCTTTTAAATTTCGAATTTTTTTTAATTTGTTCTTAGAAAGCATTTACATCTTATAAGTAACTACAATGCCAAATTTCAAATTTCTATCTTCTTCAGCATAAAAAAAGTCGCAATTTTCGAAATTTTTCGCTCCTGCACACCATTGGGGTTAGCGGCACCGATATAAAATATAGCCTATGTTGGAGTAGGGTTTGTCACCATCAATTTGCTACCATTAATTTTGAAATTGGTTCTGTAGTTCCAGAGATTCTATAGAAATTGTAATTTAAAATGTTTTTAGAACGCTTTTTGCTCATTTCACTCTTTTAAATTTCGAATTTTTTTTAATTTGTTCTTAGAAAGCATTTACATCTTATAAGTAACTACAATGCCAAATTTCAAATTTCTATCTTCTTCAGCATAAAAAAAGTCGCAATTTTCGAAAATTTTTCGCTTCTGCACACCATTGGGGTTAGTGGCACCGATATAAAATATAGCCTATGTTGGAGTAGGGTTTGTCACCATCAATTTGCTACCATTAATTTTGAAATTGGTTCTGTAGTTCCAGAGATTCTATAGAAATTGTAATTTAAAATGTTTTTAGAACGCTTTTTGCTCATTTCACTCTTTTAAATTTCGAATTTTTTTTAATTTGTTCTTAGAAAGCATTTACATCTTATAAGTAACTACAATGCCAAATTTCAAATTTCTATCTTCTTCAGCATAAAAAAAGTCGCAATTTTCGAAAATTTTTCGCTCCTGCACACCATTGGGGTTAGTGGCACCGATATAAAATATAGCCTATGTTGGAGTAGGGTTTGTCACCATCAATTTGCTACCATTAATTTTGAAATTGGTTCTGTAGTTCCAGAGATTCTATAGAAATTGTAATTTAAAATGTTTTTAGAACGCTTTTTGCTCATTTCACTCTTTTAAATTTCGAATTTTTTTTAATTTGTTCTTAGAAAGCATTTACATCTTATAAGTAACTACAATGGCAAATTTCAAATTTCTATCTTCTTCAGCATAAAAAAAGTCGCAATTTTCGAAAATTTTTCGCTCCTGCACACCATTGGGGTTAGTGGCACCGATATAAAATATAGCCTATGTTGGAGTAGGGTTTGTCACCATCAATTTGCTACCATTAATTTTGAAATTGGTTCTGTAGTTCCAGAGATTCTATAGAAATTGTAATTTAAAATGTTTTTAGAACGCTTTTTGCTCATTTCACTCTCTTAAATTTCGAATTTTTTTTAATTTGTTCTTAGAAAGCATTTACATCTTATAAGTAACTACAATGCCAAATTTCAAATTTCTATCTTCTTCAGCATAAAAAAAGTCGCAATTATCGAAAATTTTTCGCTCCTGCACACCATTGGGGTTAGTGGCACCGATATAATATATAGCCTATGTTGGAGTAGGGTTTGTCACCATCAATTTGCTACCATTAATTTTGAAATTGGTTCTGTAGTTCCAGAGATTCTATAGAAATTGTAATTTAAAATGTTTTTAGAACGCTTTTTGCTCATTTCACTCTTTTAAATTTCGAATTTTTTTTAATTTGTTCTTAGAAAGCATTTACATCTTATAAGTAACTACAATGCCAAATTTCAAATTTCTATCTTCTTCAGCATAAAAAAAGTCGCAATTTTCGAAATTTTTTCGCTCCTGCACACCATTGGGGTTAGTGGCACCGATATAAAATATAGCCTATGTTGGAGTAGGGTTTGTCACCATCAATTTGCTACCATTAATTTTGAAATTGGTTCTGTAGTTCCAGAGATTCTATAGAAATTGTAATTTAAAATGTTTTTAGAACGCTTTTTGCTCATTTCACTCTTTTAAATTTCGATTTTTTTTAAATTTGTTCTTAGAAAGCATTTACATCTTATAAGTAACTACAATGCCAAATTTCCTATTTCTAGTTCCTTCAGTATAAAAAAAATTGCAATTTTAGAATGTTTTTCAATGCTGCACCCCCCTGGGGTTAGTGGCACCGACATAAAATATAGCCTATGTTGGAGCAAGGATTGTCACCATCAATTTGCCACCATCACTTTTGAAATCGGTTCGGTAGTTCCAGAGATTACCCCCTACAAACAAACAAACAAACAAGAAAACAAAAAACAATCTTTACTTCTTTTAATATTAGTATAGATTACCTAACTAACAGCGAAATCTTATAAAAAACTGTTCGGTAGAACTTGAGTTTTAACCTATCGGAATGAAAAATGAATTTACGTTATATAAATATAATAGGCGATGATGACATGACTCCAAACATTTCCGTAAATTAATAGCATTATACTACAAATATGATAATAAAGAAAAGCTTTAGAAACTCACATTGCTATACTGTAAAGATTCATATGCAAATAATCATTATTAATTCCAGAAAACAGCTTTAAATTAACCGATAAGCTGTGTATCTGAACGTAAGCACACATTTTATTACACATCAGCCTATTAAAAATTTGGTCTCTGTTCTTTGAGAAGTTTATCTCATAGTCGTGACGTCATTACCCTAACGTCATACCGTGATCTGGCCGTGTATAACGTAGGTCGCGGATGTATACGGATTGTTTGTTTCGAGTTTACCTTGAAAATAGTACTGAAACTGCATTTATGACTCGGGAACTACTGTTTACAATTTGAGTTTTTCCGGTAATTTTGAAAAAGGACATTTTGATGTGCTAAAAATTTTGTTTAATAAAAAACATGATTCCAAGAGATCTAAAAGAAATAGGTCAATATCATAGGGAATCTGATGCAAAACGTAAATGGTATCGAGCTACCGTTTCAAATTTTTTTGATTCCAAAATGACTTTTAGTATTGGTTACAAGTATGCGCTTTCTGTTTGTGAAACCTTTTCATATTGGTTGTTTGTCTCACCGATGTACTTAGTGCAATGCACGTCATTTTTTATGTAAAAAAACACATCAAGATATTTTAGTATTTGTTGTTCTACTGGAAAAATTAGTTTACCAATATTTTAACATGCGTGAGGCCATTAAAAAATTACAAGGGTTGCCTTTTAAGTTTCTACAAAAAGTAGGAAGAAAAAGAATGTTTTTGGGAAAAAACTGTTTTACTGCTTTTCAAAATGTTCACCTTTAAGATTTATACACTTTTCCATCCGTTCAAACCAATTCTTGAAACAGTTTTTCCACTCTGAAGTTTATATTTCAGAAACATAGTTTTGGAAAGCATCAACAGCATCTTGAGCTAATGAAAATCGCTGCCCCCGCATTATTTATTTGACATAAGGGAACAAGAAAAAGTCGTTAAGCGACAAATCAGAAGAATATGGGCAATGAGACATTAATTCGATATTTTTATCCTTCAAATAATCAATTGGTTCACGTGCTGTATAGAAGCTGGCGTTGTGGTGATGAAGGATGATACGACGTTCTTTTTGTTGTTTTTCCTGATTTCGTTGATAACTTTTGGCAAACAATTTCTGTATACCATTTAGCGTTAACAGTTTTTTAATCCTCTAAAGGAATGGTTGCGATATGTCCTGTAAGGCCGAAGAAACATGCAATCATTTCCTTGGAAGCGTTTCGTGAACGAACAACTTTCGTAGGATTCGGTTCATTTGGAAACACCCAAACAGTGGATTGTTGTTTAGTTTCCGACTCATACGAATATATCCAAGTTTCGTCACCTGTAACGATGTTGTATACGGATTTTGGAGTTCAAATTTGTATTTTTTTAGCATTTCCCTACACCAATTTGCACGAGCCTCTTTTTGAGCTTCTGTCAAATTGTGCGGAACCCACCAGGAACATATCTTTTTAAAAGCTAAATGTTCGTGCAAAATCGAATGTATTACAGTCTGTGATATGCCAAAGGATGCTTCTATCTCACGATACTTGACACTCCGATCTTCTTCGATCATCTTGTGTACAGCATCGACGTTGTTTGGAATCACTACCGATTTTGTTTCGCCCTTCACGAGATTCATCACTGACGGACGCACGACGACGACTAAATTCTGCAAACCAATTGCAAACAGTCGTTTTTGATGGTGCTTCATTACCAAACGTTTCACGAAGCAATACTAAGCATTCTTGTCGAGTGAGGCTTTCTTAAAATCATAAAAAAACATACAACGAAAATCTTTACGAGTTATTTGCATTTTCTTCACTCACTTGTTTCTTTAGAACACTCACTGTAAACAAAATACGCAGACGATTTCTAAGATGCCACTGACTTGAAGGTAAAAAAAAATGCGATTTTTAAGAATATCCTGAAGACAAACTTCAGTAGCGCCTTCTATTGGTCGTTTGTAAAAACATAAAAGGCAACCCTCGAATATATGGGAAATTATGAAAAGTCTAAACATTTTAGATCAAATATTTGTCAATGTAATAATGCAATGTCTTTTGTTTCATTTGGTGCTAATGTGATATTGCCTGATGGAAATGGCCCGTACTGTTTTAAAATCCTTAGTATGGTATATCACAGAATTTCATCATTCTAAACCGAGAACATAAATGGTAGCTCTTACGGTCAATTATATATTTTAAATTTTTTAGATGCAAATGATATTAGATTGAAGAATCCTTCCAACAATAAATTAAGAGAAGATATTCTCACAACATTGAACTGTGCATTAGAAAATTTAATTCATATATTCGGATATATTGCTTACATAAATATGTTTATAAAGGACATGTATGTTCAAATATGCAAGTAACAGGGGATGATAGTTCTCTTCATCATGATGAAGTAAATATTTTTCTGAATACTAGGTATGTTGTACCAACTGAAGCTGCATATAGAATTTCTGCTTATCCCATGCATGAACACTCACATACTGTTATTCGTTTACCTGTTCACTTGCCTGATGAACAACACACTGTAAAAAATGACCGATGTTTCTTATTTTATGAAAATATGCTATAACCACGAACGAAAATATAATATAATCTTCTGAGTTATCCGAAATTTCAAATAGCATGTTACATTGTCTTTTGAATCCCCAGAAACGAATACATCTTCAAAATTTAAAGAATAATTTATAAAAACAAATTATTTTTAGCTGCCCGAGTTTTTCAGAAACGTTTCCGAAGGGTTTTTATAGTGTATTAATTAGTTTCCTTAACCTGGAATACCTGTTTTTCGAATGCTATCAATTCTGAAGTAAACATTTTCATGCTCAAAAAAATGTTTAACAGACAAACATGCAAAATTAACAGCTTTAACAATAACATTAAAATTAAGATTATTTATTTACTCTTTCATGTATAAATTAACTTATGCGGCTGAAAACGTGTACTTGAGAATGGATAACATTCGAAAAACAGGTATTCCAGCCTGAGGACACTAATTAATACACTATAAAAACCCTACGGAAACGTTTCTGAAAAATTCGGGCAGCTAAAAATAATTTGTTTTTATAAATTATTCTTTAAACTTTGAAGATGTATTCGTTTCTGGGGATTCAAAAGACAATGTAACATACTATTTGAAATTTCGGATAACTCAGAAGATTATATTATATTTTCCTTCGTGGTTATAGCATATTTTCATAAAATAAGAAACATCGGTCATTTTTTACAGTGCAGGTATATTTTAATAATGATAGTGCTTCTGACGTTTTATTCAAAGCAAAATTGAAAAGCACAGAATTGAGTGCATGGTTCATTTTGAATAAAACTCCTCCAACCAAAAACCCGTATATATACCCAGAAACTTCAGTTTATTATACATGGGATAAAACTCTGTGCCAATGGACAAACAGAAAACGATTTCATAAAATAATTGGTAGGCTATATAAAGTTTCATCCTCTGAAACAGAGCGGTGTCATCTCCGCTCACTGCTGCTTAATATTATAGGTGCCACCAGCTTTGAAGAGATAAGAATATATGAAGGAACCGTCTATTCTACATTTCAGGAAGCTCCAAAGCAACGATGTTTACTTTTAGACGATTCAGAATGGTTTCGATGTTTGCATGAGGCTTTTGTTTTTCAAATGTCTTTTCAGTTGCGCCAATTATTTGCATATATCTGTATATTTCAACAACCACACAATGCGAGGCAATCATGGGAATCTTTTAAGGAGTCTCTTTTTGAAGATTACCTTTTTTGAAGATGATAATAACATTAGCTATCCATTAGCTCTTAGAGCTATGAACATCACTTTCAAGTTGCATGCATTCGCTACATCAAAATTTAATTTACCAGTTTTTGAAAATTAAACTATTAGTAAAAATATTCATTCTTGCACTAATAAAAACCTTACTCCTACATTGTAAGATCACAATGAAGAGCAGAGGTTTATTATAAACTATATTATTTCTTTAGTGACACTAAATAATACAAACATGACCAATGCGTACTTCATAGATGACCCTTGTGGCACTGGGAAAACATTTGTATATATCTTATACATAATTGTTCGCAATTAGGTTTCGATGAAATTGCCGTAGCTTGACTGGAATTGCTGCTATGTTCTCACAGAATGGTCGGGCTGTACACAGTCGTTTTAAACTAATATTAAAATTGACTGAAACTTCTGTATCATTTCTAAAAGTAAACAGCAATGAAGCAAAAATTATTAAGTCAGCAAGGCTGATTATATGGGAAAACACTTGGCTACGCTGCCAGGCGCCTGAGGTATGCCCGTCAGCACTTCAACCATCGCACCCATGTCCTGAGGCACATATAACACGCACAGCAGGATCTGCCTCCAGGGTGCGCTGCGACCGGTCGGACCACCGCCACCTGCGCAACACCCCGAATTGAACCCAAAAAGGTGACGACATAGGTCGTTACGATACGCAGAGATTCCCATAATCAGAGAAGACCTCCACGAAGACACCTGGTGAATCACCAGAAGACACCCGACAACTTCGTCACTAGTACCCCATAAGAGGAACCGGTCCCTAGGCCACATGGCGAGCTCTCCCGACGACTCTTGCTTTCCCGCGGCGTCCGAATATCGAGTCTAGAGGAGGAGGAAACGACTAGCTCTTCTGCCGTGTTTATCGCTTGTGCGATGGGAGGCGCTTCTCGCCAAAACGGGACCGCGAAGAAACTTGGTCCCTGGCACATAGATACGCCATAGTTAGGGTCGTCCCCTCCAAAATGGCTTTGCTTTCGGTGAGCTCACGCAGTGAAATACGGGCGGTCCCCGATCGACTCCATTTGAGAGGATCATGCACATATAAAAACAACACAAGCGAACACAACACAAAACAAAAACACAACAACAACATCGGAAGAAAGTAGGGCCACTACCGGACTCTGAAGGACATGGAAAACTCCTTCTCGTACGCTAAAGAAGCGGACCCAATCGAGGTGAGTTGCTTGAAAATTAGGTGAAGACTCCTGCTAATCCAACCGTCCGGCACAGAAAACTCTGACTACGCATAGACGCACTGGACTGGGTTTCGACCCGAGGAGTCGAGTTTTGGCAATGATCGCCACCGCGTTAGTCGCTGAGCCCTCTCAGTTCCTTTTAGTCAGACAACACAAGAAGCAGGTGATCCCCCATCAAGATTCATCTTTGTCCACAGCGACCTGAGGGCCTGTTTTCGGACAAGCCTCAATTGGTTTGGGTACTTCTTGCGCTGCTCAACCATTGAGGTCGGTACACAACTGCGTCAGCTGCAGGGGATAACGTGGTGGTTGCGGGCCATGCGTGTACGCCCCCATGCCGGTAACTATTCCACCTCTGCCGTTGGTACGGTGTAGATAGTTGCTGCATGCCGTATCTCCCACCGCCCAGCTTTACTACGCAGTCACTATGCATCGTGCTCTTCGAAGCTCGATCTCGCCGTCGTTAATTCCTCGGATAAGCTTTTGGAGACGGTCCAGCTACTGTTTGCTTGCCTTTGCCTAGCGTCACCGACCTCAGCACGAGGGAAGAGTGATCCCCCTAAGGGGTCCCCTTTCCCTAGCAACTGGGATCGGCCCACGGGAAGTCCTTCCCCCACCTACGGAGGAGGATCCGAACACTGACCAAGTCCTTGCGCGACGGAGAACCCGCGCTTACGAGAGGGGACCCAGACCTGGCGGTCGACCGGGACCTCGCGTCACCGCGTCGGATCTTTGGCATCCCCGGCTTTTTATTACGTCCCTTTTCCACCCGCGGTCCACAATGAGGTAGTAGTCCGTGCGTCTCTTGTCCCCGTCTTGTCGACGAGTATTTCCTGTATCGAGAGTCCGGTACTCTTCCCCACTTAAGGGGCCGAGTCGGAAAAGCCCGACGGATACTCGCGCAATGCTTGGCTCCCGGCCATCTTCCCCACTTAAGGGGCCAAATGAGGATCACCAAGAGGGACCCGCCGGCTGATTATATGAGATGAGGCACCCATGGCTAATGTATTCTTTGATGTGTGTTAATATACTTTTGAAAGTTATAATGGATAACGATATTCCTTTCGGGGGTAAAGATCTTGGTGGAAATTTTTGACATATATTTCCTGTTATTTCACATGCTTCTAGACAAACAATTGTTCAGAATTGTATCAAATTTTGACGACGTTGAAAACAATTTAAGATGTTAAATTAACTATTAGCATTCGTGCTAAACAAGAAAAATAGAATTTGCAAATTTTCTATTAAAAATTGGGAATGATGAATATCCAGCTGTGAGTGATCAGCAGATGGATACTGTTATATTACCCGCTGTTATAATTACAAAAAAGGATATTGTTTCTAAAATTTATGGTGAAAATTTTGATTCGTCTGATGCAGTTATCAATTTTTTAAATATTGCTATACTAGCACCATAAAATGAACACTGCGTTTAAATAAACTCAAAGTTAATTGATTTAATAACTAGAAAATCAATTTTGTATCTGTGTTGTAATTACTTAATAACTGAAGATAAAAATGAAGTTCTTCAATATCCATCAGAATTTTTAAATAGTTTAGAAATAAGTGGATTGCCCCCTCATAACGTAAAGCTTAAATCAGGAGCAATAGTATTATTATTACGTAATTTAAGTGTATCACAAGTGCTACTAAATGTAACACGATTAATTGTTCACGACATGTATGATAACTGCTTGCATTTAGAAACTATAACTGGAAATAATGCTGGCAATATGGTTTTATGGTACTTAAGTATTATCCGGGCCAGGAGATAGATCGGCAAAAATGGTTGCCAATTTCTAATCTTGTTTACTATTGCCAATTGTGTTATTTAACATTATTAAATACAGTAACATTGTTATAAATAATAAATATAAAATAAATCAATAAATGAATCATAATAAATGAAAATAAATAACAAAATAACAAAACACTATGAACTATATAGTAGCTAAATAACAAAATACAATAAAAAATAAAATATTAATTATAATAAAAAATAAACTATGAATTATAATAAAAAATTAACTATAATAAATAAATAAACTATATAGTTGTCAAAAAATAAGGTTTACTACAGTTAGTATAATTGGTGCCACGCTTGGCGCAGTTCTTTCTAATCTGGCCCGGATAATACGTAAGTACTGGTTTTACTTCCTCTAGTCGATTTAACACCATCTGACTCAACTCTTCCTTTCTCATTTAAAAGGCGAAAAATTCCTATTCGCCTTGCCTTTTGCTTAACAATTAATAAAGCACAAGGACAAACCTTTAATCGATTTGGTTACATTAGCCGCAACCTGTATTTAGCCATGGTCAATTATATGTAACAATGTCCCGAGCACGATCATTTGAAAATTTAAAAGTCCAAATTGTACCACAAAGTAATAAAACATTAAATTAAATCTATACTATTAAAATTCTTGCGCGTATCTATGTAACCTCAAAAACTCGGAAATTACAGGGCGCAGGGCTACGAAATTTTGCACACTGGTTGCTGGTAGGGGGCCCATGAACGATTGGGGCAAAACATTGGAAAAATTTAAATAGATTTTTGATAGATTAAATATTAATTAAAATCCATCCACAAAAAGATCTCATCAAAAATACGCTTTTTTATCTTTGGTTGGTTGGTTGTATAAAATCTCCGCAGAAGTCATTAAATAAATCAAGGTAGGGATCATTGCAATTGCGAGTTCAGTGTTTAATATCGATGGATCAGGGATTATATGACATGTAGACAATCAACTTAATTATTAACCGTTGCTAAATGCTAAAAACTTAATTTTAAAGGATTTTATCGACTTAATGGTAATTAGCTGGGTTTAAGGTTTTTTTTACATGACATATATTAATATGACAGAGAGTATTAATACAGAAAACTTTATTTAACAGATTATTTGTTAAATTTGCGAGGACGGGGAATGGCGTGGGTAAACGAATTTTTATTAAATATCACATTTATTTTACTTGAACGCGCGCCACCTGGCGACGGCTTTTTCATTAATTGACCTTCCTTATTAATAAATCCAAATCTACTGCTCTGATTTCAACAGAACTAATTACATTTAACATATTTAACATTTTTAGCTTCACCCGTAACGTTTAATCGATGTTTTATATACATAATACAGCTATTTTATAATAACAGTTTTCGTAAAAATTAAATTTACGTTCAAACAACAAATTATGTTCAATTTATGTTTCATAACAAATTTTTATATTCATAAACTTTAGTTTGGTTGTACTGATTTTTATTTTTTATTTTGGTTTTAGAAATAAATTCAGGAACTCTCATGCGTAGAACGGGTTAAGCAGCTAGCTGTTTATAGATAATACCGCTATGTTAGAATAACAGTTTTCGTAAGAATGAAATTTATGTTCCTAATAAAAGTACAGAGCTCGTATTCAGTTGATGCATACCAGTCAAAGTTACCAACAGTCAAAGTACCAACAGTCAAAGTTAGTGATTTGCTGTTGAGCACTTGTGATCCGTGTGCATAATTACCCTATTAAAATCCGTGCGCGTACTTATCTATGTAACCTCAAAAAATCGGAAACCACAGGGCGCAGAGATACGAAATTTGACACATGGGTAGCTGATTGGGGGCCCATGAACGATTGGGGCAAAAAAATTTAAAATTTTAAATATATATTTATTTTTTATTGTTTTTGACGATTTTTTGCCTTTTTTATGTCAATCCGTAATCCCGCGAGTTCTAAATGTTTACTGCAACGTGAGATATGCATATTACGTATGCCACGCTAGAATACTAAGAAGCTGTAGCGGGTATTACGATAATCATTTTATCTCGCATGCAAATAATTAGAGATTATTTAATTGCGCTTAGTTATTAACTTTTATAAAAAATAAAGAAAACATTTTATCACAAACATTAACAAAACTTTTTATTCTATTTATTCCCTTATTCCAAAGATATCGTTCTATCGTCTGCTGCCATAGCAATATAAATTAATTTTCATTAAAAAAATGCACAGTAGTAGAAAAATATTTTTCTAAATCGAATACTTGTACAACTCAACATTTTAACAGGGGAATTCTTATTTAGATATTTTTAAGTTGTTTGTTGTCAATTTTATTTTTAATTTTGGTTTTAAAATTAAATTCATGAACTCCCGTGCGTAGAACGGGTTAAACAGCTAGCGTTGTATTTAAAGAAGTGCTTTCAAATATAGAATTTTTCGCATATTATATATACAGTTCTATATATCAGTTATAATGAAACAATATTTCTCTTAATAAAAATAAATATCTACATTCAGTTTGCATATTATAACATTTTTACTAACATTGTAAATACTTATTTTTGTATGTATTTATTACTCTCCAAATGTTACTCTATTATTGCAACAATATTTGTGCTTGGTTTTAATAAAATTTTGATCCATTTTCATGCTCCTTTTACCTCTAAAAATGAGATTAAAATTTCAAAAATTCCCAACAAATCTATACAGCTAATTTTTGATGTACTACGCAATAAAATTCCAATGTTTTTTCATAACATCGAAATGGGCACTGAAATGTCTGAATATATGTATTTTGGGTACTTTTATGTTAGCCGGGCGCCAGTGATCGCCAAAATTTTTTAATCTCGCCAACTCATTTTTTTCTCGACAATCGTTTAATATTAGCTAATGACAAATAACCAATACTTTAACATTGCAGTATAATGTCTATAAAAACTTACTTAAAAATAGCTAAAATATAATCATGATGAAATACGTAACCACAAACGCATCAAAACAAATAACAAAATCCCAAGAATTGAATTGAAATCAAAATTGAAATCATTGAATTCAAATCATTTGATATGAAAGGGTTACAATTGAAATGATACCAATTGAAACAAGATTTGGCGACTTATCACTGGCGCCCAGCTACCATAAAAGTACTGTATTGGGTATATATATCTTTTTTCGTTTTTTTGCTGATCTTGGAAATATGCCTCAAGGCTCAATGGCGTTTAATGAAGCAAGAAAAACTTCTGTGAAATTTCTGAGAGTCAGACTAAATGTTTAATAGTAAAAATTATGTTTTTGTAACATATTTATGTGCAGTGAAAATAATCCATATACCATAAACCTAAAAATTGTTTATTTTATATTTTCTAAGAAAAATAATTGTAAGAAAATCTTTTAGGGAAGAGTTCCGTATCCTGTGCTGTTTTTTTGGCGAGTTGATTTTGGCAATAAGTTTTTGATGTGATTGTTGCGATCTTCAGTGTTTCGGGTTGCATTTTTAACTACTGAAATGAACTTTATCTACGTGACGTCACATCCCTTTTGGCGCTATCTTGGATTTTTTGGGCAATCGTAGTAACCAGTACGTCATGTGAAACTATTCCCATAACTACATCAGTTAAAATAATGCACTTTTATTTATATCAATAGTAAAAATTGATTTTAAATACTGTTTGTAAGAGGAATTTTTTTGAAAAACCATGTTTGTCTAAAACTTGTCAATAGCCGCTGAAAGGTAATAAAGTGTTAGAGTTCACTGCACCTCTTGGGTGTACTGCAAGTGATAATATTTTTTTTTCACATTTTATGAATTAGATATTTTACATATAGATGCAGAAATTCTGCGCTAAGAAAATTTTCAGAAATCATCACTGATTTTAAACATATTTAAGGTTTTTATCACAAGGTTATCACGTTTTTATTATTAAGGTATGTTATCTAAGGTTTATAAAAATTTATAATTCATATCAAATTGTTCGCCGTCAAATCGTGAAGGGTTCCATCTAGTTATGTTTAATGCATTTAATGTGATTGAAAGTGACCAATTGTGAGTAAGAATTTAGCATTTCAAATAATGTTAAGTATATATTTTAGTATTATTTATCATCTGAAAAAGAAAGCTACATCCTTTAAGAACCGTATACTGCAAAAGGAATTTAGTAAAATTAATCTTCAAAAGAGAAATTTGAAAAACACTATTGCATTTCAATTTCATAGGACCAACATTAGACAGGGGAATTGGAGATCTGACTGACTTTGGTTAAATAATTATGATGTCTTTAAACTAATTAAATAAGTTGGTCTCGTTCTTTTTAAGTCTTTGTATAGTTATTTTTTTCTCTCTCTAATTTTATGAATATAGTAATATGCAGGGAACTTTTAAGCCAGGCCTACTAGATGTAGTTGAAAGGCTATCATTGAATTATATTCAAATTGATAAAATATTGTACATATCAAAGTTTAACAAGTGGGTAAGTGTAATCCAAGTTCGCACAAAGGGTTTCGTTTAATATTCCTTTCAAAACACTTTATCCTTTCTTTAATAAATCCAAATAAATTTCATTAAAAAAAAAAACTGTCTATTTTTCTCGGTTTTTCGAATATCTGAACCGGCCCGATAGCGGGTGAAGCCCACTATTATATTCTGTCATAATAATATCTGTCATGTGGACTAAATGCGATATTTAAAAAATAATAATAATTTCAAAATTAAACATGTTGTACACATTCAAAATGTTAAAATATGCGAATATTTCCATAATCGGGTTTTTATCATGATTCAATACGTTCCTCAAACTCATATATTTACTATTCTCTATTACTCATATTCATACTCGCTTTGTATTATACTGAAACATTTGAAAAATCCGTTAAACTTGCGATATGACGTCAGATTTTCTTTTTAATTCTCTAATGACGTGTAATTAATCTGCTTTGTGTACATGCAAACATACTCATACTCCTTGTATTATTGAGAAATCTTTCTGTTTTATTACCACTATGACGTCAATCTTTTTTTATTTCATATTAATCTTTTTTTTCAATTGGTGAAACTTTTTATTTCATTTTTATTTTTCACGTGGAAATCGTCTGATAGAAAATTATTTATTGTAGATAGAATTTCATCATGGATTTTTAATTTTTGGCATCTGCTATAAGGGAAAATGTTCAAATTTAATAAGAAAAGGCTGTTAGAATTTTGGTTTTTTATCTCTATTTATTAAAATAACACGAATTTTTCAAATTTTAATATTTTCAGCTCTTCGCAGCTGATATTCTGATTTATACACAAAGTTTCAACTCTGTGAGTTAGACAGTTTTCGAGAATGGCTCTGTGACAGACAGACAACGGAGCGAGAGCAATAGGGTTTCGTGAGATGAACGAAACCCTAAAAAAGTGCACGGTGACTGTAATATAACCTAGACCATTCAGAGAATGTCATCGAAAATTATTGTGAAGCTCTGTAAACGAAGCACGCAATATTTGCAAGATCAATAATTCTTTCCAGTTAGATTCGGATTGGATCAGTATTTCAGACGTTATCGTGATGAAAAATTTTACATATTTTTGTTTTAGATGTCAATATAAGCGAACTATATAAGAACTACAGACTGTTTTAATAAACTCATCCAAGATGCTTATAAAATATTTACACTGTTCCAATTAGATTTGAATTGGTCGAATAATTCGCATATTATTGTTATGATAAATTTTGCATATTTTTCAATTTTGTTTGTTCGAGTAAACAAACTATAGGAGCTATATACTTCATTTATGAACTGATCTTATATATTGACATCTTAGATCCATACACTGTCCCAAGTAGGTTCCAATTTCTTCAATATTTTCGAAGTTATCGTAATTGCCAAGATTTGTATTATATATAAATTTATACATACTATTTGACCCATCCGGCGTTGTCTGGCCTTGTCCTTTGATAACATTTTATCATTAAATAAAGCTTCAATTTGTATCATTTGATATCATTAGCCCGATTTTGTATGAATTTATATTTACAATACTTTCAAGAATTTAGGGAAAATATGGGCTTTTTGACCTTCTAACTTCGACCTCGTAATATAGACCTCCTAACATCGGCTGCGGAAACGAATGATTGGACCGTCTGCCCATATCAATGCTTTAATTGCAATATACATTGAAAACGATAAATTAATTCTCAAACATGTGCTCCTAAAATCAATATCTCAGCATTTCCGTTTGTATTGATTCTATAACATTCGGAACTCTACCCTGTGAAATTGCTGCATCGTCTTGATGCTAAAGTATATGCCGTGTGTATATCTAACCACACACACACATATATACACTCGTATGTATTATGAACGAATGATTGATACATGGCAAAAGATAATTTTTTTAAAAAGACCTAAAATGTAAAATTTGTATGTCGATTATAAAAAAATAGTTGTTTTGTATTTTGTGGATAAATTCAATACAAATAGAATCATAGATCCGACAAGTTTGGTTTTAGTTTTGTGTCCGTGGTGACTGTATGAGGTACAATACTGCTTCGCGTAAAGTCTTTACCCCTGCGCATACGTGTTTAAAAATAACGAAAGCACTACAAGTTTTTATATAAGACCCCGACAAACAAGAGAAACATATACTTGTAGTATGAAGAAGTAATCCTATTTTTTTATGATCTTTGATTCAGAAACAAATTCTTAAAATACGCCTATTTATTGGTATTACAAAGTGGAATATCCTCGTAATTTTTAATTGGTAATTATAACACATATTGTTATATGGCATATTTCAAATTTGGGAATGACCTTGGTTGTTAACATTTTAATTCAAATAAACTTTTAGCATAGCTGCAAAATCAATGCAAAGTTTTCGGAGTTTTGAGTACATTATTTCAGAATAGTAATCTTCCACTTATTAAATTGATTAAATAAAGTGAATGTTTCTATTCTGTAATTTTGGTACTAAAACATCGAAAGCTTTTATAGCTATTCAAAAGTTTAAATTCACAAGAAATGTGGTTGGCCAAGCATGAGGATAGGATAGACTAACAACAGAACCGCCAAACGTGATGCTCATGAATGTTGATGATACTAAAATATGTTGTGGGTTCCTATTTATAATTATCGTGATAAAAAAATATCTCAAATAGATCTTAGTTTTTGAGATATTTCATAGTCAAATTTTAGCTTACACTTTAAATCTGTCGCTCATGAATTACGGTAAAAATAAATGTAAAATCTTTCTGCGTATTGATACACATAAAATGCTATTCTAAATTGTTCATTAAAAGAATAAATTGTTTATGGTGACCCTAATAACATTTTAGGCTTCTAATAAACATTCAAGTACCATAAAAGATGAATTGTTAGAAAACTCATTTATTACATTTATTGTTTGTAATACAATTAAGGATGAGTTATAGCCAGTTTATTTAAAATTTTATTACTATTTTTAAAAGGAAAATTCCTTTTTTGATTACCAGTGTTCCGATTTCATGAAAGACATCATTTGGAAATTTGTAGTTCTAAAAAAATCTTCTTCTGTCATTTGTTTACAAAAATTTTAAACAAAGGAAGGCACGCGTGAAATTTTTAAGAGATCGTCAGGTTTCTTACTTTAGCAAGACTCATATTGTATAGTTATAATTAATTTAAGTAATTATTTTTATTCATTACTATATTACTGTATTCCAATATTTATTACTTACCCATCATACGTAGTATAGGGTAAGTCTTGTAATCGTTTTGAAAAGCGAAAAACATTTATTGACGGATTTACACGTTTCACACACTGGAGATTCCGAAAAATATATTTTTAGAAGAAAAAAAAAATTGCCGTCCGTCTGTGTGTCTGTAAACGCTCTATCTCCCGATAAAATTGAGATAGAGATTTGCAATTTGGTATGTACTTAGTATGTAACAATGGAAAGAAGCCTATTGAATTTCATTAACCTCGATTAACCGGAATTTTTTCGGACTCTCGAAATATTCGTTCTGATAAAAGGTATATAAAAATTATCGAAATTGTTTATTTTAAGGAGTGAATATAAAAGACAATAAAAAAACATAAATTTTGCATAAAGCATGAAGTCGATCGGATAATGAGTTGGCGAGATATTTGGAATCCTATTTACCACACTCTTCGATTTTTCATCACCCTGTATTTCATCCAAATTTCACTTCAAAGATATATTTTAATTGGAAATGAGACGCTTAATCAAATGCAATAAACCGCTAGTTAATTGGATTATTGTTTTTGGAGTTATAAGGATGTTTCTTTCAAGCAATTCAGTAATCGAGCCTTTAAAGTTTATGACGTCATCAAGCCACGAATTTATCCGAATTGCAATGCACTTTATAAGTAGTTTACACATTTTTAATTTAATATTTTACATTATGCATATCCATGATGGGTAAGTATTACGGTGGCGCCCAACGATTAGTTTTTCTCTTGTTTTAAAACTGCCGTATGTGATTGACAGTGGAATTTCCCCTGATCCTATTATCTATTTGAGGAAGGTTCTCAATTTCTTTGTAAAGTACTAATCCGGCTTTGGAAAGAAATACAATGAAATAAATATAATGGACACCCCATTCCTAGAGAGCTGGATTTCGCAGATGAATGCAGGGGTAGGATGATCGAGTCGAAGGCCGGGGTGGAAAGGTCTAGAAAAAGTACGTGTATGGAAGCTCCGTGAATGAAGAACCACAGCGCGGTCGTTTTGGAGTGTGAGCAGAACAGAGACAAACTCGTCAATCGTGGAAGTGCAGCCGAGAGGGTAGGATGCCAGAGAGTCGTTGGTGTGCCGTGAAAAGTGAAGGAGGTGTATGGTTGATCTATAGCAGTTAGCGGAAGACGCAAGGGTCGTCAGTGCACAGCGTTGGATATAGACGTGTACATTTAAGAGCGTAGATAATTGTGTTGAATTACAGAGATAATGTGTATTGGACAGTTTGGTCCAGAGTAAAACTAATTATTCAGACGGAATTATATGTACGAATAGTACATTTGAGATATATATAAAAACGGGTGATCAGGGAGATTGCGATATGACAGTCACATACGGCTAGTGACAATATAATAAATATCACTGTAACATTTTTCTTTATAATAATTTTAATCAATAAATTATTAATTGGTTATTTTATGAGAACTTCTTTCCCAACGTGTCCGGTATCACTTTAATACCGGTGGTGGCAGCAAAAATACCGTAGAACTAAGGCAACCTGTCTAGGAGTATAATTATGATGACCGAACAAGGCGACGGGACCATTATAGATATATTAGTGAAAGAACACGCTGGTCTGAATAAATATGTGAACTTCTCTTTTTATGACTTAAATTAGGAGCCTTATATCAGTCTTGACTAAGCAAGAGGATTAACTATTTAATGGGTGACAGTGACCTAGAGGTTTCACTGTCCTAGAGGTCCCGGTTTCAATATCTACGACTGATATTATTTTTTTTAAATATTTTAAGCAATGTTATGAAATGCAACAGCTTCGATTTTCTATTTCATATTTATTTATGCAGTTTTTAAATTTGTATAAGAAAGATATTTTTTTGTTTTTCAAAATGAATTCTTTTTTATTAAAAATGGATGTTAAACTACTTATATAGACGGATGTATATGACATAACTGTTAATAGAATTCAAGTTTCATATCAAATTCATTCTATGTACCTTTCTCAGTACCTTGAGGATTTCATACTTTTGTACAGATTTCTATCTATGAAAAATGGGAAACTTTAGGAAACGGGCGAAAGTATTAAAATATTATAGCAATATATTTTTTAAGAAAAAGAAAAACTTTTTTCAAGTACCGTAATTTTCTGGTTGTTTATCGACATCAATTTTATGGGATCAATCTGAACGTGAATGCGGCTCTTATTTTGTTGAAAAATGTTTCTTTTCAATTTGAAATTAACAAAAAGAAATTTTGGTATATAAATTGCATTTTAAAAATATATAAACAGCTAACGTAAGTTGTAATTCGCAATATGCTTCACAAGCGTTCTCCTATTCAGAAGAAATTTCTGAACATTCTATAAAAACTACGGGGTTCTATCATGCATCAGTCCAAAATTGTTACATTTGTTAATTTATTTTATATTTTTATTTTCAATGCAAATTATAAAACATGAATATTTTCATTTTCGGTATAAAATCGTCTTTCTTTATGAAAATTATTCCTATGTGTCGAAACATTTACGCAAATAGTACTGCTGAATTTCAGTTTTTATTTAATAAAAAAATTAGAAAGATTTTAAACATTCAAGATAAAAATTATTTCACTGCTGTGTAGAAAAAAAAGTAAAAATATATTTTTTTAATGTCATTTGTGGGTTTTGATATTGGGATCACTCCAGGTAAAACCTCTACCTCGACGCCTCCAACGATTTGGAGCTACTGTTTTGCATTAAGTACTTAAAGTGTAAGCCGAAGTTTGACATTTAATATTTATAAAACTTTCGTATAACATTCGTATGGAAAATTAGAAGATTTATCATATATATAGAAAGATTAGAAGATTTAGAAGATTTAGAAGATATATTAGAAGATTTAGAATATATATAGACATTTCTTTAAAAATGCAAAAATATCTATTTTATACATACGAAAGAAATTCATGGTTATACCTATTATAACTTAAGTTCGGGATTTCTTTTCTTTTAATTAGGGTTTCGTTCATCTCAAAAAACCCCATTCGTCTCGCTTCTCTGTCTGTCCGTCACAGAATCGGTTCTCAGAAACTGTATAAGATAGAGACTTGAAATTTTGTGTATTTGCAGCTGAATACCTACTGTCACGCTGAAAATCCTAAAATTTTGGAAATGTCTTCATTAATTCAAGATATTAATTAAAACCTTAAAAACCCACTCATTAATGGATACAAATCATAAACATTATTTGTGTTGTCAACATCCCTTTTTCTATGAATTTACGAAACGCACAGCAACGAA
Organism: Maratus michaelseni; assembly: GCA_963931845.1. Taxonomy (NCBI): domain Eukaryota; kingdom Metazoa; phylum Arthropoda; class Arachnida; order Araneae; family Salticidae; genus Maratus; species Maratus michaelseni. Next base: position 181,656,642 of record OZ007596.1, on the reverse strand, counting down.
TGATGTATCATGCGAAAGGTTTTTAAAGTGGCTTCTGACATAGCACACTTATCATATATTCTAATATGAGCAAATCTTGTGTGTGGTTATATATATATATGCAAATTTTATCTTAAAAACGGCTCTAACGGTGTTGGCAACATTTTGCATCCTGCCGTTTTGGGGCATCAGAAAACCAATGGGCTAGGTCACATGTTCGAGAAAATTCGATTAGTGGGTCATTTTGGGTCATCATGGGTCAAGGTAAAGCTAATTATATCTAAAAAACTGTTCAAACGATTTTGACTAAATTTTGTATCCTAGCATTTTCGGGCACGAGAAGACTATTGGGCTGGGTCACATGTTCGTGAAAATTCAATTAGTAGGTCATTTTGGTCATGGGTCATTATGGGTCAAGCTATTTTTATCTTACAAACGGCTTAGTCAATTTGAACTAAATTTTGTATCCTATGGTTTTGGGGCATGAGAAAATCATTGGGCTAGGTCACATATGTTTGAGAAAATCCAATTAGTGGATCATTTTTCAGTCACTGCTGTTCAAGCTGATTTTATCTAAAAAACGGCTCAGAATATTTTGACTAAATTTTATATCCTACGCGTTTCGGGCACGAGAATACAATTGGGTTTGGTCACATGTTCGAGAAAATTTGATTTGTGGGTCATTTATGGGTTATGATATTTGAACACAAAGCCTAATTTTGACCGAGCACAGCTCGTTCTTCCCAGCTCGTATTTTTCTAAAACATGTATTTTGATTAAAAATTGCTGTTTATTATAAATTAAATCGGCACTGTTTTCATAAATGAAATGAAAGGTTTTCCTCTAACTAGCTGACCCTGAGCAGAGTATCTGCACTCTAGTGCCTACTCTTTTAAATACTATATGCATATTAGAATACACGAATTTCAGCATTATATGTATAAATATCATCCATAAAAACTTCTCCACTTAGGACTGGGAACTTTGAAATAAAAAATATATACACATCATAATATATGGACATCATTTCGAAATATGAAAACAGAGGTATTTTTCCAGCATCGTGCATATAAGAAACATTTGCATCCACACAATAGTTGCTGGATACTCTTTAAAATTAAAAAAGAGTATACATATCATATTGAAAATATTTACACCATTCACAATTAGGAAAATGTTTTTATCTTTTTTTTCTAATTTTCTGCATCGAAAACGTCTTTATATACACAATTGTAAATTTCAGAGCTCGGATATATTATCATTAATTTTAATTGACAAATTGTTTGTCACTGTTAGTATGGCTCGTCCTTTAAGCTTTTAGGGTGTCACCGTTGAAAAATCAATGTTACTGAAAAGTTGCTGCACTGGATCTCCTATATAGCAAATTGGGGGAAACTCAATAGTTTTCTCACTTTGACATTCGCCAACCTGTAACAGCGAACTTGCTAACACTCTCTCTGTTTGAAAAGCATGCATATTTGCTGTGAGTGACAAAATGTAAAATATTCTCTTCTTTATGCAACTTGAATCTGTTAGTGACCTTGAACCTCTAAAAATGACAGGTAGGACTGACTTGACGGAAATCCCCACCCAATAAGATTATTTTATTCATTTATTATTATTTATTTTTTATTACTTAATCTCTATTATAAATAACAAATACGTGCATTCGTAACATTGACGTCATAACGATGCGGACAACAATAGATCAGTTTCAACCACGTGATCACCAGCCCACCAAAAGTTATCAACCAATCATAATCGTGGATTTGTAGCCTGTATTACGAGCCAACCAATCACAATCCACCATCTTTGACGGGCAAACAAAAAACAAAGCTAAGGTGGTTGCCAGGGTGTGACGTCAGTTGAAACTGATCTATGAGGTTAAACTGCATAAGGTACAACAATGGAGTCAATGTTTTAATTAATTACAAAATGGCGCGTTTCTTGGTTTGATTTCGCAGTTTATTTTCTTTCTTTAGAAAGTAGCTAGTTTTTTTTTTTAAAATAAATAAGAAAAATTGCCGGCCAATTTTTACAAAAATTGTATTTTTGGATGCAAAAAAATTTACTACATATGTTCGGGGACTTTTAAATCGATACCTCAAATACTTTTCTTAATATTCGCAAATTAGTGAAAACAAACCTCTCGGTGCCATCGGCAAATGATAAATAATCGCGATTTCTGTGCCACGTACGATAGCCTAATATATATATAGATTAGTGTTCCCACAAAAATAAAATTCCGGATTATATCACGTTCAACAATGATTATACAAAATAAATAGTACAAAAAAAATAGAGTGTGACATCTCTGCACGTGTTTATTTTAGAATTATGATTAAAAGCAAACTTTAAATTGCAATGCTTAGGAGAATAAGACACCATGAATTGTCCCTTTTTTTTTTTCGAAACCGATGATGGAGTTTGGATGATGCAGGAGGATGATGGAACCTTTAATGGAGTTAAAGTACGATTGTTATTTTTTTTTTTGTTTCGCGCGCATGCCTTTTTGTAAGTTTGGTGGGATAAATGAGATGATATTCTGGATTGAGTAATGTTAGGGAACTGATATTGGAGACGCAACCGGGGTTGGTGCCATTTTTTTCCCTTTGTGCTGTTATGCCGAGAAAACCCCATTTTTGAATACCTGTTAGGACTAGCTTTTGAAAACATGTTAGTTTTATTTTATAATATAATTTTATTATAATTTTAATTTAAAACACACACATTTAATTTTATTATAAACAAACAGTTTTATTTAACACAAACATTGTTTTTATTACACATATATTTAATCTTATTTAATAATTATTTTTATACTATTTTATTTTTAATTTATTTGCATGCACACTTCATTTTATTATAAAATACCAAGTTGCCGTACGAAGCAAACATCACCAGGTTACCACGCTAGGCAAAAAATCATCATTTTGGCACTACAAAGAAACGTCACTCAGTACGTCTGAGATATATGTACCAGTGTGGTTTACAGGTATTTTTATCCTTAATGTTTCTTTTGAAGTTTAAATATACTTATAAAAAATATTGCATATGGCTAAGAAAATTAAATTGCAGTGCGAAATTTTCTCACAGGTCCACTGGTATTCATTTAAAATCGTAAAATTTAATCAACCGCAAAAGAAGTTCATTCTGAAACTCCAGGAGAGGGGAAGAGTTTCCGTAGTCACAGCATTGCAATGGTGATAAAAGATTGGACGTTTTCACCCCTATCTCACTATTCCACCTAGGAACGTGAAATTTCGAACACACTCGTAAAACAAAATTAGCTTTCAAAATTCCTGTAAAAAACTATTGTTGCCATTAGAAGCGTAAATATGAATTAAACATCGATTTGAATAGGTTCGTTTAATTTCCTTTCATTGGAAAACCACAGACGAGCAATCTGACACCTGTTCACACAGATCAAAGATAGCCGACTAGGCAGGCTCTATATAATTTATTTTATTATTGCGTTTATCAATTTGAAATTAACACATCTAGGCGTATTTTTATACGGCGAACACATAAATCTGATTTTTCTAAAGATGGCGTAATTAGAAAAGAAATGGCGAATTAATTTTCCGTTAATTAAAATAATTTTTATCCAAATCAAAAGAACAGTTGCTGCTGGTTGTGAAATCGAAGACTTGTGCCATTTATCAGCAATATAATTTTCGCTTTTCGTCTCAACTGGTGAAGGGAGGAAAATTAAAAAACCGCAAATTTGAGGGCAGTAAGCGATTAAAAGCTGTATTACTTTTTATTAATTGCACCTATGCATATTTTTATCCAGAAATCTAATTTTTATAAAGATCACATTATTGAAACAAAATTTATATTTTATCACAAAATGCTGATTTTTGTCTATAAAAAAAGAAATAAAACCCTAATAGACAATGATGTAATTAATAATGCGAATAGGGATTGTTAATATAGAACGGGAGAGGGAGGGGGGGGGGGGAACTACTTTTTACCCGACTGCCAAGAATGGTTATGTGTTTGACGCGTATCTGGGTATGTATGTGGATTTCTTTATACCCTCGAAACATCCCAACGGCTGGATGGATTTTATTTAATGAGGTCTCTATCGATTTGTCTTAACCGCCCGATAGTTATAAGCAAGGTTTTGTTTTCATAAATTCAAAATGGCGGCCGTAAAATACAAAATGGCGGTAGAGGCGAAAAAAATTTACGCACCATATTGAGTGGCATATCATTGGTTAGGTCTTTCAAAATGATTTGTTTCCTACACTTTTTTACAGTCAGAAGCTCAGTTTAAATATTACACAACCTGAAAGTTGTGTAGGTAGGATCTCTAGCTTAACTGTAACTCTAACCTTCATAGACATCTATAGGCCTCATCAAAACAGTGTTTATAGATTGGAAGTAACAATTAACGCACTTAAAAGTCATCAATACAAGTAAATAAAAAAATAGGTAAGTAATATAAAAATAGTTTCACACTGATGAGAAATAATTAAGTTTTAGTTCGCTTTTTACGCAGTCGGGTTTTTTGATTTTTTAAATATAATTCGTACTTGTTTTAATATCGCATTTAGTCCACATGAGAGATATCATTATGACAGAGTAGAATAGTGGGCTTTGCCAGCTATCGAACTGTTTCAGATATTCGAAAAAACGAAAAAATAGATCAGAAAAAGTTTTACTTTATAAAAAACACGATTTTTTTTTGGAAAATAAAATTTATTTGGATTTATTAAAGAAAATATAAAGTGTTTTGAAAGGAATATTAAACGAAACCTTTTGTACGATCTTCGATCATACTTACCCACTTTATTTATTTTTTGTTGTTGTTGTTCGTTTGTGTGTGTACTGTGCATTGAAGTATTTTTTTCCCTTTCTTTATGCGGAATTATCATTTAAACGAAGTGATAGGTGAAAAAATTTATAATGATCGACCAGCAAAAAAGCAGATGAAAAGACAAAGAAGACAATAAAACAATCAGAAGACTGTTATGTGTTAAATAAATTAAAAATAACATATTTTCAGAAACGAACGGTGTATAAACCTCTAAAATGCACTTTTTTGCACTTTACCATATATCCCTAATGTAGTAATAAACGCAACCTTCTGTATTTAAATGTTTATCGCATTGAGGTTCTTTTTGCTGGTACATATGTCGGGGATACAAGAGAAGAAAATTCTGAAACGCGATATTATTTAGCACAAAAGTGTAATTTTGTGCTCTAATCCTTCCATTCAAACCAAAAATGCCAAAATGAAAAAAATACCGATTTTAATTTCGACCTCGCCGTACCCTTATGGTTTGGGTTTGGTCCAAAGACATAGCAGGAATGTATTTTATTTTAGATATGGAGCATCAGATCGGTGACCAACTCTATCTCGCCAAAGGCTGGTTGTAATTTATTACAGCCGCTTATCTGCGCGAGAGATCTCGGCCGAGGTGGGGATGATTGCTTTTCGTTCTTTTAGTTTCTTTTGAGGAAACTTAACTTGTATTAACGCTATGTTACGAATAAAACCACACAAGTTTCTGAACAGTTAAGCCGACGAACCTGAAATGCGTTCATACCAACGCGTTCTGTCTACCAGATTTGTGGGCAGAACCTCTCAGTTTCTGGTAGGTTATCTTACAATTAGATGTACGATTCTTACAATTTATATTGATACTTATTGGGGGGAGGAATGTACTGACTCCGTACCCCTGTCCCACATACCAATCTTTCAAGTGATAGAACACTGTCAAAAGTTTAAAAATTGGAAGTGCTCAATCATAAAAATAAAAATATACATTAAAAAAATCAATACTTTACACTAAGAGAGCAATTTAAAAAATATATGAATGTGGATTTTTTTGCTATCTCCCGATACATGTTTAAGTTTTATTATATGCATATGAGACTTTCAAATTTATCTTCGGACTTAATATTAATATAATGCTCGGGACATATAATATTTGATTAAGGAAGATATATACGATTATTTTCTAAAAATGAATCGTCTTAACAATTTATTTTGTAAATTTATACTTTAACAGATTGATCTGTTTTTTTAAACTGTTTTTCTGCGTCGTTTTTATCTTGTTTTTAGGTAAAAAGATTTCGGCAGCAGTAAATATATATATACATCATTTGTAGTGTTTACTAGTTTTTAAATTATCGATATTTCATTACTTAGTATTTGAATATATTTTTAATATGTATTTTATTTTTCTAGTGTAATTCGACGGACGAATACTGCAAGTAAGTGTAAATTCTGTTTTGAAATATGGGATCTACTAGAAGAATTATTATAATATATATTTACTTAAAAGTGGAAGAGTGTTCAACAAAGCCAGATATTGTTCACCTGAAAATGTATAAAAAATATTCCACAAAGTGCACCAATATCTATTCAATTAAAACACATCCCTAACTTGTCTAAAGAGGATTTTTAAAATTACTCCGAATGTTAATTTATTTTGTTTTAACTTATAATTAGCTGATAATTAGCTTATATATAATGTATTTAGCTTATAATTTAGTCTTACAATCTAAAATAAATAAATTTTGCTCTAGAGATGCGCTGTTAGACACATATATAGTCAAATTAAATGTCAGAAACGAAATCAATTTAACCGAAAGTCAGAAAAAATGGTGAAATCAGTAATTCATAAATTATTGAAGTTACATTGGTGCCGCTTGCACAGAATTCATGGTAATGAAGATAATATTTTGTCAAGAAGTGAAATTGTTTTAGCAGTATATAAGGATGTATGAAAATTAAAAGAGCTTTTATTTTAACCCCAAGAGACGATTTTTATATTTAAAGTGCAATGTGTAATTATTATACTTTTAACAAATGAAAATGTAAAATCTATTGTAATTTGGCCCAGATTAAATATACAATTAAAAAATGACACCCTATAGAAACTTAAAGTATGCAAATTGCATAATTTTTTTTTTTAAATGGACAAAAAAGCTGAAAAAAGGTGATCCAGTATGGAATAGCCATGTAAGTGCAGGGCTGCCACTGGCGATTATTTTTTAATTCTATCTCGCACTACTTTCTCAACACAAAAATTTTCCTCACACACTTTGGCAATATGTGCAACATAAATATAATACAAAATGTATTATTATTTTTTAAATACTCGTACTAATAAAATATAAAAAGAGACAGTCACAATTGGTAGTCCTGATATTGTATGTAAATACAAAATGTGAAACTGCTCCATTAAAACAAATTTGAGAGTGTTCTCACCAATACTTTTAAGAGTTTACGGAATATTTTAAACGTCAATTTCCTTCATGAACGGCGTACAATTAATAAAGTATACTACTGAAAGCTTTTCGATTATACTAAGGCAGCGCATCAGTTTTGTCACGTTTCATTCCAATCCCAATGTTCTTCTTCTCCTAGACAATGGAAGAACTCGCACTGTTGGTGTACCAAAACAAAAATATTAAGGAAACTTGCCTGTATAACACTCGAACAACCTTCTTATAATCCGAACTTATCTTCGTCGGGCTAATAGTTGTTACCATCTCCTTAATGAAGCACTAGATGGGAGATATTATCAGATTTAAGGAAGGTCAAATAATTTTTGCGCATTTGGTTTCATACATGTACTAATTACTTTTATGATTAAAAAAAAAATCTTCCAATGTGTTGGGAAAAGTGTACACATGTTAACCCTTTGAGGGGAGGTGGTATATATTATATACCACCTAATTTTAATTTGATTCAAACCAGAAACTGTTAATTAAATTTTACTTTTTTTAACTTTGACGGGAAAAGTTGAAAAATTGCTTTTTTTTATTTTGAACTAAATTCTTTCGTAAATACCGGTGTGAGTTCGACGTTAGAGGAACAAAATTGCTTGCTCCTGAAAGGGTTAAAGAAAGTTGTGAAGAAAAATAAAATTGAAATAAGTTTGGTAAATATTATTTTTAAAATAATATTTCTAAAAGTTTCGTTCATAATTGATACACTCTTGTATTTTATATTATTGGCCAACAGCTGGAATGGAAGTTCCTTTAACTTTATTATCTATACTAATATTATAAAGCAGTAAAGATTGTTTGTTTGTTTGTTTGTTTGTAGGGGGTAATCTCTGGAACTACCGAACCGATTTCAAAAGTGAAGGTAGCAAATTGTTGGTGACAACCCCTGCTCCAACATAGGCTATATTTTATGTCGGTGCCACTAACCCCAGGGGGGTGCAGGAGCGAAAAACGTTCTAAAATTGACATTTTTTTTTTATACTGAAGGAGCTAGAAATTTGAAATTTGTCATTGTAGCTACTTGTAAGATGTAAATGCTCTCTAAGAACGAAAAAAAAATCGAAATTTAAAAGGGTGAAATGAGCGAAAAGCGTTCTAAAAACATTCTAAATTGCAATTTCTGATGAATATCTGGAACTATAGAACCGATTTCAAAAGTGATGGTGACAACCCCTGCTCCAACATAGGCTATATTTTATGTCGGTGCCACTAATCCCAGGGGGGTGCAGGAACGAAAAACGTTCTAAAATTGCAATTTTTTTTTAATAATGGAGCTAGATATTTGAAATTTGGCATTGTAGTTACTTATAAGATGTAAATGCTCTCTAAGAACAAATAAAAAAAAATCGAAATTTAAAAGGGTGAAATAAGCGAAAATCGTTCTAAAAACATTCTAAATTACAATTTATATGGAATCTCTGGAACTACAGAACCGATTTCAAAATTGATGGTGGCAAATTGATGGTGACAATCCCTACCCCAACATAGGTATATTTTATGTCGGTGCCACTAATTCCAGGGGGTTGCAGGAGCGGAAAATGTTCGAAAATTGCGACTTTCTTATACTGAAGGAGCTAGAAATTTAAAATTTGGCATTGTAGTTACTTATAAGATGTAAATGCTCTCTAAGAATAATTTTAAAAAAATCGAAATTTAAAAGGGTGAAATGTGCGAAAAGCGTTCTAAAAACATTCTAAATTACAATTTCTTTGGAATCTCTGGAACTATAGAAACGATTTCAAAAGTGGTGGTGGCAAATTGATGGTGACAACCCCTACTCCATCATAGGCTATATTTTATGTCGGTGCCACTAATACCAGGGCGTTGCAGGAGCGAAAAACGTTCTAAAATTGCTATTTTTTTATAGTAATGGAGCTAGAAATTTGAAATTTGGCATTGTAGTTACTTATGAGATGTAAATGCTCTCTAAGAACAAACATAAAAAAAATTCGAAATTTAAAAGGGTAAAATAAGCGAAAAGCGTTCTAAAAACATTCTAAATTACAATTTCTATGGAATCTCTGCAACTACAGAACCGATTTCAAAAGTAATGGTGGCAAATTGATGGTGACAATGCCTACTCCAACATAGGCTATATTTTATATCGGTACCACTAACCCCAATGGGGTGCAGGAGCGAAAAATGTTCGAAAATTGCGACTTTTTGTATACTGAAAGAGCTAGAAATTTGAAATTTGGCATTGTAGTTACTTATAAGATGTAAATGCTCTCTAAGAATAATTTAAAAAAAATCGAAATTTAAAAGGGTAAAATGAGCGAAAAGCGTTCTAAAATATTTCTAAATTATAATTTCTATGGAATCTCAGGGACTACAGAACCGATTTCAAAAATGATGGTGGCAAATTGATGGTGACAATCCCTTCAACAACAGCCTCTTTAATGAAAAGCTATGCGTTGCTGACGACTGGGTTTTTCGCTAATTGTTGCTGCAGATTAATCTCGGAAAATGAAACATTTGAAGTGACTGAAAAAAAAATAATAGCTCGAAAAGTATTTGTCAGAAAAATGTTAGACAATCTGCGTTTGAAAGGTAAAAAATTGCATTTTTCTTGATATAAATTTCAAATCTAATGATTATGCCGTTTTTCAAATATTGAATTTCAAAAATTATCAAATTTCACAATGGAGTACATAGCGAAACCTTCATGCGTAAAAAGATAATGATAAGGGCGACGTGTCCTGACGTGCATATTGGCTATAGCACGAGTCACAAATTGTAGTAGCCTTATTATTCTGTTAAAATATAAAAGTGAATTAGGAAATGTCAATATTTTGTTTGATTAAAAGTTCGTTAAGAGAAATTGACCAGCGTAGCGGGCGTAGCTTGCTAGTATATATATATATATATATATACTTCGGGGAAAGTAACGACTTAAAAATGTTCTGCATGCCGTGTGCCATTTAAGCAATTAAATCTACCTTAACTGTTGGTTAAGCGCAAAAACTTATGTCAAGCGTTCAAATGCTAATAAATATTAATTGATTATACCTGATCGCGGCCGAAGTTCATTTAGGTTAATGGTGAATACAATTTGACTTCTGACTGAGGTTTTCACCCTCTAACGGCTTTTGGAGTAAATTGGGAATACGAGTGTTGGCAGGACTGTTATTTAGCAAGGCATGACACTGTCTACAGCATTAAACATTTCCTGTCATTTAATCATAGCCCCCTTTTAAGTAAGATGCCTCCCAAAAGGATAGTAAACTATACAACAATGTAAATTTTATAAGTGATAGATGCTCTAGCTACCAGCTAAAATATTTTGCTCTGGGGAAAGTTTCAATGCCTTATTGTTTACTTTACTGTCTGTCTTGCATTATCCAGTGAATTTTTACAGCTATTTTTCACTACACGTACACACGTCTGAAACAAATATATTTACATTTTTTGTCATATGCAACATACATTGTACATTTTTGTTATTGAACTATAAAACCAATCTCAAAATTATAATTTTTCAGAGAATTTTGAATTATTTATCTCAAAATTGAATCCGTTGATCAAATTTTGACGGTAGAATAGTAACGTTTATATAAAATCTGAAATTTAAGAGTTACTTTGTATATCATTAATACTTTAGAAGAGTCGAACCGAAAACAAAACAAGTTGGAAATTGTACGTCAAACGTGACAAACGAGGTGCGTTCGTACTATAGCTAGTTATATAAATATTCAGATCTTGATGATTTTTAATTCTGTGAAATGCATTATATCGTCTGCAGATTCATTTCTGTAATAAAATAAGTATCTCGGTCGCTTGACGATTAAACCTCGGAAGATCCTATAACAAGAAAGGAAAAAATATGTTTTTAAATAAAAATTTCTTAATAAATATTTTTATTAATATCTTTTAAAGTTTTGATTTGATTTTCATAAAATTTGAAATGTCTCGACAAAATTCTGCAAAGATAATATATCTTAAATTTCAATTATTTTCGTTGAGTAGTTTTTGCGTTGTTATATGCGGACAGACGGACGGACGGACAGACAGACGGACGATGGACAGGACAGAGGGACGGACGAGACGACGACTATAGGTGCTACGTATTTATATAATTACGAGCGCACCTAAAAATGTGTTTCCTACTACTATCCGCAAACATTAACATTCGAGATAAATATCTTTATCTTATATAATATAAATATAAGATGAAGTTAATTGACTCTAATTAATGATAGAATCAACAAAATTTCCTTTCGCTTCAAACTTATGAGCACGTACGTGCTGCCATCTGGCGGCTCTTTCTTTTGTTGCAGTGGTTAATGAAAGATTTGTGGGAAAATGGCAGGCATTTACTTAAGCAGGCTATGGTATGCGAGACTCCATGTGCAGAAATTCTTCGTTTCATCTTAAAATGAATTTTAACAAACTTTTTAGGGAAACTGGTAATATATGTAATCTAAACTCATATTTGTACTTTAAAAAAGCATAAATGAACAATTTCTAGTACAGATAATCTTTATTTAACTGTTTTACATCTTACAGTTTTACCAGTCTTACCTGCTTCTTCAAAATCTACAGAAAAAAGAACAGTAATGCGTGTTTTTACACCATATGTGTACATTATCTAAAAATACAAATGTCACAGAATTTAAGATTTATTAGTAGACGTCGACAAACTGGAACATTAAAATAAATATGCATGTGATACGATTAAGGTGGACATTTGACAAATTTACTACATATATATTACTAATAAATGCAACATTTTCCATTATGTAATAATAAGAATTTTTTCCGTATCTTATTTTAGCATTATAAATTAAAAAATATATCGTTTCCATATTATATAATTGCTTAATTTGTGACTTTGAATGAAATATTTTTTAGGTTTTCGTGAGATGAACGAAACCCTATTACTCCCGCTTCGTTGTCTGTTCGTCACAGAGCCGGTTCTCAGAAACTATGTAACTTACAGTCATGAAATTTTGTGCACTTATAGCTAAATACCTATTATGAAGCTCAAAATTTTAAAATTTGAAAAAATCGTATTATTTTAATATATAAAGATAAAAAAACCAAAAATCTAACAGCCTTTTTCTATTAAATTTAAACATTTTTCGTTACAGCAGTTGGCAACAATTAAAAATCCACAATAAAATTCTTTCTACAATAATTAATTTTCTATTGAAATATTTCCACGTGAAAATGAAAATGAAATAAAAATTTTGACCAATTGAAAAAAATATATATTAATATGACGTCATATTTGTAATAAAACGGAACTTTTCAAACATTTCTCAATAATATATGGAGTATGAGTATGTGTAAATACAGAAAGCAGCTTAATATGACGTCATTAGAGAATTAAAAAGAAAATTAATCTGACGTCATACCGGATTTTTCAAATGGTTGAGAATAATACAAAGAGAGTATCAATGTGAGTAATGGGGAATAGAAAAAATATAATTTTGAGCAACGTATTGAATCATGATAAAAACCCGATTATGAAAATATAGGCATATTTTAACAGTCTGAAGGTCTCTATACAACATGTTTAATTTTGAAATTGATTTTTTTAAATATAGCATTTAGTCCACATGATAGATATTATTATGACAGAGTATAATAGCCGGCTTCGCCCGCTATCGGGACGGTTCAGATATTCGATAAAACGAGAAAAATAGACCGGCAAATTTTTTACTTTATAAAAAACATGATTTTTTTTTCTTTGAAATAATTGTTAAATATACTCATATACCATTCATCGACAAAAAGGAAAGATTTATTTTGTAAGACTGTATCGTCTAGCTTGCCCCTGCTGTTCACGTTCAAACTCACTAAGCATTTTATATGCTTTTGCAAAAGGATTGTGTCTCATAATTTCATTTCATCTAATTCACGTAAAATATGCGGTAAACAATTTTCATTGTGTTCGTGATTAAGTCGTTCCTGTACAGCTTGCGCTGTATCTTTGTATATTTGTACTTTTCCGTTATACCAACATCATGCCAAAATGTATGTTAATGCGCCATTTATTTCAACCCTGACAATCAGTTTACTGAAGCATTTAAAATACTTAGTGAGTTTGAACGTGAGCAGAAAAAGCATGATTCAACGATGAATCACGGAAAAAAGCGCACGGAAAAAAGAGCACCGGAAAAAAGCGCCCCAGGAAAAATGTTCACCGGAAAAAAGCGCACCTTGAAGAAAGCGCACTTTGAAAAAAGCGCACCTACATCAGAAAAAAATTCATTTGGAAAAAATTACACTGTAAATTAAAATATAAATTATTTTGATTAATATGAAAACACAAAATTATGTTTTGATTGTGAATTTGACACAATTTTTCATTAAAACGACATGCATTAAATGGAAAGTTTTTAGCTTACAGGCTAAAAAGTCTGACATTGCATCCGCAGGTCCGAATTTAGGTACAAAGGGCAACGGTAAAAACGTCAACAGGTAAAAAGATCAACGGTCAAAATAAAGATAATATATTACTTATCATTGAACATAAAATTGGTATAGATTATTTATTGAGATGTATATAAGTTCAGTTATAGAAAACCGATTCTATGTTTTCTCATGTACAGCACGTGTTATTTAAGAAGGTGTATCTGTAACCCTAACATTACTATTTACAAGTTGGAGGTTGCATGTAATTGCATTTCCAGTGATCCAAATAGGTTGAAAGTTATTGCAAACAAGTTAGCAACAGAAGGAAGGACACATCCTATTGTCTATTCCCCCTGCATATTCGCCATTCCCAACCGTCAGGGGAAAAATAACAAATTGCGCGTGCGCTAGAACCGGGTTTATGAGGTTACTGCATATATCAAGTTGGCGATTACATTTGGCTTGGTTTTCGGATTTTAGGCAGAGGCACACGTTGTTCCAATTATTGTGTGAACACGTGCAAGTCAGTCGTTGATACAGTTTATAGCTTACGTAATAATGAATTTACCTGAACAATATACGTATATTTCTTTCAAAAATGATGAAAATAATACAATTTATCGAGTTAAAGAACATACGTGGATATGCAGCAGAAGTAAGTTTATTTAATTAGCTATAGTTTCTGAAGATTGTAAAATGCATATAGATATTTTTGTTAATATCTTCTCAGTTTTGATTATTTTTCTTCAATGATCAACTTTAATGTGGTTTACAAATAAATAATAATATTAACTATACTAGATAATAAATTGTTATTTATTTGATAAATAATAATAATAATTATTATTATTATTTTACTCTTTTGTGAATCTGGTGACTGAAACCTGAATTAGCAATTGATGTATTTTAAATCCATATTCTTCCTTTTTCATAATTACTACTTTATTAAGATATTTAAATGACAGAGCTCATTGAGTTATTTTTTCATTACTGCTAGTATGTTATATTTTGTAATATTTATTTATTATCATTATTAACTTATCATTAAGTGTTATCAAATAGTAATATTTTTATTATTTTATCAATGTAAATAGAAAAGAGGTAATACTTATAATAAATTTTATCTATATTAGATAAATTAATCTCTCTTAATATTATAAATTTATTGATAAAATTTATTATAAATATTATCTTTGTTAATAGTGATAATAAATAAAATTTATAAAATATAACATACTAGCAGTAATGATAAAATACTACCTCTTTTCTATTTAAATTGATAAAATAATAAAAATATTTGATTTATTTATTATTAATATTAATATTTGATTACATTTAATAATAATAAGTTAATAATGATAATAAATAAATTTATAAAATGTAACATACTAGCATTATTGGTAAAATAATTCAATAAACTCTTTCATTTAAATATCTTAATATAGTAGTGATTGTGACTAAGGCAGAGGACAGATTTAAAATATATGAATTGCAATTTGAAGTCATTTGAAGCAATTTGAATCATCAGATTCACAAAAAAGTAAAATACCACAGGAAACTTTCATAAGTCCTAAAACACCATTGTAAATTTAATAATAGTAATAAGTTTTATTTGTTACTATCAATTTAATTATCTGAAAATTGTATTGATAGTAATCTAGATATTAATGTATTATTATATTATATTTGATAATAATAATAAATTATCAATTATATAACAATTTATTATCTAGTATAGTTGATCATAGAAGAAAAAGAATCAAAATTGGGAAGATATTAAGAAAAATATCTATAGCTACTTTACAATCTCCAGAAACTGTATCTAAATAAATAAACTTACTTCGGCTGCATATACACTTGTAAGTTCTTTAACTCAATAAATAAAGAAATACTTTTGAGCTTTCCTGTAAACGTATTCTAAATGCTACACATAACATATTCTATAGTAACCTTCTTCTAGTGCACCTTAATAATACATACAAATTTCATTATGTTTAAAATAGTGTAACACTTATTAAAATACAAAATGAATTATTTTCCCACATAGACCATAATGTAACGGAATACTTTTGGGTGCCCCTGTAAAGGAACTATAAATGCTACATGCTTCATTTTCAATACCAATCATGCTATGATAAACCTCAGTAATGTATATCAATTACATTACCAATCCTACTATACTATATTTATGCAAGTTAACGGACAGACATACCAAATTCATAAACACTTTTCAACTATGTTGGAAAATGTTAAAAAGTCTAAATAAAAAATTTTAATTAAATATATTTTACCATTTAAGAATTAAATAAGATCAGAATGGAATATGGAATTATATATATATATATTCATAAAGTGTCTTTTGTGCTACCATCTGTGTCCAATGATCAGAAGAGAAGTGATTATTAAAAGGATCTTATAATTATCTAAATAGAGATTTTAATTGTTTATAAGACAATCAAAAGAATCATAGAATCATTTCCTACATGTTATATCGAAAAAGAAGACAATAGTAAAATATTCACTAAATTGTATTTAATAGGTAATAAAATATGTATTAACAGGGGTCGATCCAGGAAAAATTTGGGGCCTATTTAGGACCCCTTCACAAAAATCTATTTAATAAAATGTAATGTCTTCACTAATGTCATGTTTTTAATAAATGTAAAATGTAAATGTCTTCGCAAAAATCTATATGATAAAATGGGCCCCTTCACAAAAATCTATTTGATAAAAGGGGCCCCTTCAAAAAAATCAATTTGATAAAATGGGTCCCTTCATAAAATTCTATTCCATAAAAACTGATTATTTATTTGTTATTTTGTGATGTTTTAAAATGTGTAATTTGTAAACAAACAAGTTCACCAGAGAGGAAAACTTCAACAAAAGGATTTTAAAAAGTTTTTGTTTATAAATGTTTGGTTTGAATTTGATTAACTGGATTTCATCTTTCGTTAAAAAATGTTATTTTTCACAAAAATATAATAAATTTCACAAAAATAACCTTTATTTTTCACAAAATGCCCCCCCCCCTCCCCCCCCCAAAAAAAACCTGCATCGACCCCTGAGATAGAATGCAAAAAATAAATAACTGTTAATTTTGTAAAAATTACAATTTCAATTTAATTTAAATTATATGCATTGTTTAATTTTTTTAATGTTAATTGAAAGCAATACCAATTGGCAATTATAACATACAAGATTTAAAAAACTAACATTATTATTATTAAATAACAATAAAGTTTAAACAATACATTTAAGTTATTTACTGATAAGCTCATTTGCATAAATTTATATCTTATAAATTAATCTCTATATAATAAAAAATAATTTCATAAGCGTTGGTACTAAATATTTTAAGAAAAAAATGAAATAAATGTTGATCGAAATGTCACTCTTGATACGCTAAAAGCGCCAATCTGGCAACCTTATTCACGTTTTGTAGCCTAAGATTTTCAATCAAGTTTTGACGCATGCGCAATTTGTTTTTTTTCCCTGACGGTTGGGAACGGCGAATATGCATTCCCCCTTTACTTTCCACACTGGGATTCAACTTGAGAAAGGTTTTAAATAAGTTGGTTTTTGTAATGTAAAGGGCAGTGGAATAAAACTTTGTCATATTGTCATATTATTCACTAGACAGGTGCGCAAATTAGAAAAATATTCCTTTGTAAGCTCGAAATGTTTTTAATGCATTTTGCAAAGAAATATTTTATTTATTATGCATTATTTCATTGTTCAATTAACGACTCTGTATAGGAATTTACATAATTATTATGATTTTAGTTTGACCATTAAAACTATATTATGTAATTAATATAAAACTTGAAATTTTCACGCCAAGTTATCTGACATGAATGGCGTCATAATCATATA
The DNA here is from genome assembly GCA_963931845.1 of Maratus michaelseni. Taxonomy (NCBI): domain Eukaryota; kingdom Metazoa; phylum Arthropoda; class Arachnida; order Araneae; family Salticidae; genus Maratus; species Maratus michaelseni. The sequence goes on along the minus strand of OZ007596.1, from coordinate 181,639,179 downwards.
TGACGTATATGATATTTTTATAAAATTTATGACCAAGTTATAGTCGCATTTTTCATTCTATTAAATCCTATCATACGCAATTAATTCAGTGATATCTCATGATAGGTAATGATTCTAGGTTGCCATGGTGATTACGTCCTATTTAAGACGGAGGCCTATTATTTATGTCTTACAGAATTTACAAACAAGATTTGTATAAAATTTGTGTAAAATTCTTTAATTATAGCAATCATATAATCTAACAACAGTTTTTTCGATAGATGTTTCCGGAGAAATAGATATTAAATGGAAAAAAGACTCTAAATAAGGATTTCAAGTTCTGAAATTTTCAAAGCTAGGCTTAAGTTTCCCATTGGAATTTTCAGTACATATCAACGAAAGATAAAATGTTGTCAACTTAAAATGTACTTATTTCAGTACGGAAATTAATCATATCATAATAACAGACGATATAATACATTTCACTGAAACTAGTTGCAGTACGAACGCACCTCATTTGTCTCGTTTGGCGTACATATTCCGATTTCTTTGATTTTTCGACGAATGAATTATAAGCGAATGCTTTCTTATGGTGACCTTTATATGCGTGCAGAAATTCTATGCAAAACGCCAACTTTGACAGCAATTTCTAAAAGACCTCCTGCCTTTATAGAATAATAATAAAAAAAAAACCTGTTAGATTTTATAGTGCATGAATAAGAGCACCTGCCAATTTCATTTGTTTACGAACAAAACTGAATTCAGAAAGTGGCTTTTTTAGATTTGAGAACAGACTTAAGGGATAGCTTTTGTCTAATAGAGTTTAGAAGAAAACAAAGCAACCGCAAGAGAAAAAAATCGCCAATGATAATATATTTAAATTTAAAGAGAGAGAGAGAGAGAGAGAGAGAGAATAAATAAATAAAATTCTACTCCAAATCCAATTCTTAAATCTTTTACATATGATATAATGTTCAACTAAAAATCCTTTTAAATATTTAAATAAATATATGACCAAACATTAATATTTCGAAGATAAAAATAACAGACACACACAAAGAAGGAACAAGTGGGTAAGTGTGATCGAAGATCGCACAAAGGGTTTCGTTTAATATTCCTTTCAAAACACTTTATCCTTTCTTTAATAAATTCAAATAAATTTCATTTTCAAAAGAAAAAAAAAAAAGGTCATGTTTTTTATAAAGTAAAAATTTACCGGTCTATTTTTTTTTCTTTTTTTCGAAAATCCAAACCGGTTCGTTAGCGGGCGAATCCTGCTATTATACTGTGTCATAATATCTGTCATGTGGGCTAAATGCGATATTTAAAAAAAATCAATTTCAAAATTAAACATGTCGTATACATACCTTCAAAATGTTATAGATCAGATTAATTTTCTTTTTAATTCTCTAATGACGTCATATTAAGCTGCTTTCTGTATTTACACATACTCATACTCCTTGTATTATTGAGAAATGTTTGAACATTGCCGTTTTATGACCAATATGACGTTGTATTAATCTTTCCTTCGATTGGTGAAACTTTTTACTTCATTTTCATTTTTTACGTGGAAATCTTTCACTAGAAAATTAATTATTGTAGAAAGAATTTTACTGTGGATTTTTAATTGTTGGCAACTGCTATAACGAAAAATGTTTAAATTTAACAGAAAAATGATGTTAGATTTTTGGTTTTTTATCTCTATATATTAAAATAATACGATTTTTTCAAATTTTATGATTTTGAGCTTCATAATAGGTATTTAGCTATAAGTATACAAAATTTCATGACTGTAAGTTACATAGTTTTTGAGAACCGGCTCTGTGAAGGACAGACAACGAAGCGGGAGTAATAGGGTTTCGTTAGATGAACGAAACTCTAAAAGATAATTTTATTAAATGTATTTCAGGTTTAGAATTGGTACTAATACTGTATAATAAATATGATAAAAAAATACTTTTATAAGAGGTTGCGTAGACATCACATAAAATATATTATAAAGCATTTTATTTTTTTCGAATAAAGTAGAAAAAAAAAGTATGCTACTAAAATTGCAACTAATTCTGATTTTGGGACACTCAATTATGATGCTCTGGGCAAATGCCCCACTTGCCTATAGAGAAATCGTATAATCTTTTTATATTGCAATCCAAATTGACTATTTTCTAACAGATTTCTTAATTCAGTTTCGTTCATTAACACATGGAATCGACAAATGCTCTTATTTAGAAACTATGAATTCGAACACTTTTTTCCATTTTTCGAAAAAGGCAGGCGGTCTTTTAGAAAATACTGTTAAAATTGTCGTTTTGAATATAACTTCTGCACGCGACAGCCCGATAAATGTCATCATGAAAAAAAAAAAAAAAAAAAAAAACTCACTTATAACTCAAGATGTGCTTATAACTCAAGACTTCATTTGTCAAAACAATGCGAAAAAAAAAAACTATTGGATCTCAAATTATTTACATAGTTATGACTGCATTTGTCATTTTGCATTTATCATTTTGTTCTGTGCTTTTTGAGTCTCTCGTTGTCGACCGAAATGTTCTCTCTCTCTCTCTCTTTTTTTTTTTTTTTTTTTTTTTTTTTTTTAGAACCACGATAACAAATAAATTTAGATTCTAAATTTTATTTGAAATCAGTTTTGGATTTTTTTATTTGGCTGTGAAATTGTGTTTTCTTCTTCCAAATCTGCAAATTTTGACTCATTTTTTCTGTTGCTCTCTTAACTCTACTCCCTCCTCCCTTGTAAAGATAAAAATAATGAAAAATTTTCAAAAAATGTCATTTCTTTGTTTTTATTTCAGCCCCTTAAAATTATCTTTATTTTGACCGTTAACCTTTTACCGTTGATCTTTTGACCTGTTGACGTTTTTACCGTACACTTTTTTAACGTTGACCTTTTTACCGCGCACCACACACACACACACACACATATATATATATATATATATAGTTATATATATATTGTAATAACTTTGCAATTTTAGATGGACGTTTTATCGGGGTGCTTTTTTCCGGGTGCGATTTTTTCAGGTGCGCTGTTTTCCGCCTACCGTTACATGATATAATCTTTAAATATACATTTTTCCTTATTGTCCGATGAATAGTATATGAGTATATTTAACAATTATTTCAAATTTAAATTGAAAAAATACGATTTCAACCCACCGTCTTAGGACGGGCATTTACATTAGTTAAGTTATAATTTGCATTTTTCGCTGACGATGAGATGTGTTTTACCATTTGTCATTTACGTGATGATGAGGAAGCTGCAATAAAATTGTTTCATGACTTTGATACATAAAAATATTTTTATTTGAAAAAACATGAACTACAATGCTAAGAGACATATAATTTTATGCGCGCAGTTTAAATTGAGTTTTATTTTAATATTTTATTGCATAATATTTATTTGTTCTGTTATTTTAATTATATATTTGAATTGATTAAATAAAATATTTCGTGAAGGAATCGTTACACTTTTAAATGCTTAATTCGTGCCAACAGTGTTAATTTTCAAATGATTTATTTCACCTGAATTTCATTTTGCGCCAACTATTATGCTTGGCGACAATAGTGTTGGTTGGTAAAACGGAAAATTACCAATATTTTCTCTGTTGAAAATTTCCTGGATACAAATGCGAAGTGAGATGGTAAAATTGTCCTTCTCATCGTGTGAATTACTTATTTTGCTTTGTAAAGAAGCAGGGAATCAGTTCTCTAAGCATTAATTTCTCTCGTCCTTTATGACAACAAAAGTTAAAGATACCATTTAATGGTTTTTAACCTTAAAATGCAATGTTTTGAAAAACTAAAATTTTATATTCATAGGACCAGAGTAGTGATTCTCAACATTATTTGCAACGGCATGTCCATTCGCAGCAACTAGTTGTTGCCTAGTGGTATTCAGCTTTCATCTCTGACCCTATTTCTTTGACATCGCATGCTGTCTCTATTTAAACGTCGTCTCCTTTCAAGAGGTGTCTCAACATCTTCCATGTATTAATAAAAATATTTATGCAAACTAAAGTTTCTCTGTACGCTATACGCAACAAAATTTAGCTAAAGCATATAAAACATTTCAAACCATTTCAAAATAAATTAATCTATTATTGTTGCCGTTGCCAAGTCACTTCAAACAAACTTTCAATGAATCTAAAAAATGAATGGCTCAATACACAGCTTATTGTTGACATTACCAAAATTAAACACGATTTCTGAAATGGTTTTAAATCATTGGGATTTTGTTAACCCTTTGTGCGATCTTCGATCACACTTACCCACTTGTTTATTTGTTTTTATGCTTTTGAAATAAAGTAGAGGGAAATATATTAAATTTTAATCGGGTGGTAAACGTACAGCTCATTAAAATATTGAGCTTATATTTTCATGGAATTGCATGCAGGCATGTTTTTGTGCGTATATAGAATTGTAATATCTGATATCATACAAATTTTGTCTCTATTTTTGAACACAGACAACTATAAACATTCTGCTAAACTTTCTCTGTCTACATAAAATAAATTTATATATTTAATATAAAATTTATTTTATATGAAACTAGTTTTATTTAATATAAAAATTACTTTTTTTAAATTATGTTTTAGATATAGAAATATGGGACTTTATGTAGTTTTTCGTCGTATGAAGATTCAAAAGTTTCAGCAGATACCAAGGTTTGAGGTAAATATTTTGTACGGTTTCAAATATTTCGTTAACCATTGTCACTATTTTGACCTTCTAAAAGAGCCAAAATTTTTAAATTACATGCAGTGTTAAATTTGTATAAACAATTAATAAATGATTAATTTATATCCGTTTCTTATTTCAGAGTATAGAGCTTTTCAGCTACATTGGCGGATACTTAGGGTTGTGGTTAGGGATATCACTAGCGTCCCTGTTTGATGTTTTCGAAATATTATATGACGTTATTGCTTACCGACGTATGAGAGGGAAAAGAAAACAAGAGACCACAACACGTGTTGAAATAATTTTGGCATGATACTGTGTAAAGAAGAAGAAATAAATTAGTAAAAATTCTAAAATTGTATTGGAGTTTGTATTGTCAGTTTAATTGTTGTCGCTTTACGTATATGAATTAATAATACCTTTAAGATGTAGCATCGATACACATCTCGTGTAATAATCGTTTTTAATAAAAGAAAATTTAATAAAATACGAAAATCGTACGGTCTGTCCGATAACCAATTCATTTTACGCATTTTTATTGAATTCTCTTTACAATGCATTATACAGGGTATATCAAGATTGATCGTTTTAATTTAGTGGGGAGGTAGAAAATAGCAAAAGAAGACTGTCTAGCGTAGGAAAGTAAGAGCACAAACGAACGCATGGTGTTGTAGAGTGCGCTGTGTATCCACAAATTCTGATCACTTTCACAGCTCTCTGACACCACCAGCCGATCGTCATTCTACTAGGTGACTTTTCAGAAGTAATATGAATCGGTATACGTTTAATGAATATGCAGGTATACATCTAACATACGGTACTGCAGGGGAAAGCGATCGAAGATCTGCGTAAATGTATTCAGAAGGCTACGTCAACAGGCGTAAACCACAGAATCAAATTTTTTCTACTGGATCGGTAACGAGTACCTGTCATGGTAGAAGAAGTAACCGATCGACACCAAAAGTTCCAGGTACAGGGTGTTATTTAGGTTTTAGGTTTGCGCCCATACATTCCTACGTGGGATTGTTTTCTTTTGCCATTTTATACCACCCCACCAAATTTGAACGATCAATTTTGATACACCCTGTATAGTACATCTAATAAGAATAATTAACAGACAAAAAATATTTAATTTATACATACGTTTGAGGTATTTATAATATCCAATATCAATGTGGTTTGTCCTATATAGGACAGACTAAACGACGACTCCGTTTCAGATTCAATGAGCACAGAAACTATGTTATGAAATGGAAATTAGAAAAATCCTCTATTGCTTGTCATTGTTGGAGTGAGAGACGTAATTTCAACTTTGATTCGTTCACTATTATAAAGAAATGCAATACTCCTTTAGATTTAGACTTTTTTGAAGCAGTTAATATTCATAAATTTGGTAACTCCCTGGTCAACGATTTTTCGAAAGTGCCTTACATCTCACCTTTCTGGATTGATTTACTGTGTCACAGTGCATCACTTCCAGTTTAATCTTATTGGTTGCTCGTACGCAATGGGCTTTCGGTGTGTGTTTGCTGTCAATTGGTTTTTTCGACTTGGGTTACATATCTTTTGGGGATGTAAGTTTTTGTTTTTACTGACACTGATGATGTGAGTCCAAGTTACTCACGAAACGTCTGTTCACGAACGTCACGTTTACGTATGTTCATTGTGCTACAGTTTGATATTGAGCGTTAAACGTTCGTTTTTGGTGTATATTTATACACCAAGATTTCATTCATTATCAGATCTTTTAGGTTTTTTAACATTGTATTTGTTATGATATGCAACAAGTATAATGAAGAAAAAAATACTTCGAATATTTAACCACTTTAGGATGGGTATCACGTTATGTTGTCCATATAAGATGAGTATGCTTTTATTTCTAAGTACCAATATTTGCCGTTTCTATTCGTAGAATTCTTGGAATAAATCAGACAAAAAAGATTATATGAAATTCCTGCTAATAAAAATTCTAACGTCATGAAATTAAGCTCGTCCTAAAGGGGTTACACTATATATGATTGGAGTCTTTAGTGAAAATTATGAATTTATATAAGATTAGCTTATATTTCTTACTTTCTGTTTAGTAGAGCCGTTTGTCACAGAAGATGTCAACTGTGTTAGAAGAAAGCAATAGCTATTGAGCAATTTTATCATATCCTTATATATGATGTATAATATGAATAATAAATAGGCCCAATAATTCGAAACTTTAAGATATGTATCAAATCTAAATATTTGAGGCATTGGTGATTGGAGTACTATATGTAAAATAATAACCAAAGGATATTTCTAAATCCAATTATAAAACTCACAGAATAAAGCTGTTTGAACCAAAGTACTGTGTTTATGATTTTTTAAACTACAGTGAAAGATATATTTTTCGGAAGGGTCGTATATATATTTTCTTTTACTAAAGTTTGAGAATCGCAGTATGAACCTCGATTTTACTCCTTTTTATCTCTCTAGTCACCTTTTACACTAAATACAAATTTGAACCGTTCTATCTTGATGTATAGCACTTAAATGGTTCACGCGTATGAGACGGTTGCATGGAGTTCGTCACCTCTTGGCGGCGCAGAGAAAAGTACTCCTACTCATCTCAAGAGCGTATAAAAATACGTCAACAGCGGCATTGCAGGTACTCACGGGTATCCCACCCTTGGATCTGCAACTAGAAGCGGAGGCTGAATTTGCCTGAGCCACTAGATTAGGGATTTCCTCCACGCGTATTAATGCTCAAACAATAGCCACAAAGATCTCAAAATATAAAACTTCACCAACTCAAATAAAAACCTGTCCGGGTTCAAAATTCAATGGGAATTCCATATTTTTACAGATGGCTCAAAAAGTGCTGAAGGCACAGCATCGGCTTTCTGTGCCTATAACAATAATATAATTCATCACACGTGGCGTGCAAAACTTTACTAGGGCAATTCAGTTTTCCAGGTCGTACTACTTGCGATTGGAGAAGCTGTGCGCTGGCATATGGAAGAGGATTCGGTCAACTTTCTAATCTCTTCGGATAGCTTATCAAGTTTAATGGCTCTTTCAAAATTTGACATAGATAATTATTTAGTCCAGGAAATTTTAAAACGTTTAAATTTATCCTCCAAAAACTTCTTTTTTTATTGGGTCAAGGGTCATTCGGGTGTAGCTGGAAAGGAACTGGCGGATCAGTTGGCGCGGTCAGCAACAAACGATGAAAACTGGAAACAACTTTTCTTCCTGTACCACCATCCACACTCAAAAGAGAATTAAAAATCAAATCATAGACAGTTGGCAACAACGCTGGTCTACAGCACTGGTGGGTCATTACGCAAGAGACTTCCTTCCTGAAGTCTCGTAACAACTAGAAATACACAACAGATATCTATACCTATTTTTAACAAATCATGGACCATTTCAACAACACCTATTCCAAATTAACAGAAGTGACTCACCACTATGTGCCTGTGAATTAGAAGCAACATGGTTACACTACATATTAAATTGCACTCTAACTTCACATTTCCATGTAAAAAAATCACTACAAATGTCGCTTAAAAACTGGATGCAATATCTCCTGGCCGTCCGGTTCTTCTCCAGCGCATTATCAACTGCATGAAATTTATTGAAAAAAATGAATTTTTATTTTCAAATCCTCTTCCTCTGTAGTCAGGCGCCCGCTTGTTCAATCTAGCAAGGGCCCTATTTTCTCTCTACATATGTATATAAATAATTGTATTTTGTATTTGAATATAATAATTGTTGTAATGAGAGTTAACATTACACTGTCTGTATATTATTAGTATCTGCATATTATTTGTAAATTTTCAGTGTATTCGCATCTGTATATTCATATTAGTACATTATTAATTGTATTAGAAGTATTTAACCAAGTTTCTGCATAGCATTTAACCAAAAATCCTAAATATAAAGTCTGCACAGTACTTGTATATAGTCATATTCTGGAAAAGGTCTAAACTGTATAATTGTATAATCGAATTAATTATAATAACTGTATGTGTACATCATATTTTTCCATATACATCAATTGTAGTAAAGTATTTGTATAAAATATGCTAGCCAAGAATAACCCATCATATTTAACCAATAATTATTTTAGGCATGGTGCCTGCACAGTATTTATAAATAGCTCATCTGGAAATTGTATATTTTGCATCCATTGAAATAATAATAATAATCGTATGTATGAAAGTAATAACTGTATTATCAGACAAAATTCAATTAGTTTCACTACAATGAAAATCACATGTAAAAGTAAAACTTCTGAGAAGAAGAAAAATTGTAATATTGTATTGTAAAACTTGCATACATAATTCTGTGGCTGTGGTCTCGCTGGTGATAGAGGCGTGTCAGCCCCTCAGGATTGCACACAAACTCTAAGGCTAAGGCCGGGTTTCTTGAGGTGGTCTTCCCTGTATAGCACTTAAAATAATGAAATAAAAATGTTCAGGCACTAAGTCAGTTTTGAGAAAGGTATTTTGAAAACTAGAAGACACAGCGGCTAACGCTATTAAATTAAATGCATAAGCATTTTTCGTTAGTGAGGATATTATTACTCACCAGGACATTCATTATATTATTGACATCCATTATATGATATCGGTTCAGAAAATAGATTAGTTTCACATTAGTTTAAAGTATAGTCCTTTAAAGTTGATGATTTCCAATATTTTCTAATAGATTAAATACTAACGTTCAGAAGAAAACGAAAAATTATTTTCGGGGTTTTTAACTATAATGATTCTAATTATCAGAGAAAAGTACATTTTTTAATTTAGAAATTTTTAAAAATGTAATTGCGAATTATTAATTAACGTTTCAAAAAACAGTTTAATACAAAACATACATGTCCATGTGTAGAGTTTTTTTTAATATTGCAGAAAACAAAAAATAATGAAATATAAATATTACACATTGGGTTAAGCCTTAGTAAAATTTGCTTTTTTTTAACACTAATTGATTAAATTTTCAATAATTTGTTTCTCGCCAGTCTAACACATCAAACTTGTTGAATTTTGTTTTTCTTCTGTATATGCTTTATTTTTCTTAAATCTGATGTATAATTAAGTAATTGAAAATTTTATTTTAATAAATAATTATTATTTCTGAGCAAACATTATGTTGATGATACCCGATATAAGGTATCAAATAATAGAAATATCGTTGATTTGGAGAATTGTATTGTTTCATTGCTTTTCAAATTGTAACTAAGTTATAAATCCCATAGGAAAATAGCGGAACACTTGCATTGACATAGTTATAAGATTTTTCTAAATACTCGTCTTGTAAAACACCTAATAAAATAGATAAATATGCATATTTTTTAAATGTTGAACTGACTTTAATTTGTGTAAAATTTATGTAGATTAAATTATGGTCGGTGTCTAAAGGATATGAATAATTCCAGGCAGATTTTTAACGAAATCTTAAACAGTGTACTGTTCTTGAATATATATCAAATAATACAAATATTTACAAGTTTAAAGATAATTTTCACAACATGGCAGTTTGGTAGCTCGTCTAGGTCGTTTGCCGATAAAACACTGCTCAACTCAGCTCATCCGGCTGGCCGCGAAGATTTCAGAGCATCTCCGAGTCCGTCTGACTCTGTCTCTCGAATCCTTCTGTTCTGTTCTCACGCAGTAAAAATTACTGAATTCATCAAAACCTATTGTTCGGCAGTTGAGGTTATCATCGAGAGCCTGATTAAGGAATCTGTTAGGCTTTGCGGTACAGAGTCCGTTTCCAGTCACCACAAATTCGGCCTACATGACAGGGCTGGGTCCTCCCAGTCCTCATCTACCTTGTATACCAGATGAGTACTGGACTACTTTTCCAGAACGTATAAGATACAAAACAACAACAACAAAAAAAAAAAACACACTAACATAAAAATAAAGTAATAGCAAAATCCGTCACTAAATAATACTGAATGAAAAGTTCTTAGTCCTTAAATAACATTTTTGGAGTTTGGGAAATAATAAAGTTCTTTTTTTTGTTTGTCACTTGGACGCAGTTCTTTTCACAGTTTATTTACATTAGTCGAAAAAAAATATAAAAAAAACACAGTTAAATAATAATAATAATAATAATAAACACAAAATCACCTAAAAGCACATTTGCTTCGTTTCAGACAGTAGAAGTCCATGGCTTCATGTGATCTGCAGCACTTGAGGTCGCATTTGGACCCTCATGGTGTCCAACTTTGCTTACATTGTAGCGATCGTTTCTTTTTACTGCGGTAATCTCGTAGGGACCAAAACACTTAGGCTTTAGTTTGGTACCTGTCCCAAACTGCGTTTTTTGAATGGCCACCAAATCACCGAGTTTATAGGTGTTGGCCGTTTTTCTTTTTTATTATAGGTTTTACGATTTTCTTCCTGTATTTTTAAAATGTTTTCTTTTGTAATTTCCCTATTGAAATTTCTCTCTGACATAATCGAATTTACATGTTCTTCGTCTAACAACTCTTTTATTTGCAAATCGTTTTTATGTCGCAATTTAACTCCAGTTAGAAGCTCAAATGGTGAAAATTTTGTACTTCTAGATATAGTGTTGTTTATAATTCGCTGTACCGATGCTACACATTTGTACCATTTAGTGGGGTCTTCTATGCTAAGTTTCGCTAATATTGGTATCAGGATTCTGTGCATCTGTTCTATCTGGCCATTTCCTCTTGGAACACCTGTCGTTATTGGGACATGTTGTATTTTTTGTTTCTTTACAATATGCTTCAAAAGCGTCGAATGTAAAAGCGGGACCTTTGTCGGTTATTATTCGGGACGAGTTTCCGAAAATGTTGTGTTGTAATTTTAATTTATCTATAACTTCTACGGCAGCAGTAGTTTTAACTGGGTATAACCAGACAGATTTTGTGAAAGCATCTACGACGGTAAAAATATGATTATAATTTTTGTGAGTCGATCATCAGTGATTCATCACTGCACATAATCGATCACATGATCACAGCAGATCATCACTCACATACACTTCGATGTATAATACGCAGATAAAAAAAATTCCGACGCACAAAAACCTTTCTCGTGAACCACTTAACACCTCACTTCGATGCACTACTCACAGAAACTTGATGCACAATTTTTTTTCTTTTTCCTCTTTATACGCAGACATCATTTTCTTTTTTATTAGAAATTCATGTGGATCCCGGCCGAGCCCCCATTTTTTGTAGATTCAATTATGGTCGGTGTCTAAAGGATAAGAATAATTCCAGGCAGATTTTTAACGAAATCTTACACAGTTTAATGTTCTTGATTTTATATCAAATAATACAATTATTTACAAGTTTAAAGATAATTTTAACAACATGGCAGTTTGGTAGCACGTCTAGGTCGTTTGCCGATAAAACACTGCTCAGCTCAGCTCATCCGTCTGGCCGCGAAGATTTCAGAGCATCTCCGAGTCCGTCTGACTCTGTCTCTCGACTCCTTCTGTTCTGTTCTCACGCAGTAAAAATTACTGAACTCATCAAAACCTATTGTTCGGCAGTTGAGGTTATCATCGAGAGCCTCATTAAGGAATCTGTTAGGCTTTGCGGTATAGAGTCCGTTTCCAGTCACAACATTTATATAAAACATTTACGTAAAATAATAACCAAAGAATATATTTCTTTTATTTTCTATTGTAAAATCATACTGATGGAGTATTTAAGGTGTCTTAAATAAAGGTTTTTAAGTATAACTTTCAAAACATCAAAAGTTAAAGTTTTAAAGCTGGTTATTAAACGACTTCCAATAAAGGACTTTCTATGATACGTTTGTATATATTACTAACCAACCCACCCAGCGTTGCCAGGGAAGGTGATAATAAAATCAGTGTTGCCTAAAAGTCAATACCTAAACCCACTGTCTTTGTCAGAGTACACCAGCGAATTTGCGAGATTTAAATTTTTAAATGAACACTTATCCATACGTACGTAGAGTTAATAGTACAACTGCTTTCGATAACGTACACGAAGTGTGTTACTCACGTTACATACAATCACGTTCAGTTGAAAAACAATAGAAGATCTGTCCATTTCATAACATAAGATCATTCATAAGATCTGCGGTTTCATAAACACTGTAAATCTTTTGAATTTTAGTATTCATTAATATGAGTTTATTGCGGTTAGAATTTTTTTATTATTATTGTAATACAAGCTTCAAATCTGTGACTAAATAACAACTGACTTATGTAAACTTGAAAAGATAAAAATATTTCTTCCTATTTTCTTTTATGATTTTCCTAAAAAGAGTTCTGTTACATAACAAACACCAAACACGATTTATTTTTATTAGACAAATAAGGAGTAAAAAGATTTTTATTCATGTTCTATGTGATTTACAATGATTTAGAATAAATTCGATGTATTTATTAATGTACTCCAAAATAGAATCTCAAATAAATAAATAAACGTTCAATTTAGAAAAAAGGATATATCAGATTTTTTGTCTGTACCTTTTTGATTATTTTGATTATTTATTTATTTTCATTTAATATTTTTCTTAATTCGACACTGACGATATCAAAAGACAAAACCCCTCTCCCCTTACAGATATCTTATGATATCAAATGTATCATAAATATCCCCTCTCCTCCCTAAAGTAATGACATTACATATGCACAGCCCCTTTTTCTCTTTTTAGAATATCAGATTTAGAAAATATTTATATCATTAATCGATTTTCGTACCCTTAAGGCTGTTCTCAAATCCAAACTGGCTACTTTGACATAATTCTAATGCATTTCTGTTTGGAAATGTATGAAGTTGATAGGTGTGCTTATTCAGAAACTTTGTAATCGAAAGACGTTTTTCCTTTTTTTTTTTTATCAAGGCAGAAGATTTTTCAGAAAATACTGTCAAAGCCGGCGCTCTGAACCGAATTTCCAATGCCGCAGCACGAGAAAGGGGGAAAATGTGTCGTCACGTGAGACGAATCGCTTATAACTCTATATAATTTTATTTATTAAAAAATGAAAAACTCATTTAAATATTTCCACCTTTAGATACTTCCAGTCTTTAGTTTAAAAAATGTAGTTTTCTTTACGGCTGTTTGTCAATTTAAGTTAATTAATTTCTAACATTTTCAGGAAGTCATTTTCATTCGTAAATACATACAAATTACAAAAATTCTCATTCAGATATCAAGAAATCGAATAGTGTTTCGCATCTTCATAAAAAGGCAAATAATCTTTCAGAAAATGGTTAAAAATTAGCATTTTAACCTGATGAATGCCGAATAACCTTCACTGAAAAGAGAATAAAATTTACTATATTCGTCTACAGATATAAACAGGATTCTTTTTGCTCATGTGGAAAAATCCCGCAAAAACGCTAAAAATAGCATTAAAAATCGCTAAGATTTAAAAAATTGCAGAGGAAAAAATTATCCTTTTTTGGACTAAAAAGACAAATAGGATTTCTTTTACGAATGTGGAAAAATCGCCTCGGAAACCCAAAATTTCTATAAATTCAAATAAAAATATACGCATAAATTTCAAAAATGTACGTACGAATTCCGAATAAACTTTATTGAAAAGAGGATAATATTTACTAAATTGTACTGAAAGTTTAAAACAGGATTTGCATTTAATAATCTGGGAAAATCACCGCTAAACGCAAAACACCCCGTTAAATCGCTAAAATTCCAAAATCTCAGATGACAAAATTTATCAGATGACAATGAGTTAAAACATTGTAAAATGAATTCTTTAACGAATATCAAAAGATCGGCGTGGAACATAATAGTAACTCGTGCAAAATTTATTCCTACAAACAACGATAAACAGCCAAACCTGTCGATTCAAGGATTTACATGAAAAGTAAACAAATGTTATAAGTTAAATCCAAAAAGGATTTTTCTACACGCCAAATGATCGCTTTTCTCCCAATATGGGAATCTTCGAGCGCCAAAGTGAGTGAGCAGGCCCTCGTAGCTTTACCTCCACTGCCAAGATAAGTGTGCCGCAACTGTAATATAACGCATTTTAATAAAATATATGATATAAATACACACATTCTCTGTCAAAAGCTTACAAATGCTTTTTGGAAGAAAAAGTATAATGTGGAACTAAGGATTAAAAGCACACGTTTGTCGATATTGACTGCTTATGAAGAATTATTGCTTATAAATATTCCCTGAGAAACCAACGTCTCTCTTCGGTATTGAAATGTAACGATAACGTTCAGAATGAGGCCCTAAGAAAAACTCAACTGGATGTTTGCGTTCTGCGAGCCATTCGAGGTCATGGTAATAGCATTTTAATTATGGTCTACATGAAATACCTCATATATTTTTAGTCATAACAAGCATAGTTTTTGAAGCAGTTTGTGTAAAAATACCAGAAAATAATGCTCTTTCATAAACACGTTCCTCAAAAAATCGAGTCATTGTAGATTTAAGAGTAGTGAATTCAGACGAAATTTGATTTAAAAGTGTACATTCATATTCTATTTTAGAAATTAGGTTACCAATGGAATTTTTAAAGGTTGTTAATATTTCACTAAGCAGACCGTCCACTTAGCTGTTTTAAACAAATAAATTGAAATACGACAATATTCTTAATAGAATGGCTAATTTCGTTTTACTCTGTGCCTCTTAGATAATATTTGTGAAAAGTATGTAATTTTCAGTTTATTACAGCAGAGGAAAAAAAACTTTTACTACATAATTTTTTCATTTTATGTTCTTTTTTTTTTTTTTTTACGTTCTTAAAATTATATATTCTAACATCTGAGTAAATATTTTTCAATTCAGTGTTGAGTCACAAAGGGTTAATATTGTTTCAATGTGAGACTTTAGTTGCTTTTGTATTAATTATAACTAACTAGTGTAAATACCCGTCTTAGAACGGTGGGTGCAAACCATGGATTTAACTTTAACTGAAAATTTTAGCATTTAATTTTGAAATTGATTTTTAAAAAATATCGCATGTAGTCCACATGGCTGATATTATTATGACATAGTATAATATAGGGCTTCGCACGCTATCGGGCCGGTTCAGATATTCGAAAAAACGGGAAAAATAGACCGGTAAATTTTTACTTTATAAAAAACATGACTTGTTTTTTTTTTTTTTTTTTTTTTTTTTTTTTTGAAAATGAAATTTATTTGGATTTATTAAAGAAAGGATAAAGTGTTTTGAAAGGAATATTAAACGAATTACACTAACGAACGAACGTCCCTGGTTGATATCTTAATAATACATCTATATACTAATACTACTGACACAAAATAATATGCATAATGTATTAAAATCATCGAGTTTTTTCATGCTAGATTTACGTTCAGTAGACCAGACATGCATGCTTAGTGAAAAACAGATTTTTCTGTTTTAGCTACAGTGTGTGGAAATAAATTGGTACATTAGAAATTATTCTTTCTTCTATTTAGATATTTAAACATTTACAATATATTCATGTTACATAATGAAGCAGTGTGAGGCTTTAACTATGAGTTTAAAGCCTTAATTGATTTTATTTTTTTTCTACATATAGACATGAATAGAAAAACATTTTCTCAGGGAATGCAAATAAATATTTTGTAGGCAGATAAAAAGTTGTATACAACTAAGCAGCCATTTAGAAAAAAAGTAGCTGCGTGGCAATCCGGTATGTTGCATTTGCATTACATGAGATATTCAGATTTCTTGAGAAGAAATACAATATTATTCTACATTTAGAAAAAATACATTCACATATTAAATTTCCTGTAAGGAACCATATTTCCAATGTAGGTTAAACAGAAATTGAAAAAAAAAAAAATACATTTTGCAGATTACGTGATTTTTAATGCAAAATTTTATTCGTCAAAAGTATATTATTCTTGTAAGATTTGTTTTCTGAGCTGGCGGAGTAAAAATGACGTCACTTTGAAAAACTTATAAAAATATATTTTAGCTCTTTGAATTTAAAAAAATGCTTTACAAGGAAAACCAAATAAATATCATTTTTACCCCACAAACTATTTTACTTTTAGGGCCTTTGTGAAACGTTTTAACTCACATATTTAAAAAATTATCTGCTAATTGTATATGCTTTTTGTTTAGATGCTGTTCTTCTGGATAGGAATCAATAATTTTCCACCTAAATGAAAGGAGTTTAAATCATCCTGCTGGATTAAATGTAAAGCTGAAAAATATCTACGAATTCATTATTTCTAAATGTCGATATGTTGGCAGAAGATTTTTATGAATGTAGAAAAAAATTGATTCATGGCGTTTGAATATGCGAAAATAACTGTTATTTCTGTGTATTTGCTTGGAATTTTTTATTTAATCAAGATTTTGTTTTCACCATTTATTTAAATTTAAAATACTTTCTTCTTTCAATTTTAATAAGAGAATGACTTTAAAAAATGTAATAAGCCTTTATTGTTTCAACCACACACGGGGATAATTAGTTCAGTCTACAGTAAAATTCATGTTTATGAAAAGTCACAGCTACTCCATATATAAAAGAGGACACCTTTTATACATAGCTATACAAATGGTTGTTACTGACGATATTAAAAATCAAATTAATTCTCTTTATTATGCCGATACTTCCGCTTGTATTTCCTTTCTCAGTCTCAAATTGCCCTACAGGGGGCGCAGACCTCATTTAATGGATTCAACAAAGTTAAACTCGTCGTGGCGGACATTTCTAAGGGGGGCCCGTGGCCCTATCTCCGATAGGAACGAAGTTACCGCCTCACAGGAGGGTAGACATTTATTGTGCTCAAACCCCTTTATGTAACATATCAATAGATAGATATCGTCAAGCACTATGGTCTTGTCCTATTCTCTGCCCTCTCACTCCCTTCTCCCTTAAGAAGCATTTTTGTCTGTTTCAACTCTTTTTAAATTTTAGTTTTTCCCATCTTTCTCAGACCCTTTAAGCCCCACAGAAGGCGTAGGCCTCTTATAAAGGATCCAACGAAGTTAATCTCGTCAAGGGCGACATTTCTAAGAGGGTCCTGAAACCCTATCTTCCATAGGAACGAAGTTATGATTTTCAAAAACAGTATCTCGGAAATTAATTAAAATTGTAAAATTATGAGACCTCATATAAAATCTTCGGTTCCATGTGGATAACTAGTATTAATTTCCTCACTCAACGTCCGATATTCTAGGAAAATTAGTTGTGAAATACAAACATGCAAGCAGAATTTAATTTAATAAGTGATACGATATACGTTGCTGTCGAGTAGTCTGCGCACCCTACTTCTGTGATGGTTTGAATTGTAGTAACGTCCGATGCCCCAAATTGTGCTTCTGAAATATGCATTTATTTTAACTCGTACAAATTTTATTTCCTTCACTATTTGTTTCACAATTTATTGAACAGTATATAGTCTATAAGTATTTGTCGAATCTGTGTGTGTTAGGACTAATATTAAAGAATTGTAATTAGAAGATAGTTACATGAATTGTACAAAGTAATTGAAACACTTTAAAGTATTAAATAGGCAGTCTTACAAAAAAGTTTCTATCAAGAGTGAAATGTTTCACTGGGATGCATTTGTTGAAATTTTAGCATAATATTACAGAAAATTGTGACGATGGAAAGTTCTTACGGCTCTTGACTTTGAGTATCATTATTTCCTATTAGTAATCTTCACCCCATTTAATTGCATACTTTTAAATAACTTTTGTAGTTAAATAAGGGAAGATTACTACTCGAAACAGTGTTCACAGATTAGCCTCTTTTTAATTCTGAAATTCATAATTCAAACAGGAAATTCCGAAAACATAACTTTTAATATGTATGTTATCCGGAAATCTCTGTTAATAAAAATTATTATTTGGCATTTCTGGTATGTGTTCGGGATTTCAAAGTAAAAAAAAATAGTCCAAAATTGCAATCCTGCTCGGAAATAGTGACACTCAATTGACGGACCCTCTGATGTTTTAAATTCATTTCTAAACAAGTAATATAAAAAAACTAGTCGTTGGGGGCCACCGTAATACTTACCCATCATGGATATGCATAATGTAAAATATTAAAATAAAAATGTGTAAACTACTTATAAAATGCATTGCAATTCAAATAAAATCGTGGCTTGATGACGTCACAAACTTTAAAGGCTCGATTACTGAATTGCTTGAAAGAGGTTTTTCCTTATAACTCCAAAAATAATAATCCTATTAACTAGCAGTTTATTGTATCTGATTAAGCGTCAAATTTCCAATTAAAATATATCTTTGAAGTGAAATTTGGATGAAATACAGGGTCATGAAAAATCGAAGAGTGTGGAAAATAGGATTCCAAATATCTCGGCAACTAATTATCCGATCGACTTCATGCTTTATTCAAAATTTATGTTTTTTTATTGTCTTTTATATTCATTTCTTAAAATAAACAATTTCGAAAATTTTTATATACCTTTCATCAGAACGAATATTTCGAGAGTCCGAAAAAAATTGTTCCGGTTAATCGAGGTTATTGAAATGAAATAGGCTTCTTTCCATTATCAAATACTAAGTACATACCAAATTGCATGTCTCTATCTCAATTTTTTCGAGAGATAGAGCGTTTACAGACACACACACACACAGACACACAGACACACAGACGGACGGCAAAATTCTTTTTCTAAAAATATGTTTTTCGGAATCTCCAGTGTCTGAAACGTGTAAATCCGTCAAAAATTTTTTTTCGATTTTCAAAACGATTACAAGACTTACCCTATACTACGTATGATGGGTAAGTAATAAGTCAATTCCTACTTTTTAATCATAAATATATAAAATAAACCCGTGCAGCATTAATGTCCCACTTTATCGTTATTGAACATTATTTTATAATCATCGTTGCGGTATTTTATTTATGTGGCATCACTAATTTGAGATAAATCTTTCTTTTCATTTATGAAAACAATGGGAGGGATTTCTTTCTCCCATTTAAAACTAAAATTAATTAATTAAATTTAATTAATGAATTAATATTTGAAAAAAACTGTATTAACATAAAGTGTCATCCACTACAAGTTTAAAAACATTTATTTGAACTTGAGTGGATGAATAGAAAATATTTTATTAACGATTGAAAATTTGAACAAGATATATATAGAGAGAGTGTGAGCTAATAGTAGGAATTTAAAAATTGTTGACGCATTCTTCGATACCAGATATTTATCTTTGGTTTTCAACAGCAGAAAATTTTGTTAACAAGTGTTTGTCAGAAAGTTTTGTCTACTTCGTTTTAGTATGCGAAGATGTTATCAGTGATATAATACCCCTCTATATACGTATGATTTTGATACAAAAGTCACATGGTCACAACTTTGAAGCCGTTGCCTGTGAATTTTGTTGCATATTTATTAAATTAGATGTATCACTGATTATGTAACCCAAGGCTTGCACAGTTCCTAAATTTTCCCACCGTTGATACCACTATTTCAAAGTAATAATCTTTGTGGTAGATTCTTTAAGTTGAACAGCTGAACTGTTTAGACATTTCTTGAGCCTCGTATTTGTCGCCAACTTTACACCCGTTGTAGGATTAGCTGTATTTCTAAAACTTGGGAAGCAATACGAGAGACGTCTACCTGTAGTCTAAACTAGATTCTTTCAGGATTAAAAACGAGATACATAATTAAATTTAATATGAAGAAAAATCATGTGTTAAGATAGATTATGAAACGCTTTCCAACAGATTCAGAATACTGTAACAAAGCTTCACAGATAACATAACACATTTGAAAACACAATATCAGAAATTAACATCTATAGTAAAAAAAATATCCGAATTATTTTGTACATCCCTGTACAGGATCTGTAGATTTGTATATTAAAGTATGCTAAAATTTAATTCAGTTAAGAAACGCGTAGCACAATTCAAAATTCTTCCTCAGCAATTTCCGTCAATAAACGGAAATGTACTTGAGATCTTTTGTGAAGCTCTGTATATCTATACAAATATTATAAAGGAGTAAAGATTGTTTGTTTGTTTGTAAGGGGTAATCTTTGGAACTACCGAACCGATTTCAAAAGTGATGGTGGCAAATTGATGGTGACAACCCCTGCTCCAACATAGGCTATATTTTATGTCGGTGCCACTACCCTAGGGGGGTGCAGGAGCGAAAAACGTTCTAAAATTGCGATCTTTTCTATACTGAAGCAGCTAGAAATTTGAAATTTGGCGTTGTAGTTACTTATAAGATGTAAATGCTCTCTAAGAAAAAACCAAAAAAAATCGAAATTTAAAAGGGTGAAATGAGCGAAAAGCGTTGTAAAAACATTCTAAATTACAATTTCTATGGAATGTCTAGAACTACCGAAAAGATTTGAAATTTGGCGTTGTAGTTACTTATAAGATGTAAATGCTCTCTAAGAACAAAATATAAAAAAATTGAAATTTAAAGGGTGAAATGAGCGAAAAGCGTTCTAAACACATTCTAAATTACAATTTCTATGGAATCTCTAGAACTACCGAACCGATTTGAAATTTGGCGTTGTAGTTACTTATAAGATGTAAATGCTCTCTAAGAACAAAATATAAAAAAATTGAAATTTAAAAGGGTGAAATGAGTGAAAAGCGTTCTAAAAACATTCTAAATTACAATTTCTATGGAATCTCTAGAACTACCGAACCGATTTGAAATTTGGCGTAGTTACTTATAAGATGTAAATGCTCTCTAAGAACAAAAAAAAAAAAAAAAAAAAAAATAGAAATTTAAAAGGGTGAAATGAGCGAAAAGCGTTCTAAAAGCAATCTAAATTCCAATTTCTGTGGAATCTCTAGAACTACCGAACAGATTTGAAATTTGGCGTTGTAGTTACTTATAAGATGTAAATGCTCTCTAAGAACAAAATAAAAAAAAATTCGAAATTTAAAAGGGTGAAATGAGCGAAAAGCATTCTAAAAACATTCTAAATTACAATTTCTATGGAATCTCTAGAACTACCGAACCGATTTGAAATTTGGCGTAGTTACTTATAAGATGTAAATGCTTTCTAAGAACAAAATAAAAAAAAAATCGAAATTTAAAAGGGTGAAATGAGCGAAAAGTGTTCTAAAAACATTCTAAATTCAATTTCTATGGAATCTCTAGAACTACTGAACCGATTTGAAATTTGGCGTTGTAGTTACTCATAGGATGTAAATGCTCTCTAAGAACAAGAAAAAAAAATCGAAATTTAAAAGGGTGAAATGAGCGAAAAGCGTTCTAAAAACATTCTATATTACAATTTCTATGGAATCTCTAGAACTACCTAACCGATTTGAAATTTGGCGTTGTAGTTACTTATAAGATGTAAATGCTCTCTAAGAACAAAAAAAAATCGAAATTTAAAAGGGTGAAATGAGCGAAAAGCGTTCTAAAAACATTCTAAATTACAATTTCTATGGAATCTCTAGAACTACGGAACCGATTTGAAATTTGGCGTTGCAGTTACTTATAAGATGTAAATGCTCTCTCAGAACAAAAAAAAAAAAATCGAAATTTAAAAGGGTGAAATGAGCGAAAAGCGTTCTAAAAACATTCTAAATTACAATTTCTATGGAATCACTAGAACTACCGAACCGATTGGAAATTTGGCGTTGTAGTTACTTATAAGATGTAAATGCTCTCTAAGAACAAAATAAAAAAAATTAGAAATTTAAAAGTGTGAAATGAGCGAAAAGCGGTCTAAAAACATTCTAAATTACAATTTCTGTGGAATCTCTAGAACTACAGAACCGATTTGAAATTTGGCGTTGTAGTTACTTATCAGATGTAAATGCTCTCTAAGAACAAAATAAAAAAAAATTCGAAATTTAAAAGGGTGAAATGAGCGAAAAGGGTTCTAAAAACATTCTAAATTACAATTTCTATAGAATCTCTAGAACTACCGAACCGATTTGAAATTTGGCGTTGTAGTTACTTATAAGATGTAAATGCTTTCTAAGAACAAAATAAAAAAAAATTCGAAATTTAAAAGGGTGAAAGGAGCGAAAAGTGTTCTAAAAATATTCTAAATTACAATTTCTATGGAATCTCTAGAACTACTGAACCGATTTGAAATTTGGCGTTGTAGTTACTCATAGGATGTAAATGCTCTCTAAGAACAAGAAAAAAAATCGAAATTTAAAATGGTGAATTGAGCGAAAAGCGTTCTAAAAACATTCTATATTACAATTTCTATTGAATCTCTAGAACTACTGAACCGATTTGAAATTTGGCGTTGTAGTTACTTATAAGATGTAAATGCTCTCTAAGAACAACAAAAAAAAATCGAAATTTTAAGGGTGAAATGAGCGAAAAGCGTTCTAAAAACATTCTAAATTACAATTTCTATGGAATCTCTAGAACTACCGAACCGATTTGAAATTTGGCGTTGTAGTTACTTATAAGATGCAAATGCTCTCTAAGAACAAAATAAAAAAAATTAGAAATTTAAAAGGGTGAAATGAGCGAAAAGCGTTCTGAAAACATTCTAAATTACAATTTCTGTGGAATCTCTAGAACTACCGAACCAATTTGAAATTTGGCGTTGTAGTTACTTATCAGATGTAAATGCTCTCTAAGAACAAAAAAAAAAAAAAATCGAAATTTAAAAGGGTGAAATGAGTGAAAAGCGTTCTAAAAACATTCTAAATTACAA
The DNA here is from genome assembly GCA_963931845.1 of Maratus michaelseni. Classification (NCBI taxonomy): domain Eukaryota; kingdom Metazoa; phylum Arthropoda; class Arachnida; order Araneae; family Salticidae; genus Maratus; species Maratus michaelseni. Next base: position 181,615,932 of record OZ007596.1, on the reverse strand, counting down.
TTTCTATAGAATCTCTAGAACTACCGAACCGATTTGAAATTTGGCGTTGTAGTTACTTATAAGATGTAAATGCTTTCTAAGAACAAAATAAAAAAAAATTCGAAATTTAAAAGGGTGAAATGAGCGAAAAGTGTTCTAAAACATTCTAAATTATAATTTCTATGGAATCTCTAGAACTACTGAACCGATTTGAAATTTGGCGTTGTAGTTACTCATAGGATGTAAATGCTCTCTAAGAACAAGAAAAAAAAATCGAAATTTAAAAGGGTGAAATGAGCGAAAAGCGTTCTAAAAACATTCTATATTACAATTTCTATGGAATCTCTAAAACTACCGAACCGATTTGAAATTTGGCGATGTAGTTACTTATAAGATGTAAATGCTCTCTAAGAACAAAAAAAAAAAATCGAAATTTAAAAGGGTGAAATGAGCGAAAAGCGTTCTAAAAACATTCTAAATTACAATTTCTATGGAATCTCTAGAACTACCGAACCGATTTGAAATTTGGCTTTGTAGTTACTTATAAGATATAAATGCTCTCTAAGAACAAAATATAAATAAATCGAAATTTAAAATGGTGAAATGAGCGAAAAGCGTTCTAAAAACATTCTAAATTACAATTTCTATGGAATCTCTAGAACAACTGAACCGATTTGAAATTTGGCGTTGCAGTTACTTATAAGATGTAAATGCTCTCTAAGAAGAAAATATAAATAAATCGAAATTTAAAAGGGTGAAATGAGCGAAAAGTGTTCTAAAAACATGCTAAATTACAATTTCTATGGAATCTCTAGAACAACCGAACCGATTGGAAATTTGGCGTTGCAGTTACTTATAAGATGTAAATGCTTTCTAAGAACAAAAAAAAAAAAAAAAATTCGAAATTTAAAAGGGTGAAATGAGCGAAAAGTGTTCTAAAAACATTCTAAATTACAATTTCTATGGAATCTCTAGAACTACTGAACCGATTTGAAATTTGGCGTTGTAGTTACTCATAGGATGTAAATACTCTCTAAGAACAAGAAAAAAAAATCGAAATTTAAAAGGGTGAAATGAGCGAAAAGCGTTCTAAAAACATTCTATATTACAATTTCTATGGAATCTCTAGAACTACCGAACCGATTTGAAATTTGGCGTTGTAGTTACTTATAAGATGTAAATGCTCTCTAAGAACTATAAAAAAAAAATCGAAATTTAAAAGGGTGAAATGAGCGAAAAGCGTTCTAAAAACATTCTAAATTACAATTTCTATGGAATCTCTAGAACTACCGAACCGATTTGAAATTTGGCGTTGTAGTTACTTATAAGATGCAAATGCTCTCTAAAAACAAAATAAAAAAAAATCGAAATTTAAAAGTGGGAAATGAGCGAAAAGCGTTCTAAAAACATTCTAAATTACAATTTCTATGGAATCTCTAGAACTACCGAACCGATTTCCAAAGTGATGGTGGCAAATTGGTGGTGACAATCATTGCTCCAACAGCCTCTTTAATAAAAAACTATGCGTTTCTGACGACTGGGTTTTTCGCTAATTGTTGCAACAGATTAATCTCGGAAAATGAAACATTTGAAGTTACTGAAAAAAAATAGTAGCTCGAAAAGTATTTGTCAGAAAATTGTTAGGCAAACTGCGTTTGAAAGGTAAAAAATTGTATTTTTCTTGATATAAATTTCTAATCTAATGATTACGCCATTTTTTAAATATTGAATTTGAAAAATATTGAATTTGAAAAATTACTAAATTTCACAATGGTGTACCATAGCAAAACCTTCATGCGTAAAAAGGTAATGATAAGGGGCGACGTGTCCTGGCGTGTATATTGGCCATAGCACGAGTCACAAATTATAGTAGCCTTATTATGCTGTTAAAATATAAAATTGAATTATGAAATGTCAATATTTTGTTGGATTAAAAGTTCGTTATAAGAAATTGACCAGCGTAGCGGGCGTAGCTTGCTAGTGATCTATAAAATATACATATAGCAAGTAATGAGCAAATAATTAGTTAAGTTTAAAAACGCATACAGTAATTTAAAATGCACTTGCACCAATTATTGCCATTTCACGATAATGTTATCGAATACTTCTGTGTGTCCCTGTAAATGAACGATAAATGCTATGCACACCATTCTCTACAGTAAGCATCTTGTAGTGCACCTCAGTTATGCATATCAATTTTAATATGTTTGACATATTGCAACATCATTAAAATACATTACGATCCATTTTTACCTATACACCGTAACGTAATAAAATTATTTTGAGTGTCCTCGTAAACGAGCTAAAAATGCTACCCACTTCATTTTTGGTGAGACTTTGACCACCTACGTTGGCCATGGTGAGACTCAATAACATATATCAATTGCATTATAATCAGAGCATATTCACGCGAGTTAGAGTACTGAGATGGCAGACAGGCAGACGGGCACACAGACAAACCGAATTCATAAACACTTTTCAACTATGTTGCAAAGAATTAAAAACAAATATAGTATTTACATTTTGAAAATGTGACAAAAGTAAAATGATAAAATGTTCATTGTTCAAAACAGTCGAGGTTTTGAGGAGGAAAATGTGTCAAAGTACTTTACAGTACACTGTAAAAAAATTCCTGGAGTTACTAAAATTTTTTTACTAAATTTTTTTTAGTAAATTTGTATTCCACAGAATTTTTTGGTAACCGGTATTATAAACCGGAGTCGTTTCTAGATGTTTTTTTAGTAATTCTTGCAGATTTTCTTGTAACTGGGCAAGACTACAAAAAAGTTTTTAGTAATTGCAAGGATCAATGAAAAAAAACTAAATTTTTTTTAGTAGATCGACACATTTTTTATTACAGTGTTGATTCTTTAACATCTGCAATAAAAATATATTATAACGATGTCTGTTTCAAAATGGTGGTAGCAAATGTAAAAAGACAGTTACAAACGGTTCAAGCCCTTAAATCTTATTTTAGTTTCTACCTTTCCTCAGGCCTTAGTATTTTTTTTTCAAGAGCAGTAGTCGGTTAAATGTGTTTTTTTAATAGTACTATTATTGTTAATTACAATTACACTTCTTTAAAATAAATTTATTTGTATTGTCATTAACGTACATATATTAAAATTTATCATTAAAAACATAGTCAGTTATCCACGTATAAAACGCATATAATTAAGTTCGACGTCTTTAACAAAAAAGTGTAATCCATACCCACTTCTTCCACATATATTTCCTTTAACCTTTATTTTACTATCTTTCATACAGACTATGTTTTTAATGATAACTTTTAATATATGTATGCTAATGACTGTACAAATAAATTTATTTTAAAGAAGTGTAATGGTAATAGACAATAATAGTATTATTAAAAAAAGTCCTTCCGGCCTGTACCGGGAGGAAAAGGTAGCTTTCCTATATCTTCGTTTTAAAATTTTAGCTAATGTTACACGAAAACAGCAAGTTAAAATGCAAAGAAAACGTTTACAAAGGATTCGTTAATACTGAATCTGAATAAGAAATTCGCCAAATTATTGAACAATAGCCAAATTGGCTTCATTTATGAAGACTTATTTTGGTCGCCAAATTTGGCGATATTTCGCCAAATGTCGCCAAGTTTGGGGAGAATTTGGCGCTAACGGATATGAATATATAGTTTTATGCGTATGATTGGGAAAATTATTACAACAATGGAAATTTTTGTAATGTGCTGTCTTGTTTCAAAATGTCAGCCACCCTAGAATTTCAAACTGCTCTATCTCAGCCATTTTTTAAGATAGAGGTAAACCAAAAAATGCTCTGGAATCATCGTATCAAGGCCTAACACTGAATTAAAAAATAAATTTGAATTTTTAACTTTTTTGTATATTTATTTTAGTTTTAAATTTTTAAATGGCCGCCATCTTGAAACAAAATGCCGGACCAAGATGGCCAACGAACTCGGTCGAGACATTGGTGAGCTTAATACACACAATTAGTTTCATCAAAATTGATTTATAAATACGAGCGTTATCGTATGACATAGGTCAGATATATATATATATATATATGGAGATATATATATATATATATATATATATATAAATCAACATTTGAACGGAGGGTGGTTTTGGGGTCTGGGGGTCATGATCGGTGAAAATATATCGAAATTTTCCGGAACTGCTTTCCTCCGAACGGCTGCAATAGGTAGCTTTATACTTTTTTGTATTGAAAGCTACCTAAAAGACACACTTATAGGACTACTGTTCTTGAAAAAAATAAATACTGATGCCTGAGGAATAGTAGAAACTAAAGTAACATTTAAATAGATGTACGGGCATTAGAAAAACAGGATGTTCTGTTTTTGAACTGTTTGATTGGTTCAAGCCCTGTTTAATCTGCGCACTGAAAGCAAAAGAGGACATTAAATTGTGAAATATAGGAATCTCAATTTATTAAAAATAGATATATAAAAAAACAGAAATTCGCGAAATATTTTTCACACATCTATTTTGTATATGGTACCGAAAAAGCAAGAAAAATCGAGTTTGCGATACACTTCTAGCCCGTGATTGTCCGATAATAAAGAGTTTATTGTATAAAAACATTATAAAAGCTTATATTTACATATCAGTTGTAAGTATGTACAACAATTTTATATTATTCTTTTTTGAGACAAAAGTTTTCTAAAATTAAAAAAGTACTCATTATTTAAAATACAAAATATTTTCAAACAAGTATTTTTTACAAAGTAATTCTTTTAGATACGAGGGTTTCTATTTATATTTCTGGCATTGGCAACAGGAAGTGTTACTAGGCAACCGCAGACGATTTCAATTGATAGTTTGATAAATTTAACCCTAAATTTTTCAGAAAGATTTGCCATTTTAGCTTGACTTGTGTTATTTACAGTAAATTGAAAAATTCATCTTGTGAAAAAATGGAATTCACTGGTGAACATTTTCGTGCGATTATTTTTCAAAACTTTCGACGGGTATTGTCAAGACAAGTGCTTCCATGAACTTAATTCTTTATACAGTGATATAGCACCACCCTACAGCACTGTAAAAAACTGGTATAACGAATTTAATTGTGGTGGATATTCGCTCCAGGACGCATTCCGTGAAGGTCGTCCAAAATCGGCTGTTGTGCCGGTAAATACCGATGCTGTGCGTGAACTGAAAAAACAAGATCGTCATGGGACATACTGTGAGATTGAGTGATCTTTGGACATTAGTATGACAAGCATCAATAAGATATTACATGAACATTTGGGAGTAAAAAAAATGTTTGCGTTGGATCCCGCATAATCTGACAAACGCTCAAAAGAAGGCTCGTGTCAATTGGTGCAAGGAAATGTTGAAAAATTACGTTCAAGGCTCATCAAGGGCTGTGTATAACATCTACACAGGTGACGAATCATGGATATATCCATATGAGCTGGAAACAAAGCATGAATCGAATGTATGGGTCTTCCAAGTTGAGCTAAATCCAAGAAAACTGTTCGAGAAAGAAACACATCGAGACAAATGGTTGCCTGTTTCTTCGTCATTACCGGTCACGTCGCGACAGTGGCGTTAGAGCAACGCAGGGCAGTAAATTCTGAATTACACGATCATTTGTTTGCCAGAAGTAAAAAAAAATCAGAAAAAATCACAAGAACAGGCGAATAATTGTTCATCATGACAAAGCAAGCCTCACACATCGACTAAAACAAAGGAATATTTGAAAGGCCAAAACATCGAATTGATGGGTCATTCACCGTACAGCCCTGATTTGTCACCCAATGAATTTTTTATTCCCACACATAAAAAATAAATTACGTGGACAACTTATTTCGACACCTGAAGAAGCGGTTGATACATTCAAAACGCATGTTTTGTAGTTACCTCCATCGAAGTGGAAACAGTGCTTCGAAAATTAGTTCAAACGCATGCAAAAGCTTATTGATCTTCATGGAGAATACTTTGAAAAACAATAAATCCAATGTCGATCATAAATATTTATTTTTTTCATTACTAGGCCAGAAATATAAATAGCAAACCTCCTATAATTATTTAAAAGCATGTTGCCAGCTTGCAGTGAATCATATTAAAATTCAAAACAAGAAAATTTATTCAGATAAAGTTTCATTTATGGGAAATGCCGATTAAAATCTTTAAATTAAATAAAGGTTTTGTACTAATTGCACACCCTGAATGATTAGTAAATCCCTCAATATTAAATTAATCTAAAAAGAAAATGTATACAAAAATATACAATTTTATTTGATATTAGAGCGCTTTTTTTCCTCGAGATAAAATATTTATTTATGTTTAGAAGACTATGATTAACATATATTTAAATTTGTTTACGGGAACTATATTTAAAATTGTTATCATATTTCCTTCACAATACTTATTACATCTTGTTTTTGTTTAAGTAGTTTATTACCTAAATATATACAGAAATATGAATAAATAAATATATATATATTTCCAAAATAAAATTATGTTAAAGAATATTTTCTAAGCAATTTTGATTTACGAAATTTATTATATTAAATAATTTTCTTCTGTCTAATCCTTTAGTTTAATTTTTGTTATAATTTTTTGTCAATTTATTTAACGATGAGTAAAGAAAAATATCTCAATAAATTCCTAAACTATGCAAGCGTGTAATAGAATAAAATATATTTCTAACAATAAATATATACAGAAATATGAATAAATAAATATATATATATTTCCAAAATAAAATTATGTTAAAGAATATTTTCTAAGCAATTTTGATTTACGAAATTTATTATATTAAATAATTTTCTTCTGTCTAATCCTTTAGTTTAATTTTTGTTATAATTTTTTGTCAATTTATTTAACGATGAGTAAAGAAAAATATCTCAATAAATTCCTAAACTATGCAAGCGTGTAATAGAATAAAATATATTTCTAACAATAAATGAAAAAGAAAAAAATATGCATCAGGTATAGATTATGAAACACTTTCCAACACCAACAGATAATTATTAGGAAATACCATAGAACGAAATGGTACATCTAAATAAGCTGTTGGAATTTTTATATCAACATTTTTACTTTACCTTTCAGTTAATTGGATTTGTGTTAAATAACCAGTAATTAGAGTGAATTTTGTTAGCTTGTAACTCATTAGCATATTCAGCAACTAAAAACAAGGTTAAATGAAATGGAAATTAAGAAATTTAAACAAGAAGGATTTAATTACCAAACATAAAGCAAATTTAAATAATTAAATTTAACCAAGCAAAGTGACTTAAAATTTTAGAAAAATAGGTAACAAAATTCTAATTTTCCCAACAGTCAGCTTGCTGAATTTAAGCCTTATCATGGTATTCAAAAATAAAAGGAAAATATTAAAAATATGCATAAATTTGGCATGATAATAGTTTTAAAAGGGCATCTGAAAACCTCCCAGTTTGAAAAGAACATAAAAAGGGAACTGTCAAACACAATAGGTTAATGAGAGAAGAGGTAAATTAAGAATTTTGAAAATACCATAATATTACTTAAATACAACAGAATTGTGACGGTGATTGTATAGTGGTAAATTTAAATAAACTGAAAATATATACTATCTTTAAATTCCTTAAAATTGTGAATTGTTTCATCACATAATGATTTTCATATCATTTTAAATTTAAAAGCTATACTTGGCAGTTGTATTAGATCAAATTACTCATTTCATCAATCATAAAAAAAATATATCTAACAAATTCTACCTTAAATTGAGAGAACTGAAAATTTCAAATCATCAGACATTGTTTGTTAAGTTCAGATAAGGTTAGATATTATACCACTACCAACAAAATATTTTTAATGTTATCTAAAGAAATTATCTCAGCAACTAATGTATTAAAAAAAATCAGGAATTAAGATTAGTTTCAAACACCTTACTTTAGATTAAGTTATTGTTTTGACATTGGAAATTAAGATAAACAAGATGAAGACTTATTGTTATCACTCCTTATTATTATTAAGAAAAGGAGAGAAATTCTGAATAATTCATCAGTTTCAAATATTTTAATTATTTTAAGAAAGTAAAAATACTAAATAAAACTAACTTCTGACACAATAATAAATGAAAAAAATCAGAAAAATTAATTTAAAATTGCGTGTATTTTTTAAACATAAAATATTGGCTATATATATGTGCATAAGTATTATAACTCATTTGTTAATTATCTTATCGCGATTAACATAACTGATAGATATTTTAACTGCTTTCAGAGTAAAATACATATGAATTTTATAGGCATTATTATAGGATTAAAATAAAAATAGATTAAAGAAACATTGCACTTACATATATTTCTATTAGACGATTCAAATATGATTATTGGTCATTTCACTGAATGCTTTCAGAGAGAGAAGATTACATAGTGTTCTTCTCGGTCATTTATTAACGTCACTTGCCGAACTTTTACATTTTAGACGAGTGTACTTTAACTATATTTCTTCTAACGTTGGTTCAGACACAGGCAAAGTCTTCCCACTACCCTTAATATACTAATGGTCAGAAAGTCAAGCAGGTGAGTTCACAAAGTGCTTTCTCTGGTCCCCGGTATGGAATCTCTCTTCGTTTACAGAATATGTTTTCACTAGCTGTACGGTTCGCTGATTTCATGTTTGTGATACTTTCAAAAATCATTGATGGTTCGTTGATCCAAATGTTGTTTTGCTTAGTTCTCGTAGGCACTACTGTCTCCTCTCTAGATAGATCTTGAGTTGATATTTGGGGAAGGGGGAATTATGAAACTAATAATTCTGGCTCACTGCATCATCACCGGCAATGACTTTCAACATTAGCTATGGGATGGATTGCTTTATTCCTTAAGTCCACTACCATAGGTTTGGAAAGATGTCTTCCGAGAATTCTCATCTGTATTTTATCTAAGTCCAAGTCAAAACTTCAAGAAATCCTTGACGTCGCTTGGCTCTCTTGCAACAAATCTGAAGTTTTACTAGCTTCCTCTAAAGTCGAATAATAATTAATGTTTAGCATCGTACAACAATCACTCTTTTTTTTAGTTACTGCTTCACAGACAAATCTTTACCCATCTACTCGAGAGCTCTCGTCTAGATTGATACAGTGCCGGTCGTGAAGGAGGAGGATAAAAAAACTCTGCACGCGAGAGGCGCAACCTTTCCTTGCAAGACCTCAATACATTCGACCTTTCCCAGCATGAAAAAACCACCTTCTGAGGGGGGGGGGGGGTCATACAAGTGTTTCCAAGAAGGGACGGCAACGAATCCTTAGTCACTATTCGCTGAAATCCAAGCGGACCCAACTATTTCTAAACATGCGGAGAAACCACTTCAAATTTAGGGGAGTGGGTATTAAAAATTCCCCTTAGCACCCGGCTAGCAGGTGCCTAAAACATGTAAACACGATTGTAAATCTTCTACTTCCAGTACTTGAAAACACAACGAATTTCAATTTTCCCATGCAGTCCCTCGCAGTAAAAATTCGCTACAATTAGCAAAGTGTAATTTTCTATTTTATGCGTGCCTCTAGCCGTAAAACGACCACCCCAATCTTTTTTCGTGTAGGAATGCATAGGGCATAATTGTGTAATAAAAAGACAACAATAGCTTCCCAAGTACAGGGGATTTACACTGTAGAAAAAATTCAGGAGCGTACCTGGAAAATAATGGGCAGCTAATGTGTCTAATTTATACCAGTAATATTCCTGGCAAAAAATTAGAAAATTTTTATAAAAATTCAGAAACTTGATATTAAAAGTCAGTAACTTTCCTGGAATTATAGTGGTAAAGTTTATCAATTCTACAGAAAGATTCCAGGTTTAAGTCGGTAACCTTCCTGGAAAAAAACATGAACATACTAAAATCTTCCCAGTAAAAGCCACTAAACTTCCTTGTATAAATCAGCAGTCTTCCAAAAAAATTTAGATATGTTCACATCCTGTCATCTTCTGGTAAAAACCAAGAACATTCTTTAAGAATTTAGAAAAGTTCCACAGAAAGTACTTGAAAATATAAGGAAACATCTTATATATTTCAGGGATGTTTCTCATGCATCAATATGATTTTTGTTGATATGTAGCTCACAATTTAATTAGCTTAAAAGTTTTTCAAATTAATTTTTGTATGTTTTAAGATTATTTTAAAATATTTAACTTATATATATTTTTTTAATTTAATATATTTCTTATAAACATATTTGTTTAATTATAACATCAAATTTGTCTGTACTTTTTTTTTTCTTTTAATGTCACTATATTTAAGTTGTTTCTTACAAAATATAGTTTGATGTTAAAAATAAACTTGATTTTAAGATAAATATATGTTGTTTCATTTTAAAATTGTATAATGTTTTCTTTTTTAAGTCAAATATTTTAAAAATTCATGAAATGCATTAAAAATTAGTTGGCAAAACTTTAAAGCTAATCGATTGCTATTCTGACATAAGAGCAATCAATACACATAAAAATATTATAGTTTTATGAGTAATTGAAAATTCTCAAAAATGTAATAATTTTATGGGTAATTGACAGAGCAGTCAATTACCAAAAAATGTAACATTTTGGATTATAAAGAAATATTATTTAGTTTTTATCCATGTATCACCCGATTTTTTGTTTAATTTGACTGGACTATTATAACTAGAAAGTGTTAAAGGATAAAGTCACTCAAAGCATTAACAGACTTTGTCATTTTGAAAAATCTTAAGCAGATTTATTTGAAACCATTTTCTTTTCAAAATATACCTACATTTACAAATAATTTGCTTGGTATTTTCCTTATAATATCGTGTTAAAAATCAAAAATCATTTTTTTTTCATTAATTTAATTTAGGTGAAGACTGAGAAAAGTAAAATTATTATAAGAAACTATTTGATCTTGAGAAATTATTTGTTCTTGAAAGAGGTGTGATTTTCTATTTATTTTATACTCAAATGAGCTTCAGCGAGAAGTTTACAGAACATATTAGCATACTTGCAATACTAAGTATTTTTTCCAATATTCATTACCAGTTATTAGAATTAATTATTACTTTTTTTTATTGTTGTTGTTTGTCAACGAGAAATAATCACATTTTAAAAAGCAAAAGATTCAATACAGGGGTAGTACTGGTGAAATTTCAAGACACAGTTTCCAACATAATCAAAAAGAAAATTTTCAAACAGTATAAAAACATTAATATGTTTAGAAAAATTAATAATTTCTCCAAAACAGCATTTGAACAAAACGAAAATATTGTCTGTTGTACCTCTGTCAGTTTAAATCCAGATTACTGTGTTTGTAGTGTTTATTCTAGAACTAAAATTGTGTCAGTTGTTCTTATTGTAAAAATGTTTAAAATTATACAAATTTAAAATGGTTTAACTGAAAAACGTCTTTTAAAAGAAATTGCGCGCAAGATTTCTATTAAACTACTTTATATTTTTTACAGATAAACTTTACGAGTTCAGAGATTATATCTATGTCTTAAGATTGAGCAAAAATTTGTTTATAATTCCAAACACAAAAAAAAAAGCATGGATAAACTCCGAAAAAAAAATGCAACCTGTTTAACTTTATTTTGAAACAGAAATGTTGCTGAAATATACACAAATTTAGGTTCAGTCTTAATATAATAAATTCACAAAGATTGCAGGTAGAGACATTAACTAATTTAATAAAATTATTGTACACAATTTAAGCAAAGTACGCTTTTAACTTTTTGAGATAGACCACATTAAAGTATATTTTTAATCACTGCTTACAGTGAGAACAACAGGTATATTTTTTAGCAAAAACTCGTGTAAATATCGGGATTTTTTTATACAGCTTATCTTAAAAGGCTCAAACAATGTTGTTCTGTCGTGTTTTTTTTTTTTTCAAAAAAGTTAATTTTTTGAAGATTAAAATTTAATTCTTTTTAAAAAGCAGATATACTTCAAATATACAAACATAGTAATATTTTTCATATATGAGTAAATGCACATTTTAAAATATAATTTTTTCAATATAGGTTTAACTCTTTTTTTTCAGATTGTCGGGTGATTTTTAATAGGGCAGAAAAAGTATTTTATAAACTTACATTCCGTTGCTCTCAATGTATGTATCAAATTATAAGAGTAATAATAATAACAATAATTATAATAATAATAATTATTATTATTTTACACTTCCATTTATGGATTTTATTTGGTACAAAAAGTTATATATACAACTTTAAAAGTCAGAGACATAAAAAAAATATAATACTTTTAAACAGTATGTAAAGTTTACTAATTTTAGATTGTAAAAGTTAAAAGCTGGTAGCTTAAAGGAAAAAAAAACAGAATTGTGAAAATTTGTCCATCAATTATTGATTAAAAATATTTTTAATTATATTAAATTACGTACATACCTTTCTTTTGGTTATCCGACTGTTCCTGGGGAATCATAAGAATAATATAATCCAAACATGAAGAACATTTAATCAAATAGGCTAAAAAGTATACCAGGAAACAATGAAGAGATTATAATTCGAGAACCTCGCACAGTTACTCAGTACCATTTGACTATTATTACGTGCAATTAGATTAAAATAACATTCAAAACAGTTTGCCTAGGAAAAGAACGTCTTACACTTTGTGGTTGAAAAAAAATGGCTGACTGTGTCCAGTGGCAGCTGATATTTATCATTGTTTGTCTTCCACCGATGATTAGATATTGCAATACATTAGTAGGAAAGTTTTCATTTCCTAAGAAATCTTAATAAGTAAGGCTTTCAATAATATATTTTTTTAACACAAGGCCGCTGTAAGCATAGTTTGCAAGGGGACCCCAAATTTGTAAATCGGTCCCTGGATATACCTCGAGATCGAGAAGCTAAGATGGCAGTGAAAGAGACGTTGCTACGCAAAAAAAGCTTAATACCTAAATTCAGGAAACTATTGGCAAATAAACTTGTTTTTCACAAGAATCTGATAAAAACCTCTCAAAACCCCTAAAGTTGCTGGTAATAATGCGTGACGTTACAGAACTTTCTTGCAGTGTAGGAATGGCTTCTCTTGTTGACAAGCATCAACACAGGTGCCCAACTTCCTGTGCATTTGTTTACGCGAAGAAAACTGTTTCACAGAAAAGAAAAGAGATAGTGGTTTTAGTCGGAAGAACTGAAGAATCTTGAAGTATTTTACATTATATTTACATATAGAAAGAAAAATAATTTAAATTTAGAATTTAAAATTTCTAAATAATATGGTATAAATGACATGTTAAAAAAAGAGAGTGAATGTATTTGAATAGTAATTTTTTAAAAAAGGGAGGGGGTTTTATGAAAATAAAAAATGTCTAGACATATGTAAAAACTTAAAGTATTATACTAAAAAAAAGCTTTAACAAAGCAATTTAAGAAGTACATAACTCGGTATAAATCCATTTTCAGCAAATGCTGTCCATATCCAGTTATAAATGCAAACTGTTTTATGTATCCCTGTACATGATGTATAGAATTTATACATTACACGTAATACGCTAAAATTTTGATAAATTTTAAAATGTGGTAATATTGTCAGCGGAAAACCCACTTCCAGCAAATATCGATAACATTTAGCCCTGAAAATGAACTCCTTTGTGTGTTTCTGTAAAGGAACGATACATTGAACATTTTGATTATGCACTCATGCATAAAAGCATGCATAGAAAACATATTATACTCTTCATGATATAAATTTAATTTCAAATCAGGCAAATAAAAGATATAATATTTAATAATTATAAAATTGAAAAAATTGTTTCAATACTTATTAATTTCAATTCTAATCTGAAAAATCCTACTACAGACAGTTGAAAATTAACATTTGTGTTTTGATACCACTAATTTAATATGTGCAATTGCGGAGAAAAGGGATAATTACTTGCTAACTCTGCCGCAAATCCTCGTATACAAATGGGACTGGTACCAACATATCAGGACTAACGGCTATAAATTAAAGATATACTTAAATTATGCATCGGCCAACATATTGAAATTGTAAAAAATTTTTTAATTGCAATACAAACACTTAATTTTGGCATAACCTAGATTGGATTCATTTAGATTTTTTGGATTATGGAGACGAAGTTTGTAACTACTACAATTAATTACAAATTTGATCGTTTCAAAACAGATTTCAAACAATGAGGATATTTTTTAATACATTGCTGCTGGCTGAAGTGAATTAATGTTTTTTGGACATGTGTAAGTCTGCCAATTTGTACTAATTTTGCATTTTGCGTATTACGTTATTTCTAAAATAACATGCACAAAATTCGTATTTTATCAATCAGACTGCTATGTATAAAATTACTTCGATAAAAAACAATATTATATACATTCATCTATTGAGTTGGCAAAAAATCATTCGGTTTTAAAGATTAAAAGAACACACTACACAACTTATATATTCCAGTAAAATATATACTGACAATGTTAACGGATTATGACCACCATTTATGAATAATAATCTCCACCGGCTGATTTACTTTCTCGGGGTCTATGTGCCCGATTGCATGGGAATTGGTTCGTTCAACTAAACATGAACTAATTAAGTAATAGGTAACTAATTCAGTGCCCCTTGGTAGTGGAGAGTGGAACTAAAATATTTTGCAACACGTGCGCACCACGCCTGCTATACGATGCCGTAGACAGCGAGGACACGTGCCGGAGTTTCGTTCGGAAAGAGAGTGTTTTTAGAACAGAGTGCGTTCCTGTGGGTGGATGTGGAACTAAAAGAGCTTGCATTTAATACTGGTCAGATTCAAACGAAATCTTTTCTAATTTTCTTCCCAGGTCTCCCAGATACTAAATAAACTTCTGTATCATTTTTAGCCCGTGATTAGCACCATTAATGAATAGTATTTACAGGGGTAGGGGGATTCTCGCGTTGTATGGGCCCGATTTCATAGGAAATTGGTTCATTAAACTTAACTTTGACGCCCCATGGAGATAGAAATTGAACTAAAAGATTTTACAGTGCATGCGCATCACGTCTGATGTGATATGGTGCCGTAGGCAGCTGGGATACGTGTCGGAGGTTCGTGTAGGACAGAATGCGCGTCCTCCTGGTGGGCCTTTATGCCCACTACCATTCCACCACCATTCTAGGCCAATCATTCTTGTTAATCATTCTGCGCGTGCTCCCAAATATGTCTATTTTTATCGAAACCGCAAAAGGAAATTACGGATTTGATAATCCCAGTCAACGAAATATTGTTATTTTCACCCATCTTCCAATATTAAGAAAACTATTGTAGGTATCGATTTGAAACTCATAGTTTATACGTAGTTTATTTTAATGATTCCAAAAAAAAAAAAAAAAAGAAAATCGGACGGTAACTTTTCTTAATTTTGACCAATAACTGACCGCTTTGAATCAAATGAACCAGACATTTGAAGAGGTCGTTTTGAATTTACTTCCACTTCATGGTCCTTCTCTATTTACTTCCCGACAAACGAAAGGGTTACATGAGGAACTGTTTCGTGCAGTGATTTTATAGTGTTTTGGCGTTTCGTACTATTTTTTACGGGACCGAGCAATGCCGGGATGATCAGCTAGTATAATAATCTGTAGTAATAAAAGAAAGTTTCGCTCTGTTGTATGGTTAGCGAAATCAAGCGCACTTAGAAATCTGAAAATTTAGGAAATAATAGCCCAATGACTCGCCTGACGAAGAGTCTCAGAAAATTAATATTTTAATAATTAACCAAAATAATAATTAAAAACTGCATCTCTTTCTTTTCAAGCCAGCTTTCAGAACTCGCGCATGCCAAGAACACGATTTGCAGCAGCGAACGAGAATGAAGAACCATTTTAATGAAGAATGCGTTTATTTCGCAATTCTGTTTTAACTACTATTTACTAAACCACCATTTGGCTTATTTACAAAAGAAAAACATGTTCTGAATGAACGCACCCTTACGTCTCAAATGACGTAATCAGTTAAAAAATGATGTTAAGTCTTTTTTTTTTTTTTTTTTTTTTGAAAAAGTGTCGTTTTCCTTGGTGAATGTTTTATCCTTTACGTAAAAGCCCATCAAGAGCACAATTTCGGAGATACCGACAAACCAAATATATGCTCTTAAAGATAGAAACTTCTAATAGACGGTGCAATCAGTTTTTAAAAATACGAATTTTAACTTTTCAAAAATACCGGCAAATGCAGGTCTTTTCATGCCACACGAGACGATTCCTTTTCTTACTCTAAAAGTCTTTAAACTTTCGTATTTCGACACACTCTTTTTAGAGCGTCGTGCTATACCAGATTTGCATCATCCACAACAATTTCAAACTAGTCGTTGGGGGCCACCGTAATACTTACCCATCATGGATATGCATAATGTAAAATATTAAAATAAAAATGTGTAAACTACTTATAAAATGCATCGCAATCCGAATAAAATCGTGGCTTGATGACGTCATAAACTTTAAAGGCTCGATTACTGAATTGCTTGAAAGAGGTTTTTCCTTATAACTCCAAAAATAATAATCCTATTAACTAGAGGTTTATTGCATCTGATTAAGCGTCAAATTTCCAATTAAAATATCTCTTTGAAGTGAAATTTGGATGAAATACAGGGTCATGAAAAATCGAAGAGTGTGGAAAATAGGATTACAAATATCTCGGCAACTAATTATCCGATCGACTTCATGCTTTATGTAAAATTTATGTTTTTTTATTGTCTTTTATATTCATTTCTTAAAATAAACAATTTCGAAAATTTTTGTATACCTTTTATCAGAACGAATATTTCGAGGGTCCGAATAAAATAGTTCCGGTTAATCGAGGTTAATGAAATGAAATAGGCTTCTTCCCATTATTACATACTAAGTACATACCAAATTGCAAGTCTCTATCTCAATTTTTTCGGGAGATAGAGCGTTTACAGACACACACACACACAGACACACAGACACACAGACGGACGGCAAAATTTTTTTTTCTAAAAATATGTTTTTCGGAATCTCCAGTGTCTGAAACGTGTAAATCCGTCAAAAAAAATTTTCGATTTTCAAAACGATTACAAGACTTACCCTATACTACGTATGATGGGTAAGTAAAAGTACGGACAAGAAAAAATATTTAAAAAATAAATAAAATCTGAGGAATTTTCGACGAAAACCCATGATAACAGGGTGTTTCTGCGTGGTCACGCTCAGCTCTGGCAACGTTTTCACTAATTAATATGATATATTTTCATATAATTTTATAGAGAACTTGGAAACAGTTATATTTATAAGCAACTAAAATTTGAGGGAGTTCTGACGACTAAAACTATTTTCTTTGTTGTTGGTGTTAAGTTAACGGGCCCGACGCAAAAACAAAAAAAAAAAAAATGCGTGAAAAAAAAAAACTATTTATTTTACAACCAGATAACAATATTTCTGACATAATTTTTACACCGGCTGTAAAACCGTTATTTTTATAACCATTAAAATTTTCACAGGGTTTGGACAACAAAAGCAATTTTTTTAACAAACTATGAAACGACATTACATGAAAAAAAAAGGAATCTTTTCTTACTAGTACTGTTATCACTAATTAGCAGTATTTTTTCGTGATTTTGTCACAAAAAATAAATTCATACAAAATCAGTTAAAATATATAAAATTATACACATTTGATGTTTATTTAGAGTTTTATTACGGGTCTTTGCAATGCCGACGGGTCAGATAGTCAATATTAATAAAAGAAAATTTCGCTCTGTGTGTCTGTCTGTCGGCGGTGGCTAGCAAAATCTACCTCACTTAAAGATCTGAAAATTTGGATTTAGGTAGTCCAAGGCAGATTCTAATGCACCTGAGTCTCAGCATTTTAATATTTTTGATAATTAGCCTAAATGTTAATAAAAACTCTTTCTTTCCGTGTCGGCGGAGGCGTTAACACATGCCAAGAATCCGATTTAGGCAGCGGACGGGAATGAAGAACCATTTGAATGAAGAATGTATTTATTTCGCCATTCTGTTTTAACTTCTGTCGACTAAACCGTTTGGTTTATTTAAAAATAAAAAAAACATATTATGAAAGAATGCACTCTTAAGTCCAAAATGCAATCAAATTTTAAAAAATGGTGCTAATCCTTTAAAAAATATTTTTGAAAAGGGTAGTTTTCCCGGGTGGATGTTTTCCCCCTTGTGGCAACGCCCCTCGATGGCGCAATTTTAGAGATACAGACAAACAAAAAATATCTTCTTAAAGGTGAAATCTTCTTCTAACCGAAGTTATAATTTTTTAAATAATATTAATTATATAAATCAATTAAACATATTTAAATAAATATTAAAATAATTTAAAAAAATATGTATTTTTTTTTAAATACAAGTTTTAACCCTTTTAATTACACCGACAAACGCAGGTCATTTCGAGCCTCATAAGCCGTTTTCATTTTTACGCTAAAAGTAACTAAACATCAGTATTTCAACACAGTCTTTTTAGAGCATCTCGGTAAACCATAATTACATCACCTACAACAATTGCGAAACGTTCCGACGAGAAGAAATAATAAAAAAAAAATCTGACAAATATTCGAGGAAAACACATAATAATGGGGCGTTTTTGCGCAGTCACGCTCGTCTTCCGGTGACGTTTTCACTATTTAATAGGCATGTATTTTCACAAAATTTTAAAGAGGAGTTGAAAATAGTTATATTTATAAATTACTAAAATTTCAGAGAGTTCTAACGACTAAAACTAATTTTTAGGTGCGTTCGTAATTATAAAAATACGTAGCACCTATTGTCGTCGTCTGGTCCGTCCGTCTGTCTGTCCGTCCGTCCGCATATAACAACGCAAAAACTACCCAATCGAATGGTTTGAAATTTAAGATATATTATCTTCTCAGAATTTTGACGAGACATTTCAAATTTTATGAAAATCGAATAAAAACTTTAGAAGGTATTAATAAAAATATTTATTAAGAAATCTGAATTTAAAAAAAATCGGTGCTTTCTTGTTATAGGAGCTTCCGAGGTTTAATCGTCAAGCGACCGAGATGCTTATTTTATGACAGAAATGAATCTGCAGACGATAGAATTCATTTCATAGAATTAAAAATCATCAAAGATCTGAATATTTATATAACTAGTTATAGTACGAACGCACCTCGTTTGTCATGTTTGACGTACAATTTCCAACTTGTTTGTTGTTGTTGTTATGTTAACGGAACCGACGCGATAACCAAAACTATTAGGATGTGCCAATCTCAAAACTTTTTTCTGTCTCACACAGGTTTCGCATGCACTAAAAAGAATCAGCACCGATTTATAAATATTTAATCTAAAATGAGTTACTGGTCTAACTGAATCTAAAGTTTTATTAAATTACGTGCTTTAGTTCTTGAAATATGACTATTTCTATAATCGTGTAAATCTCGCAAAATGCAGCTTTGCAGCGTCACCTCTTGGGAGATTTAGACCAAAACCTAATCAACAACAACTTATGTCAACGTCTAATTGAATCTGAAGTTTGATGAAAATCCGTGCATTTGTTCTTAAGATATAGTGATAATAATGAAAAAAAGTTGGAAATTGTACTTCAAACGTGACAAATGAGGTGCGTTCGTACTATAGCTAGTTATATAAATATTCAGATCTAGATGATTTTTAATTATGTGAAATGAATTATATCGTCTGCAGATTAATTTCTGTCATAAAATAAGTATCTCGGTCGCTTGACGATGAAACTTCCGAAGCTCCTATAACAAAAAAGCACCGATTTAAAAAAAAAAAATTCAAATTTCTTAATAAATATTTTTATTAATATCTCCTAAAGTTTTGATTCAATTTTCATAAAATTTGAAATGTCTCGACAAAATTCTTAAAAGATAATATATCTTAAATTTTAAACCATTCGGTTAGATAGTTTTTGCGTTGTTATGTGCGGATTGACCAAGCGACGACAATAGGTGCTACGTATTTATATAATTACGAACGCACCTAAAAAGTAGTATAGCAGCGCCACTTGTTGGGCTATTTGCACCAAAACGTAAGCAGCATTTCGTTTTTTTTTTCAGAACTGCCTTTAGTGTTTTGGCAAAATTTCGTTTTTGAAAGTAATTTTTTTTTTCATTTTGTTTTGTAAATATTTTAGTTAAGAACAATCTATATATATATTTGTCTTACGTGGCGCGGAAATAGGGCTGAATTTCTAGCTTATTGTTGACAACAACCGTAGTTTCCAGAGCTCAGACCAATGAAAAGACTAGATTGTGTTAGATAGATAAGCTCCGCCTCCAATATGGCGGTCAAAGTTAGAACAGTGAAAATCAAGCAAGCAAATATTAAAAATAAAATAACATGTACGTAATCCAAAGCGTCTGAGATTATTCCTCATTTTAATTATGAGTAATATTGCTAATTTCAATTGAATTCTCAACTCTTATTTAGAATTTATTTATGAATTTCACTCACATGAAAAATCGGAGAGAAGTAAAAATATCAACTGTCTAGGTTGCACCTGCTGCCATCTGTTGCAGAAATCTATAATTAGAAATTAGAATAGTAAAATGTCGAACGAAATTTAAATAATCATTGATGATAAACTATCTCTCTATTACGAAATGTTTTTTTTTTTTAATGAATAAGCCGTGCTGTACTATATTATATGTGCAATAAGTTTTAAACAAATTATGTTTCCAAAATCCTTTATTCATAGTATTTAAATGATTTATATGCTCATTAGTAGCTCCAACTAAATGCATTTTTAGTTGTGTTTTCAACGGAGTTGAATTAGTTTTTTACATTAAAAAAATTTTTCAATTTCATATGTTCAAATGATTTATGGTAGTCATATTACGGCTAGAATTGCTGCAAAAATAAAAAGGGGCAAGCAAGCGAAGCGAGCTGGGACCGCGGAGCGGTCTCAATGTGAATTGCTTCGCAATTCACGGGGGGTTGGCGAGCGTTAGCGAGTAGGGGGCTGAGCCCCCTAGTATATATATATGTTACGGCCAAAACCCGAAATCGGCCAATTCGCGAAGTGGCCGGCCAGTTCGCGAATTGGCCAACTTCCTTTTAAATTGATTGGCCAATTCGGGAAATGGCCGGCCAATTCGCGAAATAGCCAGAGGCTGTCGGCCAGTTCGCGAATTGGCCAGATGCCGTCGGCCAGTTCCCCAAATAGCTATGGGTAGTCGGGCAGTTTGAATGTAAGTACTTGACAAGTTCGGTATTGAAAATGAAGTATGTAGAAGTTATAATTCATGTACCAGAGGACTCAAAAATAATATGTGACTTATTGGTCTATGGGGAAAATCAATTGCGGCGTGCCTTAATGGTGTTACACTGTTACAAACGTAATAAAATTATATAAATTTCTGTGTTGCACTAAAACATGCTTCTGTAGAATTAGGAGCACAAATAATTTATCATTGATTTACAGGGTCACAAAAAATAGTTCTATTACATAATGTTGTACGAGGAAAAATGTTTTCCGCGTATTTTAATTATGTTTCTTTATTTGAAATACGCTGAAACTGATATACATTGCTGATTTTTGCAACAAGAATTTTTTTCTGCAGAATATAATGTGTACATCAATTATTGTTCATTTACAGGGACACATAATTAATTTCGACTACAGTACTGTATCGGAAGTATTATTTATTAGGGATTGCTGAAAGTGCGTTTTCAGTTTTACGTTTTTAAGTTTAACTAAAATTTTGCATACTACGTGGTGTGTATAAATTATATTAATCCTATACAGGGCTAAACAAAATAATTCTTCAGCTTTACTATTGTGATTTTAAAAAGGGACATTAAGTATGCTTTTTAATTTTAACTATGCATTTTCAAGCACAAATATAGTATTTAGATTACTAAGAGAAGTTTCTAGAATATAAATTAAATCATACAAGGATATGCAAAGAACTTGATACTTTGCTGCCTATGAAAAGTAATTCCTGGAAGTGTGATTTCAATAGTTTTATGTGTATTTTTTCCTAAATTAAATTGTAGCGTATTATTTGACGTGTATAAAAACTCGTAAGTAATATACTTGTCTTTACAAAATAATTCAAGTACATTTCTGCCCATTGGTAGAATTTTCAGAAGGTGTATATTCAACTCAGTTATGCGTTTTCTAACTAAACTAAATTTTAGAATACTATATAGAATATATACAAATCAGTACATCGTATACAGGGTTTCACAAAATAATTAGAATTTTTCTCCGGCTATGACAGTAGTGGCTTAAATCTAGCTTTAAAATGTGTTATGCGTTTTCTAAAATGTTTACATGAGTATCTTTTTTACCTTATTAAACGGTTTTGTTAAAATATTCTATAGGCGTTGCAAAGTATTTCATAATCTATGCTTGACGCATATGATTTTTCTTTCTTGTATTTTCATTGATGACATTTTATTATAACGATAAAAAATAAATGTAAATTTGCATAAATGGTGTTTGTCAAGGGCATTAAAATTGAAGTAGCATCATATACCAAAAGAAAACATTCATTTAAAAACATGAAACTGCAGCTTTTTCCCATGATTGCGTCAAAATGAAATTATTTTCCCAATTTTTCATTCTGCCCACTCTGAAATTAGGTACCAAAATTTCAATAGAAGAAATTGCTTTCACCTGTGATAATGACGTCATTTTTCAAAGGCATTGGACTGAAAAAATATTTTTTTATTCAGAAAATGGCAATATTTGACTACGATTGTGTCCAAAGGACAAAATTTACATTGGTATTTCATTCCTCTGATACTGACACCAGATCCAAATGTTTTACAATATGTTTATATCAGAAAAAATGGAATCATGTTTAAGAGAAAACACACATTTTCTTCCATAAATTGATGTTTGCCATATGAACGATTTCTGGGCGCGAAGAATAGAGACCCGTTACAGAGAGGTTTCTCGTTACAGTGATTGCGGTATTAAAGTTTAAAGGTCTAGAAGAAATTTTCGTTTTATTACCCATATTACGTCATAATCTTTTTTTATCAATTGGTGAAACTTTTTAATTCATTTTCATTTTTCACGTGGAAAACTTTTAATAGAAAATTAATTATTGCAGAAAGAATTTTATTGTGGATTTTTTATTGTTGGCAACTGCTATAACGAAAAATGTTTAAATTTAATAGGAAAAGGCTGTTAGAATTTTAGTTTTTTATCTCTATTTATTAAAATAATACGATTTTTTCGAATTTTAATATTTTGAGCTTCATAGCAGGTATTCAGTTATATATAGACAAAGTTTCAACTCTGTAAGTTATATAGTTTCTGAGAACGGCTCTGTGACGGACAGACAACGGAGCGGGAGCAATAGGGTTTCGTGAGATGAACGAAACCCTAAAAATGAAGAATTGAAACAGTTTACTATTCTTCCTAATCAGGGCGGTGGTTTTGCCCCCTGTATCATTCGTTTAAGATCATTTTTAAACACATGAACAAAAAAAAAAGAAAAACATAACTAAAAACAGTCTTTAACGAGAGGCTAAGGGGACTTTGACCCCGTGACGAAAATTATTAATTACTTCTCTTTTTAGTGTTTAATTATGTTACATTTGAGAAGAATAAATTTTACTATTGTTTTCAAAATCACACGAGAAAAAAATCATAAATTTGAAAATCCAGCAATTGCCAGTTGCTCCCCGCTGACCCCTCCTCCCCCCTCCCCTGTTTTTCCAAATTTTAAACGAATAATAATGTTTTGAAATTCCTCCATACAAATACTTTGGCTTAATGTCAGAAATACAATGTTCACAATGAATCCTGAGTCACAGAGGCAAGAAATTAATTCTTCAACAGATCAGAATATAATCGTCACAATGAATTCGTTGTATCAGAATAAATCACAGAAGCTGAAAATTCTTCATTAGAGAACATCTGTCACAAATTTCTAAAAAGCATAATCGTTACAGCATGGAACTCCCTTTTCTATCACGTGTCACGTGTGCACATGAGTGTCATCTATCGGACAGCCTTGGATCACCATTTCGTATATTGGCCAAGGATTCCCGGCCACTTCGCGAACTGGCCGGCCAAAACCCGAAATGCATTGTTCATTTCATGTACTTCGGGTTTTGGCCAGCAATCTTGGCCATTGCGATAATAAGTATAGATCTCTATTATAGCAACAATAATTACTAGACACAACTGTAAAATGTTTCTATTTATCATTATCCCTCCCAAGAAGAAACAAGTTGGAAATTGTACGTCAAACGTGACAAATGAGGTGCGTTCGTACTATAGCTATAGTTATATAAATATTCAAATCTTTATGATTTTTAATTCTGTGAAATGAATTATATCGTCTGCAGATTAATTTTTGTATTAAATTATCTCGATCACTTGACGATTAAACCTCAGAAGCTCCTATAACAAGAAAGCACCGATTTTCTCTTTTAAATCAAATTTCTTAATAAATAATTTTATTAATATCGTCTAAAGTTTTGATTCGATTTTTATAAAATTTTAAATGTCTTGACAAAATTCTGCAAAGATAATATATCTTAAATTTCAAACCATTCGATTGGGTAGTTTTTGCGTTGTTATATGCGGACGGACGGACGGACAGACAGACGGACGGACCAGATGACGACAATAGGTGTTACGTATTTATATAATTACGAATGCATCTAAAAAAAGGAATGATTATCAAAATTGGAATATTTTATTGTAGTATCTTTATGGCCCCGGAATTGCTGGTTAATAGAAAGTTAAAATTTAATGTTTTCTAGTCAAATAATAAAAAATCCCTTTAAACATATTTTTCTGGAAACAACATTTTTTTTTTACCTTGTCCCACGGTTTAAAAAAAAAAAAATCTACTAGGTTGATCTGAATGAAATTTTTAGACATTGTTCTGTTTAAATGTGGCTACGGTTAGAACTAACTGTATGTAATACTTTTCAATATAACTATTTTTTTCTGCCCACTTAAAGACAATATATATATATATATATATATATATATACCTACAATGAAAAATCAAACAATGCATACTGATCAAATCATTCTCCATGTTTATGTATTACTTTAGGAAAGCCAAAAATATGTATGAACATACAAAATGAACATAATGTCGATCAATCTGGGAAGAACTTTTTTAAAGTGAAAAATTTTTATTACTGTTTATAGATTTAAAATTTAAATTTAGCTATTAGATTACTCAGAATCTGCAATAATAGAAAATGAATACTGTTAACCCACTTGGATTATATCTTTGATTAATATATCAGTAATTGTATATCTCAGTAATTTACAACCAATGTCTTCTACAGTATTTACATTAGCTATATATTTAAAAAATATATATAATTAGCTATGTTTATAAATATAAAACTTTATAAAATAAATGTGGTTTCACACAGTTATTAATAAATGAATATATCAATAAATAAATTTTAATAAAAATGTGCAAAAATAAATAATTTTTATATCGTTATATCGATTTATTTTTGAACATTCCGACTTTTAATATAGACGACTTTTTTTCTGAATTATTAAGTGCTGCTATTTCATAAATAATACTTCACATTAAATACAAATTAAAATTAAATATTAATCTATTTTTTTAAATTAAATTAAATATAAAATTAAATATTAATCTAAAATGTCTCTTTTTCTAATAATCAATCAATTTACACAAAAAATTCTAAATATATGTTTCAAATGCAGAAAGACCTCGGTTTATCAACTCAAGCAAAATCATTAAACGTCCTTTTACAGGTACTTCTTTTACTTCACTGATAGGTTCTGCAAAATGAGAAATAATCAAACAGAAAAATACGCCAAAGTGTGACAAACACCCTATTATTGCACACCTGCTATCACCGTAACTACCCATGATTCCCGTGTTTGGAGCCGTCGTACATGGCGTAGGGTTTCCTGCAGAAAAAAAGGGTGAAAAGTTCAATGCTAATATATTTGAATATGCGTAGGAAAATAGTCCGGCTTTAAAACGGGATTATATAGAAAACAAGAATTTTCGTAAATTTATGCAAAGTCTTATTTGCTTCATCTAAAACCGATTAATGTAAAATATTATTTTTTTAAAAAACGTCCAAGCCGTTTTGGTGAAAACGAGTAGGTATCCATTACACCATTACATACTCCTATTTTACTTAAAAATGGACTTCCAGATCTTAAAATATACTGCATGTAGAAATCTAAAAATTTCAGGATAGAGCTAGACCGGAGGTATAAGACAGCTGTGAAAAAATCAGAACGATATGTCTCATATTTGCTGAGATATTAAATGTCGGCGTCTATATTTTCCTTTGATCTGAAACTAGCTGTGTATATAAGAGTGACGGAATCTTCGGTTTTCGGTTTTTGCTGCAATAATCGAGATACTACCATGATATATTCATTAACCAGTATTTAATATTTATGCATTTTACGAACCATAATTAATATCCATTCAAATATATATTTGCAAACGTTCGAGCATTTAAAAAAAAGAATAAATAAAAATAAAAAATAAAAACCTATTAACTTTTTTTTAAAACCTGTTTTTCTATAAAAAGAATTTTCACATATTGTATTTTATTTTAAGGAAAAACGATTTAAACTGCAGTAATGTCTGATATAAAATAAAAACATTCATTATAAATACGTGTTTACCTGTAATGGTATACTTTAGTTTCTATTGCTAAAACTACTTTCCGCTACGTTTAAATGACCCTGAGAATACATGCAAAATTAGATCATAAAATGTCGAATATAGAGATTACTGCATTTCCATACTGCTCATTTAAAACGAAGTGAAATAAATGTACATAGTTTAATAACTGCAGATTTTGAAAATCCCATTACAGGAATTTCATTTTGTAGAGAGGAACTATTACTTACACAGTTTCAAAAACAATCCAATTGGTGCCGTTCTCAAATATCTTCATTTGTTTCTCACAAAATATTTTGGTATATATTTTACATCTTACTAAGCAGTTTTATATGCATTTTTTATGATATTCAAGATAAGAAAGTGTAATGTTGTCATACGTAAGTATTATCTATTTCGAAAAGTTTGATAGTTCCATTTTGTTTGTAAACATTACAGATTATTTAAAGAAGGGACACATTTAGGATGTAACGATTAGTGACTTTGCTAATTTATTCTAACCCTTTATCTCCTAAGTTCTAAATTCATGACAATTTCATCTCCAAAATCATTTTCCTGATATTTTGAAATTACATTAGTAGATTTGTGGATAGTTCGTAGTTCTTAATTCTTATTTTATCATTTTATGATAAATAGGCGCACGAATTTAGAACTTATTCTAAATTTATCGAATAAAGAATAATTCTTTTAAAAACTATATATATATATATATATATATACAGAGCTTAACAAATGCGGTCGCCAGGTCGCCACTGGCGACTAGGTTTTTCTATCTAGCGACCAGATTTTTCTATCCAGGTTAAAAGTTTTTTAATCTGGCTTTTTATTTATTTATTTTTAAATAAAAATTGACATAAGAAATGAACATAAGCGGTCCCCCCCCCCCCTCCATACACACACACACACCCTTACTTGTCCGCGGAAACCAATGATTTTTCTCTTCTATCGTCCATTTAGCAAAAAAGACGGATTTAAAAGGCATTTATTTCCCATCTCATGCACAGAAAACGCCATTCTTTTCCGTTATAGCATACCACGTGATTGCAATGTGGGAAGAGTGGGGGGGGGGGAAGAGGGAGGTTTCAATAAAAATGTAAGCAGTCAAGATAATCTAGCCTCTCTGACGGCATCTAAAATTTGATACAATGCTACAAAATGCTCAAGGTATTTTTTTGTTTCAAATCAGATTTTTGTATTTCAGAATTAAAACTGATTAATCTATCCCATTCATTTTAAATAATAATAACACCTAAATTAAGTGATTATAAGTAATTCATTTGAAGTATACTATAAAATTTAATTAAAATTTGAAGAATAACTAATTTTAATAAAAATGTGTATTTTTTAAATATTTCTCCTCGCGTAAAATGCATGGCGCCTTTATTAGCTGCACATGCACACCACACACTTTGCACAATACGTAGGCGTCACCGTTCTTTGGCGTCACCCTGGTTTGTAGCACAGTTGTCTAGTCTATATGACATAAAAGATTGAAGGTACAGAGTGTTTGCGGAGATTGGCAGCTTTTGAAAAAAGAAAAAAATAATAATTCAACAAATATTAAGCATCCTTTTTTTTTTTTGGTAACAATTTATTTCGCTAATGAAATCTATTGCGATTGCTCGCTCCATGGAGCCCTAGAATCTTTTTGCATTTGAATCTTCGTTTTTTTTTTTTTTTATGTTATAATACTGTTGTCTGGAGACTTATTTTTTATTACGGAAAGTAAAAAACGAAAAAAAATATTCTTTCTTGTTTTTGTTTTGTTTTGTTTGTTAATCATTTGGAATTTATAAAAGTGGTAATAAGGAGTAAAATGGTGGCAAATAATCAAAACCAAATGAACCAGAACAAATCATTCATTGCACTTCAGAAGGGTAAGTTTTTTTTATTATTATTTTCTTTATCCTCCAATTTTAATCATGGATTGTTGGATCCAAATAAACCTTCCTCCTCTCCTCAGCCGGCTAATTTCGATTACGTAATACGATTTTTGAGTTATTTTGCAAGCTTAATCAGTTTTGATAATTCTCATATATGTATTTATTTTACAAGCACGTAAAGTTTTTTTATTATTCGAGCCGGTTTATGTATATAAAAAAGTATTTTTTTACAATTATAGTTGCTTACAATTTCTATCAAGAGCAGCATCTGTTACTCATCTTAATTACAATCTTAACTTAAAATTCTCATAAAATGTTTCATTATAGATGTTGCAAAGTTCCAAAATACTAAAAAATAAATAAAAATTATATATTAAAACAAAAATCATTTCTAACTTTTATTTCGAATTTGGCAAAAATAAGTTCATCAAATGTACATTTTAAAATAACAAAATGAGAATTATTTTGATCGGAAAATAAGAAAAAAATTATTTCCTGTTTCAATATTTCATTAATGCTCCCCTCATCAGTATGGATTTTGGAGTACTCAGCTATCCAGACATTTGAAGCATTCGGCAATCAGCATTTCAAGAACCAGCCGGTTAATTCAGCCTTTATAGTATCATTTTTCAGAGATATATAATTTTGTTAAGTTACATTAGAAAACTTGGTTTATAGGTGTTAAATGTTAGTGTGTTCTTAGTTTATATGTGAGTATAATTATATACTCTTCTAAACTATGTAACTAACAATTCTAACCTCTGCTTGTTATTCTTTAAATCTTTTTTAATCCATAGAAAACTTTTGTGTTTTTTTTTTTAAACAATGGCGGGGGGGGGGGGGGGGGGGTGACGGTATATTTTTTTACTGGCGACTAGAAATTTTTGCTGGCTACCAGATTTTATCAAATTTGTAAAGCCCTGTATATATATATATATATATATATTTCTGCAAAAGAAATGAAGTATCATAAAATAATAAATTCATGCTAAAAGAAACATATGCAATTCCATGCATATATGTGTAGTGGACAACCTTCCACCTTATTTCATAAAGATAAAATTATTTATTAATGTATCTTTTTCTAGGTGATACTTATTTTTATTACCTTTAGCACTTGTATGTATTTTTAATTTAAGAAAAAGAAGGTTAACAAGTATGTGGATGTGTAAAATTCGATTCAGTATTTTTATATATAAGAACCACTATACAATAACCAAGTATACAAATGTCTACCCGAGGCTTTGTCGCAAATTTAAGCATGTTTATGACAGTAATAGAGCAAAAGTTAATGAATGTTTTGAAAATCAATAAAGATTTGTATTATTAATTACTGTGGCCAATTAAAACATCATTTTTTTAGATTATACATTAAGCAAAATAAATGTAAGGAACCATCCAGTAATTACGTCATTCGTCAAGAGTGAGAAAGGGGTGGTCCTAAAAATGTTACAGAGTGTGGCAGGTGAGAAGGAGGTGTTAACACGTTGTGAACATATTTAAAATATGAAAACAGTCTACTAAAATTTTAGGAATTATATGCAAGCAAAATAATAAAGTTCACTTTATTTATGTGTATTTTGTTTCAGGTAGTACGAGTATTACGTATTTTTTCTCACACTTATTTCATCTTCAGCAGTTTCAAATAAAATCACACAAGATATTAACAGTTTTGGGAATATTTTATCAGCTGGTAATATATCGTACATAAACAGGGCTTTACAAATATGATAAAATCTGGTAGCCATAAAAATTTTAGTCGCCAGTAAAAAAATATTTATCCCCCCCCCCACCACCACCACCAACAACCTCCACCGTCATTGATCATCAAAAAGCACAAGGGTTTTTTATAAATCAGTTAAGGGGAAAATAAAAAGCATAGTTTAAAATTATTGGTTACATAATTTAAAATCGTACATAATTTAGGAAAATAATTTAAACTAAGTTTGCTAAAGAAACTTATCAAAATTAAATATCTTTGAAAAAAATACCGTAAAGGCTGAACTAACCGGGAAGTTCAGGAAATGCTGATTGCCGAATGCTTCAAATGTCCGGTTACTTGAGTGCAATCTGATTGGGTGGGGGAGGGGATGAAATAAAGAAGCAGGAAAACAATTTTGTGCCTATATTTCTGTCTAAGTCAGTAAAATAATTCTGATTTTATTATTTTAAAATTGGCATTTGATTAACTTATTTTTACGACATTAAAAATAAAAGTTAAAAAATATTTTTATACAATTTCTAAGACTATTTCTTAATATTCTATAATTTTGCAACATCTCTAATGAGACATCTTATGGGAATTTTAATTTAACATTGTGGCTAAGAAGCATAACACAAGCTACTCTTGATAGAAATTGCAAGCAAGTAAATGCTGTAAACATATTGAACGTCATAAAATGTGTTTATTTATAAACATAAGTCTGCACGAATAATAAAAATCTTTATGTGCTTATAAAATAAATTCCAATATGAGAAATATCAAAATTAATTACGTTTTCAAAATAACTCAAGATTTATTATGTAATAGCTATTGCTAAAATAAACCATTCTCACATGTTCTTATTACGTAATCGCAATCAGCAGCCGGGTGATGTGGAGGTTTATTTTGATCTAACAATCTGCTATAAGAATGTAAGGATAAACAAAAAACGCCCCCAAAAAGATAAACTTTCCCTTCTGAAGTGCAATGAATGATTTTTGTATTTCCATTTACTGCAGATGATAATGCAAACACATATAATTATAAAATATTCTTGAGTAAATAATGTGATCCCGTAATTTAAAAAAATATCTCACACATCCCTCCCATCAAAACTCTCTTGAAAAATGGAAACGCAACTTTTTCACGAAAAACATTCGCTATGAACCCAGTACCAAGCACTTGTCTCCAAACCAGAGTGGCTCCCACTTATTGTGCTATGTGTGCACACATGCGGCATGTCAATAAAGGCAACAAGCATCTTAAGCGGGGAAGAACTATTTAAAAATACACATTATCCTTTAATTTCATTAAAATTAATTATTCTTACAAGATAACATAGTATAAATTAACATCGTTTTATAGCCTTACTACAAATCATGGTCACATATATGTTATTTAAATTGAATGTGATAGATTAATCCGTTTTAATTCTGAGAAAAAAAATCTGATTAGAAACATACAAAACACTTAAGAGTTTTTTAACATTGTTTTAAATTTTAGATGCCAAAGAGGCTGGATTGGCACTATTTCTTACTGTTTTATGAAACCGCGCTCCTCCTCTTGCATTCTAATCGTGTGAGATACTAGCTGCCTAGAGAGGAAAAGAATGGCGTTTTCTGTGCATGAAATGAAAATTATCTTTTAAACTTGGTTCGTCCATTAAAAGTACAAGATAAGAGGAACATCACTGCTTGCTACGCACGAGTAAATTTAGAGGAAAGGGAAAATGCTGTTTGTGATCATTTATTAGTTAAATTGTTGTAAAAGACAAAAAAAAAGCCACATTTAGGTAACTTAGTCGCCACTGGTGACTTGGTGGCCGCATTTGTCAAGAGCTGTACGTAACATATTTTTACAGTCAGTAATAGTAGCACTCACAACAAGAGCGAACGAAATCAAGTGTGACAACTTGAGACATAAGGAAAAAGAGTGGTAAACAAACCACGAAATTTGCGTGGCGAAATTAATAGGTGATTCCTAAAATAGAATATTAAATAAGAAAAGCGTGCATACTAGGAAGATTAATTGATTAAAGCTGTATTGCAACAAATGTGACAAGTACAGTCTGACATAAAATTAAATCTATCAGAAATCATTACAATATTAGCATAATTTAATTTGAAACTTCTTAAATACAAAAAATGAACTCAAATATCTGAGAATTATAAAATAAAATTTTAAAACTTGATGTGATAAAAATGAAAACTAAGTAAAATATTTCCTTTTAAGAGACCGACCATCCAATTTTTATACAAATGTTATTTAGTTACTCCAAATTGGAGTGCAGTCGTTTTAATAAGTTATATGAAGAAGAGGGAGTGGTGAAACGTTAAATGAAAATTCACTTTTTTAAATTATGCATTCAAGCATCTAATAATTATGTATCAACTTTGTTTTATAAAGGTCACAAAGTTAATTACGGGATTTTGATTGAAATTAAAAACTCTCTAAAATATTTCACAGCATTTCATATTAAATGATAGATATTTAAAACTTTAGTTGAGTGATAAACATATTTAAAACTATTGCATTTTTATGTTGTTGGATAAACATTTTTTAGATATTTTAAATTCATCCGAGTTTTACCTTTCGTTGTTGTTTGGTGATGAAACTTATAAGTAAACAACTTCGAAATATAATACATGTTGTTAAGAAGCTGAAAATTTATGCTTTGTATCGACACCATTTGGTTATTTCATAGAGAAATCATTTTAATAATATATATTAAGAAGTGAGAGGAGTGAAAAGGAAAATAAAAATGTACCTGTGTATAATTATTCATTCAATAGTCAAAAATAAAATGATAATTCCATTTAATTATCGTTCGGAATATAATTACGAGATTTTAAGAGAAATTCGAAACTGTGTAAAGTTTTTTTTTACCGTAAAGTAATTAATAACATCGCAAAGCAAACGAAAACTTTAAATTATATTTGGAAAAGGTAATTTGATAATATATCTTACGAATGAAATCTTGTTTACTTATCAAAAGTTTTGTTGCGTTGAAGGAGATAAATTTTAAAAATCTAGTATTTTGTTGGAAAAATCTAGTAAAGTTATTTTATAAAAAAAAAATTCTGTCATATCTGTAATGATTTATTAATTAGTAGTTTTCAGAAATTTTAACGTTATGTCAGTATTTTTGTTTTTGTTGTTATGTTCTGAAACTTATAAGTAACAAACTTAGAAATAAAATTCTTAGTTTTAGGAAGCTCATATTTCAACGTTTAGATAAACACCTTTCATTTATTTCAAAGTGCAATCCTTTTAATAATATATATTAAGAAAAGACACAGGTTTAAAATCAAATGGGAATATATATTTTTTTAATTAAACATTCAAGCGTCAAAAATATGATAATTTTGTTTTAGAAATATCTCCCTCTCTCTCTTTCAACTGTAATTTCGGATTATAAAACGAAATTTCCACCTCTCTGTATAGATCTTTTTTTTTTTTTTTAGCATTTTATATTATACTGCTAGGCATCGCCTACTACGCTATTCGGTTTCCCGAAACAAACTTTAAATCAAACGAATTCAAGTGACCTCGGTGAATATCGTTGAATTTGACCTCGAGGTTTAAAGCAATATGGACCTTTACAGGTGCGTTGGATCTTTACAGGACCTTTACAATGCCCGTCAGCATTGCTGAAAACGATTTGAACTCCATTGCGCTATTATATTTTCTAATGAGTAGACAAACTTTGAGCTGTTAACGACCAACTCCTTTAGTTGACCATTTAGATTAGGATTCGGTAAACAACGGTACAATTATATGCAATATAATAAAACCATGCTTTAAAAATATCTAAATAACAATATAAATAAATTAACTAACAAACTCCATCCAGTAAAACTTTATAAAAGGGCTTATTTTTGCGTATTCATGTTCACCTGATTATAGAACTTCCCCCATATCTCTATGACTAAGCAACGTAGAAAAACCTGTCATATATTAAAACCATCTAAAAGTATCTAATTAAAAAGTATCTAATTAACAATGCGATTTCCATCAAAATCCGTTCAGCAGCACTTTTTTTTAAAAAGGGTAATTTTTATAATCAGTTTCACCTGATTATGAGACTTTTTCCCATAATTATATAACAGGTAACGTAGCACGATATGGAATATACTAAAACCATTCATGAAAAATTATGTACTTAATAATTCTAACAATCCAAGTCTTATGCAAATGCGTACGGTAGAACTTTTTAAAAATGCTAATCTTTCATAATCGGGATGACCTTTCTCCGACAGCTCATTAGCTGAGCAACGTAAATTAATATGTTAAATACTAAAGCCTTTAATTTATAACTTTTTATTTATATTTTATGGATTATTTCTTACTTCAAATTTTGTGTTTAAAAAAATTAATATTTTAAATGTTTTCTAATATACAATAAAGATTAATTCATTTTCTTTCAAAGCAATTGAAAAATCATGCAATTTAATTGTAATACATGAGGTTACCACACAGCTTATAATTATTAAAAAATGCAAAAATGCAAAAATTAAATTATTACACATACATAATTATATCACAATTAACGCGAAAACACTAAAATACTTCTCGGTATGTACTTGTGTAAAATTAATGAGTAACTTTCTATAAATTGCACGATAGGAAAAACAATTTTTGATTCATTTAGAAAACACTATTAATTTAAACAAAGTCATTACGTATTAACATTTCTTCTGAAATATGAAATAGAAAGAGCATCATTACATTTTAATTATCAAATAATTTGTTAATTAATTTTCAATTCATAATGTTTAGTCATACTCATTAAAACTCAATTAAAGATAATACGTATCGAAAAAGAAAATATTAAAATGCTTCGTTTTAATTATGTTATAACATATAGTGAAATTCAAGTGAAGTAAGTTTACTGTAAGTTAATATTTCATTACAGAACAGAAATTAAATACATAATATCTTTCTTCTGTATATTGAAAAAATATACGTTTACGTATTTAATTGGTAGTTTCAAATTTGAGGTGCGTTTTTAAAGACATTGATTACCAGTGGAACCGTTCGAAGATTTCGCACTGCATTCTGATATATTTTAGCAATATCTAATATTTTTAGATGCATGTTTAAACTTCTAAAAAAAATTAAGGGCTAAAAATATCTGCAATCAACATTAGTTAGCCAGAATATGATCCGATTTATTCCAGCAAAGTTACAGTAAAAACTGACCAAAGATAACAACGCAAAAAAAAATTATCAATCGCATTTTAACTGCATTAGCGTATAATCGCTGCATATCACATTTATGCAGCGATCTAGCTGATTTAATTTTTAAACTGCATAATCGCATTTTAACTGCAAAAGCATTTTAACTGCGACCAATTACTTCATCTCTTTCAAAAAAGAAACATGGATAAAGAAAAATAAATTGAGCATTTGAATTTAAATTTTGCTTTTTAATCATAAATATAAAACAAACCCATCCAGCAACTATGTCCTACTTTATCTTTATTGAATATATATATATATATATATATGTCACGTTTTCACTTGAATCACCGTATTTTTTTGTAGATCCAATTCTCAAGGCTAGGGTTTCCACCGAGGAATTTGTAGTCGTGGCGCCTAGAATCCAAATTATGGTGTACATACTGAAGGCAAATAATAGGCAGTCGGTTCCAGTTCATTTTTTATTCGAATCCAGAAAAAAGTTGAGGCCATGCTTTACTAATTTAAGATTATAATTCCATAATTAATGATTTTAGTACCGTGGAGTGACTTGGTAAATTAATTCAATGTTTGAAGAGGATATTAGATCTTAACAGGCAGCGTCGTCTTGTCTAATGGGCAGCCAAGGAGATTTTTTCCATGGTCGTGAAGTACGCGTCGGGGTTACATGTACAACCGGCTCCAGGAACAATCTGCCGCTACGCGGGAAAACTCCGCGTATAACTATCATTTAACGCCCCAGAATACAGTGCCATTAAACAGTCTTTCGACCAATCAACGCTACGGAACTAAATTTTCTGGCGCTATGATTTTGAAGCTATCAGACCGTAAGCTAAGAAAGAGCGGGAAAAATATTTCTAGAATATTACGGAACAATCTAATTCCTGCGAACAAAAAATAAGAAAAAAATACGTAGGTTTTACCAAGTATGGGCAAGATGCCAAAATAAGATTTTACATTGAGACTGAAAATAGCTTTTATATTTTTCAGAAAGAATATTGTTTTGTCAGAAAACATAGGGAAATAAAAAATAAAAATAAAAAGATATAGGTTGTTATTTCAAGAGAATTAAAATATTTTTAGCTGGGATATTGATATTTAAAAGAATTAAATTCTAGAATGCTTTTATTTAATGAAACAAAAAGTGTGTAATTTTAACAGAACAGCGCTCAGAGACATTTTTTTATGAGAATGAAATTAGAATAAACTATTTTTAGCTCGGCGGAATTTTGACAATCTAAATACTAGAACGAGAAAATAATTTAGAAAAATGGGATTTATGCAGAATTATAGTTTTGATGTGGCAAACGGCGAAAATTTGTTTAATTTGTTTCATATATATATATATATATATTTGTCTTACGTGGCGCGGAAATAGGGCTGAATTTCTACCTTATCGTTGGCAACAACAGTAGTTTCCAGAGCTCAGACCAATGAACAGTCAAGATTGTGTTAGGCCAGCCTGTAATATGGCGGTCAGTGTCAGAGCAGTGAAACTCAAGGTAGCAATTATTAAAAATAAAATAATATGAACGTAATCCAAAGCGTCTGAGATGATTCCTCATTTTAATTATGAGTATATGTCGTTTATTTATGAGTAATATTGAATTCTCAACTCTTATTTGAATTTATTTATGAATTTCACTCACACAAAAAATCGTTGATAATAAAATATATACTTTCTAGAATGCCCGTGCTGCCATCTGTTGATGTTTTATTGAAGTAAAAATGATTTTTCTTCAAATTCAATGAAGTAAAAATGTCTTTTGCAAAAATCTATAATCATCAATTAGAGTAGTCAAATGTCGAGCGAAATTTAAACAATCATTGATGACAAACTATCTTCCTACCACGTAGTGTTTTTTTAATGAATTTAAGCAGTGCTGTACAATATTATAGGTGCAATAAGTTTTAAACTAATTATGTTTCCAAGATCCTTTTTTCATTGTATTTAAATGATTTATATGCCCATTAGTAGCATCAACTAAATGCATTTTTAGTTGTGTTTTCAACGGAGTTTTCAATTACTTTTTTACATTAAAAAATTGTCAATTTCATATGTTCAAATGATTTATTGTAGTACTTATTCCGGCTAGAATTACTAGAAAAATAAAAAGGGGCGAGCGAGCGAATCGATCTGAGACCGCGTAACTTTCTAAAGCGAGTAGGGGGCTGAGCCCCCTAGTATATATATAATCATTGTTGCGATATTTTATTTTTGTGGCAAAACTAATTTGAGGAAAACCTTTCACTTCATTTATGAAAACAAAGCTGATTTAATTTTTAAAAACTTGCAATTTTTAATCAAATTGCATATTTTTATGAAATGTGAGTGTGGTATGTTAGCAGCCGCTTCAGTATCCTTTCATATGGTATGTTATTTATCGTTCTGCGTTTTTTTTATTTTCTTAAAAAAAGGGGATGTTGACAACAGAAATAATATATCGGATTTTTTTTTGAGAAAATAACGCGTACAGTAAACACATGACTATTTAGTTCACTGTTAAAAAAGAAAAAAAATCTACGAAAATATAAGATGAGCAAAAACGAAATTCTACAATAATCTTTTCCGAGTTACCGATAATCCTGATAAGAGTTCCTTATCCTTCAAAAAATCACGAATACGTACATTTCTTGAATTTAAAAAAGTATTTAGAGAACAAATTTTGTTTTACTGGAACTGGTTATCGGAAACGTTTCAGTGTATGTGGAGGCACGGGAGTGGCTCCGCCAATTCGAGAAAGCACAGTCTTAAGCATCTTTTTTTCAGTAAGTAAACTCAGGTTAATATTGATACTTCCCTTCATAACTTTGCACTGGAGTTTCTCGAAAACCTAAAATTTCGTTTATCTAGAGTACTTTGCCAAAGGGACCAAGTGTTCAAATTTCACGTTTTATCATTTTTAGTTAAGAAGATATACGGACTCAAAATTTCGATTTTCTGACACCGACCGAATCACCCATCTTAAAAATTTTGAGGTACATCCCGCAACCCTACAAACTTGAAATTTGGCATAAAGGTAGTATACTGAAATTTAGGGATAAGGCAGAATATAAAAAGAGAGTTAAATTGAAAGATGAATCAACAGTTACCAGAACTGGAGTGCATCAAAAATACCTACAATAAATTTGGAAAAATAAATACTTCTACCTTATTCCAAAACTTCACTATATATATAAGCGAAATATATAGTAGATAATACATAGGTGTAAAAAAATTTAATTTTGAAAATGTTGATCAAATATTTAACTAAAAAGATTTAAATTTTCTTCTTGAACTTATACAGCAAGTATATTTTAGATCATTATGAAATTTACTATTTTAGAGTCATCAATAAATATTAACATATACTAACTCACCAGAGTAGATGATTCTGATGAAAAATTGAAGAGACACAAAACTGCACTTTAACTAATTTATTTTTCCGTAGCACCACTTTATATATCAATCACATAAGAAAATTAATAGTAAATAATGAGTAATAGTAAATAATGAGTAAATAATAACTTTACTAAAATGTATATATTTTATAAATATATAAATATTAATTGTTGAAATTTAAGTTTTCTTTTTACTTTCTTCTATCTTTACAAGAAGAAAGTATTAGATTCATGAAAATTTTCGACGGATTTATACGTTTTAGAAGGTCATGAACACGATTTGACTATTTTTAGAAAATGTCTGTCTGTGACTCTGTCTGTCTGTCTGTCTGTCTGTCTGTCTGTCTGTCTGTATGTGACAAAAATTTTGTGGGCGCTCTATCTCAAGAACTAATGCTCGGAATTTAATAAAACTTTAGACTCAGTTAGTCCCTAAT
The DNA here is from genome assembly GCA_963931845.1 of Maratus michaelseni. Taxonomy (NCBI): domain Eukaryota; kingdom Metazoa; phylum Arthropoda; class Arachnida; order Araneae; family Salticidae; genus Maratus; species Maratus michaelseni. The sequence continues at coordinate 181,576,807 of OZ007596.1, read as the reverse complement.
ATAAATTGGTGCTGATTAGCTTTTGGTAAAAATCGCCCGACAGGTGGCGCTGCTATGCAGCATTTTTCACGATTTCCGCAATAGCTCTATCTCAAGAACGAATGCTCGGAATTTAATAAAACTTTAGATTCAGTTAGTCTTTGATATAAATTGGTGCTGATTAGTTTTTGGTAAAAATCACCCAGCAGGTGGCGCTGCTATGCAGCATTTTGAAGGATTTACACGATTTTAGCGATATTCATATCTCAAGAAATAATGCACGGAATTTAATAAAACTTGAGCTTCAGTTAGATATCGATATAAATTGGTGCTGATTCATTTTTAGTATATGCGAAACCTGTGTGAGATAGAAGAAAGTTTTGGGATTGACACATTCGACTAGTTTATTACTTAATCATATAGATAATAATGATCAGTTCTAGTCTTTTCACTTTTTACTTAAAATTTTTATCGTATAATATTTAAAGGGTGTTTTGTTTTTGCAGTATTCAAAGTTTATATTTTAAAGTTTATCTTCAAAGTTCAGGATGGTGAATAGCAGTACTTCTACTAATAAATAGTATCTTCAGGTGAAAAGAGTCACTTTATTTCTCCAAAAGATGTATTGATATGGAACGAAATAGAATTAAATAAAGTTGCTGAAGATTTTTCTGCAGTAATGTTCTGAGTGAAATCTTTCAAAAAAATTTTTTAGAAGTAAAGGATGTTGTGTTGTCCAAATTCGTCGAAAACTTTGTGGCAAAAAAAAAAAAAAAGATGAGAATCTTCTAACCCGGCTGGAAAAAATTGCCAAAGATAAAAGGCATATATCAGATAATGCTCCGATGGGGCCTAAAAAATATTAAAGAAGGTATACATCGTAAGTCTGCAGATAAGAGAAAGTGTCCATAAGTTGAGCATCACGAATATTCCACGATACAAATAAATGGGAAAATGATGTTGGTTTCCGCCAAAAATTTCACTCGCTGTTAAAAAGAAGCCGCTGTTAAATCACTTTAAACCAAACAAGAATTTGCTTAACCATTGGAATGATCGAGCTCTTCAAAGGTTCTATGATGAAGATTATGATGTTTAGTTCTAAAATATGTCACCGCAGAGCGTTCAAAGAATTTGTATACTCCTTTTATGATGAAATTCTGAAAACCATTTCAGATTATATTTCAGCTGAAAATCAGATATCTAACGCTAAGCTCGCGAACCAAAGGACACTGTCCCGAGCCCTTGGTTTAAGGTTTTTTTATAGGCACTACCTAGTACCTCTGCAACTCTAATCAAAACTGAATTAAAATTCAAAATACAACGATCATCTCAACTGCCGAGCGTTTACAAAAAGATCCAATCAGCGTGCTTAAAACTGGTAACTACGTTACAAACCCCCGCGATACTAGCACCGCCTGACGAAAATGAAGAAGGAAAACTCCATTACACCCTAAGCTAAAGAATGCTCGCGGTTGAAAAGTTTGTTCTAGAAATAGCCAGATCTTTCGACCTTGCCCTTGAACGTCGCGATACTAACCTTGAAACCTCCCCGGCACTGACCTGCAGCAGGATGGACATGGACGCTAAAAGAATGAAAAACAGTTGTATTTTTGGAAGGAAGAAGAAAAGCGGAAGAAATGTCTTTGTAAACGAATTGCGGGGTTTTCAAAACAGAAAATGAATACAAATAAAAAAATACCCAGAAGGTCTAAAACTTATGCATAAAATAAGTTGAAAATTTAACACTGTACACAAAATAAATATTTCTTTCTATTAGAAATGGTTTGAAAAAAAAAAATTAAAAGACTTTAAAAATTAATTTTAATACTTATAAAATAATGGAACGCATATTGCGATTTTAACCAAGTTTTAAAGAAATCTAAAAAAGGAAACACACTTACATTCCGTTTTATTAAAATAGTGATTAACCATTTTTAGATGAATAAATAAAATGGAAATACGCTGTACTACTGAGATATTAATTTAAATACAAGACATTTAAGAATATTAAAATGTTAAGTTAAAATTTACTAGAAGTAATGCTTACTGAAATTAAAGGAAGAAGTACATTTGAAATATTAATTTAAAAGGAAAATAATTTAATATTTAATTTATTTAGAAATAAAAGTTATAATTTTAAAGGTAAATGTATGATTTTAAACTATTTACTGATTATGAATTATTTTTCTATGTTATTAATTTTAAGAAATATTTGTAGTAGATGAATAAATTAAAGTTAAATATTTCAAATCATAACAGGTAGTATTTGAGAAACAGTAAACAAAAATTAAAAATCCGAAAAAAAAAAAAAAAAAAAAAAAAGTTTCGAAAAATAGAAAAATTCGACAAAAATCGAAAAGTTTAAAGTAATTTGATCTTGTAGACTTAAATAGGTCTTGTCTTCACAAATTATTCTTTAATTGAAGATGTAGAGACTAGGAGTCATTTGTGAATAAAAATGGCAGAGTTAATAAGAGAGCTTAACTTGTCTCTACATAGTCACAGAACGTTTTACGGCAAGAGAGTGACTAGACTGGGCTATTTATTTACATGAGATGTTTTTGATGGGATTAATAAGTTTTCTCAAACCGGATTATCGGTTTTTTAGGATGCTATGTATCCCAAATTAAACATTTTCAGCTGCGTAATTGAATTTATACATGAAAAAAGTAACGGAATAGTATTCATGTTTATATTATTGTTGTTAATTTAACATGTTTGTCCGTAAAACATTTTTGTTGAACATGGAAATGTTTACTTGTTAATTGATAGCATCGATGAAAACCTATTTTACCGGTTTAGAAAACTGATTAATACAATATAGAAAACGCCTCGGCAACGTCTCGAAAGTGATAGAAAATGAAACTGTTTTCATAAATGCTTCTTTACATCTCGAAAATATATTATATTTTGAGGTTTCTAAAGATAAAGAATTCTTTTTGAGGATCATGAGTAACACGGCAGAGGTTATAGTATATTTTCATTCGTGGTTAGATTATATTTTTCGGGATTAAAAAACATTTATTTTACAGTTTAGAAAAAAAGGAATATTTTTGATTAATGAAGTTAAATGCATGTTGATTTTATTTCTGTAATTTAATATGAAGGGTCAGGGTGTATTGTCGATAATAGTGCGAAGTTTTGAGATTTGAGATTATAGTACATTCTGTTAGCTTTATAGGTTTACTATAATTTAGTTAACTTGAACAGAGATTACAGCAAAATGTTTACGGTAAGCTGTCGTTAAAGACTCACAATCATTACGAATTACCAGGGCATCCAGAATGTAGAGTTTCAATTTCAAATGTAAAACAAAGGTTTCAAATGTATTTGAAATTGAAACTTAACACCACCTAGCTTTTATGGATGTCCTGGTAATTCGTAATGATCGTGAGTTTTTGACGATAATTTACCGTAAACCTTTTGCTGTAAGTTTGCTCTTCATTATAGATCCAATCATCCCCCACATCAAAAACTTGCAGCTTTCAATACTCTTATTTTTCGTGCGCGTAAAATTTGTTCAAATTCTGAGTTATTTAATAGTGAAATTAACTATGTTAAAGCAGTCGCCATCGATCATGGATTTAGCCTGAATATCATTAACCGTATTTTATCTAAACCTCCGACAATCACTGATTCTGTTCCAGCAAATAAAGAATTTATTTAGAAAATGTTAAAGAAGATGTAAGGTAGAAAATGTTATTTTCTTACCTTATTTTCCTAAAATCAGCACACAAATTTCTCATATTCTCAATAGGTTTCGTTTCAAAGTTGTTTTGTCTGCAACCAATAAAGTTTCTTTCTCTAATCTCAAAGATCCAATTGACGACCATAATACCTCGGGTATTTATAGAATTTTTTGTGAGTGCAACCTCTCTTACATTGGACAGATGACGCGTGCACTTAGAATAAGGCTGAAAGAACACCAGAATTATGTTGGAAGGCAAGAATGTGAGAAATCTACAACAGCTAAACATTGTTGGAATTCCAACCACCAGTTTAATTATCCAGAGGCTAAAATTATCAAAAAATGTAATTCAGTTTTGGATATAGACTATTACGAAGTTTACTATATCCATAAGCTTCTTTAGTGAATAATATGAACAGCACCTCTTTTCTCTCACTAGTATGGAGGGATCGTGCGCAGTGACTCCTTTTTTCAGTTAGTTTCGATCAATTACGCCATTTCTTTAAGATATATAAACTCTTTCTTTGGACTTTTAATCAATCCAGTACGCGGGGCTATAACCGATGGGTTCTTGGAACACATTTTAATCTTCTTCTTCTTCTTCTTCTTTTTTCCGCACTGAGTAAGATGATCCAAAAATCCTTGAAACGGCCCTATGTGATTTTGTTTGTGCCATGTTTGTACGTATTTGTGCGTTAAAACGTTCTTAAAGGTTTCAGTTTATGCATAAAGATTAGTTGGCTTTTTACCACCTGTGGCTGTTTAAAAGAAAAAAACCTTAAAATTAATATATTAATTTATAAATATGTTCTAAATATATAAAAATGTTATTGTCATCGGAAACTTACCTGTGTACATATATTGTATAATTCTAGCATATCAAGTGAGTGAAAATTATACAACAAAATTCAATCTTTACATATATGGACCAAGTTAAGTTAATAAATAGACTGTAATTAAAAAAGAAATACTTTAATAAAAAAATGCTAAAGATTCATTTAATGTTTTTTGAAAATTATTTTGAAATGCAATGATCATTTACAAAATCTTTGCGAAAATAATTTATTTATCATTTTCGATCTTGAAGAAGTTTCCGTTTGAGTGCACGAAACACGTCATCTTTATATTAAAATGTATTTTAAGCCTTTTTTGTAATGTTTTACCACTTTCAGCATTAACTATATCTTTAGTTTAACGTTAACAAAGGATGGCATTATATTATTTAAAAACAAATATATATATTTTATTCTTTTATGTAAAGGAAATGCGGCTTTGGTACACAGAAAACTTAATATTTTATCAAAATTCAGATCATATTGCGCCGATAGTATTGCAAAAAGAAGGCTGTGTCAACTGCAAGTAAATCTAAGAGGGAGAAAAATAACTTCACCATCTGACATATGGTGGAACATTTCCCATTATTCTGTATGGCATAATTTTTTTACTTTGATATTTGTATGAAAGTCGGGTGGATTATTCTTTTATTTTCTTTTATGTGTTTTTGTAGAAATATTTAGCAGTCATCCTATACACTAAACATTTCTGGACACAAATTCAATTAACAACAACAACAAAAATTCTAAATATCCATTACAAAAATTCTATGTTCGTGAACACAACAATTTTATTTATAGCGCACAGTCAATAAAAGTCAATTGAAGTCATAGAAATTACACTAGTGTTTTTGAAGTCGTTTAGAAAAACAGAATTTTAATTAAACAGTTTGCTTATCATTTTAACTTACTAAAGATTTTCTGTGAATAATATCTTATAAAGGACAAAACATGAAAGAGAAACTGAAAATAAAACAGTAAAATTAGCCCTTATATTTCATCATTTGTATGATGAGTAACAAGTCTCCATACAAATGGTGAAAGCGATAAATAATGTAAACATTATAAGATGTTGGAATATATGTAGCTTGTATGTATGCCATTTGTTGGCCCGCAAAATGCGCATGACACTGATTTGACGGATTCTCATTTGCACAGAAAGACATCGGGTACCTATAATGAAGTTTCGGCGTGATGTCGAACTCCTAGCCGCCGTCTTCATCTGTTGCTGTCTTTCGTTTTCCACATCTTCTTGCATTGCCAACAGAGCCTTCCTTTTTAGCACTTTCAAACCTAGTTGAAAAGTGCTTATGACTTCGGTTTGTCTGGCCGTATGGCCGTCTGCCGTCTGCCGTCTACCGCCTGGCCGTCTGGCCGTCTGTCCGTGCTCTAACTCCCGTAAATAGGCTCGGATTGCTCTGCGATTTTTATATGTTATTGTCGTTATCTATAGCATGTTCCCTATTTCAACGGAAGTGTGTAGCACTTATAGTTGTTTTACAGGGACACTCAAAGGAATTCCGGTACATTGCGGTCTATGGGGAAAAATCGTTTGCGGTTTATTTTAATAATGTTTCACTATTTTAAACGCATTGAAATTTATATATATCACTAAGGTGCATTAGAAGAAGCTTAATATGGAATAGGGTGTGCATAGCACTTATACCCGCATAGCATGCACAGTCACAGTGTCGTCATTGTGACGTCAATGTGAGTCACGTACGTCACGTCACATCTGTGACCAAAATGCCACCACTTTGTAACGTCACACTGTGACCAAAATGTGAACGTCTCGGAGATCTAAAGAAAACTTAAAATAAACTTTAGAACATCTTATAACATAAAGAAAATTACTTTTTGACAGCTTTAGAAATTTTTGTGACGTTGCAATGACGTCACTGCAAGTCACATAAGTCACGTAAAAACTATGACCAAAATGCCAACACTCTGTGACTTCACGGTGTGATCGGAGAGTGAATTTGGAAAAAAAAAACTCATAAAATATAGATTTGAATTATGTCATGTACCTAAATCATTAATAAAAATATTGTCACACACTATTTAAATATATTGAGTATTTCCAAAATAAAATAATAAATAAATATCTGTCTACATATATGAGGCAGATAATTTTTTACAATTTTCATTACCATTTTCATGAAATTTAACAAAATATACTATATAATACACAGGTAAAAATCCTTAAATAGAAATTTAGTTATTTATCAAGTTATAAGCAATTCGTGTCACGTGACGACCAGTTTTTCTCCTGTCTTTCACTGTCACGTCGGATATTCAAATCAAAACGCCGACTTTGACATTCTTTTCTGAAAGATCTTCTGCTTTTAATAAAAAATGGAAAAGGTTTTTCAATAACATAGTTTCTGAACAAAACACGAGCCAATTTCGTGTATTTCCGAGCAAAAATGAATTAAAAACATGATATAAAGTATATGTCATTCCTATAGCAATTTATCCAAAACTGGCCAGTGCTTAGTAAGATGTCACCTCTATTAAATATATTGCTCTTTTCGATAGAGTGTAAAAAATAAAAAAATTGTACTTAGGAAATTTGATTGCAATTTAAATTTATATCGAAATTACTTTATAAAGCCTATTAAATCAATTATTATTTAAAATTTATCTTTACTTTTGACGTCTAAAGCAAATGCAATGGATTAAAAAATATATAAAAATGTAAATTTTCACAGCTTATTTCTAAGAAAACAAAAATCTCTCATATAAAAAAAGAATATTATAGCATCATTAGAAGTTCATTTTTCAGCCATACAAATTATAAAGGTTTTGAAATGTCTTTATTTAAATTATTTTCTTCCTATATCATTTGCGGTAAAGTTGGAAACATCTGCTAGCTGTTATTTTGTTGTGTTTAAACAATACTGCGCGCGCATATTGAAGGCAGACGACTTTTTCTCATTCGAAGCTATGATTAGCGTGTGTTGGGTTCTTTGAAGTTTGTAGATTTATACTGTGTAAGTAAATTAACGTTCTAAAGTGAACAATCTCCATTTTAAAGTAAACCATCCATTTTAACATCTCCCTGTGTCTAGCCGGGTGCATTCATAAGGCCTGAGTGATATTTGATTTCTCAGATCTATGAACACACCTCTCTGCTGGAATAATTTGAAAATTATTGTAGTGGATGTACAGTCTAATTTTTCAATGAAAGGGAAGCAGATAAGGAGCATTCAACAATAACACCTTTACCTATAGATCAGCAGGTAACTTTTAATGTCTTCGCAGTTTTGTTAATAGTGCATGTTTAGTACTAGTACATTTAATATTGCATTATTTAAAAATTAAGATGTTTAAATTTTCTTTTAAAAAATCACTTGTATTAAATTTTATCTTTAATGTTTTAAATTTTTTTAAATAGACTATTTGGAAAAAAGCTTAAAGAATTTACTAACAATATGTATTCTAAATGTAAAGTGTTATGTAAAAGGAGGCATTTATTTAATGTTTTGCGTTTCTTAGTTCAATTTTCATAGTTATTCATTATAATTAAAAACATTGCAATTTTTAAAACTATTAATATTTGATTTGCAATTTAATAATTTCGTTGCTAGTGTAGGTTTCCAGAAATAATTTTCCGGTATATTTGAAAAAAAAAATGTGACATTTTAATGCATTGAATAATTTATTTGTCGAGATATGTCAATGTTAGATGCACAAAAATAATAAATATTGATAAAACAATAAAATAACTGTTTAGTTAAGGTAATTTTTCCAGCTGTGTTATCGAATGTTTTTACTGTAAAAATTGATATTTAAGTTCTGCATTTAGTATTCTATCAAAAACTATAAATAAAATAATTTGTAAAGAAAAAAATATATATAATTTTTTTTTGGCACTTATGATCTTAAGTTCTATATTTTATTTACAACGAAAACTGTTTTACTGCTTGATACAATGTTTATTATTTAATAATATCGCACAATAGGTATATCTATTATTTAAATTGATTCCTAATATAAATTTTTCAGAATGTTTATTTGAAAATGTATAATTATATTTTCTTTAAAGTTGTTCTCAAATCCAAAATAGCTAATTTCTGGCATATTTCTGAATTCATTTTTATTCGGAAATACATGAAATTGGCAGGTGTTCTTATTCAGAAAAGGGTAGATGTGCCAGTAATGGACCGCCTTCCAGTAATGGGACACCTTCAAAGTTTTTGGTTTATAAAAAAATAACCAATAAAAATTCAGCTTTATTTATTTCATTAATATGCTATCTTTAAATTCTAGTTTTAAATAGTGCTCGCGATTATACGTATAATACGTATAAAACGTATTGTAACCGGTAACGATTTTTAATAGAAATCATATGGAAAAAAGGCTTGACTACGTATACGTTTAAACGTATATAAACGTATAATCGCGAGCACTAGTTTTAAATGCAATCATAATATCATTTATCTATTACTTTTTGTGAGGTGTCCATTACTGGAGTTTAGGGTGTTTTGATTTATTTCTGTTATTTACATTTAAATTTAGATTCACATTGGGAAATGTGACTATGAGCATGGTTAAATATTGTTGGTAGAGTAATATAATATTAAAAAATGTTGAATATAACAATTATAACTATTAATTAAAAAATAATTGTTAAAGAAATTCCTTAAGGGTGTCCATTACTGGCACATCTACCCTATATATAATCGAATGGCGTTATCCATTTTTTGGTAACGGCAGATGATGTTTCAGAAAACACTATCAAAGTCGGTGTTGTGAAACAAATTTCCGACGCGCAGCGTCAGAAACGGGTAAAACGTGACCGACATTGATCTTAAGTATTACATTTATCTAAAAATGGAAAACGCTATTCATTCCAAATAGCTTTAATAATCAGGCATGCAAGTGCCATGCGTTTAAAAGTTTGTTCATAAATGTGTCAGAAAGTTTCGTGTTAACCGGTTTCTCAATCAGATGCAAAGTTTTAATTTGAATACGAGTTGCATCAATAAAAATGATTGCCGATCCAATCCTTATCGTCGATCTTATCCGTATTTGGTGAAATCTTGTTATCCGAACCTATGCGAAATCATTTATCAGGTTCGGTCGGGTTGTGGGCTTACAGATTTTTTGTTGTTGTTGTTGTTGGGTTAGGATAAGAATACGGGTTGAATCAAAATATAGTTTCAGTCAACCATCATTCATGTTCAAGTTGACATTCAATCATGTTCAAGAAGTATATAACCGGATTCGTGTATGACTCTAGATCCGAGCCGACATCAGAAATTGTATCGTAACAGAATTTCTGATAAAATCTGGTTACTCGGTCTTATGCAAGATTCTATTCCAAACAAGACTTACAGAAAAAACATTATACCCGACTCGGGTCAGATCGGGTTCACGAAAATCAGGTCACACGACAACTAATCTAAATCTATTCTGTAGCCAAACAAATCCAAAAATATCGATCCGAAGTTTCTGGATTAGATTCGGGTAAAATCTGATCACCCGACCCGGTGCAGTGTCGTCACAGACGTCACAAACTTGAACCATAAAAAAATTTTGATCCGAACAATCCGTATAGGATTCGGGTAAAATCTGGTCACCCTATCCGATGCAGATTCGTCACATTTTTCACATTGAAGTCGCACGGTGACTTCACAAAGTAGTCACATTGTGAGGTCACAGAAAGCCTTGAAAACGGCCATAACGACCTCGCATTTACGTCACAGTGACTTCACATCGACGTCACGTGACGTCACGACGACGGTCACAAAGTCACAGTGTGACTTCACAGTCACGTCGCCGTGACGTCACCATGCCTTACGGGATAGTTACTTTACAGGGAGAGTCAAAAGAATTCTGTTACATTACGTCTATGGAGAAAAATCGTCTGCGGTTTATTTAAATAATGTTTCACTATTTTAAACGCATTGAAATTTATATATATTACTAAGGTGCATTACAAGAGGCTTACTACAGAATAGCGTATGTATAGCAGTCATCGTTCATTTACAGGGACACACAAAATAATTCTCTACTGTCTGTTAACAATAATTCCTGGAAGTTCGTTTTAAGTTACTGAACGCGATTTTAAATTTAACTCACTTTTTGTGTATTACGTGGTGTGTATAAATTCTGTAGATCATATACAGGGAAGCACAAAAGTTCGCGAACACATTTCCGTTTATTGACAGAAACTCCAAAAGGATAATTTTAAACTGTGCTATGCGTTTCTTAACTGAACTAAAATTTAGCATCCTATATAGTATATATACAAATCTACAGATCATATACAGGGCTGAATAAAAGTATTCGGATGATTTTCCGAATATTATATCTGTTGGAAATTCCTGAAATTATGTTTTTAAATATGTTATGCGTTTTCCAAATTGTTTACTTAGATGTTATCTTTTAGCTTATTAAACGGTATGTTTTGTAAAATTATTTTGGAAAGTGCTACATAATCTATGCTTGACGCATGATTTTTCGTTCTTGTTAATTTCTTCTTAAGTTTTACACGGCGTCTTTGGTTGTCTTCGTTCTGACTGGTACGCGTTTATGAAGGTAACCGTTAGGTACGTTTTCAGGTACGCGTTATATGACGGATGATTACAACTTCCAGACAACAGAATAATGTCAATCCGTTCTTATTTCGTTAGTGGCATCTCTTTTTAATCGGTTCACTTTCCTGAAAACGAAAATGAAATTAGTCACCGCTTTAACCATTTATAGGGAGATTTATGACTCATTCTGCATAATAGAATAATATTAAAAAAACAATATTTAATGTGGAATTTATACAGTTAAATTTGTTATAAAACATGTCTATAAAACTGCATTTTAGTCATAATTACAGAGGCGTGTTTACTTTGGGAACAGCTAATTGAATAATATTATTTAGTTAAACATATTGTAATTTGGAACAAAAAGGTTTTGAAATTCAATAACGCAAGAGCAAAGACAGTATTGATATTTTTCGTTAAAAAGAAATGAGATTCTGTTTTCCAGTTTTTCATGGATTCTTATGTTTCTTTTTTTTTTTTTTTTTTTTTTTTTTTTTTTTTTTTTTTTTTTGGCAATTTACTGGCTTCGCGTATAATTTAAAGGCGTATAGAGAGCAACAATGCATTTGATGTTGTAGTTGTGTTTTACTTTTTTTAAATAATATTTTGAATTTATCTTGCACTATATTTTGTGATCCGTTGGGCAATTTTCTTTCGTCCTTTTAATAATCGTTTTATAAAGTTTGCGAATCTTACAGATTTGATTATTCGTTGTTACTTTTTTTTTCAACCTACTAAGTTTCCCAAATTTACAGATGTCGGCTATTTTTATAAATAATATCTTGTTAATAAGACGTCTATGATAAATTCACAAATTCAAAATTATCTCTAAATGAACCCTCATGAAGTGCCAACCGACTATGTGAATGATTTGATACTGTATTTTTGGTATTTTTTAAATAATAGCTACACATGTTTATATTGTTTTCTATTTTTAGGTAGCTTTCATTACAAAAATATTGTAGCCTATTGTAGCTGTTCGGAGGAAAAAATATCCAAAAAAATGTTGGTATTTTTTTTCACCAATCATGACCCCCAGACCCCCAAACCACCCTCCGTTCGAATGTTGATATATATATATATATATATATATATATATATATATATATATATATATATCACGTATGTCATACTGTAACTCTCTTATTTATGAACCGATTTGGATGTAACTGAGTATGTGTATAGGACATACAAAGGTCTCGAACGAGTTCGTTGGCCAGCTTCATCCGCCGTCTTGTTTCAAAATGGCGGCCAGTTAAATTTAAAAAAATAATTAAAAAAAGGTGTACAAAAATTTATAAATTGAAAAAATTGTTTATGTTATGTGTTACAACGTGATACAAGGATTCTGGAGCATTTTTTGTTTTTGCTATATCTTCAAAAATGGCTGAGATATGGCAGAATGAAATTTTAGGGTGGCTGAGATTTTAAATATTCTGATATTTGTTATCCTGTAACTATCGTATTTATGAACCGATATGAATGTGACTGATCATGTGCACAGAACATATGAAGATCTCGACCGAGTTCGTTGGCCAGCCTCATCCGCCGTCTTGTTTCAAAATGGCGGCCAGTTAAAATTTAATTTTTTTTAACTTAAAAAGGTGTACAAAAAATTATAAATTGAAAAATTGTTTATGTTATGTGTTATAACGTGATACAAGGATTCTGGAGCATTTTTTGTTTTTGCTATATCTTCAAAAATGGCTGAGATATCGCAGATTGAAATTCTAGGGTGGCTGAGATTTTGAAATAGTCTGATATTTGTTATCCTGTAACTATCGTATTTATGAACCGATATGAATGTGACTGATCATGTGTACAGAACATACGAAGATATCGATCGAGTTTGTTGGCCAGCTTTATACGCAATCTTGTTTCAAATGGCGGCAAGTTATTTTTTTTTATTTCCTTAAAAATTTAAACAATTATATAAAAATATATGAATGGAAACTTTATATATGGATATATATAAATGGAGTTGTTTCCGTTAAGTGTGAGATCGTAATACAAGGATTCCAAAACATTTTTTGTTTTGACTGTATCTTAAAAAGTGTCAGAGATATGGCAGTTTGAAATTCTAGGGTGGCTGACATTTTGAAGCAATCTGATTTTTGTTATGCTGTAACTCTCATGCTGAAATTAGCATTCAAATTCAGTATTAACGAAAACCCGGTTTGAATTTTCTATAATCGTGTTCCAAGCAACTTAGAATCTGGTATTTGAGTAAAATGAGCTAAATTTTTAAAAACATGGATTATGAAAGCTACCTTTTCCTCCCGGTACAGGCCGAAAGGACTTTTTTATTATTATATCATTCGGTAGCTTTAGGCTACCGAAAAAACCTAATTTAATTACTTATTTTTCCTACACTTAATTTACCTATTTTGGTTCAAATATGCCGCCTAAGTCTTATTGAAGCTAATAATAATTAGTATGCGGTACTTCAACAAGATTCATTGACTCAATAAGGAAAATTTTTTCCTGTCGTATTATATTCTTTAAAAAAGGAGGAGAAAAGAGGAAATTTTCGAAGACTTAAAAATCATTAGATGTTAAAATACAAAATTAATTGTGCTATTTTAATGATGGAATCGATGAAATTATTTTTATCAGTTTGCTCCTATTTAATTTATCAAAAATTAAAGTAATTAATTTAATCATGCGTTAAATTAAAATGTTTAAATGGAGTAACTTTGAGGAGAAAATTGGAGGAAGCTAAAGTAAAAATAATAAACGGTATTATCAAACTCATATTTTATTTAGTTTTCACTTGAGTTTAAAATATATATGTATTGGATATTAATAAGGCTTCAACTTTGTGTATTCATATTTTGTTAACAGCAAGGAGATATCTATTTGATTATATATATTTATTATACATTATTTACAACTGCGGCCAAAAGCACCGCTACTTCGTACATACTGGCTTCACTGCCTTACATCTCGTCTCCGTAACTCTCCTGCAAGAGATATTCAACTCCAGACTAGCAGCGCCATCTCTGTTTATAAATGGATACTAATCATCGAGATATGACACCCCTCCCCTCGTAGTTCAAACGAACCACTGGTTTAATCTGTCTGTTGCTTCTTCGAACAGGTTGATTGTCCTTTTTATCAGTCTTTATAGGTGTAATCTTCTGCAAGTCCACATCATTGTTTATCACGGAATTGTCCTTTACATTTTTATCTATAGTATCATCACAATTATTATTCACAACTGTACCTGTTACAATATCATGTGAAGACTGAGATTGGTTAGATTTTTCAGCATTCTCGGCATTAATTTGCTCTTTATTATTTGCATAATATCCAGAAAACTTATTTCTCTTAACTCTATCATAACTATCGAAATCAGTGTTTTGTTTATCAAACTGACCCGTTTTACTTTTCTCTGACGTTTCATCACTTATTTCTCTGTTGTGTCTCAACTGATTAACATGACGTTTACACATTATTCCGTCATCTCTATTTACTAAAACCCATCTGCTCCCCAATAATTTTATAATTTTTCCCTTAATCCATTTCTCCCCTTTTCCAAAGTTTTTAACAAAAACTGATTCATGAAGATTGTATTTATGTAAGGGTTGCTGTATTTTAGGTTTGGATGGTAATACCAAGTGTAGAGCTGTTCGAACCGACCTTCCAAACATTAATTCTGCGGGAGTCTTACCAGTGACAGAATGTGGGGTAGAATGATTTTCCAATAAAAATCGTGCTATTGACAAATTTATGTCACCCTTATCTAGCTTTTTAAGACAATTTTTAACAGTTTGAACATACCTTTCTGCCTGTCCATTCGACGATGGATGATATGGCGGAATGGGTGTATGTATAATTCCATTAGATTTAAGAAAATCTTGAAATTCATCACTTGTAAACGCACGTCCATTATCACTGACTAATTCAACGGGCAAACCAAATGTAGCAAAAATTCTACGTAGTACTCTAATAGTTGATTTACTATCAGCACTGGGTATCACCTGTACCTCTAACCATTTAGTATAAGAATCGACCACTATTAAAAATATTTTACCCTCAAAAGGACCGGCAAAATCTATGTGAATTCTTTCCCAAGCAAATTCCGATTCCCATTTTAAAGGTTTCATTTTAGGATTATCCCGAGCAAACATTTGGCATCTACTGCAAGAATTAACCATTTGTTCAATTTCTTTGTCCATATTAGGCCACCAGATCACACCTCGAGCTTTAGCTTTCATGCTAGATATACCCTGATGAACGGAATGTAATAATTGTAACATTTTTTCGCGACCTTCATCTGGTATAATTACTCTATGTCCCCATAATAAACAATTTTCTAAACACGAAATTTCCTCACGTCTACGAAAATATGGTTTATATTCCTCGGATTTAACCGTTTTTGGCCATCCATATAACGCCCACTCTAAAATTTGTTTTGTTACTGGATTTTCAGTTGTCCACTTTGAAATCGTTTTAGAAGTAACAGGCCACTCATTACTATTAGAAACGAACATTATTTCCGATGGATTATTTACTACATTTACAGTTTCTGGAAGGGGTAATCTACTTAATGCATCCGCATTTTTATTATTTTTACCTTCGCGATACTCAATTATATAGTCATACCCTGCTAACATTAACGACCATCTCAGCATTCTGGGTGATAATGTATCAGGTACTTTTTTTACAGGATCAAACAATCGAATTAAAGGTTTGTGATCAGTTATAATTTTAAACTGTTTACCTGCTAAATATTGATGAAATTTCGTTACACCAAAAATTACAGATAAAGCTTCTTTATCAATCATAGCATAATTTCTTTCAGTCTTATTCATTGTTCTAGATGCAAAAGCTATTGGTTTCTCTTTACCCTCAACAATGTGGCTTAACACACAACCAATTCCATATTCAGATGCATCACAGTTTAAAACAACATCTTTGTTTATATCATACAATTCTAAAACAGGCGATTTACATAAAAGTTGTTTAACTTTCTGAAATGCTTTTTCATGCTTCTCTGACCATGTCCACTTTACATTATTATCTAATAATCTATGCAAAGGTTCTAACACATCTGAAATATTAGGTAGGAAGTTTCTATAATAAGAAATTAATCCCAAAAATGAACGTAATTGAGAAACATTAGTAGGAAAAGGAGCATTCAAAATAGCATCAACTTTTTCTGGAATAGGCTTAATGCCTTCCTGTGAAATTTTATGTCCTAAATAGCTAACTTCCGAAACCATAAATTTTAATTTTTCTTATTTAATCTTATACCATGCTCAGAAAAGCATTTCATAATACATTCAACTCTTTCAGAATGTTCGGATTCAGATCTAGCACTTATAATTACATCATCTAAAAATACACCAACATAATCAAATTTCTTTAATATATTTTCAATTTTTCTTTGAAAAATACCTGGTGCACATTTTACACCAAAAGCTAGTCTTAAAACGTTAAATAAACCTTTATGAGTATTTATAGTTAAAATTTTACTACTTTCATCATCAACAGGTTGTTGTAAATAGGCATCTTTTAAATCAAACACAGTAAAGAATTTTCCACCTGCTAATTTAGCAAACAATTCTTCCATTCTTGGAAGAGGATAATTATCATTTTCAGTATTAGAATTTACTGTTGCTCTATAATCACCACGAATTCGAACAGTACCATTTGGTTTTGGAACAATTACTATAGGACTAGCCCATTCAGAATAATCAACAGGTTTTAAAATACCCTCATTTGTTAAGCGTTCCAATTCCAAATCAGTTGCTGTTCTCAAAGAAAAAGGAACAGGACGAGATTTTAGGAAAACTGGTTTTGCATCATTTTTCAAATTTATTGAAACGGGAGGACCTTTGATCGTACCGATCCCGTCAGCAAAAACATTAGGAAATTTTTTTATTAAATCATCTTTCGAAATACTTTTGATCATGTTTACATTCGGCCAAAATAATTTCGATGCTTTCAACCAAGTTTTGCCAATTAAACTCGGACCTTTCTCTTTAATCACTAGCATTTTTAAATTAGGTATACAATTATCATCAATCAAAACATTTACATTTAATTCACCTAATACAGTTAAAGAATCTTTAGTATACGTTTGCAGTTTAATATTAGATTTAACCAAAGGAGGCTTACCTGAAAATAATTTATCTGCAATTTTTTTACTTACGATCGTATGAGCTGCTCCGGAATCAATTTCAAAATTAACTTTAATCCCATTAATTGTAACCTCTTTTTCCCACAAAACATTATTGCACTCATCCCTCATAACATTTAGGGAATATTCTTGAACAGTTTTAATTTTACTGTTCTTTTTCAGTTTTTGATCCACTGTAGAGAAGTTCCGGTTCCTGCAACAAATTTTTAAATGTCCCACTTTGTGGCAAGCATGACACTCTGTTGATTTAAATGGACACTCAACAGGCTTGTGATTTCTAGCACAACGATAACATGGTTTATCTTTATAACTGTTCCGGTTTCCAGGTGCATCCATCCCTTCTTTCGGCTTCGACGAATACTGGTATACTTTCGTTTTCTCCATTCGGGCATCTTGAACTTTATTTACAGTTGTTCCTCCATTAATCTGTAGTGATTTCACTCCAGCTTCTGCTGTTTCGAATGATTCCGCGATTTCTACAGCTGTTTGGAACGTTAGATTTTTCGTATCCAACAATTTTTGCTGTATTTTCTCGTCTTGAATTCCAAACACTAGCTGGTCCCGTAGGCGATCATTTAAAGTCGTTTCAAAGTTACAGTATTCGGATAACCGACGCAAATCTCTCACAAAGTTGGCTATGCTTTCCCCTTGCTTCCGTAACCTTTTTTGAAACTTGAACCGTTCAACTATTTCACTTGGACAAGGTGAAAAATGTTCTTTCGCCTTCTTTAAGAGATCATCATACTTTATCTCTTTCAGCGAAGTCGGTACTATGATATCTCTCAATATCGAAAATGTTGCCGTTCCAACAGAGCTTAATAATATATTTTTCTTCTTATCCGCATCTTTAATATTATTAGCAGCGAAGTAAAAGTCAATTTTTTCAACATAAATTGACCAGGGGACGACCGAATTGTATTCTTCCAGGCGTCCCAGAGAGATCACTTCCGTTTCAGCCATTTTCTTTTCTTTTCTTCTTTTTTTTCAAAAAATCTGCAACATTTATTTAAAATCTTGGGTTCATCCGCATCGTCGCCATTAATAAGGCTTCAACTTTGTGTATTCATATTTTGTTAACAGCACGGAGATATCTATTTGATTATATATATTTATTATACATTATTTACAACTGCGGCCAAACGCACCGCTACTTCGTACATACTGGCTTCACTGCCTTACATCTCGTCTCCGTAACTCTCCTGCAAGAGATATTCAACTCCAGACTAGCAGCGCCATCTCTGTTTATAAATGGATACTAATCATCGAGATATGACAGATATTAATTTTTTTTTTAATGATTCTAACAGTGAAAGAAATTTTCTGTGGACTTCAAGTTGTTATTTTATTTTTATATATATTTTTCTTTATTTAAATGCAATGTCTAAAATGAAAATTATTTTTTTAATGAATGGATTTTTTATTAAAATATTTGTGATTTTGAAGTAGATTTAAAGGTGATGCAGCAAATAAATATTAAGAAAATGAATTCTAAAAAAGAATGTAACGCACTGCGCACACGCTGCGCAGTACGCCTTAATTTGCAATCTTTTAGTTCCAATTTCCACCACTAGTATGCACCAAATCTATATCTTTATTTGTTATCTATATCTTAATTAGTTCATGTTAAGTTAGATGAACCAATTCCCGTTGAAATCGGGCCAATAGAACCCCACAAATAAATCACCTCCCTAGAGATTTGTATTCGTAAATGGTGGTACCCAAAGGATAAAAAAATGATACCAAAGCTTCTTTAGCACTTAAGAGACCTGAGAAGAATGTTAGAAAATATTCCGTTTCAGTCGCAGCAAAATTAAATGCAAAATCTGTTATTTCCACTTTCCACCGTCAGGGGCTTACTCTGTTCTAAACAAGTTTCTTTTCGAACGAAACTCAAGCATTTGTCCCCGCTGCCTACGACACCTTATAGTAGGAGTGTTGAGCACGCCGGAAATCTTCCAGTTCTTATTTTCACCTCCATGGG
Organism: Maratus michaelseni; assembly: GCA_963931845.1. Classification (NCBI taxonomy): domain Eukaryota; kingdom Metazoa; phylum Arthropoda; class Arachnida; order Araneae; family Salticidae; genus Maratus; species Maratus michaelseni. The sequence continues at coordinate 181,557,633 of OZ007596.1, read as the reverse complement.
TCGCCAAATCTTCATCTTAATTAATTATTTATATTTTTCATTGTTCATGATAAATTAAATGAACCAATTCCTGTTGAAATCGGGCCCATAGAACCCGAGAAAATAACCCCTCCCCTGGAGATTAATATTAAGATGTGGTGGTAACGATGGTTATGAGAAAATGATATCGAAGTTCATTTAGTACCCGGAGGACATAAGGTAGAACGTTAGAAAAAATGTCTGTTAAATCGAACCAATATTATAAAAGTTCTTATTTGGGAGGCAGGGAGGTAGGGGTTGATCAGTTAAAGAATGAACGCTACATTTAAATTACGACCGGACACCCAAACGCCCTCCTCAAAATAAAACCAAAGACCTTTAACGTCAACAATTATCGTTAACTTTATAAACAGAAACAAAATGGCGCTTTTTTTATTTGACATACAAATACAGTAAGTTATCGTTGCCGATTTCCGAAATCAAATACATAAATGATGTCACGTACATGACAAATATCTAAAAATCGTATAAAACAAATCGCGAAAAATTCAAAAATTGCTGTTCGAATTCAGAATAAATTTTATTGAAAAGAGGACAAAGTTACTATATTGGACTAAAATAATGAAATTGGATTAATTTTAATAATGTACAAAAAAAAAAAAATGCCGGAAAACGTAAAAAATTAAATAAAATAAAATCTACTAAAAAAATCCAAGTCGGGATAATGAATCACCCAGCCTTCCTTTTTAAAATCATGATTTTGTATCGTGAAAGAATTATCAATCCTCTCCAACTAAAAAAAAACAAAAATTATGACGGCTTTGGACATAACTGAAGACAAAATGGAAGCAACCAACCAACCAATCAAGCATTCTGGGCAAAATGTCTTAGTGGCGAAGGAAACAAATCGCTAAAAATTCAAGAATTGGTGCACAAATACCGAATAAACTTTATTACAAAGAGCATAAAATTTACTATATTGGGCTAAAAGATTGTAAACGGATTTCTGTTACTAATGTGGAAAAGTGTTGATCCTACTGAATTGGGTTGTCTGTCATTCATATCCGTTTGACTCAGCGTTTTCTCGATCCCCAAGGCCATATCAATCGCTGTCGCGATAGCTAAATGATGTTTTCGTGATTAATTATGTAACATGAATTACACATTTGAAAATCAGCATGTAAACAATGATTAAGTAAAAATATCGTTGCCTCCTCTTCATAGAATATGTATGTATGTATATACAGGGTGATCATAAAAAACTTTGCCGATATATGGAGCTCTAGCGGCCGGTCCGTTAAACCGATCGAGGTGAGATTTCAGAAATAGTTATTCAGAGGTATGAGCTCGGGATTCTGTGAACGGCAACAAAGTGGTGCTCACGGTTACGGTTATAGGTACAGAAACTCGAAATTTCTTAATGGCAATGCCCATTTTTTTGTCGCAAAATACTCAGCGCATGCGAAAACCCTAAAGAGCGTTGGAACCGTACGTGTATCGCTAAAAACGGACTCGTTATGTACGCACAAAAAACCGCTCTGCGAACGGCCAAAGAAAACATGATCGGGGCGCACGGAGGAAATTTGCATATGACACAGAGTCATTACACCAATCACTGATTACAACACAGATCGGAAAAATAAAACTTTTATTTTGATTACACATTTTCCACATGGTCGCCATCACAGGCAATTACAAATTGCATGTGGGCGACTGCGGACAATACAGCCGAACGTAACATCGCATGAGGGATGTTTGCAATCTCACGCTTGATAGAATCTTTCAAATCCGGCAAAGTTTGCGGATTGCACATGTACACACTAGATTTGAGATATCCCCAGAACCAGAAATCCATAGGAGTGAGTTTAGGGGATCGCAGAGGCCACGGAAATGGAGAATGGCGTGAGATGACACGGTCGCCAAAATGCTGCTCCAGGAGCCTGCGAACAGACTTCGCTATATGTGGAGGTGCACAAACTTGCATCCAAACGAAGTCATTCAGTGCATTTCGCTGCAGCAATTCTGGTATGACGTAATTTTGCAGCATTGCCGTATAGCGGGAGCCTGTTACAGAGCAAGTTACGAATCCCGTTGGTGTCGCTTCCTCAAAGAAGAACGGCCCGAGAATAATTGTGCCTGCAATGCCGCACCACTCAATAACTTTGACGTCGTATAAAGGTACTGGTGCCACAGCGTGCGGATTCATGCCTGCCCAGTGCACACAATTTTTGGTGTTGACGTTGCCAGTTAAGGTGAAATGTGCCTCGCTCGTCCATAATATACGAAGAGGCCAGTCGTTATCTCCATCATATCGGATAAGAAATTCATTAGCAAAGTCTATACGTTGTTGATGTTCCCCTACTTCCAACATCTGGACGCGCTGGTACCGGTAAGGAAACATGCGGTAGTTTTAGGACTTTTGATTTCGGTATACCCAATACACGAGATGCACCTCTTGCAGTTTGCATGCGTCCTGTAGTCACTGTGTGATGCACTTCCATAACAGTATTCTAAGGAACAGTTGGTCGTCCGGATCGCGGTCTATCACAGGTGCAGCCAGTTTCTTCGAATTTCTTTACTGAATCAGGAAGAGCTTGCGGGCAACGTGGGCCACGTTTTGGCGATGGTTTCGACGGTAAACACGCAAGGTTTTCGCAGCATTCATCCCATTTTGATAATAGAGTTTTACCAATTCACCACGAACTGTCGCTGGAACAGTCATTTCGTGCGTGCTCCCGACTGAAGAACTAACATTCCCACCTTACTTTTCTACGCTGACTATCTGGCGAACGGCGTTCTGTGATTGGTGTTTTGCCTCTGTCGTATGCAAATTTCCTTCGTGCGCCCTGATCGTGTTTCTTTTTGGCCGTTCGCAGAGCTGTTTTTGCGCGTGCATAACGCGTTCGTTTATTGCGATACACGTACCGTTCCAACGCTCCTTAGGGTTTTCGCACGCGCTGAGCATTTTGCGATGAAAAAAATGGGAGTTGCCATTTGAAAATTCCGAGTTTCTGTAGCTATAACCGTAACCGTGAGCGCCAATTTGTTGCCGTTTACAGAATACCGATCTCATACCTGTGAATAACTATATCTGAAATCTCATCTCGATCGGTTGAACGATCGGTTGAACGGCCGCTAGAGTTCGATATATCGGCAAAGTTTTTTTATTACCACCCTGTATATTCCGACAAAGATTGCTAAATGATTGAGAAGAAAACGAATTCACTTCATGTCCACATATGCAAATAAATATGTGAAGAAAATTATTTTTATTTTGTTTTTTAATATTAAGTAAAATTTGGGATATCAGACATCAAATTTAGATAAAATATTATAACTTTTAAATAAAAAAAAATAAAGTTTTAATAGCATATGTGATTCATTATCACATGGATGATATTGTTTTCAGTATTTAAAGACGCACCAAAATATATCTGACGCATTATTGTGAGAATAAAAGTAAGACACATGAATGGGAATGCACATTTGCGATTATTAATTAAAATAATAATAGTAGACTTGTAGAAAAAAATATTTTTGTACGTCACAGCATCTAAATTAAAAACAGGATGATGGTTTGAATACAAAATTTACATGCTCCTGTTTCAAGTAAGCAAAAGTCCAAGTACAGCCAAAGAGTAACGCACCTAATGCACCTAGAAGATAGGGGAAGTGGTTAAGAGATGATTACACAATCCTAGAAGGAACAATCATCAGATATCAAGGGAAGAAAGGAAGTGAAGAAAAAATGGTATCTTGAAAAGGGGGTCACAAGCCAAAGTGAAAACCAAATCTAGCCCCGGGTATTAGTTTTTCAATAATAGCTTAGTTTTTTGGGTTCACATATTTGTCTCTTGCTCGTTCACTTGGGGAAAATATCTAACGCCATGACTATAAATTAGTCAACTATTCCTTTTAAGTAATGCATAGATTAAGAAAGTAGAATTAAATTGATTATGTATATTTTACACTGGATTACCTGTTAATAATAAATGTTTGTTAATATTAACTTTTCTGTTTGAGAGATTTTTTTTACGAAAGGTGATGTGCATTACTGACATAACATATTTTTAAAAATATTAACACATTTTAAACTTTTAATTAACATTTTTATGCACAAAAAACAATAACAATGCATATATTGTAGAGATAAAGTAAGATTTTCAAAGGTAAAGGTAAATTGTTATTTAAAAATTCATATATACACATGACTTAGCATATTTGATAACTTAAGAAAATCACTGTTAATAAAACCATATTTCAGTAGTGTTTTTCAACGACTGGGCGATATTGCTTACAGTAATAAAATGCTCAAAAAATACTTTCTGAGTTAATGTGATAATATGAGAATGTGTACAACTAAAATTCTTACTATTCAGGATGTCTAATAGGCCCAATTACATTTCAAGTATTCAAAATATAAAAACAAATTATCGTAACAGGTTGTGATTTATACCATAAAACTTGTCAAAATGTCGAATTTTTGTGTCAAGGGAATAAATAGTTCACATTGTCTTTGAACAATTTTTTATGCAAAAATGCCTACCATTCCCCATGTCACGTGGCGCAAATCGTACTCCGATGCTAATTTTTTTCACACTTTATGGCTTTTGGAAATATGAAGAGACATATGGTCTGTTTGAAATTTGTTTTATGGGAAAATGTTTTGAATCTGAGCAGCAAACGATCAGACCACAATGAGTATATTTTGCCCTCTGTTAGGAAATGGTACGTTGATTAATGGTACAGTAAGGAGACCATTCCTTACTGTGGACAAACCTTGTACCTTATTTAGCCGCCAAAAATTAGCCAACATTGGCCAAATCTTTTTTTGTTACTTGGGTTTGTGCTATTTTTTATGCAAAAATATCTACCATACCTACCATTATATGACGCATATCACACTTCGATATGAAATTTTGTTAATCTTTTATTATTTTTATTTGAAGTGTCAACAGATCTATTGGAACAGGTGGCGCGCGCCGGAATCGGAGATCATTTGTTTCGGCTACTGACCAGAATATTAGATGATCCGATCACAGAAGATGCCACCGGAAAAATGTAAATGTTAAATTTAAAAGTTTAAGACATAGAGCAAAAGGTTTGAGCGGTCCGGGGCGTTTAATACTTCGGACAACCGCGGCGGCATCGAGAAATGTTGCAATGTTATTCTATAATAAGGCATTTAATAAGAAATTCCTCAATAGTAAATAATAAAAAAGATTAAAATTTTACCATTATGTCTTGTGAATTATTTATTTGAAATAGAATCTTCTTCAGATGAACAAAACACATTTATTAGATGAAAAAATACATGTAGGATATAATACTGGATACAATTCTTGTAATACATTGACAATAACAAAACAAAAAGAATTCCTGGAACTATTTAAAAAACAAATATGAAGAAATACTTATAAATATGAAGAAATATGAGTTTGTTGCAGTTTTAAATATATTATTCCTTTGGAATAGTATGATATTATATAGGATTTTTAATCCTAGCAACATTTTGCTTGCTACATGATTAACAGTCTTTCATCATCTGAACTAATAATAGGTTTTTAAATTTTAGCTTTAAAAAAGTTTGATGCTGCCATCTGGTGACATTTTCTGGAAACAAAAGGTATTATCTAACAAGGACTATGTATATATATATATATATATTAACGAAAAATTACACTTCTGACCAAATCCTAAGGTCTAAACCGATACAAAAAAATTTTAAATTTGCTTGAAGATTAGAAGTCCAAAGTTATTGTTGGATCTCTTTGAGCTGTTTTTAGTGCCAAAAAAACTCCGACACTTTGACAAGTGGTATATTGCAAACGGGACCTCGATACACCATTTTCATAATTTTTTATGGAGTTTTGAAACATCAATGATTTTATGTGTTTGTCTGTAAAAAAAATAAAGAAGTAGAAAGTAAACCTATTTTTATTTAGAACAATATAAAATATAAAACAGGAACGTTGGTTGAGAAAATAAAAATTAACTTTCTCGGGCTCCAGATGAGAAAGAGGCGCAGACGAAAACAAAGAAGTAGCAAGCATAAAGCTGGTAAATAAAGAAGACAAGGAATCGGTGAAGCAATCCTAGAAGAAAAAAATCATTGCAAGTAGAGAATAAGAAGTTAAATGAAAATGCCGATACTTATAAAAGAGATTCGCGATTAAAACAGAAATAAAATACAGTAGAAGGGCATTAAAATTGAATAATTACAATTTTGAAATCACAGCACGTTTCTCTTAATCGCATTCTCCTACAAATGTCTGACACAATCACGCAGTGATTACTCAGCAACCAAAAAGTTGGTTTCGCATATAGCAGGCATTAAAACATCCGAATTAAAATTAGTTAAGTATATTTCTACTTCAAATTATTTGGTATTTATTAAAGTTGAATCTTTATTTATTTTTAGTGACAGATTTTATGTATAAAAACGAAATGTTGAATTTTATTTCTCATTTAAAAATTTTTAGTGCATTTTAATTTTTGTTAATTTTTGTCATAAAAAATTCAAATACATACAGGGTGTCCAAAAAATCTGGAAACAGTCGATTAACTCGAGAAATATACAAATATACATCGGATTGTAAAACGGAAAATATGTAATCAATATTTTTGAAATATCTATAAGTATATCAGACCCCCGACTCTGCTCTGTGGGGGGGGGGGGGGAAGTGAGGGGGTAGCTTTGATATCTTAAATGATAACTCTCATTTTTAATGCAGATGTGGCTTCTACGGGAAAAAATACGTAAGTTTTATATTTAACATTTTCTTCGGAAAATAATAGATGTCGCTGTAATCAGGTAAAATGCAGTGAGAATCGTTTCCATTGAAAAGTCTGGAAACGGCCGAATAACTTGAGAAACATACATAGGATTGAAAAACGGAAAATACGTGTTCAATATTTTAAAAAAAAAATCTATTTAGGGATATCAAAGTTGCCTTTTTTCTAAAATAATGAACACGTATTTTTGCTTTTTTCAATCCGACGTATATTTCTCGAGTTATCCGACCGTTTCCAGACTGACAGAGCCATCTACTATTATCCGAAGAAATGTTAAATACAAAAGTTACGCATTCTTTCCCGTAGAATCCGAATCTGCAACAAAAAAGGTAGGTTATCGTTTAAGATATGATTTCAAAGTTGGCACCCTTTCCCCCACAAGCGGCAGAGTTGGGGGGGGGGGGGGGGCAACTTTGATATCCCTAAACAGATTTTTCAAAAATATTTTCAAATATTTTCCGTTTTTCTATCCGATGTATATTTCTCGAGTTATTCAAACGTTTCCAGATGTTTCGGACACCTGTATATAAATTTTAATAGCAATGTGTTTTATTATTAATTTTTAATGAAATATAAATTATAAATTCTATTAAAAAAATTTAGAAATAGAATTTTCGTACATTTTAAAATTTGTTTCATTTATATATCTTAAACAAAAACATTGCTAAAACATTGTATTTTTAATTGGAAAAAAGATGTTAAATGCTAATTTTTTAGAAAGATAAACGCTATCTTATACTAAAAGTGGTTGACATCTTATTTTTAATAATTTCAAATATTGCAAGAAGAAAAAAACGTTAAATAAACGAAAACACCTTTCTGGGATTACTTTTACGAAAATATCTTAAGTCAACTTATTAAAATTGCATATTTTCCCATAATTTGTATCAAAAACTTTATTTTTATGTTGACTTGTCATAATAAACGAGAGGTCTAATTAAGAAAATTTTAAATTTTGATGATTCATTAAAAGTATTCTTGACAAATGTTTTTATAGATACTTAAAATATCAACCAAATAAATTTGTACACTGAAAGTTTTGAAATGTGTTACGCATTAAACTTTTTTAACAGAAGATATATATTAAGCATGTCAAAATAACTGATATTTATAAGATATACATATAGGTAAAATAACAAATGGGACATTAAAAAGACTGAAACATAATGTGTAAATATGTAACAACGTCACTGTTATTGTAAGTTTCAAACTGATATATCATATATTCTAATACGAGCAAATCTTGTGGGTGGTTATATATATATATATATGCAAAAATTATCTTAAAAACGGCTCTAACGATTTTGACGAAATTTCGTATCCTACCGTTTTGGGGCACCAGAAAACCATTGGGCTAGATCACATGCTCGAGAAAATTCGATTAGTGGGTCATTTTGGGTCATTTTGGGTCATGGTCTAGCTAATTGTATCTAAAAAACGGTTCAAACGATTTTGACGAAATTTTGTATCCGACCATTTTCGGGCATCAGAAGTCAATTGGGCTGGGTCACATGTTCGAGAACTTTCGATTAGTGGGTCATTTTTGGGTCAACGCGGGTCAAATAAATTTTATCTAAAAAACGGCTCTAACGATTTTGATTAAATTTTGTGTCCTACGAGTTTCGAGCACGATAAAAGCATTGGGCTAGGTCGCATGTCCAAGAAAATTCGATTAGTGGGTCATTTCTGGGTCATTGTGGGTCAAGATCTAAAAAGCGGCTCAATTTACACTAAATTTTGCATCCAATGGTTTTCGGGCACGAGAAGACTGTTGGGCTAGGTCACATGTTCGAGAAAATTCAATTAGTGGGTCATTTTGGGTCATGGTCAAGCTAATTGTATCTAAAAAACGGTTCAAACGATTTTGACGAAATTTTGTATCCGACCATTTTCGGGCATGAGAAGTCAATTGGGCTGGGTCACCTGTTCGAGAACTTTCGATTAGTGGGTCATTTTCGGGTCAACGCGGGTCAAATTAATTTTATCTAAAGAACGGCTCTAACGATTTTGATTAAATTTTGTGTCCTACGAGTTTCGAGCACGATAAAAGCATTGGGCTAGGTAGCATGTCCGAGAAAATTCGATTAGTGGGTCATTTCTGGGTCATTGTGGGTCAAGATCTAAAAAGCGGCTCAATTTACACTAAATTTTGCATCCAATGGTTTCCGGGCACGAGAAGACTGTTGGGCTAGGTCACATGTTCGAGAAAATTCAATTAGTGGGTCATTTTGGGTCATGGTCAAGCTAATTTTATCTAAAAACGGTCCAAACGATTTTGACGAAATTTTGTATCCGACTATTTTCGGGCACGAGAAGACTTTGGGCTGGCTCACATGTTCGAGAACTTTCGATTAGGGGGTCATTTTTGGGTCAAAGCGGGTCAAATTAATTTTATCTAAAAAACGGCTCTAACGATTTTGATTAAATTTTGTATTTGACGAGTTTCGGGCGCGCGAAAATCATTAGACTAGGTCACATGTTCGAGAAATTCGATTAGTGGGTCATTTCTGGGTCATTGTGGGTCAATATCTAAAAAGCGGCTCAATTTACACTAAATTTTGCATCCTATGGTTTTAAGGCACGAGAAGACTGTTGGGCTAAGTCACATGTTCGAGAAAATTCAATTAGTGGGTCATTTTGGTCATGGGTCATGATATTTGAACTCAAATTTAATTTTGACCGAGCATAGCTCGATCTTCCCTGCTCGTTCAGCTGAAATGAGATGATATCATTCTTCTGGAGAACTATTGTCGACAATTTGATCAAACGTAGCCCATGTCCTAAGGAGTATTTTCAGAAATAGCAATTTTGAAAATTTTCGAACTACAGTGATGTCTATGGACGGTTAATATTTTATCGTTATATATATTGTTCTTTCTCAAAAAAGTTATCGACGCATTCAAGACTATCACAAACATTTACACCGATTTCGATATTAAAGATCAGATCGACCTGATACAAAAATATCCTCATTTTTAAAAACGTGAGAAAATAATATATCAAAAAGTGAAAAAGTCCTTTTAAAACTCATCAAACAATATATTTATTCATTTTACTTTCATGCCGATACAACATTCGACACGTCACCATTTCACGAGCCCAGAAAATTACGTCTACAAAACATCTTCTGTTAGTAGGAGGAGTCAAGAACACTTTTAATCAAAAAGACACGGTATAGTGCTGCCATCTCTTATTACTTTAGATAAACATTAGTACAATTCTATATATTCGCGACAAGGACCTTGTCACATTAAGGGAACTAATTGAATTAAATAATAAATGCCTTGAACTTACATTGTCATTCAATGCCAAACCATACGCGCGTTCTTCAAAAAAATCAATGCACACCTACATTACGTATTTTAAGTATGTTTCTCCTAGTGATAAAAGCTATAAACTACACTACTTCTATTTTAATCTATCTACGAAAATTCATGAATTCATGTATTATCATCTACAGGTGACTTTTCTATTAAGAATTTTTTGAGAATTTCATGTATTTCGGCATCTGGACGATAGGATTGCTCCAAATACATAGGCAACATGGTTATTATGGAAATCTATGCTGATTTAGTTTTAAATTTTGATTACCGAATATATTGTGCTGCTGTGCAATTCATTTATTTAAAACTCAATTCATTTTTTTTTGTAGTGCGAGTTGTTCACTGTATAATTAACTGCATTATTTGAAGCCTTTTACCAGCTCATAATTTTTCAACCACATGTTACCAGAATCGCGCGTGTTTTATGGTAACATTCGTTGTTGTCTTGATTACGGATTTCAGCTCGATGCATTTTAGCTGCGATGAACATTTTAGCTTTAACTTAATTTCTGTTCCATGGAAATGCGCAAATTATATTTGAGCTCCTTTAATAAAAAATATATACATGTTTATCAAATTACAGATTTGAATACGCAACAGTGAATTGTATTTTGCTGTTCTTTTATTATTATTCACTAATCACTGTATTAACATTAATATCCAATCAGGGAAATGCACTATATATTATATTCATAATTGTTGGTGTAAATGTAATATTTCGATAAAGTATGTTAATATAACATAGAAAGAATTTCGTTATGTCCACATCATGCTATTTTGTTTTCTTTGTGTGTTCCTCATGTTTAAAATAATATCTAGCCATCATATCGCCTGAGTTATCACCATAATATTTAAATATCAAGAATAAACTCCTAGTCTAGAGCAGACCTCCATTTTTATGTGTTTATTTATCTAAACTTCATCGAGTCTTTTCTGGAATTTTTCACTCAGAAATTTTAATGTGAAACAATGAACTTCATGTAGATCACGAAACACTTTCCAATACTTACGTAATAGAATATTTTTATGATGCCTTCATATTTGGTTCAATGAAAGTAAATATAGAAATAAACAAGTAGATATGAATTCGAAAAAAATGCTGTCATTGTCAGTATTCCACAATTATGACGCAGTTATTTTATTCCTTTTTATCGTTTGAAATTCAAATTTGTACTTTATTATTTTTGCATTAAATAAACATGCACACATTTGGTAATTTCAGAAAATATTATTTTTTCTTACATTGAAAAATCAAGATACTAAATCTTTGTTTTACACTTGTATAATTTTAATTATAATTGGTATTTTTGAACTTTGTAATCATTATTCGCTTAAATATTTATTTTTATTGTTTAAGCTCAAACAACTTCTGTGATACAAAACTAACAAACGACTTTACAAAGAGTTACAATGTATGTGCTAATGTAAAGAGATATTTTTACAAAGAAATCTGAAATATCATTTCTTTAGTTAAATATTTTCTGAAACTGAAATAAAATTCTGAAAACTCATTCTCTAACAAAAGATTTCATTATGTAAGTTATTGGAACGCGTTATTTTAATTTGGAAACTTACATTCAAGCTTTATATTATAAAATATACTACTATATTTTTGAGGAGAAGTTATTAAAATTACAATACGAAGCTAATGCAAAGGAAAAGAAATATTTCTTCTTACCCACTTCTTCAATTTTGCGGATAATTTTAACTGAATTAACTGGGAAAGCAGGTATTATGAGTTCAAACATAGTGGAAATTGTATTGCAAACTTCAGTTTTAAATCTAACGTTTGATTCTTATATTAATTTATTTCATGATATTGTCTTGATTTTAATCGATTTCAAAACAGTAAATAACTCTAGTCTGACCATGCAATATGTGTATTTTTACCCCTATTAGACAAATAGATGTGATATATATATATATATATATATATATATATTGCATGAAATACTTATTTCCAGATGGTTACGCATAAATATTATAGCGATTTGATGAAACGGCTCCCTTCATCTGATTCGGGTGTCTCATACTGAAATACGGGTAGGGCAGAAACATTTTTCTTCTTCAGTTATAAGTACATCTGTGTAGTTTGTATTTGCTGTGAGTTGCGTTTAACATAGATTTAATTTCGTGTATAAAGGTGTTCCCCAAAGAGATTTCAACGTGCTTTATTTTATTTTTACCTTTTGGAGATACGTAGGCAATTTATATTACAAAAGTGTTTGAATGAAGGTTGAATTAAGGATTATGTTGATGTATGAGTATTTATGTTGATTATTAGTCATGCCATTATTTTCGAAAAAGTTACACTTTTTAATTTTGTATACAGTCAATGTATCCTAAAAGCTCTATTTAGAAAAAAATTAACCAAGCTCTGGCAAGTAAAAAGTTTATTCCTTCACGACCAACACTCACCGATATATCATACTTTCAATTTTATGACATTTTGGACCTTTCCGGAACTGAAAAAAATGGCCGAAAAGTGCCAAAAAGCAACACAATTTTATAAAATTCAGGGCATCATACTTCGGGGATTACAGGTGGTAGAAGAAGGGAATTTCTGCTGTTTTACTTGTTAGAGTGCAGTTATAAGTTTTATAAAAATAACTTATTAGATCCTGATATCGTATAATTTTTTTTTATAGTGTACCTTTTTCAAAATTAAAGGCATAGCTATTTCAACAAGAAGTTTTAACTTATATCTTATTTTGAACACTTTTCTGATTTCTTTTGTCTACGTATCTCCAGCATGTATAAAAATGAAAGAGTGTTTCAGTAATGAACTTATTTAAAATTCAATAAGAGGTAAACTGTTAGAGCTTCTCAAGTTTTTCCTTAGTGGATTAATGTGAAAATTCCTGAATTTCATTGCTACGCATCATTTATTTAGTTCCAAGTATCACCAATTAATGGAACTGGGTTGAATAAAGCTGTTAGAATGCTCAATTTGAAACACAAGATTGATAAAATTTGACTTAACCTTTAAATTTTAAAACGTTGAGCTGTCGAAATACAAAAAAAAAATAATTTTCTTTGTTAAATAACGAAGTTATGTTTAGAAAAGTTACAGTTGGAGATATCAGTACACTGTAAAGGAAGAAAATGTTCTTTAGTCTAGTATAGCTCTTATCTTTCGTATAAATTAGGAAAAAATAATATAATTTTCAGATTACCTACTATTCCGAAAAATGTTCTTTTAGCTTCGGAAACCTCAGAAATCAATAGATTTACGATATTTAAGGAAACATTTCTTAAACAAAAGTTCCTTTCGCTGTCATTAATTTTGAAAACGTTCCCAGGTAGTTTTTATAGTGTACATTGTTAAAAATTCACAGCAAACTGTCCAGTGATTTGACCGTTTTTATAGAAAAGTTTACATAATTACGTAACCGTACACTGTTAAAAATTTGCAGCAAACTGTCCAGTCATTTGACCGTTTTTTTATTAAAAGGTTACATAGCCGTAATTTAACTATATTTTGACCATAAAATGAACATTAATACGGTCATAATATAGTTAAATTACGGTTATACAACCGTTTTCTACAAAAACGGTCAAATGACTGGACAGTTTGCTGCAAATTTTTAACAGTGTAATTTAACTCTAGTCTGACCATATTATTGCCCATATTATTGTCAGAATAGAGTTAAATTACGGTTAGGTAACCATTTTCTATGAAAAAGGTCAAATGACGGGACAGTTTACTGCAAATTTTTAACAGTGTATTGATAAGGTTTCTTTACCTGGATTATCGGTTTTTCTGATGTTATCAATTGTCATCTAAACATTTTCAGCTGCGTAACAAAATCTATACATGCAAGAGTAACAAAACAATGTTAATTTTTCTGCTAATGTTAATGCCATTAACTTTAATGTTATTTCTAATGCTGTTAATTTATCAAATTTGGTGAACATGAAAATGTTTACTTGTGAATTCAGACCATACGAAAATTCAACATTCCTGCTTGAGTTTTGCTGCAGAAATGCTTATATAAATCTCAGAATCTATTGGTTTCCAACATTTCCGAAAATAAAGGAACGTGTTTCGAAATCGCAGGTAATTACACTGTTAAAAATTCGCAGCAAACTGTCCAGTCATTAGAGAAAACCGTTATATAACCGTAATTTAACTCTATTATGGTCATAATATGGGCAATTGTATGATCAGAATAGTATTAAATTACGGTTGTATAACAATTTTTATAAATACGGTCAAATGACCGGACTGTTTATTGCAAATTTTTAAGAGTGTAGGAAGATGTTATATTATATTTTCGTAAACATTAAGAAAGGTACAAGATAGATAACGGAACATTTGTCTTTATTTTAAAGAATACCACACTGCCTATTGCTATTATTTAGGAACTAAAACAACGAAGCGTAATTAATTATTAAGCTTGCACGTGCTGCAATATAAAAGAAATGGAAAAAGAGCAACGTTAATAGAACCAGAAATTTCAATTTCAATGCATACTAGTTTCAGTAGCATTGAGCATACCGTCCTCAGTGCAGAGAATGGTGGAAAATTGTTCAGATACATAGGAGAGGTGCGGATTCAAGCTGAAGGTTCATTCACTAATAGGAAAACAGGAGACTCTGGACAGCAGCCAACAGAAAAACAGCAAAGGGAACGGATTCAAATGAAAGGTCAATAAACCTTTTACTTGAATCCGTTATTAATCCCCCATTTGTGAATTAACCCTTTGAGGGGCGGTGGTATATATTATATACCAGCTAATTTTAATCCGATTCAAACCAGAAACTTTTAATTAAATTTTACTTTTTTAACTTTGACAAGAAAAATTTGAAAAATTGCTTATTCTTATTTTGAACTAAATTCTTTCCTAAATTCCGGTGGGAATTCAACGTTACAGGAGCACAAGTGCTTGCCCCTGAAAGGGTTAAGCTTCTGTGGTGTCTTATTATGGTTTTAGATATATACAGGGTGTATCTGAAATGCTTCTACAAACTTAGAGGGGTGATAGTACTCATGAAGACGAATAAAAAATGCAATGGAACATGGGGTCGCAATTGACATTTAAAGGATAAAAATCGAGAAAATGTGTCTGGAAATGGATAAACTAAGACAAGAAAGAAACACTCCAGAAAATTATTTATTGCACAGAATAGGTACAACATAGCTCATGCTGTCCAGCGAATACAAATATTTTACAACAATTGTTCAAAGCGTGGACCGTGAACATTATTACACAGAGTACATCTACGGAGGAACGGCTGGCGGACACGCTCAAAGATTCCGGGAGTTTCCTGGATTTCTCCTGCAGTGGTCACAATACGCGCTACGCGTTTCTACTGGCGTCTCACAAATGAGGGATTTCATCTGTCCCCAGAAAAAGAAATCCAAAGGGTTAAGGTCCGGCGGCCAAGTGTGGAGGCCAAGAAACAGGGCCACCACATCCAATCCATCTTGCCGGATAAACTCCATAAAGGTGGTTACGCACGTTCACAGAAAAATGAGGCGGAGCACAGCACCAAATTTGCACCAAATTTGTTGCTGCATGCTGGCTTGTGTAGCAGAAAGTAAACCTGGTAGAATATTCCATAGGATATTGGTCTGTTTCTAAGAAGATGGAAAATTTGCATACGTGGATTCCTGCTCACAGATTTGTTTAGCTTTCTTCCATGTTTTTGTTATCTCCTTCTGACCAGATATGCACAAAGTGAAAGGAAAACCAGCTTCGTGAAACTCGCCAGTTCTGCAGAAAAGCAGCATGTAAGATATCGATATTTTTATTAGTTTTGCGATTTTCACCCTCTAAACGTCATTTGCGACCACATGTTCCATTGCATTTTTCGTTCGTCTTCATGAGTACTATCTTCCCCGTAAGTTTGTTGAAGCATTTCAGATACACCCTGTATATATATATATATATATATATATATATATATATATATATATATATATAACAGCAATCTCGTAGTAATTTTGTGTAAACTTCAAATCTTGGGGATATACACTATATTTTCAATGATGACCGCTCACTTGCGATTTTAGACGTTTTGTTAAATATCTGGAAAGATACATGAGGAATTATCCTGAACCTTCAGGAGTGTAAACAACATGATAGACGTCATGTATTTCCGTGAAGATTTTTTCCCGAAACCCCATAAGGGGCCGTCAACAAATTGAAGAAAAACGAATATCTTTTGGATAACCCTGTAGAAACTAATATTGCAAAAGCATTCAAACTGTAGATTATAATTAAGTGGCTTATTGTAATAATTTTGGTTCATTTTTATGAAGATAGCATGTATACTCGAAGAGAAATTCAGGTTTTTATAAAAACAATCCCAAATTTTACCATTTTTTTTTTGCTTATAATTTGCAGAGTTTTTAATATAAAAACAAGTTATTTTCAGAAAATATGACAAACAAAATCGTACACAATACCCTGCAATCATAATTAAAAAATAATAAAAATTGTATGAAAAATGAGCAGGTTTACTAAATATTGTTTCGCTGCGCATACGCGAATTCAATCAAAATATACTGTGCATAATATATTAGCTAAATGTACAGACTCTTTTATGAAAGTCTCAAAAACATAGCTTGAAAATTCTGATAGTAATCGTCGATAGAAAAAGGTCGAAATTAGCTGTTTCCAAAAGGAGGCAAAAGTATGAGGGGTTGTATCCAAATATATTAGCTTATGAAAGTTGACATAATAAGAATGAAGTGTCTCTCATTCTATATTTGATACAACCCCTCATCTTTTTGCTTCCTTTTGGGAACAGCGAATTTCGAGCTTATTCTATCGACGATTACTATCAAAATTTTCAAGCTATGTTTTTGAGACTTTTAAAGAAGTTGGTCTATACATTTAGCTAATATATTATGCACATTATATTTTGATTGAATTCGCGCATGCGCAGTGAAACAATATTTAGTATACCTGCTCATTTTTCATACAATTTTTATTAATTTTAATTCTGATTGCAGGGTATTGTGTACAATTTTGTTTGTCACATTTTCTGAAAATAACTTGTTTTTATATGGAAACTCTGTAAATTATAAGCAAAAAACTTGGTAAAATTTGGGACTGTTTTTATAAAAACCTGAATTCCTCTTCGAGTATACATGCTATCTTCATAAAAATGAGCCCAAATTATTACAATAAGCCACTTAATCATAAACTACAGTTTGAACGCTTTTGCAATATTAGTTTTTACAGGGTTATCCAAAAAATATTCGTTTTTCTTCAATTTGTTGACGGCCCCTTATAGGGTTTCTGGAAAAAATATTCGCGGAAATGTATGACGTCTGTCATGTTGTTTACACTCCTGAAGTTTCAGGATAATTCCTCATGTATCTTTCCAGATATTTAACAAAACGTCTAAAATCGCAAGTGACCGGTCATCATTGGAAATATTGTGTAGAAGTTTTATCAGCATGCATGATAGTTATATATGAGAAATATAAAACATTTTAGGATGTCTACTATAAAAAGTATCAGTTCAAATGTTTCAATTACAGTAAAATTCAGAAAACCAAAAGGAATTTAAAAAACACACTCCATATATGTAGTGAAATATTTTTAGATTCATATAATTCTTTAACTCATCACTAATTACTTAACACACATCATTTTTTTAATGAACTCCATCTTTTGTTTTCTATTTACTTCATTTTTTGTACAGACACTGTTTGTTATCATCATTTTTTTTCTTATTTCATTAACCAACTTTAAACGAATGTGGGTATACAGCTCATTCGCAGGTATACGTATACATAGTTATATACACGTTTATACATAGAACACATTCTGTAGTTAAAAAGAAAAACACCCAAATTCTGGAAATGCTGTGCATTTTCATGATTTTTTATGTACGATACTGAAGTAATCTGAAAGTGAAACTATTTATTTTCTTTTTCTCTGATATACGTCAAAGTTATATAACATTTTATGTGACTCTAATAAAAAATGTAAGAAAAATGCTTATGTCAACATCTAAATTTGGATTTTAAGTCATTCAAGCAAAAACGGACAAATTCAATCATTATTCATCTGGCATCCGAACGGTAAAAAATACTATTTCAATCACGTAGTGGAAGGGTCTGATAAGATTTCAGATATTTTGAAATTTCAAGTTTTTTTTATATATTTTGTATTATTGTTATATATCGTGCTATTTTTATTTTTTGGTGTTTAAATATTTATAATTCAAGTTATATATGTTTTTTTATATATTTAAGATATACAAGATTGTTTCAAAAACCTTTAGACAAGTATTAATCATCCTGAAGTCAACTTCACATTTTTGCAATCAATTTTAGAGTCGATGATTTTGCTGTATATTTGAGATTAGTATTTAAAGATAACGAAACTACCAGTCAGATGGCGCCCCTGCGGGAGGTATTCATATAGCAATGTTGTCATCGGCACTGTGAAATGCATAATAATAGGATTGCAGATGTTACATTTAGTCGAGAGCACAATAAATAATCTGGTTGCCATCTATTTCAAATTGCAGACAGCTTATGCGATGTTGGTATGGCAAAATCCCTCGCTTATGTGCCAGTTGACCGAGAGTTTCGTTATATATGCCACCTAATCTATCATACATACAAAAATCATCGACGCTAAAATTAGTTGCAAAACTATGCCACGCTTCCGCCTGTGCTATAAAATATAGTTGTGCACACTACAATAAAGTTTTTTTTTTTTTTTCAGGAAAATAGGTTTAATCTGGACACACTGTTAAAAATTTGCAGCAAACTGTCCAGTCATTTGACCGTTTTTATAGAAAATGGTTACATAACCGTAATTTAACTTTATTCTGACCATATTATTCACCATATCATGGTCAGAATAAAGTTAAATTACGGTTATGTAACAGTTTTCTATAAAAACGGTCAAATGACTGGGCAGTTTGCTGCAAATTTTTAACAGTGCATTTACTCACTCAAATATCCAGAGTGTCTCACTCAAATTATTATTAATTATTCGAATGATTTGTATTATATTTTCTTAACAATAATGTAGTTATTTTAACAATAATTTAAATAACCTTTCTGTGTGTCGAAAGTGAAGATTTCAGGAGAAATAGTGGAAGTGGTTACCGTACTTATCCAAATAGTTCTGAACTAGGCAATCTATGTTACTGAACGTTATTGACATTTTGTACGGTTTCTCTTATTCAAATGCTGTAAACGTCTATCACTTTTTTGACATCTAAAATCGAAACATTCTGGAAGATAATGTACATATTACCAAACTGAAATTGTGAAATACTCTAAGATAAGTTCATATGTTTATCTAAATTTAACAACGAGGTAGTGACAACAATAATTATGTTTAACTTATTTTTTTTTCTATTTCCATTCGTATAATTCAGTGTTACATAGTGAAAAAAGATATTTCTAACAATTTTTTGTATTGATTTAAAGATGTTTATTCTATTTATTATTTTTCTCCACTCCTAAAACAAATTTTTCAAACTTTATTTCATTTATTTTAACTTCAGTGACAGTGCCTGAACACTACATTGGCTTTAAAATAAAGTATAATTTGGTCCTTGCATAAACAGAAGTCTCTGGGGAACGGCCTATCTATGAATGTTCCTCGGGGAAATTAATTTGGGTTTGTTTTATTGAGAATTTTGTACAACAATATTTTATTCATTATTTCAGTAAGGGAAGAATTTCAGAGGCAGGCAAGGTTTAATAAACATGATCAATTTAGTAAAATGTCTTAATTTTTGCCTCATATCTTCTTATTTTTTTTTTTTTTTTTTTTTTTTTTTTTTTTTTTTTTACATAATTTTTCCACATGCACTGCAACGCTAACTCCACATTTAATTACTGCACTGTTTGATAACACATAATGTAACACAATCCTCAGTGTTAGAGTGAAATTTTCATTATTACTATTAACTATCTGCAGTAATGATATTTTAATAATAACTATTAATAATCGTAGTATGTGTAGTAATCGTATCTTCACCTATAAAAAATAAATTATTAAGTAATTTGTTTTCTGTTACAATTCAGTATCTTAAAATTTATATGTACATTTTATAGAAAAATTTACGTATTTATTTACCCTTTATTTCAGTTTAAAACAATGCATGAAATTGAATTTTGAATTCTGCGAAATTCACATGTTTTAAAGTTCATTTTTGTATGCGTTGGTTTTATACATGAGGCACAATAATCATTTTAATTAAATATCATAAAAAAACAAGTATTTAATAAAATTAAAGTTGGTATTTGCAACAATATATTTTATACGTTACTTTTATATTTAAATACCGCTTGCGAAGAAATTTGAAGCATCAGCAAATTCTTGGGGAAAAAAACGTAAAATTGGAAGAAGTTAAATTACCTTAAACTGCTACAAGTTAATATGATATTTTAATTAAAAGTAATTAAGTTATGTACCATACGAGAGAAAATTTTGTTTATGTTCATAAAGTTTGTGAATAATCAATGTTCTTCTAATCCACATAAAAATTAAAAAAAAAATATTTTTTTTTTGCTTTTTAAGAAAAAAACATTTTCATGTAAAATATTAAATATACCCTAATATATCTTATGAAACTCTAAAGCCTAATAGCATCCACTGTTCGACATTACTTATATGGTCTTCTATATTTCTTACACATCATTATTTTCATTAGTAAAGACATGTTCAATTATAACTGTTTACTTTTCTTTAGAGATTTGAAATTAGTCTCAAAAAATTATTTGTATTTATACTTTGCTTCTGGGCTGCAATTTGGTTTTTAAGATTGTGAAAAAAAAAAGACTTTTTACGGTACCTTTTCAAATGTGGGAATTTGTTTTTCATATATTAAACAATTTGAACAATTGAAATTATTTCAACAATTGAACAATTGAAATTATTTTTCGGCATATAACACTTAAGTTTTATATGCTTGAACGCATGTAAATTTGCTTTTTTAATTTTCTTTTAGTTATCTTTCATTACAAAAAGCTACCTATTGCAGCCGTTCGGAGGAAAGCAATTCCAAAAATAAAATTGGTATATTTTTACAGATCATGGCCCCCAGGCCGCAAAACCACCCTCCGTGGAAATGTCGATATATATATATCTGACATTTGTCATATTATAACTCTCTTATTTATGAACCGATATGGGAGACTGAGTATGTGTATAGGACATACCAAAGTATCGACCGAGATCGTTGGTCTGCTTCATCCGCCATCTTGTTTCAAAATGACGGCGAGTTAAAAAAAAAATTCAAAAAGATGTAAAAAAATTATAAATTGGAACAGTTGTTTCTATTAAGTGTTAGATCGTGATAGAACATTTTTTGAACATTCCCGAACATTTTTTGTTTTGACTTTATCTTAAAAATTTGCTGAGGTATGGCAATTTGAAAATATAGAGTGGCTGACATTTTGAAACAATCTGATTTTTGTTATGCTGTAACTCTCATGCTAAAATTCGCATTCAAATTCATTATTAACGAAAACCGGGATTGAATCTTCTATAATAGGGTTCCAAGCATTGTAGCTTCGGGTATTTGAGTAAAATGAGTTGAATTTTTAAAAACATAGACTACGAAAGCTACCTTTTCCTTCCTGTACAGGCCCGTAGTACTTTTTCTTTTTCTTT
Organism: Maratus michaelseni; assembly: GCA_963931845.1. Classification (NCBI taxonomy): domain Eukaryota; kingdom Metazoa; phylum Arthropoda; class Arachnida; order Araneae; family Salticidae; genus Maratus; species Maratus michaelseni. The sequence continues at coordinate 181,535,930 of OZ007596.1, read as the reverse complement.
CTATCTCTAAAGCTTTCAAAATCAAAATAGAAACTTTACATTATTAACATTCTGTCACAAGACATTGTATTACAGGTGGACGATATTCAATTTCAAATTTTTAATATGTATGTAAAATTTAGTAATCTTAAATCACCATATTTAAAATCTTTTTTCATAAACTGCTGATATCATTTCTGACCAAAACTTCAATTATGCAAAAAATAATATGTGGCAAGGCTGTATTTTTAGCACGTTACTTCTGTATAAGATAGAAGATTGATTGAACATATGTATATTTGTTAAAACGGAAACTGAAAACTTATACACAGTTAATGATATATATAAAGATTGTTTAAACCATAATTACTTACTCCGTGATATTACTCCAAAAATTAAAAAAAAATCAGCAATAACCAGTTTCACCGCTGTTATCTACTTCTGTAATCAATTTTCTTGAATTCATGCCAGACAGGAACCAATTAACCATTGCAATATCATTTTTATTCTGTAGGAATAACTTGATAGATGTACACTTAAATTATCCCTTTTGTTCAGTCATCAAATATGTTACTTAGAGAGATAGTGACTACTGATTTATATACGTATAATCTTTGAACGTTTATCTTTTGAACGTTTTCCATTAGATGACCAAATAATGTGTTTTCCGAAAGATATTACGATTGTTTCTTATAATGTAGTTTAGGAAAATCACATTGTATAATTTATGTTGTACAGTTAGCGTAAAAAAGGGAAACCCACTGATAACTCTGCAACAAATTATTGTAGAAGAAAGTTACAGGTACCAAACAATTGTAAATAAAATTTACTTTTAAATGATTTATATACATTTTTCATAGGACGCCATCTACATATCAAAACAAACCGAAACTTTGTTTTTTTAAACGACAAGACCACATTTTGACAAGATATTTTAAATCTTCTATTCAAATTATGCCTGGAAACGAAATTGCATGAAATTCCCTACGATTAGTTTCAAAGAAATTATTTTTTTGAAAATCAGCATATTTTAGTGGCTGTATCAAAATTGAAGTTTTGTACTCGACTGTTTAAATTCTAAAGTAACTTCTGTTAATGTATTATTATTTCTAGCCAATATGGCCATTTTATTCACTTAAAATGTTTCAGTTATTGTTTTCAATATACATTTTATAATGTTTACAAGAGTTGAATTATCCGAATAAATATATATATAAGGGTATTTGTGATTAAAATAGAATGTATGAATGTGATTGGAATTTTATAGGTGTTTTTATGATGCTTTTTCTCAGATTTTGAATTTATTGTATTTGCTCTTTTCTAAATTTATAAGTGAAGAATATCGGCGAATACAAAATTTAGAATTAAAAAAAATATGAAGCAGTATAAAGAAACGATGTAGTAATAACCTAGAAAAATTGCTTTCCAGTCTGAATATAAATCATTACTCGATTTGTAATGGTATATTTTTAAAACTTTTTCAGAAAATACACAACACATATGCATTTATAAGAAACTTTACTTCAAACATATATAAAGCTGAAAAAATAAAATTGTTTTTAGACTGGAAAAGAAGCTATAAATTCAATTAAAGGTAACAGAAATAATGAGTAATTTATTTTTCTAAGGTAGAATTGCTCATTTAAAAAAAATAGCTTTGTTAAATTAAAATGAAAGCGAAACTAATTTAAATAACTTACGTAAGATTATATATCATGCAAAAAAGATTTACGTAATTTTAAGAAAAAAATAAAAGCAGACACACATTACTCTAATAAACAATAAAATGAGTACAAAATGTTTTTTTTAATAATGCATTTTGCACATCATAGACGGCCTCTTAAACCAGCATCTTGCCGTTTTTTAAACATAATTTGAAAATGATGTACGCCAATGGCGCCCGGTGCATGTAAAATCCGTCGTGGGTGTAAAGTCCTCTAAGTTCCCTGTGAATTATACCTTTGGAGGTGCCTAATCAGGTGAAGGTCTCGTCACCTGATCAAGGGTCTAAATTACAAGACCAACTCGCATAACGATTTAAGCTAGGTAAACCTGGCAGGTAGTCGCCGGTAAGGCCTAGTCGCCGGTATAGCCTAGTCGCCGGTCTCCAAAAAAAAAAAAAAAAAAAAAAAAAAAAAAGAAAAAAAAAGCATAATTTGAAAACAACTTGGAAGACAAATTTGAAATTTTGAATACTCATAAAGCAGGATATAATAAATACAGGAAAAAGTCGTCTAAAACAGGCACGGCTGATCAAATGGGGACGTTAGAATTCTCACTGATAAGTGTTGTCATCTTAAGATCCAACCTGTTGCTATCATTCATGGTTGCCAATATGGCATTTTGAATTGTGCTATAGACAATTTTCACTGATCTGTAGTTTTCCACAAACATTTCAAATTTTGGCAGTTTTTCTTTCCGATTTTCGTCGTGGACTGTATTGGAACTAATCAAGTCATCCTTGCACATTCGAATTTTTTAAGTACTGAAATGATTCTTCTCGATTTCAGTTACATTTTGACATATTGCCTAATAAATTAAGTTTCATCTATACAAGGTGAAGCCATATTTTTTAGCATACGTCAAAGTCTGCTAAAATGGGGACATTAGAGGTCTTCCAAAATGGGGACATCCCCTTTTTGGACACCACGGAATATGATCTGTATGATTTAATGTTTGGACAAATCGGTGGTATTATGATTTTTATTAAGTTCTTTAATGATGTATAAACGTTTATTTGGGCACAATTCCTGATTATAAATGCGAAGAAAGAAGTAAAACTGTTATATTATCATCATCTCCTTATAAAGCAAAACTGGAAACTATAGAACAGGTGAAAACTGGAAAAAAAAGAATAAGAAAAAAAGGGAATTATTAAAGAAACCCATAATTGCTGATCCAACAACTCCTAACACTTATAAACTGAAGAAAAGAAAATTGACGCATCAGTGATATCATCTAATGTGGAAGAAAATGATAACGATGATGCTTGCATCTTTTGTAATGAATTGTGTGCATATTCAAAGGACAAACAAGGGTAGATTCGGTGTAGAAGCTCTAGAGTTTGAGCACATGAAGTCTGTTGAAGTGCTGAAGAAAGGGATGATAAAATTCATGTGAGGCGATTGATTTTTTTAAAGAATAATAACAATGGTACATTGGTTTGTATTATTTTCTGTATTCATAACTTCATTTTTAACTTATTGATAAACTTTTTTAATGAAATTTCGCATTAGGCTTCAATTTATGTTATTTCATATGAGTACCCTTTATTACCCAACCGGTCGTCCAAAACGTGGGCTTCACACATCTTCCATAACGTTATTTTTCCTGTCTAACCTAATGATTTTTTCTAAAAAACTTGAGTTCAGATGGTCTAGGAGTTACTCTAAAAGTAAAATAGTAGCTTGACCGAATTTGCTTATTCGTATTTTTTCTGGTAGACAAAAATACGTTAACGTCCCCATTTTGGACAAATACCAATCCATCAAAAACATTGTAGGTTGCAACTCATATTTTTTTTTTCGAATGTTATTTTCACAATTCAAAAATTAATTATTATAAAATTTTAAAAATTACAAATTAAATGTATTTATGTTTGGGTTTTTTAGTATTATAACCGAGCAAAAAATTAACACATTAGGATTATAATTGCAGGAGATATTAATAAAAATATCAAAATGTAATTTAACATTAGAGTCTCTAATTTTTTAATGTTTATAATTCATAAACCTCAACCAAATGATTTGAAATTTGGTATTTAGGTAGAGTTTGAACCGAACACTGTTAAAAATTTGCAGCAAACTGTCCGGTCATTTGATCGTTTTTATAGAAAATGGTTACATAACCTTAATTTAACGCTATTCTGACCATATTATTGACCATATTATGGTCAGAATACTGCTAAATTACTGTTGTGTAACCGTTTTCTATAAAAACGGTCGAATGACCGGACAGTTTGCTGCAAATTTTTAACAGTGAAGATTTAACGCATGTGGGCATCACACAATTCGTGCACGCTACATGCCGCTTCTGCCTGGCATCCACCTATAAAAAAAATTCATTGATGATTTTTATTTCGATTATAGAACATCTGTGTGAAAGATGCATAAAAATTCTCTTGATCATTTACAGTTTCTACTTTTTTTTAAAACTACTCACAAGAAACTTCGGTAATGTTTTCACCCATCTGGGAAATATTTTCCTCTGAAATATTTTCTCTTCCTTAAGTTTTCAACTATATTTCCTGAATATTTGGAAATGGTTAGAAATTGCTCAAACAATTGGTACTTCTGAACAGAAAATATTACATTGTGAAATAAGAGGTGGATATTTAAAATAATAACAATTTATATATACTTTTTTGTTTTATATTTTTCTACACTTAAAAAATGACATTAAATGTTAATGGGATGCATACCACTGGTGGTGACATTCGTTCACATCTTTAATTTATCCGAAATTACTTTCTTATATTTAAAGAAAAGGTTATTAAATAACTTAATGATTTTTTTTTTGCAATTATTTCACATACTTTGTTAATTATTACTTACCCATCATACGTAGTATAGGGTAAGTCTTGTAATCGTTTTGAAAATCGAAAAAAAAATTTTGACGGATTTACACGTTTCAGACACTGGAGATTCCAAAAAACATATTTTTAGAAAAAAAAATTGCCGTCCGTCTGTGTGTCTGTGTGTCTGTGTGTGTGTGTGTGTGTCTGTGTGTGTGTCTGTGTGTCTGTAAACGCTCTATCACCCAAACAAATTGAGATAGAGACTTGCAATTTGGTATGTACTTAGTATGTAATAATGGGAAGAAGCCTATTTCATTTCAATAACTTCGATTAACCGGAACATTTTTTTTCGGACTCTCGAAATATTCGTTCTGATGAAAGGTTTATAAAAATTTTCGAAATTGTTTATTTTAAGTAGTAAATATAAAAAACAATAAAAATAAATAAATTTTGCATAAAACATGAAGTCGATCGGATAATGAGTTGCCGAGATATTTGTAATCCTATTTTCCACACTCTTCGATTTTTCATGACCCTGTATTTCATCAAAATTTCACTTCAAAGATATATTTTAATTGGAAATTTGACGCTTAATCAGATGCAATAAACCGCTAGTTAATAGGAGTATTATTTTTGGAGTTATAAGGAAAAACCTCTTTCAAGCAATTCAGTAATCGAGCCTTTTTATGACGTCATCAAGCCACGATTTTATTTGAATTGCAATGCATTTTATAAGTAGTTTACACATTTTTATTTTAATATTTTACATTATACATATACATGATGGGTAAGTATTACGGTGGCCCCCAACGACTAGTTATCTTGTGTTATTATGATATTTTTACTTGTACTAGATGGAACCCGTCAAAACTTGGCAGGATAAAAATTAATCACTTATTCGTTCATTCACAGGTTATGTACGCAAAGAGAATGATAAATGTTTTAAAAAGAAATGAATTTGTTTCAAAATATAATTCAATGTTTTGCAAATATATACTTCCAAAATTAAACATTTCTTGTTATTCCAAACAAAAAAGCATTTAGGTAAAGTAACTAGTTACTTTTGACAAATCAAAATACATAATTCCTTTAAATTTGAAGCTCTTAATAATCAAAGTATTTACAATATCCAAATTATTTGAAATAATGACAAAGGCATAATAAGCAATCTTGTGCTCAAAGATTCATTTTTTTTTAATAGATTAAATATTGCAAATAAAATCTCATAAGTGTTTAATGATTAAATTATCAAAACCGTTAAAAAATTCTATTTGTTTGCCTTGTAAATGTAATAAAATATTTATTAACAACAACAAAAGAGAAATAAGATCTTCTTTTGCTTGAGATGTCGTTTTAATATATATAATCTTGAGTTGCCACCAGGGGTGAAAAAAAATCGAATACATATTCGTACGCAGTATCGTAATTGAATTTTTATCGGTACCATAAGAAACCTATTAAGTGCAAGAGGGGAAAGTGACAGCACTTTCAAAAAGCATATGATCCAATAAAAAGCTTTCCCTAGAGAAGGTCTAAAAAATTCAAAGCATTAAATGTGAGGTATTGACAGGTAACGAAGAAACTATCCTGGATATATTAAGAGAAGGTGAAAATATCATCCAGAAAATAGCTATTCTTTATATTAAACAAATGCGAAAATGGTAGAATTGGGAGAAATTCAAGTGCGCATTTCTGGTCAAAGATTTATTATAGTTATTGAATGAAAAAATAGTTGTTAGTTTTCGAAAGGTATATCAAATTGTGAAAAAATATCACATTTCATAAAATTGATTATATATTTCTAAAGTCCGTTTGCTTTCTTTATTTTTTTTCAATTAAACATTGTTAAAAATATTTTATTTAATAAAGGCGATAATATAATGATTTTAGATTATATTAAATTTAATTTTCGTTTTTTAAAAAAAAGATAATAAATTCAAATTTATAACATAAAACTTAATTTGATGTTCCAACTCGAAGGTTTAAATTGAGAACAAACACCCTTCACATTCTTGAATGTCAGTAAACTATTAAAAGCAGTTAAAAACTTGAGCTATGATAAAACATACTCATTGAATCTATATTCATCTTGTACTATAAACACTAATTAAAAACAACGTAAATGTCCAAAAACATATACGTACCATTTTATAAAATACTTTACTGAAGGTGTTTTTATATAAAACACCTTCAATAAAGTATTTTACAAAATGGTACGTATATGTTTTGGGACATTTGTGTTGTTTTTAATTAGTATGTCATTAAACTGTTCTCTATTTTATGGATGAAAATATCCTGTTTTGCTTTAAATAAAGATTTTAACTGTGAAAATACAGAATATAACGAGAAAGATGATTAAATAAAGGAAACTTTGAAAACAACACCATGCCTTTAGTTTGCATTGAAAAACTACTTCAAATGGAATATTTCTTTATAATGGATAAATGTATGTTCATCCGTTTAGAGTAAAAAAAATAACCCCCCATCCCTCACTAAATGCTTTTTCATTTGTCGAATATTTCGCACATTTATTCAGGGTAATCATTTAAAATACATCTGAATTTGAAATTTTATTTGAAATTTCATTGTATGTGCCGATATTTTCTACCATACCTCTCAACGATAGAAGCTAAAACAGTCGTTTGAAGGAGTGTTTTGTTTATGTGTCCACGCAATACTTTAAAACAGATGTTCCGATCTTCATACACTTTTTTCTTTGTTTAAAAAGTTTTAAATTCTTCTAGTTGTCTCGCATCAATTTCTTTAGGATATCAAAGTGATATGTTTATGTGTTCGTTTGGTTTATTGTAATTTTTTTTTTCACTTACAAATTTTAACATTCGTAAATGTTTTCCCATCGTAAGGAGCGTTTAGTATGGTGTTACAATACACATAAGTTAGGTTTTTAAATAGTTGTGGAATTGCGTGTAAAATGTTTTAGAAGGTTCGAAAAAAATTAAAAATATCTTCGATTAATTGCACGCCCAAATGCCGACAATTAAATTAAAGAACAAAGAAAATATATTTTTCAAACATAGATTATGGAACACTTTCCAACACTTCCAGAATGCTGTAACAAGATTTCACTGTTTAATAAGGTGAAATATTATGTCTATGTAAACACGTTCAACTAGGCAGGAGGGCCTACTCAAGGGCTAAAGCTCTACTTGCCCCACGCAGCAGCGCACATCAGACACCATCTACTATACTTCTCAGCGAAATTTTACAAAGGGTTACATTACTAAATAATTCTCCTGTGCGAGCATAAAATTTATACAATAGATTAGGTAATTCAGCAATACATTATTAATATATAATAAAGCTGTATAATATTATATATAGCATAAAAGTTAACAAATTAATCCCCGAGATGGAAAAGGCAAGTTCGTAATAATTGCGGTTAACTGAAAGATAAATTTTGATAATGGATTTATTTTTATTTATTTATTTATTTATTTTACAAAAATAAAAGTTGAATTGCAAAAATGTATAACTGTTCTAAAATACTAACTATCTAACTTTGAAGTTTACTGAAATATAAATTTTGATACTGGAATTTTTTTTTCAAAAACACAAGTTGATGAGAAACAATATTCAAGATTCTTTCATTATAAAATAACATAATAAGAAGACATTTAAAATCACTGTAATTATAAGCTGTCTCAAGCATAATATTGATAATTGACAAAATATTTGTTCCAAGTAAAGAATTTGAACAGTCCCGAAAGTAAAGAAACTAACATTGAAATAATTCCAAATACAAAACAAGTGTTTTTATAATATGCAAAATGGGAAATTTGTATAAAAGTTTTCAATGAATATTTACAATGAATATTTTCAGACACTAGAATCCTTATATTCAAAATATTGAAGAGTAACCTTCCTTAAAGTCCTGAACAAATGTCTACAATAAGTTAAATTTTTCTTGACTAATGAATGACAATAATATTTTTTTATTATAAAATAAGTAATTATGTACAGTATGCATTACAAGTGCAAGTACACATATGTACATGCAAAACACATAAAAGAACAAACAAAATTCTATTTTTCAGAACCGAACGGATAGTTATTTCCTTCATACTGGCTGTCTGGCTGTCACCCGCCTTGAGGATCCGCTTTTGGCATATGATCGGGACAAGCCCCAAGCTCAAGGCAGGAAGGTCTCTACCGTCCAAACGACACCACCGTCTCCGGATTAACTAAAATTTCTTACACCATCAATCATAAGTGGCAGCCCTATTTATCAGGGCGTGCCATGGGAAAACATTTACAAATTGAAAAGTAAATTATAGTAAATTATACAAACTCTAATTCACAAATGGCAGCCCTATTTATTCAGGGCGTGCCTGATTTTATACAATGTTTGAATATTATAGATTATATACACAATATTTAAAGCTACAGTTTTTTACATGTAAGTAGATTTAAAAAAAAAAAAAAATGTATACACAATAATTATATAAGTTACATGTTTTACAAATTTCAATATTTACACATTATACATAATAGCTCCTGGCTAGATGATAACAGTAATTTTCTAAGTTTAACAACATTTTCCATTCTTTAAAAGACAACCCTAAGAAATGTCTGCCCCCATGATTAACCATGCAAGAAGTAGATGAATGAATATATGAATTGTAAAGTAACAATTATGTATTTACAGGTAGTACACTTGATATATTTACATTTTACTAGATAATCAATTATATTGATTATTTTAACTATTTAATTGTTAGCAAGATTTTCCGAACATTTATACACTTAATTATAATGAGTAATGCAATGAATACTACACTCGAATAATATACAAATATACACGATGAATAAAACAATGGAAAATTTATATTTGAATAATAATCACTTATATACAATGAATAAAACTAGAGTAATATACTTGATGAATAAACACTTATAAACAGAAAATATAGTTGAAGATACATAACACCGCAAATTAAGAGGACAACCGTCTCCATGAAACGAAATAACCTTCACAGGACGAGCAATAGCAGGATTAAAAAATATTTTAGATTTAAAAATAAAATTTGTATTTTATAAAAGAATATTTCTCATTTAAGATATTATAATTTTGATATAATTTGCCTAGTGATTCATTATTATTAATAATATCCATCATGTCCTCGAGGAGTGTTGGAAATTTCCTATGAAATTTATATTTCATAAATCTACACTTCCCGAAGACATAATGGATAGGATCACCCCTCTGGCCACAAACACATAGATCATTATCCAATTTACCGATTTTATTTAAGAATGTAGGAAAACTGCCGCAGCCCGTGAAAAAGTATATTGAGACTTTATCTTTTGTTATTAATTTAGTGTTGACTTCTGGCACAAGCTGATACGTAAATCTGCCGCTCCCTGAGTTATCCCAGTTGTACTGCCACCTTTCCAGTAATTGAACTTTGATACATTTATTTAAATATGAGCGCGGAAATTTTATTCCGCGCTCTACTGGAAGGTTGGAGTACTGAGCAGCATCATTAGCCAGCTTGTCCGCCAGTTCGTTGCCTATTGTACCCGCGTGTCCTTTAACCCATGTTAGATAAAATATTTTGTTTTTATTTTGATGTATTAGTTGCTGTATATCATAAATTGCTTTAAGTGTTGGAAATTGATTTGTTAATGAAAGGATTGTTGATTGACTATCTGATAAAATTTGAAATTTATTAAAGTTAGAATTTATTGCCCATTCTATTGCTGTTATGGCCGCGTGCAGCTCTGCTTGGTAGACTGTGTTTTCTGGTTGAATTTTAGTAGTTTTTTCGTCTATTTTTATGTTGTTCTGAAAAATCACCAATGAGAAAGCTGTATTAGAATCCACCTTAGAACCGTCTGTGTATATGTGTGTAATATCTATGTTATTTAAGATTTTGTCTATTGTTATTAGATTATTTAAAAAGTTTTCTGGGTTAATTGTGTATTTGTAAAGCTTTTCTTCTATGTCATTTTTAGTTATTACCTTATTATCTTTTAATAATATCTCTGTGTTGTTTAATATTTTATATTTTAAGTTTTTATATTCTAACGTTAGTAATAGTGGTGGAATACCTAGTAGTGTCTGTAATGTGTGAGTTGAAGTATTTTTATATGTTTTTGTTATTGATATTAAACGTAATCTTTGTATGCTCTAGAGGTTACGTTTCTCAATAACTCTTAAATCGTCGAACCATACCTCCGAGCCGTAAACTATTATTTTCTCTAAGACTGTGATGTACCAGGTTCTAAGGCGTGATCTATGCACTCCCCATGTGGCTGAAAAAACGCGTTTTATTGAAGATGTTAATAATACTATTTTGTTTTTAATTTTTTGGATGTGTTTATCCCATTTAAGATTTGATTGGAATGTTATACCTAAGATATTTAAGTCGGTGACACCTTTTATATTGGATTGTTTTAATTTAAAGATTGGTGGACGACTCACCAAGGCACCCACCAATTTTACCCAACAGAATGTACGATGTTTTATCTGATGATATTTTTAGCGAGAGGTCTTCACATAATTGGGCAAAAAGGGCAATTCTTTCATTCGCCTGCGATTCTAAATCTCTTCTATTGTTTGCGCGTATAACAAGATTGAAATCATCGCAAAAGGCATAAAGATTAGTGAATTTAGTGTAGAATATTTTTAGTATTTGATTGGCCACAAGGAGCCACAGGAGAGGGCCGAGACACGAACCCTGTGGACAACCTTGGGAAGTAGGACGTTTAATGTTATTATTTAGGTAATCGGTAATGATGAGTCTGCCTGAAAGAAAGCTTAGGAGAAAGTTTATAAGATATTTTGGGACTGGCAGGGTTTTGAGAATTCTGCCCAATGTTGTCCAGTCAATATTATCAAACGCCCCCACAATGTCAAATGAGACGAGCGCGCAGTATTTATTTGATTTTAGATAATTATTAATTTTATATTTTAATCTGTTAAGTAATTGTACTGTACTTTTTCCTTCACGGAAGCCAAATTGAGATTTATGTAAGTAGTTATTGTTTTCTAGATAGTAATTTAGTCTATGTTTAAGCATGTGTTCTAGGATTTTGCCCAGCATCGGGAGAAGGCAAATGGGTGTATATGAGGTTGGGAGTTTAGGATTTTTATTGTTTTTTGTGAAAAATATAACGTTAGCTATTTTCCATTTTTTTGGGAAATAATTTAAATTTAAACATTTATTGAAAAGATCACGAATTAAGTATTTGTGTGATTTGAAAAGATTTTTTATGAGGTATGCGTCTATTTTATCGTGACCAGGGGCTTTAAGATTGTTTTGTTCCGATAATGCTGTTTTTATTTCTTTATTTGAGAAGAGTGGGGGGGAGGGGACTATATCCCCTGCTGGGGCTAAAAGTAACGGAACAGTTGGATTTATTGGAAAATGATGTGTTAAAAGATTTTGAAATGTTTCTTGTTTTGTAATGTAAGGTGAAGAACCTTCCAAGGATGTGTGAATAAAGTGTTGGTTTGATAAGTTTTTGTTTGTTGCAATTTTGAACGCCTGCCCAAAGGTGTCTTTTGTATTATTACAGAATTTTTTCCAGGAGTTTAATTTTTCGCTTTTTATGTGTTTTTTATATAGCGCTCGCTCACGTTGTAGGAGCGTTCTCCATTTTGAGTCACCCGATGACCTCCATCTTTTCCTTAGAGCTGATATTTTGTTTCGGTGGGATCTTAGCGCGTCAGTCCACCAGTCAAAAGTTGGGTATAGTTTAAGTTTTTTAGTTTTTAATGTTTTTTGACATGTTTGGTTAATTTTGATATTGAAGTCTTCTAGCCAATTATCCAATTTGTCATAGGTGTCAACCGATGTAAGTTTAGTGTGTAAGTCCGTGGCCAAAGGTCTGAAGAATTTGTTAAATTTTTTGAAGGTTGTATACTTTGTTTTAAACCTTTTGAGATCTATTGTTGAGGGTGTTAATGAAAGAGAGAAACAAATATACCTATGATCAGATAGCGATACGGATTCTGTGTCCACGTACCAGGAGTCGACGAAGTTGGTTAGATCCTGAGTGCACACGGTGACATCTGGGTTTCCCCGACATGGACGACCCGGCTCTCCTATGAACGAAGGTGGTGATTCCGTATCGTTTATGAGTGTTAAGTTCTTTGAAAGTAGTAGGTATGTTAGGATGGATCCCCGTTCATCCTCCTTTTGGTAGCCGAGCAATGACAAGTGCACGTTGAGATCTGCTCCCAAAATCAGGTGCTGAAGGGGCATGAAGAAATCCAGCCATTTTAAGTCCTCTCGGAAGTCTCCTGATGGTTTTGAATAACAGGATCCTATTGTTATTGGTCCTGTAGATGATGTTAGATTCACGAAAACTGAATTATGGTCGCTGTAACATTGAACTACCTCCACACCAGGGCGTGTTACTATGATTGCAGCTGTATTGTTCCCCGATGTGAAGGTTTGCCAAGACTTGGAGGGGACTGCCCATATTTTTCCTTCCTGTGAATAATAGTCCTGAATCAGCAACACTAGGATCTTATTCTTGTTGGCATGGCCCATGAGATTCCCAGTTGCTGCTTTAGATTTTTGTAAGTTTATTTGAAGAAAGGTCAGTTTGTCGATTTTATTATCTATTTTGTTAACTATTGTATTGGAGGAAGCTGAGGTTTTATGCTGTATGGGGGTTGGATGAATATTGTCTATGTTGAATTTAAAAACTGTTGTTGTGCGTAGATGTTTCTCTGTTGGATGTAATAATGGAAGGCTGGACAATCGGAAGAGTCAGCCGAGTGAGGAAAGTCGACCTGCGTTCCTGAGCAGTTTACGCATTGATGTTTTTGGGGGGATTTAGCCAATGGGCAAACAGAAGAAGCATGTTTTTTCGTTCAGTATTTACAGGACGCTTGAGATCTGCAGTTTGTATTAGCATGTCCAAAGCGCTGGCAGTTGCTACATCTGATTATAGGCAGGTAGGTGCTCACCCTACATGTAGAGAATCCAAATTGAATTTTTCGTTCCCGTAGCATATGGGCTGCTATATATTCCTCGACCTCCAGGATTAGTTGGTATTTTCCGTTTCTCTTTATCTTTTTGAAGACTGCTACTGGAGTTTCTGGATTGTAGAAGCTTTCCAACTGTTGCAATATTGTTTTCTCTTCTAGTATTTCTGGAATCCCCAATATGATAATTTTCTTTAAATTTGTGGATTTATACGTTATTTCTATTATGTCTTTAAGTGATGTTATGTTTTCGATACTTTCCATTAGTTCAGTCGTTTGGTGTTCTGATGTAGTTTTGATTATTAGAGTGTTTCTATCTTTAGCTATTGCACAATATATGTTGGTTGTATTTGACGATGTTTTTATTTCTCTTGTTAGTATAAGTCTGATTTCATTTAGTGCGATATTAGTTGTGGACTTTCTCTTAATCAGAATTGCTGAACTTGAAAACTGCCGGTGATTCTTCATTTCCCTGTTGTGGATTTTATTTTGTAGATGGATTCTGGAGCACAAGCTCTTTGATGTTTCTCTCTGATCTGTTGTGGCCGCCTCTTCCTCCTGTTGCATCTCCTTTGTATTTGTCAATATCTTTTCCTTTGGCCTTGTTATTGTTTTCTCTATCTTCATCAATTTCTAGAGTATCAATTGTATATCGGTTATCGTTGTTTCTTTCTTATTGTTCTCTAGAAGTTCTTCCACTAAATTTTGTTTCACTTCCAATTCCTCCATAATGTTCTGTAGTTGTTTTTCTTTCTTCTCCAACTCGTCCGATAAGTTTCGTTCTCTCAATGCTGTTTCTTCCTGCATTTTTATATAGCTCTCATTAATTTCTGTTCCACTGGCAGCTAATTTACTTTCTTGTTCATTGATTACCTTTAGTTGATCTTTAATAATTTTGTTGAGGAGTTGTACTTGTTGTTCGTTTTTCTGGTTCTTATTTTGTATATCTTCTAAGTTTTTAAGATTTTCTTTGTGGTCATTGTACATTTTCGTTGATTTGGAGAATATCATGTCTAGGTATTTCTTTTTTTCACTCGACACTCCCTTCTACCTTTTTGCGTTCAGTTTTACGTATATATCTATAAGTTCTGGGATGTTTTTCGTTTGAGCCATTTTTTTGTTGAATCTATATTCCTCTGTTTTTGGTGTCGATGTAAATTTGAATCTGGATGGGATCAGTCGTGGTTTTCTATTATTTGTGATTTTTGAGTCGCTAGCGAAATCTGCAGCTTCATCTTCACTGGTACTCGACTGATGATCTACGATGGATTTTTTCAGATGGACCAATGTTGATGTCATTGAAATATTTTGTTCTAATATCGAGGTTTTCTCATACATAGTTCTTTTGTTTAAGTCATGATGTTGTTCATGATATGCATTACCCTCATTTTCACTAACTTTATCACTCTCTTCCATTTTACTTATCTGTTCTTGTTATTTATGATTTTTAGTCAACAGTATATATGAGTTATATTATATTTCAATTAATTACTGGATCAGGCTCATTAGCTCCCCATACATGGTAAAGAAAAATTGGAATTTTGAAATTAATAGACTCGCCAAAATAGAAGAAAATAGAAAATAATTTAGAAAAAGCCTAAAAAAACACTACGTCCAAATCGGTAAGGGATCCCGTGCTCAAAAATGGGTGATCGCAAAATTTATTATAATGAATGGTATAATACAGTTATAACATGATATATTCAGATAGTAATTGTTGGAGGTTGTTATTAATAGTGAATTAGACATAAAATTATTATAAAAAGTTAATTAACACCAGGTGCAAATATATACATGAATATATAGCAACATTTCATTTGTAAACCAGATTTTATTTACTAACTTTGGCTAGATATTATGTCTGTATACTCTAGAACAGATAAAATGAAGACTAGTTTTAAACAATTACAGTCCTTAAGAAAATAATACCCTTGATTATAGACCAACAAAAAATTAATGATGAAAAAAAATTTTTTTTTTCTTTTTTTTTTTTTTTTCACAACAATTTTCCATATGAACACTGCAATTAATTAAAAATGTATTAATTGAGAATTAGGTTAGTAATTCAACAATTAAGAGTTAATTGGGACGGATGCAGATGCTGTAGAAAAATAATAATATGGTTGAGCTGAGTGCAAAGTTCGGCTCCCGCAACAGTAGGAGGGAAGGGTCACCAAACTTACCCATATAGGAGCTACATCAAGAGATCCATGCTGCACTTGAGCTATGGGAGTATAGTAATGAGATAACTATTCCAAAGAAATAGAGGGCGCTACGAGCTGTAAGTAGTATTCGGTTGAATAATTGAAAGATTTAAAGACTGTAATAGAGGAGCTATCCGGGGATATGTGACATGACATGATTTTAAAAATCTATGAAAGATGCCCCTTATAGGGGCCAGGGCCGACCCTGATAAGAAAAAGTTAAGTGTAATACAAGAAGATGAAATGACTAACCAATGGCCATTGATACAAGGTGAGAAAAATGATAATGAGATTAAATATTAGGGATAATGGGGTAATGGCCCTGATTTAAGGGTCCAGAGGCCGCCCTGTAAGAGGAAAAGCATTTTAATGTATATCAATGAATAGGTCTCAGCGAGACCTTTAATTTGAGTGGTCGGAAGATGGGGTTTTATAGGAGTTAAAATTTTTGAAAAAGTTAAAAATGCTTCCGGAAGCCACCCACACAAATTAAGGGCTAAGAAAATATCAGATATGAAGAACTCTAAGTCAGACCTTCAAATTGAGTGGTCGGAAGGCAGGGTTTAGACAAGGTTTTATTTTATACCTTAAAGGGGGGCTAGAGCCTCCCCTAAAAAGTTTAGCATTAAAATAAACCCCAAAAACGGACTCAGCGGCCCCAATACCCTACTAATAGGGAAAACAGGCCAATCTGAGCAAAATAAAGAATTATTTTAAAGTCGAAACGGACGGAGTACGTTGGTTCGAAACCAAATGTGTAAAAGATAATGTTTAATAGTAAATAGCAATATAAAGGCCCAACTAGGGTAAAGTATAGAAAACTGTACTGAAAAAAGAATCAATTAAGGTAAAAAGGACGGTAGCGTAGTTAATATTAAGAGATAATTGAAAGAAAGTGGTAAAAGCTAAACTATATATATATATATATATATATATATATATTTTAAGATATTAAAAGGGACGACCCATTAGACCAGCTCAATGAGTATTTAAGTGAGTGTAAAAGGAAAGCTATTGATGTATAAATCTACAATATACGGAAAAGCCCCATAATTCCACGCGCCAAGAGAATAATGATGAATGTCAGCCTAGCATCCATGGCCCAGCATAACTATACCCATAATGCACCACGCAATCCCCATAAGCAACCCAAAATACTATGCGAATGAATAATTAACTATTGTTTAACAAATCTCAAAACTGGACGCCCACAATGCCTTACACCATTTGTTTTCTGTAGGCAACAAGTTACACTAATAGCCATGAGGATTGAAAAATTTTTACCCATAATTCCAATGGAAAAATCTTTATTTTGTATTTTATAATTTACCCAGGATGCATATCTTCAACTTACTGGGCACAAGAAAAACAATTGAGAGCTCCATGGGTTTTCAGATAAAAATTATTAAACTTCCTATATTTTATGCTATGGACTGATATTTAAAGGTATCCTGTCCCTAACAATTAACAGCAGGAGCCGAAAGAAGACAACTCAATTAAACTCAACCGCAAAACAGAACCATAACCAAAAACGGCATCAATCTTGAAATATTTAGAAAAAATCGTAGAATATTGACATATAAAACGCTTATATTTCAGTTAATAATTCATCAATTCTAAAAACAAAGCGGATTTAGAATCCACAGTTAATTTTATACTGGAATCAAACAACAGTTAAAATATAATATTTTAATTAATATGATTAATATCACAAATTCTAAGAGATAGTTACGCTTCAATACGTTTTTTACATTACGATCACCGTGTCAAGAATAAGAAAATGAACAGTTTTAAAAATGCACATATTAAACCATTTAACACTTTAAAATATCTCAAAATGAAAGCGAAACTTAATCTAAATATCCGACACTATATTTAATTAAGATTTAAATTAATAATGATAGATTAATCAGGATATTGAACACACAAAAAAAAAAGTAAATATTGTCATATTATAACGGTTCCGATATGAAACACCAACTACCAGAATACATTTTCGAGACAATTTACATTATAAAAACCATTTAAAAACCCTCTCCAGACCTTAATAATTAAGTAAATTAAGTCAAATGAGCATATTATTACAATTTACATAGTTAATAATAGAATTAATTAAGATTTAAAGCACTATTAGAAAGTAAACAATGTCACGATAAAAAACGGGACGAATGATACACTAACCACTAGAATACAATTTTAAGGTATTTACTTTTACAGAAACCACTCAATAACCAGCACCAGACCTTTATTAATAAGTAAATTAAGATAAATGAGCAATTAGAGAGCCTGGGACAGGATAATTAATATAAATATCAGGAGATAAATGTAGCGTGGCCTACCTGTTGGCAACCCGGAGCTAATATGTTCCGGGAGGAAGAAAATAATTTATTAAAAATACAAGATGATAATCGATTCTCTTGAAAATTTTTGTGCATGGTAATAATATTATTTATAATAACATATAAAAATTTTAAGAAGGTCTGAAGACGGGAAG
The DNA here is from genome assembly GCA_963931845.1 of Maratus michaelseni. Lineage (NCBI taxonomy): Eukaryota > Metazoa > Arthropoda > Arachnida > Araneae > Salticidae > Maratus > Maratus michaelseni. Next base: position 181,517,775 of record OZ007596.1, on the reverse strand, counting down.
GGTGATAAATAAGTACATGAATAGAATAGTGTCTGGACTAGCGATCGACCCATTTCTAGTACACTTGAACATATGTAAACAAAAAACAAATTACGATAAAACAGGCTAATTGTTCCAATTAAAGGGTGTAGAAAGTTCTGCTATTACAAAATATGAATATTGAGATAAAAAACTAAGAGATTTGAGCACGGGAAGGCATAATAAATCATTAAAGAAGATGTGAAAAGGATGCTTCCGTATAATGTACACCTGAACAATTTTAAAATTCAAAATAAACAAATCGGGCTAAATGCTCCGATGTAAGCGTGTACGAAGAACTGCTTTTACAAATAAATAAGATTAAAAACAATTTTATAAAGATATGAGCATGGGAAGACAAAAAAATAAATAATCAAAGAACATGTAACGAGATCAAAACATGGCTGCCAAAATGGCATGATCTCCATGTTAATCGCCAAAGGCAAAGAAGCGTTTACTAAAACGCTAATAAAATAAGAACTACTGGACCGATTTGGACGCGGTTTATACCCAAATGCTCAGAAAGAGTTTAGACGTCCATATTTACCATGATCCGGGGTGCCTCTCGCCTTGGTCCCTAATTTATTTAGCCTTCCATGGGAGCTCCAGGAAAGCACGTCAGCGACGGAAGAGACAAGCGTTACCTTATTTTTTCCTTCATACAGAGAATAAATTCACATAGTCTGTGGAGGCTGTAATGAAGAAAAACACACTAATAAAAACTATTGGAACACTTACAAGGGGACCGCCAAACATGATGCGCACAGATTTTGATGACTTAAAAATATGTTGTAGGGATCATACCCCTAACTATTCAGGTCAAAGGTTTCCTTCCAATGGGCTTTAGTTTTCGAGAAATTTCGGGCTAAAGTTCAGCATGCATTTCAAATACCCATTAGTTCGCGATCTCGAACGAGGTCTTCGTGGCTCAGAGCTAGCGCTCGCGATTTGAAATCCGGAGATGAGGGTTCTGTCCTCTTATGTGACGTTTACCCTTTTTCTAATAAATTTTATTTATTTGTCGCGTTATAAGTTATGCTGAATTATGAATTCTGCCTCTTTGAACTTTTTGATATTTTCCTAATAAATTCCATTTACATTTTCAAATTTTTCGTGATAACTTTTTTTTTTTTTTTTTTTTTGTGCAGTTAAATTAATATTTCTATTGACAAAATTCCAAACTAATTTATGTCTACATTTTGTTTATTTTTTATTATTATTTACCCTTTATATTTTAATAACCGTTCTAAAATAATACTTTTTTTAACTTTATGAAATTTTAAATAAAAATTTATATTTTTTTTATAATTTATACAAAATATTTTTTATTTCAAATCTTCTAAAGGTATGTATGATTAGGTAATTCCAACAACATATCTTGAAAGGAGCAATAAAATATTAAAGCAATAACGCTTATATCCAAGTTTAACCAGTTATATATATATATACTAGGGGCTCAGCCCCCTACTCGCTAACGCTCGCCAATCCCCACGCGATTCCAGTTCGCTTCGCTCGCTTGCCCCTTTCTATTTTTGCAGCAATTCTAGCCAAATAAATACTACCATAAATCCACCATAAAACTGACAATTTTTTAATGTAAATAAATAATTGAAAAATTCGTTGAAAACACAGCTAAAAATGCATTTTGGTGCTAGCAAAGGGCATAAATCATTTAAATACTATGAAAAAAAAAATCTTGAAAACACAATTAGTTTAAAATTCATTGCACCTACAATATTGTACAGCACGGCTTAAAATCATTAAAATAAACACTACGTGATAGGAGGATTACATGTCGTAAAACTGTTCTAATTGATGATTATAGATATTTGCAAAAGAAAGATATTTTTACTTCAATAATTTGCATCTTCAGCAATAGATGGCGGCAGGTGCAATCTAGACAGTAGATATTTTTCTCTCCGATTTCGTGAGTGAAATTCATGAGTTCCTTTGAAATTAACGATATTACTCATACTTAAAATGAGGAATCATCTCAAACGCTTCGGATTACGCACATGTTGTTTTATTTTTAATAATTGCTAGTTTGAGTTTCATTCTGCTCTTTCGCTGGCCGCCATATTAGAGAGTCTGGAAACTACGGTTGTTGCCAAACGATAATTTACAAATTCAGCCCCTTTTCCGCGCCATTTAAGAGGAATATATATATATATATAGATTTTTTTTGGTTGTTATTGTTATTTAAATACATTTAACTGTAAAGTTCAAACTCAACATCATTTTTGATTTGCACAAATAAAAAATAATATATTACAATTAATTTGTCTTTTATTCTAACAAGTCGATGCCATACAGAAAAAATCAACTAGAAATGAAAAATCGTTTGTAAATTACAATAGATATAAAAAATATCTGAAAAAAATCGTCTGCAATGACTTTTACGGTAATATCAGAATAAATAAAATTTTCTTTTTATTCATTTCGTTTAATCCTTTGCAGACAATTACCACGTTTGAAATAATTTCTTTTCCAAATTTAATGCATTTTTTTAATATATTTATTACGATTTAAGTATTTAAAGACAATTACAACGTTTGAAATAATTTCTTTTCCAAATTTAATGCATTTTTTAATATATTTATCACAATTTAAGTATTTAAAGAATATATAATATGCTAATTTATACATTCTTCCAATATTGTTAAAACAATTTACGTAAAGAATATATTTAAAGGCGATTTTTAATGCGGAATCTGTTTAGAATATTTTTGCGATATGTATCACACAATTAGTTCCATATTTAATAAACTAAAAATGTCGATGTCGGTGATGATAAATATTTTAGTATTTCAACAGTTAACATATTTCAATATTTTAGAACAAATGAAATATTAAAAGGATACATTATTTTGTTAATTTTTTCTTAATCATTTAATTTTTTTTAAATAGAAAATGCAAATAAAAAAAATGCATTATTTCATAAATACGATAAATAAATAATTAAATATACATAAATGTAAACAATAATCATTTTAAAAAGTTAGAGATATCAAGACTTAAAATTGTTTGGATTTTCATCAACAGAAATATTAGAATAAAAATTGCGCAAAAACTATAAATTTTCACGAAAAATTCGAAAATGTAAATGGAATTTTTAGGAAAGTATCAAAAAGTTCAAAAATGCAGAATTCATAATTCTGCATAAAACTTATAACGCGAAAAACACATAAAATTTATTAAAAAAAGGTAAAAGTCACATGAGAGGACAGAACCCTCATCTCCGGCTCTCAAATCGTGAGCGCTAGCTCTGAGCCACGAAGACCTCGTTCGAGATCGCGAACTAATGGGTATTTGAAATGCATGCTGAACTTTAGCCCGAAATTTCTCGAAAACTAAAGCCCATTTGAAGGAAACCTTTGACCTGAATAAATAGGGGTATAACCCCTACAACATACTTTAAAATCATCAAAATCTGTGCGCATCATATTTGGCGGTCCCCTTGTTAGTGAATGGGCGGCAAAATATTTTGAAATACATATTGATTATACTTGAACAGAATGCATTCTTTTTTGTAGTATGTTTGACTTCTTTAACACAAAGTGAAACCATGATGATAGTGATGTTTATTGTCTCTTTCTTAGGCAAAAATTTGAGGTTAAGGTACAGTTTAGCATATAACGGAATGACGTGCGTATTTGGCCTTATATGCAGTGCGGAGGAAAACCCTATCAAAAGTATGAGGGGAATGCTCGATGACTTGCAGCTAATATATAGATATTGCTATCTTCTAGAAATTGCATATTAGACACTTTTGGGAAGAGGTTGTATGTATAGCGCCTCGTCTGGGTATAATTCCATTCCTGTTGCCAGTTTTGAAGTAGATATATGTTTAGTTTTTTTTTTTTTTAAAGATATGCAGATAGATATGGAAAAACACTAACGTCTATAACTGTTGATGTGAAGTCAAGAGCTTCCTCGTTAGGTAGTTTGTCAACAATCTCATTCTCCGTAACTCCAGAGTGTAAACGAACCCGCTGAAAATAAGAGGTTTTGAAAGAATGTTATAGAGTTTGTACTATGTTTGCTATTTAAGTAAACAATTAGGAAAACGCCTAGCACTTCTGAAAACCCAATTACATACCATCTATAGTTGGAAAACATCCGAACTTTTTTATTAATCGTAGTATCTATAGAAGATCTATAGAAAAATTATGTATACACCCAGAAAAAGGAATTGATTAAAACAACAAAACATATTTTGTTGAGTACATTTTGGTTGTTTCAAGCAAAATTTTTAGCTGAAGTAAAAAGTTGGTTTTGTTGCATTGACAAAAAAAATATTGTTAACACTCTTGCAAAATTTTAACAAAATTTCATCAATTTTACTTGAATTAACAAAATCTGTTTTTTTTTATTTAACCATAATTTTTTTATTTGTAATTCCAGCAAAATTTTGTTGATTTTACAAAATTTAAATTGTTGTGTAGTAGCCATTACTCTCTCACGCAACTTGGTTTATTTGACTTATATAGCTGTATGATTAAAGGATTAACATAATTTTTAGATAATTAAAACTTTTTTAATTGGGACAGACCAAGGTAGTTTTAAAAATCCCCCTGTCCCATTTATTATAAAAAATTTCAACATCTGGTTTTCGACGGATTTTAAGGTCCTGAACACGATTTGACTATTTTTAGAAAATGACTGTCTATGACTCTCTCTGTCTGTATGTGACAAAATTTTTGAGGTCGCTCTATTTCAAGAACTAACGCACGGAATTTAATAAAACTTTATATTCAGTTACTTCCTGATATAAATTGGTGCTGATTAGTTTTTGGCGTAAATCGCGCAACAGGTGGCGCTGCTATGTTGCAATGTTCGCGATCTGCAATAGATTCACGATTTCTCAAAATGCACTGATTTACATCAAAATACAGATTGAGTTAGACCTTGACATAAATAGAAGCTGATTACGTTTTGGTGTAAATAGCCCAACAGGTGGCGCTGCTATGTTATTTTTTTATGGTTTTTACTATAACTAAATCTCAAGAACTAATGTACGGATTAATTTTTAAATCATTTTCAGCAGTGATTTACGCCTGTAATTCTTAAATAATAACCAGTGAATTTTTATCCTGCTTTTTTTCACGCGTAGACCGACAGAGTGAAAAATGTCCCAAGCCAGGAATCGTTCTCGGGTCCTCAGTATAGCGCTCTGAGGCCCCAGCATACGGTAACACAGTTAATTTTTTATTAATTTTCTGAAGGGAATTACGCCTGTAATCCTTGAATAATAACCAGTGAATTTTTATCCTGCTTTTTACAGGCGTAATTCACTGCTGAAAATAAATTAAAAATTAACTATATGTTGCGTATGCTGGGCTTTGTATTTTCGTTTCATGTTTGCCGCAGAAATTTGCATGCTCATGCAGGGCCTGTTTACCGGAAAGCCCGTGCTTACCCAAAGAAATACAAAGGTGCCCCCAAATTTACTTAAAAAAAAAAAAAAAAAAAAAAAAAAAATCAATCAGGGTAAAAAATGCATTTTTTCCTTACGAAATTTTTATCTAAGAAGCTCGCTCTTTCTAAATTGTTGTTTACTCGAGATTTTGGTGGTAAAATTTCAAATTGTTGTAGCATACCAAAAATGGATTTAGTAAATAACAAAGCAATTGGTAGAGGGGGGGGGGCAGAGTAACGTCGGGCTTCCCCTACTTTTATGTGTTAAGCGGGCTCTGGGCTCATGATGACATTTCCACCTTGTGCTGCGGTTGCAGCCGGTCCGATATATATAAGAGTGAGAAATTTCGAGCTTGGATATCCTTCCTTCTAGCTCAGTGGTTTGAGTCTCAGATCGTTATTCTGAGGACCCGGTTTCGATTCACAGCTTGGGACATTGTTGAATCTGTAGGTTTACGCTTGAAAAAAAGCAGGTTAAAAATTCACTTGTTATTGTTCAAGGATTACAAGCGTAATTTACTGCTGAAAATGAATTAAAAAATAGTTAAGTTTAGATTGGTTCTAATACAAAAAATAATTTTAAAGTAAATATTATAATTGTATATGTAACAAAATCCTTTTGTAGCTAAAACAAAGAAAATTCTTAAAATTACACAAAACAATTGTTCTTTAAACAAAAGTATTTGTTGCTGAAACTGAAAAGAACTCTTCAAGTAACAGATAATTATATTTATTTTGAGAAAACTTTCAAAAAAAGAATTTTGTTAATTAAAGTAAAATTGAAACATTTTTACTTGAATTAACAGAACATTTTTTGCTGACGATACAAAAATTTTTGTTGGAATTGCAAAAACAAAATCAACAATATTTTTCTTGTTGATTCAAACAAATTTTCCATTGACCCATATTTAAACGGAAAGGTTTGCTGGGACAACCAAATTTTTGTTGATTCAACAAAACTTTTCTCTGGGTGTATATACCGC